>CM052797.1:91621497-91739671 GCA_028533885.1 Nasua narica | reverse complement strand
AGCAGCTAAAGCTTCTGCAACCAGCCCAAATGACGGACCCACTGTTAGGTCTGGGGCGGCGCCGCGCTGGTGGCCTATGGGGGGTGGGGGGAGTCCCCGCATGTGTGACTGGGGTAAAGCTGGTTTAACATAAGCAATGTCCTATTCATGATATAGGCTTAGTGAAAAGTTCTTCTCAGGAAGCAAAGGACATAGAAAACAGGCCTCCTGAAGCGATGTACCTTTAATCTTCTGTCATTCCTCGTCGGGGGTCGGGCGCGGGAAGTCCCCGCAAAGCTGAGCATTCTCGCTGGCCTCCGCGCCTTACCTTTGCGCTCCGCTGCTCATCGGTTTCCTCTGCTTGGAAACCTTCCTGTCCAGCTCCGGTCTGTGCAAATCTGACTTCACCCTTAATGCCAGGTGTTCCACATCATCCGCACAGATGCAGGAACGTTGACCTCTCATAATTCTGAGCACTTACGACAGGAAATCATCCCATGTGGTCCCAGCCTCTCTGCTGCCGGCACTGGTCTCAAAGTGCACAGCTCAAAAAAGACCACGTCTCCCGGAGTGCGGACACCAATCTCATTTTCTGCGGGCACACACGCACGCACAGGCTTATTTATCCAAGTGCATATTGTGCACCCAACATACTTTTTAGGGTTATTCTGTCAGGTCTCCTAACCTTAGATGTGACTCGCTTCGGCCATGAAACCATGCCAGTGGAGGGCACAATAAAGCAAGTTCCCCCCGAAACCCCCAGAATATGAATGAGACAGGCATGTCCTGGGGCCAGTCAGGAGACCGGGGTGGGAGAAGCACAGCAAGGGAGGTGATCCTAGAGGTCTAAGACCACATCATACAGGGGGCCTCGGCGGCCGCAGTGTAGGACTTTGGCTATTACTGAGCGAAACCGGAGCCATCTTGGGAATTTGAACAAAGGATCTGAGGGGCAAGGGAGAGCGCAGGCGTTCCCTGGGGATGGTGGTGGAGTAACCCTCCAACTGAGCCTTCCCTGATGAAAGATTTTTTAATTTTCCAGGTCATTCTATCTTGCAGGCAAGTTGAGAACCAGTACTTCAGAGAAGCCGGGGGAGCAATTAATAGAAGGGAACCTGCAATCCTTATCTTAAACTTCATTTTTATTGTTTACCTAATTGAACCTACAAGTGACAGTTGACGACTGACACTGGGTCATCCCCTGCTTTCCATTCTACAGGGCCTTTGGAGGGACAAACCGGAGGCACAGCAGAAAAGCCTAATCTGCCAGCTGGCGATGCGTACTGACTGGTATAAGTCATAAGGATTTATGGAGCCCAAATTGATCAATTCTGTTTTTAATTTCAGAAAAGTAGAATTATCTTAACTTAAAAAAAAAAAACACGATACCTTCTTTTTCACTTTAAAACCTCTTTTTCTTGCCCTTAGTATTTATCACCTTTCCTTCCCTCCTCCGTGTTCTTTTCCTCTTCCTCTCTTGCCAAAACGAATACTGGCAATTTCGTTAAGATGACTTCAAGTGGAAGTCTAAGAAAATCATAGATTCTAAGATTAAAAAGTACAATGATTTTCACATAAAGCATTCAGATTTTTATACCTGAACAAATGATTTTTGAACAAAAGTGTTTGACTTTCAGCCCAAGACACTGCAATATCAAAACAGTTCCAACAGATTTAGAGAAACAACTACATGATTTTCAAAAACCACTACCGCCTTCTTATCTCAAATCATGGAGACTCACCCTCCAGGAAGTTTCCTGCTTGGAGCCCTGCTCCTCCTGAGATGAAGCTTTTACTGACACTGGAGTTCTGTCGGACGCCAAATTCATCTGGTCAGGAAGCAGTAAACCTCTCTGAAGGTCAAGTTGAACCAGTAACACTAGTGACAGGCACTTGGAGTTGACCTGGAACAAGGTTATTTATATATGTCTATGTAACACCCTTATAACCGTATTGTCATTCAACAGTCCAACCTAGAAATATTGAGGATGTCAGGACAGAGCACAATGTAAACCCTTAGGATACGAGAAGACACAGAATTCAACACCCTCAGACTTTTCTTAAAAGATATTTACATAAGTCCTAACGCAAATGCAGTCTAGCTACTTACATATTTAAAACAAAACCAAAGGGAAAAAACAAGGCAAGCATTCTAATTTCAGAAGTAAAAGTAAATACTAAGGAAGAAGGACACCGAGCAAGCTTCCTTCCTGGGATCTAGGCACATTAGCCTTTTCGTGGCCCTTACTAAATGCTAAGACTGCTGTCTTTTTATTTTATTAAGGATTGTTGCAGCAAAGTCTGTCAAAATACATTAAAAAACTGGACAGTTATAAGAGTTGACTTTACATCAGCTACATGAAGACTTTTGTTTGCTTAATACCAGGTTAAAAAGTCACTGCCTATGTGCTTCTACTACATCAAATCACTTGAACATTATAGTTGTCTTGTTAGGAATGTTTTTGAGACTTTTAGTTAAAAAGAAACAGTTTTGTTAGTAAGCAGCTAAAAGATCAATGGCTAAAATAATTGAAAAAAAGCTCTGCTCTTATAATGATATATGGTGAATCTTTGCTTTCTTCATTAAATAGAATCAAATATACACTGAAGATTATACTGAAAATTTAAAAGACAATCCTTAGAATGGTTTCAGTATGCTAATGAGAGGTACACGTATAACCATTGGACCTCTAACAGTCACAAACTCTTCTGGCAAAGCTTTGAATTTATTTATTATTATTTTTTTTCCCTTTTTTCAAAGCTTTGATTTTAAAACACTAAACAATTTTAGTCAGTTGACAGCAAAACAAACACAAATAGCAAAATACAATACAAAAAGGATCT
Organism: Nasua narica; assembly: GCA_028533885.1. Lineage (NCBI taxonomy): Eukaryota > Metazoa > Chordata > Mammalia > Carnivora > Procyonidae > Nasua > Nasua narica. Next base: position 91,736,848 of record CM052797.1, on the reverse strand, counting down.
TTGAGAAGGACACAGCATGGCTACAATTTAAGTCAGAGTTTGACTGTCACCTAGTTAGAGCCCTCAATCATCTACATAACAGAGACTACACTTAAAAGAATACTTTTCGGAGACTTCAGTGATGTCTCAGTCAGACTGGGTTGGATCCATAAATCTCAACACCCTTAGTATTTGAAAGGAACTCTCCACTCACCTCACTTTGGTGTCATTCAAACCTTAAAATCGTTTTCCCGTCTTATCTTTATGCTACATTATAATCCAGCATTAACGTTTAAGCTCAATATTATTTCCTTTCTGGGTCAACTGCTGGAATAACGTTTCCCATACCAATGTCCAAGCAAGTTGATCTAATACTAGAGCATCTAGAGGGGGCTTTATGAAAAGCTGAAGTGACAAAGAATAAGTAATTTAAAATAAAAACTTATCTTTAGATTTAATTCCAAAGTAGGAATTGTAAAGTCGATATTGTTTGTATTTATCAAGCTTCCTACATGCAAATTTCCTATATGTATGTTTTTTCTTTAAACCTGTCATCCAGTTCTAAGGGTCATATTCTAAGGAGACACCATTAAAGTGAAATAACGAGAGAGGTACTGACTTGCAATCTGATCACTCAAGAACTAACTTCAGAAACTATGAAATTGAACCAAATAAAACTGCCATTTTTGTAGATCAAAAGCGGTCAAATTAGAAATCAGAAATTTCACTTAAAGGGGCGCCTGGGTGGCTCAGTTGGTTGATCGTCTGGCTCTTGATTTCAGCTCAGGTCATGATCTCAGGGTTGTGGGATGGAGCCCTTGCATCAGGCTCTGTGCTCAGCATGGAGTCTGCTTGTCTCTCTCTCTCTGCTCCTCCCTACCCCCTCTCGCTCTCACTCACTCTCTCTCTCTAAAAAATAAGTAAAATCTTTAAAAAATAAAGAAAATTTCACTGGTTCAAATTAACGTCTGGAAAAACTCTTTGTACCTGTAAGTAAGGAAAGCCACAGAGAAAGTGATTCGGTCTGGGAGACCCAAGCCCATACCTGAGCTATAATCAGAGGACGAAACATACACAGTATGTTTAGCTCATCTACTATTTAGGTAATGGTACAACTATTAACATGAAACACAGTCTTACAAGAAGCTTTTTAAAGATTTTATTTATTTATTTATTTATTTATTTATTTATTTATTTGGAGAGAGAGAGAGAGAGTGAGAGAGAGCATGAGAAGGGAGGTCAGAGTGAGAAGCGGACTCCCCATGGAGCTGGGAGCCCGATGTGGGACTCGATCCTGGGACTCCGGGATCATGACCTGAGCCGAAGGCAGCTGCTTAACCAACTGAGCCACCCAGGGCCCCCCCCCCTTTTTTTTTTAAAGATTTTATTTATTTATTTATTTATTTGGAGAGAGAGAGAGAGAGCATGAGAAGGGAGGTCAGAGTGAGAAGCAGACTCCCTATGGAGCTGGGAGCCCGACAAGAAGCTTTTTAGATACTCTGTATCACCCTCTATAAGGTATCTGAGAAATTACTATGAATCTCATTTACACAACAGGCAGCAGCAGAGCACAAATCCCTTCCCTATCTCTGGTTAAGTGGGTGGTTTTGTGGCAAGTACACGAAATACTATGGCCGGCACGCCAACTAAGTTTTTCTGGGGTAGTTCATTTAAGAATAGATTTTTCAACTAGAATCAAAATTTCTGTGATTTGATGGGAATTTCTGTCTAAGCAATTAAGTGATAACAAGGGAAGAATACCCCAATATTAGTTTCTTGGTAAGTAATCACTTAAAGGGAAAAAATAATTGAAACAAACCATTTTTACTTAAAAAAAACAAACAAACAAACCCTACCTTCAATGTGTAAAAGAATAATTACAAGAAACAAAAACAAGACTCCACGCTGACAGGTGAACAGGCACTAGTTATGTGTAAGCCAAATAAATTATTTGCCTCAATCTTATTTCTAAGGCTTGCTACCTTTTTAATCAATGTGTTTTCATTCCACATTCTATAACAAAAATTAACTTCTGCAGTTCATAGAACTTCACTTAAATCACCAACTCAATGCACTTTAAAATCCCTCTAATTCAATTATGCAAGCCTACAAAGTCACACTTTCAGATGTGAATGCAGGTGGTACAACAAAATATCAGAATTAGCAGAAGCAACCACACACACACCCACACACCCCACTATGAAGTGAGCACTACACCAGGGACACTAAGTGCGTAAGTTCCAGACCATTCCCACTTCCCAATTCTCCAAGGGAGTAAGAAATCTTTATCACAAGAAGACAAATGGGAATGTTCCTGTCAAAGAGGATCGACTTCTGGCTTCTTGTTTCTGGAATGTTTTAATAAAAATAATCAATTCCACTTACTCACTTTCAGGAATTCTTCCTAAAATCAAGAAGGGACAAGTCTAGTTCAAATTATGACTATCAGTTCTATCTTCTTTGGCCAATAAACCAAACTGAGTTGAACAGAAATTCTCTTAAGGTATCCAACTTCAAAATTCCCATGTTTCTAGGCAGAACAAAAATGCTGCCTGCAGTATCAAACAATCACCAACACACACGCACACGTTATGCAATTGCCTGTTTATTTAGTGGCACCAGTTTTGCAAACTAGAAATTATTTCTACTTTTCATCTCACATACAATCTGCAATCATTCACAGGCTGAATGCAATTTCTTCAACAGACTTAAAAACAAAAAGTACATTCTTAAAGTTAGAACTGAATCCACATGTTTTCTTTGGACCAGAAAAATGGTACATAATACAAAATATACATTTATGGAATTTCTTTAAAAGTTTGGATCACATAAACGGCAAACAGTAGGTGAGTTAACTGTGGAGAATTTTGTTATACACTGTTTAGGAAAAATATTTCTGCAGTTGTATTAGTTTTACATTTATAGATTTAAAAAAATGAATATATATATATATATAATGCAACATGCTTTAACATGTACATGGTCTCTCCACTCTTAACATTTATACAAATTAAGTGAAATAAATCAGTTCAAGAGTGAAACTAACTACTATTGGGGCGTATTACTACAAACAAGGTATTTTCCTACAGATATCTGCTGTTGCCTTAATCAATGGCTAACCAAGTAAGACAATGGTTTGTGTTTCAAAATTCCCACAAATGGGAATTAAATAAGCTATAACTGAACATCCAATTTTGGCAACAAATGCAACAAGCTAATAAAGTTTTTCATGGTGGTTATGTTTTAGTAGAAATCCCATTAATTCTGTACATTAATGGCTGCATGTTACATCCTATTTAACGTTCTGTATCAGTAAGTAAATACCTAATTCCTTGGACTCTGAAGTGAATTAAACTTTTAATGAACTCTAAGACTAGGGAGCTCAAAACCTGAGTGAGATTGACAGTTAAACGTGTTGTGAGTATACTGTAATTGTACTATGCAGGTCAGACCTTACAAACTTTCAATTTCCATTTTTTACCTCTTTTCTGTTGAGTTTCAATTGACAAACTTGAGTGATATTATCCTCCAAAACTAGTCCAAAGACTCTATTTTATTCACCTTTAATTACTTGCTTTCCCCCAAAACACCATCTTTAAAAAGGCTATTTTCATATCCAGTTCTAGCCTAGGCTCCCGTCCACCTCTTCTTTTAAAAAATGAAACACTTCCTTAAAATAGACTCAAATTATTTTGATGCCCTTGAAATTTTTATGGGCTTTGCAGGAAAAAGGCTGATGAACCACTGCAATATTGTCAACTTTGGGGAGTTGCGTACATTATGTGAATTTTCTTGGGTAAGGAAGTTCCTAGGATTCATCAATTTCAAAGGGCCTGGGAACCTAAAAAGTTAAGAACCATTGCTAAAATGAATTTGTACCACTCACTGTACCTAATTATTACTCATTTTGTTCTGCAGCTATCCACTCTCCTATACAAATCTTACTTCAGATAGTACCATACAAACACAAATATTACTGAATGTCCTTTACTGGATCAGGAGGACTATATAAAAGAAAGGAAAAACATTATATTTTTCTAAACATTTAATTCATTAAGAAAGCTAATAGAAAACTGAGTTTTGGAGGAAGTAAAAGAACAAAAAGATTGGGTTTTGTGGTGCATAAACACTGCATTTATTTTTCTCAGTTAAGTTGAAGCAGCAGTAATTTTTTACCATTATCTCCCTTGCTGAAAAAATCAAATAACCTGAAGAAGCAAAGCTTGGTTCTTGCTGGTTTATGTGATGCAGCAGTTCTTAATAATATACAGCTAGGCTCAAGGAAGACCTTCCAATGGCTTTTAAAATAATTAAGAGTAATCCTCTCTGTCTTTCTCACTGGCATCTCCCCACCCCTCCATCTCCCAAGTTTTTTATTTTTGGCTCACTTTTATATAGTGGTAATTGGCCTTGGTGAGGTAATGCACCCAAGAAAACAGAATTGGCCTGCTTAAAGAGAGAGAGAGAGACAGAGAACCATCACCAAGGGGGTAGTAGAGGAAATCAAGCAACATTTCGTGCTGGATGAGGGAGGAGAAAAAAAGTCACTTGTTTTATCAATTCAAACAACATTTTCCCCCATCTAATATGTTGTCAACTATTATTTAAATAAATCTGAGTTTTTCTAGTTGGTGCACTCCTACCTGCTGGTAACACAATCGGGAAAACAAGAGCAGAGGCCCCTAGGTTAATATATAAAGCAGGTAAAAGGGAAAGAATCTGCATAAAGGTGAACAGAAGTAGAAATGTTCATTTGACAACAAAGTGGAACCAAATGCCTCTCATCATTTCTGTATGGCATTCTGATTATCAATAATAACACTTGAGACTTATTATTCTGACCAACAAAACAATACAGTATTTTACTCCCAACATTTAGAAAATGTATTCTTAAATATTTCAAGCATATTCTAAAGTAATGTATAACTTAAAAATACAATCCAAAAACTCATGGCACATTATTGGAGGAAATAAAGTAAAATTAGGCTTCTGAAGTTCTAAACTATAGAGAAGTCATCCTATGACTAAAAGAAAAACTAATTAGAGGACTCAATTACACTTAATTATGAAATGGTCATCTCACCAGCAATATCTGCAAGCAAAAGTATGAAACTCTTTAAAAGTTCCTTCAAAGAAAAACCTCAAAAAGAGGAACATTTATGTACTGAAATATTTACATATTTTCTACTACCAAATCCTAACATAATACTGTACAAATAACAAAACATTATAGGCTTACACCTCTAATTCAAACTTTATGAATTAAAAGTATACACCAGGAAATTCAAGATGAAAACAAAAAAGAAAACCTGTAACCAATTTTGTCAGTTCTTTCAGAAATCACAAATTGAATTCCCATATGAATTTGTCCAATAAAGATGGGCAGTGAAATTTAAAAAAAAATTAAAACACATAGTAATCATTTGGCTAAAACTAGATATTAACACTGGCAGTGTGTTTTCAAAAAACAGATTTTTTTCTTAAATAAGATAAATTTAGCTATATATATCTTTTTTTCTTTTCTTTTTTTTTTTTTTAAATGCCTTAAACTCAAACTCCATCAGTATTTCCAGGGTGGGAGAATTCTGAGGACTCCGTGACCTACTTCTCTATCTGCTATCAGCAGAAGGAGGAGCAAAGGCTGTTTGTTAAAGGGAGTCAAGCATACTGAATATAGAGTTGAGCCTCCTCAGTCCAATTTTATTACTATGCTGACCAAAATTTTCTTCCAAATGAAATTTCTAACTTTGTGAGAAGAAAATAAACAGAAGAGTTTTCAAGTGAATAATGGAAGTACAAATGAGCTCTTTAGGGCACAGACCTGCCTTGTTCAGGAAAATTATCTGGCAGACAATAGAAGGGCTGTAACTATTTTTTTGGAATGAGTGATTCAGTTACAATATTAACATACATTAGATTATAAATTGTACTCAGATGTAAACTCCTTGAGGGCAAGGACCTATTCATGTTGTTATAGTTCCAAGATACTAAGGCCAAGATAGGCCTAGAACAGGCCTAGAACTGTTTTGCAGATAACACTCAATACATTTTGTGGAAAAGCTGAATTAGCAGAATTAAATATGTGGTCAGATAGATGGTCACTAAAAGTGTTGGTATAATTCAGATTATTTGAATTACATACTTGATTAAGTCTTTAATCCAAATTTTTTAATGTGGTAAAAAAAAAATAAGTGGCTGGAGCAGTACACTAATTGCATAGTACTCTAGAAGCAAGCAGTATAATAAAAAATGAAATAGTTCTAAATAAGAAAAATACCACTTGGATTTTTTAAAGTTAATGCTACTATTGAGAACTGCTTTTGTTATCTGTAAAAGTATATTCCTGAAGAAAGTGGAAATTAAGAGAGCTTACTTTGCTAAAACAATGAGAGATCAGTGAAACTTGTTTAATGTTAGGGTAACAAGAGTCTGCTACACAAAATGAATTTCCTATTAAAAGCAGCAAATTGAGTTCATCCTATTAAAACACTTAAACAAAAGTACATTTTGAATGGTATATTATCATCATACAAGAACTTTCACCCTCCAAAGGAAATAACATACAACACATCAAAAACTTTTGAGGCATTGCCCTGAGATGCTAATTAGCACACAAAAGGGGTTGGAAGGGCAAGAACTTAAGTGGTACAAAAATGAAGTGCCCAACAGAGGTGCAAAAGTGCCTTTTAAAAGTGTGGTTGGTTCCCACCCCAACCATTACCCCCAGGAATCAAGAACACACACAGTCTACAATTATAACATACACTTCCTTTTTTACAATGAAAAATTATATATAGTATGGCAATGCTGACTCATGTGGAAAAGATTTAGTCTTCTCAGAGAACATTTCATAGTTTTCTCTCATTTCCAAGCTTCGTTTCAGTACTAATAATTTTAACAAGGAATATCTTAACCTCTTCTCTATTTAAAAACTCTCAAATAAAAAACAACTCTAAATATGCTGTTATGGTTTGAAATATAGCTTTCCATCACATATTCTTACTCATGACTTATAATTTTGCATCTCAAAAGCTAATTCAAGGTTTTGAAATTTCTAGAACTAAAAAACTCAGTCTACTTTAAATACTAAGAAGCAGGCTTCTTACACTAGGAATTTAGTCGTCAGCGCTAGTAGGTCTAGGAATCACTCTCCACCAGCAGCCCTGCGATCCGCGGACAGCACACGGAGGTGCCCACGAAGCCCCAGCAGAGCGTCGTCAGACTTCGCACTCTACCACAGATTTAGACACTAAGCATTTATTTTTAAGTTTGGAATTGGTTCTGTAATTCTAACTGTTATGAATTTCTAAAGATAAATAGAACTTGTTTTTCTTCATTCATGCTGGATTGAGTTATAAATTAAATACAATTAAATTACATTGAATCGCCTCACAAATAAGAGGGATAATGGAAAGGTTTTGCTGGTATGTAACTACTTAAATCTGAGACATTTCACATTACCTTGCCTACTAGTCCCCTAACTTAACACTGGTTTTAAGGCTATATATACAGATACGTATATTTCCAAGTTAGGGCAAAAAACAAATATAACAAAACTGATTATACTACCTTTTATACACAGAGTTTCAATTTTGTATTCAATGCTGTACTGTAATCTTACATGTTAATAGTTTTCTAGCGGGGAATCTGCCTACTGAATGATTAAGTTACACGGCAATAAATACAATATCCAACCTAGACAGACAAAAATACAGAAGGGCACAAAACAGTAGTCTTTTCTGTGTGACAGATTTAAAAACTTACTTTCACATGCTTAATCAGAGGAATTTAAGCCTAAATTAAATTAGGTTATTTTTATATCTACAATTCTTTAAGCTTTGAAAGTTCTGTTTAAAGGCCAACAGCTAAATATTAGCAACATGCTATATTTCAAATCACAAATACATCTTAACTACTTGGATTCTAAAGACATGGGCCAGTTAAGAGTCGCAGGCAAACACATTCATACACACACACACACACACAGACCCCTACACACACCCCCACTACAGAGTGTTAGATTGTCAAGCTTTGACAAATATTTTAATTAAACAGTAGGCAAATTCAAGCTGATCCACATCTTAATGAAAAATAAGCAGTCAGAAAGAAATCCATTAAAAAACACATTAAGAAACAACCACAGACTTAAATCTTGTAGTCTTTCTAATGGAAGGGAAACAGTTCCATCTGTGCCTTGAGTAACAGTATCCCCCAATTAAAAGAGACTAACATCTTTCCCCATGAGAAACTTCTCATTTACAGTGGCATGGTGTTTTAAAAGGGCGGGGTAAAGGAGGAATTACACATACATGATTAAATTTCTTGTTTGTTAAATCAAGCTTTATTGATAAAATGGAATTCAGAATACCTTACTAGGAACGGCAGCAGGCCCAGCCAATCGTGATAGCAGAAACATGGCAGTCTCCTACTACATGTAGGAAGCTGCTGCATATCAATTAGTAATTCAACGTAAGGACTTTTAAAAGAGGTGCAAAGAATCAAGGCATTTTAGCCCCAAGATTGATATTCTTATGAATATACTGTATTACCTGCAATACTCCTGGCAACAAGGCGAGAACAGCCTAAAAGACAGTTAAATGAAGGGATCAGCTTTATCAACAGTGCCAACCCCAATGCCAAGACAGTTTTCGGTTAACTCCCTGGATGTTCGGCTTTGTAAGATTTTGGAATTATTCTCCATAATCGTGTGCACATCTGAGCATCCAGCTGACATGGCTGCTGCTCTCCCTGTCCCAACCCCAAGTCCAAACACAACATGACTTGAAAGGACTATGTATCTGTTGCATCACACAACAAGCCAAACATGTTTTGTAACTTTGATAGTGATTTAAAGCAGTTCATAATTAAATATGAGCATTTTGTACAAGGACAATTACACTTTACAAAAAACAAAATCATACAACAAAAATTGCTGGAGTCTGATTTACAACATGAATTATGGTTTGAAATCACGTTTACATAAGTCTCAAATTTACAAAAAAAAAAAATCAGTCCCGGGCTAGCTGTTGTACTGCCGAGTTCTCCGGTGTGATCTACTCTCCCCCACGTCATGCGTCCTTCTTGAAAGTTGGGGATGGATGTTTAAAAGGTTCGAGGAAGTTGAGCTGCACTCTCCTTTGGAGGTGAAGGTGAACTCCATGGCTAAATGAGCAGTTTTACCACATGTCATCAGTTGATGTAGAGTCCTTTATAAAAGGAAACAGAGCAGAACAAGGAACTACATTAAAGCTGAGAGGTGCCAAAATACATTAGTTTCTGGATAATGCAGAAAGGTACACTTTTGTAAAGCTGACATTTAGAGCACAAGTGCTTTTTAAAGTATATGTGCATGTGTGTATATGAAATATCAGTACTCAATCTGCTCAAGAAACTGTTAGCCCTTTGTTTTGAAGTAAAATATTTGAAATACAATTTTATCATGAGGTTGACCAAATTTATTTCTAAACCAGTATAATTACTAAAAATATTTTATTTTCTTCAATTAAAACCCAATTTACCTTCAGAACACTACTTTTATAAACTTTTACTACATAAGAAGAGATTAAGGCCTCAACTAATATGAAGTTTGAGGAGGCATCATAATGCAATTTATATCTCAGAACTGTGCCCAAATGATTGTAAGTTACCACTTTTCTGTAACACCATACTACAACGGAATTCTAACAGGAAATTTAACTGGAGAAAAGGACATTCTAATGTCTTTTTATGTGAGTAGAAATCTCTACGTTAGCATTTAAATGAAGTATATATTTCTGGGTTCTCAGCAAAGGTATTTTCAAACATAAAAACTATTTAGTGGAGCTGAAGTTCCATTGCAGTTCCTTATAAAACTCAGAATAGTTCAAGATTCTGAGCAGAGGTATTTCCAACTTCAAAAAAAATCACTTAGTTGAGGCAAACCTTCTGAAGCTGATTGCTTGTAGATGCTTAAAAACACAAGAAAAATTCAAAAAGACTTTCTTCCTTTTTGAGAGAGGTGGCCACTCACCATGATTAAGTCCCCAATCACTAGAACTGTGGTGCAGCCAGAGTTCAGAACAATCAATCAGGGGTGTGTTTAAGAGAATGGGTGCAGTGAACAGCTCTGCAAAAACAGGTAGGAAGGATTTGCATTTAGAGTGGAGAGGAAGGGAAAGCAGAAGGAGCCAAATTGTTACTTACAGTGTCATCATTTTTGTAAGGATTCAGTCTATTGTAAACGGCTTCAATTACATTCCGCCTAAATTAAAAAAAAATGCAGAAGGTTAATTCTTTAGAGCACAAAACTTTAATAATTCATAGTTAAGTGCTCATTAAAATGTCAAAGATAATCTTATACTTAGAATTATTTTAATTCTATTTCTTACTGTCAATAAGGGATCCTCACTTTAAGGTATTTGAGACCCAATGTTAAACTAGAGTTGAATTTACTCTAAAATGTAACATTCCACCAGCCCAATTAATAGAAGACTAAAAGTCATGGTTTAAAAAAAAAATTTCAGTCTATATATGGTCTACTTCATTTGAACTGGCTTATGTGGTTATGAGTCAGCAATGACGATGCACTTTAAGATATAATACTAATACATATTCTTCTTAAGAACTGAACATTAGTTTTGAAGTAAAAGTTAACTTCAACATCTGTTGTGGTAAAATAATTTAGATAAATTTTACATTTAAATTTCTGGTTTTTTGTAATGCCCCCTTCAAAAAACTCTATTAGAGCTAAAATGTCAAATATGACATTTCCCTGCCAAGACTAGGATGTTTTGAATAACATTTTCTTTAAAAATCTGTAGTGGTGGGATCGCTTCTCGGCCTTTTGGCTAAGATCAAGTGTAAAAGGGCGCCTGGGTGGCTCAGTTGGTTGAGCAGTTGCCTTCAGCTCAGGTCATGATCCCGGAGTCCCGGGATCGAGTCCCATATCGGACTCCTGGCTCTGCGGGAAGTCTGCTTCTCCCTCTGACCTTCTCCCCTCTCATTCTCACTCTCTCTCTAATAAAATAAAATAAAATAAAAAATCTTTAAAGTGTAAAAATCTGTAGTGGTATTTGTAAGTTATAACCTCCCCTACTTCCAAAATAGATGCGAAGCAATTTCATAGACACTCATTTCACAGAAGGTCATACTGAAGAAAAGGTTTCCCAGAAATAAAAGCTTCGAATAGGAATTTTAACTATTACTATTTAGAGAAATGATTATAAATAACATGGCTACATTTTCAGAACACAGTAGAGAATCAAGGAAATTGTCAACATATCTTTGTAGGTCCATTATATGGATATCGGAGGTAAAAATGTTTGAACTTAAGTCTCCACTTTAGTTTATAAAGATATAAGCTTAATATTTGCCAAAAATTAGTTCAGTTCTATGAACTGAAATGCACCTAGAAAAAGGCAAAAAATGCATTCTCCTATCTTCCCTCACAATAAAATCCCACCACCCAGAAATCAACAACCAAAAACATTGGGAAAATCAGAGATGTAGAAAAATGGCCTAGATGTAGGAAGAGAAAGTTGCTCATTCCTGGGGTACTCAATTATCCAGGGATTGACAAAGACAAAATCCAATTAAAATAGTAGTAATAAAAATGACAATTAGAATTTTGTAGTGCTACATAATTTAGCTTCAAAAATTATTTCGTATTTACTTATCCTATAACCCAAGCCTTGACTGAAGACAGCCTGCAGTATAGTTAGTTATACATGATGACATTCTGACACCTACGCTACACGTGCATCATGTATCATGAATAATGAAAAACACTGAATCACCGGCTAAACATTTTGAGCATACAGGTAACTGCATCACTTTAGAAATTAGATAAACACACATCTGATCAGTGAACACCTAACATTTTTATGTCCTGAGATAAATTTTAAGAGTACGTAGAATTTCACTTACTTGCTTGCCAGTTCACCCCCTGGTGGGAGGCTGGGGATGTTCTCACTTGCTAATGTGCGCATCACATGGACTAAGTCAGGGACGCCTTCCCCCTGCTTCTTTATGATTTCTGGGGATCAGAAGTACTTTTTTTGTAAGTGTTGTCCAAATTTAATTAAAAAAAAAAAAAACTGAAACAAAGATAACTTAGGTTTTTAAAGATGGCATTTACCACATCTGAGATTTTCTAAGCTGGTATTAGAAATAAAATCAAGTTGACCTTTGAAAATTTACGACAAGAGGATGCACAAATGACACAACAAAAGGAGATACTTTCCAGATTAACTTCAAAGAATGAAAATAAACACAATAAAAATGTGAAAAAAATTTCATGTTAAATCAATGTATTACATAATCAAGGATATGGGTATACAAATGTGAATATTCTTAAAGATGGCAACTAGTTATTTCTGAGGAGGTTAACTCTTCTCTTTAGAGTAGAAACGTGTTTCCTGAATTTTACACAGATTTTAAAAAAAAGTAACCAATTTCAAAATTTGAAAGAAAAAAAAAACCCTTTAAATATAAGGGAATTTCTTGATCATATACTAACCCAAATCATTTTTATGTATGTTTATATTTGCAAAGTGATACTTAAGTAGCACACGCAGATTAGGTTATATAACTGAATACCACTCACAGCTTAATTTTTGTCTGAAGTATCTTTAAACAGTAAATAGAGATATAATACCATTTCCTTAGTGGATTCTTTGAACAGAGCATATGGAATGGGAAAAAAAAATCTAAATTTCATGATAAATTTTTACAAAGAAAATATTTGATAAACCATACAACTGCACTTAAAAATTAATTTCAAAAAAAATTAATTTCAAAACATCCAGTTATTAAATGGGTAGAGTGATATGATCTGCAGTGTTGCCAGGGAGATACTGTTATTCATACCACAGAATACAACAGTTACATACAACCAACTTAAAGGATTCTCAAACTATCAAGTGTAAGAAGTCTTTACTTGGAGTTTTAGCATATTTCTTCTAAATGCAAGATCATACCAAAGGTATTTGTAATTTAAAAGTTCAAGTTTTGCTCAATTATCTGTCTTTAAATGTTTACACTAAGAAATTCTCTTTGTCATCATTAGGGCAAGAAAATTGTCATTCTAGTCCTCAATTTATAAATACCTTTGAAAATCACAATGCATATAAAAAATCTTCCATCCTTCAATCAAGTCTCAAAATATCAATTCCTCATTAAAGCCACAGACTAAAAGACAGACATTGCTACCCGTATTTCTTTAAATGGTTCAAATTGTCCTTTTGGAATTAAGGCCAAATTTTACCATTTTATTTTTTTTTAAACCAGTCTTAAATCCGAACAAAAAGCAAGGATCTCAGATTTGGTTTGCCAAGTTCCTTTATTGTATAATCTTTAACATCTAGTATTCTACATGGTTCTAATGCTGGAAATCTGCTGTACAAAAATAAAGGGTTTTGATGTTTACCCTAAACTGCACAATTTCACAATCTAAAGTAAATCTAAAATGTAATACACTTAACATACAGTCTCTGCTAAGCCAATACAATTATTGGATAGATAACTAAATACAACAGAAATGAACACTGATGATAAATTTAATCAATGATAGTTTCAGGTCTAAAAAACATTACCTCGATTCATCTATATTTGATGTATCTTACATCTCCTTTATTAAAATATATATTAGGGTATTTTAATTGTGAAGAAAATTACAGGAAGACAAACTCTTTAAAAAAAATTAATGTAAGGCTTTAAAAACAGTTAATATCTCCTATTCCACATGGGACAACACATTTAAACTGTCTTACCATTAATACTACACTAGCATTGCTGCTTCTGCTTTTAAAAAGGAAAACAAGATAAATTTTATGAAATATTCTTTTAATTGCTCTTGGACTATACATTAATAAGAATTATAAAAAGACTGAATGCTTTTACTAAAGAATATATGTATAGAAGATCTGTTTCCCATACTCACATATAAACACATTCTGCTCTTCCCTACTCCCCTCCATACCACATCTGAGGGATCCTATCAGTTATCTCCAAATTAGCAACTTTAAAGCTTGGGTAGTCAACAGAAAAGATTTAAAAAGTATACATGTACAAGTATAATCTTAAATTGGCTTAGAAGGACCACAACCTTAAGTGATATAGTTTAAATTATGAGCTGAGTCTTTTAATCACAACCCTAGAGAGTCAAGTATTTGGAAGGGCACAGGTCATAGGAAAGCTGAAAATCCTTTCCTCTTTTCTATGGTGTGGACAGAGAAGCCAGAAGTAGTTAAAGCAAATAAAAGGAGGTTTAGTAGGTCACAGCAATTTTGAAGACATGTATTTAAACGAATAAAGAAAAAAAAAAGAAAAAAATATTCAGTGCCTATTTTGGAAGCTGAGTGCATCATTTTTTACTTAGAACAACTTTTGCAATGTAAATAGTTACATTCTATGTTTTAAAATACAGTAACAATTTTAATTAATGTAATATTTATTTTCTAGTTGCAGTCTTATCAAACCTACCTCACTAAAGAATATAAAATTTGATTTGTGACATCATAATCTCAAATTAAATGATACAAGTATAATATTTCAACATATCAAAAATATTGAGTATTGATGTAAACTCTGTTCAGGTGGCAATTCTTCCTTGATAAAAAGCAATATAAAACTTAATATTGTAACATAAAATTATGTATCTAAAGCAATTATTTAGAATTGCACCAAAAATTTAAAGAGCACACACTAACGAGAAAAGCTGTAATTCACTTCTAAAATGTGATCCTGTTTTATAGTAAATAAAACTAAAGTGCTTATTCTTTAAATCAATAAGAAAACATGTACACCCAAGTCACTTTTTTTTTAAACCCACGTTACTTTAAAGTGCCAATAAACCACATACCAATTTATCCCAATACATATTCTTACTGTTTCATTTTTCCACTAGCCAGCAGTTTGAATCAATGTGATATGACTTGGTAGCATTCTAAATATTTTATTGTACTGTATTATATATAAATAACACATCAAAATGATTCATTTAAAATATAAAAATTCCAAGAGCCTTGGATAATACTGAGAAAACAAACTCCGTGAATAGTATGTCCAATGAATGAAATACTAACTAGTACATACACATACTACATATATCCCTATCAAGTGGGGGAGAGCAATAAAAACAAAATAGCAGCTCTAGGTAGTACTTAAAATCAAAAACAATCATGATTCTAATAGCAGACTGATTATAATTGATATCAAACAGTAAAAAGGGAGAAAACAAAATTAAAGTGCATATTAATTTTAATAATGCAGGCACAGCAGGATATAATAGTGTGTAGGTCAATGCTTACACGCTATTAGACCTTTAATGTGCAAATTCTTGACATTAGGAGCCCAAAATGCATTTTAATGCTATCATAGGCATGTCAGGTTTTTCTGCTTAAAAGAAACTGTATAATCTACAAGCTTATTGCATATATGCAGCCAAATGGAATTCTCTGGGGAGACTTAGCATTTAAAGCAGTAGCTTCATAAAAGGTCGTTTATATTTTTTCAAATATTTAAAGGCATTATACTTGAGAGTTACAAACATCTAATTGTCTCAAGGTAATTTGCAGAATTATAACAAATATATTCCTGAAATTCTCAATTTATTTCTTGCTTTTATTCAGCATTTATATTTCTGCCAAGTAGAAACCTAGTATATCTTCTATTCAGGTCTATGTTGTCTTGGTGAGGAAGTTTATGGCTTAGGCAAGAAGCCTTGAAAACAGTTTAAAATAAATTTTTAAAAGCTGTGGCACATGAGAGTTGCTAATAACCAGGCTGTAATCTTCAAGTTATTAAAAAAAATCCTAAAGACCTTCAATCCATATACATAGCTTTACACAGAAAGATGGTATTCAAATTATCACCATCATAAATAAACTGTTTATAATTAAATAAACCACAAATCAGACTTTCCTGGCATAAACTACTCATGCCAGTGAATTCATCAAGAATTTTAAAGCATACAAACACTTTTAAGCCTTTTTAAACAAAAGTATCCTGAACAGAACGTACAGGGTCACACTAGTTCTTACTTCTAATATAACGTAATAGGACAATCAAAAACATCTCAACAGTTACTACAGAAATGCCCTTTCCCAGGTTTGTACACTAAACACTAGATGTCAAAGGCATGTAAGGATCTAAAAGCTAAAATATTAAAGTTTGATTGTGTTGAGGTTTTTCTTTAATAAAGCTACTTATTTTTTGTTAAATGATCCACCTTCTACTCTGCTTTCCAGGTACTTGTCCAATTCTGCCTCCTTCTTCACTGCTTCTGGTGATACTTTGGGTGCATTTGGAAAACAGATCAATATCACACTCATGTTGTCTCGACTTCCCTGGGAAGAAAAAAGTTTGAGAAATATTATGCTTTCTTCTTGCTCTTTAAAGCCTTGGAAACTTTTACAGCCATGACAATTTTAATTATACTTGTTCTAGTAAAATAAATAAATAAATAAATAAATAAATAGACAAACAAACAAACAAACAAATAACTAAATAAAGTTTTTAAGGAGGAAAAAATATGTATATATGGAAAGGCACCACCCCCCCAACACATACAGGGTATATGGTAGACAGTATAACCAACACTCTAAACGATACAGGTTAAGCTCCATTGTAACAATCACTTGTTTTTAAATGCTATAAAACAAAAATATTTCCGAACATTTACTGGTGGCCTACTTAATTTGAAGATACCTAACACAAATACACACAAACACACGCGCGCGCGTGCACGCTCAATCAACAAAACAGAAAATTCCAGAGGATCTAACCTATAGTTACATGTATACTTGACATATTTTTATTTAAATTATAATAAATTTGGGAGTAATTAGCTTCATAATAAAATAATATATGGAATAATATATACATAATTATACATTATGTATAATTATATATAAAATATACATAATTATACATAATATAAACATGGAATTTGTAGTAAAACTCAATATATATAATTTAAAAACCAGTTTTTTAAACTCTCATAATTTAAAAAAAACCGGCTTAACTTTTAGGAAGTGCATTCATTTTCAAAGACACCTAGGTATTCAAAATGCTATAATTAAAATACCTGAATCAATGTTAGCCTCCTAATATTCCTTTCCCTATTAGGAACTGGAGTTAACTTTTACATTTTAAGTATTTGATTCCTCAATATGGGAAAACTGACTTTATACCATTAGTTTAAGCAAACCATACAAAGAATTTAATATCAAAAAGAATCTTGGAGAAAAGCAGTATAAAATGTGACAAATGATAGGGTACTGAATAATTTTTAAAATGGAGAATGCAGACAAAATAAAGTATTAGCTGAGTCATAATTGATAGTGTCTGAACATGAAAATTCTCTCCAAGAAAATAGCTTTTAGTCTAGCCAACAACTATTTAATTCTCAAGAGCTACAGTATAAGACCAATAAATACATACTACTTTTATGCACACTAAAAGGGACAAAGAGCACATGCGTCACTGTTTGGCTCTCTTCAAATTCAGCAATCAATACTGTGCACTATTAAGTTGTTGCTCTACTGGTTTTTTTTGTAAACCTATGTGCTGGATGTTACATAAACTTGATTTGTGTTGGATGTTACATAAACCTGATTTCTAAGTATGATCAGATTTTAATTAAGACTTTAAGTAGAGCTGGCAGTATGCTTATCACACGACAAAGAACAGTAAGATTACTTTCTATTTCTGTACATTAAAAGAAATCAAATATGCAGTCCGAGAAAAGTTTTCTAAAATCAATATTTGTTAGGGAAAAAGAAAAAATCAAAAACAAGTTAATAAACATTACGGACAAAAAATTTAATTTCTCAGTAGTCCAATGAACTGGCTACTATTAGCTCCATTCAATAGCTGAGAGAGGTCAGACAATTTGTCTGAGACTATAGAGTACAAAAGTGACAGAGGTAAGCCTGACTCAAGTCCTGCCTCTTTAGTTGGCTTCTGCTTGCTTCAGCTTCCTCATAAAGGGGCTGAGCTGGCTTATCTACATACATGACCCCTTTTGATCATTCCAACAACCCCATGAGACAGGGTGATAGTATCTCTTACCTTTTTTACAGTTAAAGAAATTGATTTTCCAGACAGCATACATAGCTTACCTGAAGTCATACTCAGTCTCATACCAAGTTCTTCTGACTCCACGTTCAAGGCTATTTTTATTACATCATACCAAGTGATCACTAAATTCTCTTTGTTGGTGCTACAGATTCATTAGACTATAGTCTCAAAGTACTTCCATGAATATACGGAGATATCATATGATAAAAATGAAATATTAAAAATCTAAAATGCTTTTCATTTATTAGACACAAAGGCCTAACCCTCCCCCCCCGCCTTTCCTTTTAAGGCATGCACTCTGATACAGTCTTTTTGCCTTTGATAATCTTCCATAATATTAAAAAGCTGAGGTAGTCATGGTTACTAAAAGACGATTTAGATTATAATTCTAGCATATTTGGTAATTGGGTAATTTATTTCTAAAATAATATTCCTAAATTTTCATAATTGGTAAAGAGTATCCTACAGTTTTGTGCCAAGAATTTATTTCTGAGAACTAGTTTCTACAATAATTAAATACTAGAGTAATAGTTAAGATGACATAAAACCATTTTTATCTTTTAAAAGAAAGTCTACCTTATACAAACAGGTGTCGACTACTTCATTGCAAACTTTCTCAAGGTCATCAGTGACTTCAAGTCTGGATCTTACAAAATCACAGAGCTCTTCATTTCCCATAACATCCCAAATACCATCACATGCAAGGATAATGAACTGATCATCTTCTTCAGATCTTTCAATATCATGGACTTCAGGCTCTGGTGAGACAAGCTGCTCTGTAGGACCTTTTCCATGGACACATTTGTAATCAAAGTCCCCAAGGGCCCTCGATACAGCCAGAGAGCCATTCACACGCTGAATCATTACAGAACCACCTGCATTCTGAATTCGTTCTTTTTCCAGCGGATTACTTGGTTTGTGATCTTGTGTGAAGAAGTGAACTTTCCTGTTTCTACAAAGTAAACCTCTCGAGTCTCCACAGTTAATGAAATAAGTATGTTGAGGAGAAATTAAGACACCCACAGCTGTTGACCCACTTCTATCTGCACCATGTTTCTTCTCTGACATAACTCTCATGTGTTCATCAATCTCCAGAAAACCTGTTCTGATTCCATTCTTTACATTTTCCACAGAAGGTGCTCCTGCAGACCCTTTAAAATCCTGGTTATTGGTGATGTGATCTAACAAATGCTCACAGCAGTATTTGGCAACCTGAGAACCAGCATGCCCGTCATATACGGCAAAGAATGACCACGTTTCAAGTCCACTCGGCAAACCGATCACAGCCGTATGTGCATCCTCCATTTCAACTCGCCAGCCTTGCATGCTGCTCAGCCCATATCGCAACCCATTACCCTGCCCCTGGGCATTATGTTTTTCCATCTTTGGCTTGTCTAAAAATGCTCCCATTATGTCGTGATATTCTAGTTCTGCAAAGGAAGAGAAACAGGAAAGTTAATAACTATCTCACATACAAAATACATATCCAACAACCTTTTTAAGAGTGAAGAAGATACAAAAAAAAAAAAAAAGAGTGAAGAAGATACAAAGAAAGCTTTAAATAAGAAATCACAACTCTTATAAGAAGACACTCATTGTATTGCTGACTTGGAACCTAGAGATTAACAAGAAAGAATTTGGGGAGAGGCTGATCAGGCACAGGTTAGAATGAACAACAGGCAGCGAGAACTAAAGTATCAGGATAAAAGTAGCTGACCTGACACTCCCCCCGCCAGGCACAACCACTTGAGGTAGAAAGGAGACTGGCCGTGGTCATTAGCTTACATGAACCAGGCCAAGTGTTTGATGATGCAATGAACATGTGAGTCTCTTAGGGAATCTCAGACCTAAATTGTATGTGTATGCTAATCCAGAAAAAGCCCAATGAATTCACAACATATCAACAGCCTACCAATTCAAACATCTTGGTTGAACATTTAGGATTTTCCAGTTTTATTCTGAACTACCTATAGTTTTATTCCTACTACATGAACCCTCTGAAAAAGGAAAAAAATGATCTACTCACAATGATCCATATTTGCACATTCATTCCTTTAAGCCTTTGCTCATGTCAGTCCTCTTAACTGGAATTCCCTGCTTCTCCTCCCTACTTATAGAAAAATGTAAATCTATCTTTTAAAGTCTAGTTCAAATTCTACCTTTTCCATAGGTTTTTCGGTCTCTGACAAAGCCACTAACTTATTACATTATCATAAGGAGTACAGCCTCAACTGTCAAGTTGCAAAGCAAGTATACATACATACAACAAAGCTTGTTATATATAACAAAACCAACCTATTGCGATCTACTGATATTCTACTACTTTAGCAGTAATAACATGTATCATTACTATTATACATTATGACCATTAGCTATAAATAATAAAGGAGATTAGAGGGTCTAGAAACAGCCATGTGGACAAGGATTAGCTAATCTAATCCTTTCCCAATAATCAAAAGCTAAAAATTCTGGTCTGAAATGGCCCCACACAATGCAGGGGGGCAGTTGGTTAGAATTTAGGTTGACCTTTACTTGAACAATAGCCTAGGAATGTAGAGATGTGGGGTACAAGTCATCATGTAAGTCACAACTGAATTCAAACCAATCTGAAAGAAGGCTAAAATTAAATTTAATGAACGTAAAGTGGGGAGGCGAAATAGGGGGTAGGGAAAAGTGCCTAGGTAAATCAGGATGCAGTTATGAGACTAAGAGATTGATGATGCTAGTGATGCTAAGCTTTTAGAAGAAATTGGGAGAGAAAGGTTCAAGAAAAACTCCTTAGGAAGGTCACAGTGTCCCAGCAACCTTTTCCCCTCTTCTTCTCCTACCAGGGCCAAACTAATAAACAAAAGAGTAGTCTGGGGACGCCTGGGTGGCTCAGTTGGTTAAGCAACTGCCTTTGGCTCAGGTCATGATCCCAGCATCTTGGGATCGAGTCCCGCATTGGGCTCCTTGCTCTGCAGGGAGCCTGCTCCTCTCTCTGCCTCTGCCTGCCTCTCTGCCTGCTTGTGTTCTCTCTGTTAAGTGAATAAATAAAATCTTTAAAAAAAAAAAAAAAAAAAAAGAGTAGTCTGGCTGATTAGTGTGATAAAACAATTTCCTGCCTACTCCTCTGTCCCCTATTACAATTCCACCAATGAAGGTGAATAATGAAAATTAGTCATCATTTACTCCTTATGGTAGTATTCATCAGATTACCAGATACCAAGTTGATATACATTATTATGACAAGAGTGTTTTGACTGGACAAAGGAATAACATAATGACGATACCTTAATAGCAGACAACGTTGTTGGTTTTTCTAAAATTTTATTTGAGAGAGAGAGAGAATGAGAGCGAGTGAGCATAAGAAGGGGAAGGTCGGAGTGAGAAGCAGACTCCCCTTGAAGCTGGGAGCCCGATGTGGGACTCCATCCTGGGACTCCAGGATCATGACCTGAGCTGAAGGCAGTCGCTCAACCAACTGAGCCACCCAGGCACCCAATGGCAGACAATGTTTAAGAATAATTTTAAATAATAAAAAAAAAAAGAATAATTTTAAATCATTCAGTCTGAATAGCCCTCTAAAGTGAGTAATAATAGCTTCAATTTATAGATGAGTCTCAGTGAGACTAAAGAACTTGGCCAAGGTTACTCAACTGATAAGTTTAGAGGAATCAGGACTCTAATTCAATCCCGTCTGAATCTAAAGCGCCATTTACTACTAAAGCAATGGTCTTGATCATGGATATACAAAGGAATTATTTGTGGACTTTTTGAAAAATTACAATTAACAAATCAGAATTTCCAGGGTTGGAGGGTTGGAATCTAGGCACCTGCGTATCTGTAAAAAAAGATTAGATGAGATGCCTAGATAAGTACATCTAGATGGCTAGATGATAACTGAGCCATCGTGAAGTTAAGTCTTCTGCTGAAGGTCAAAAGCAATTTGCTTCATCTCTGTACCTGAATTCCTTTAGCTAGGCTAAAGGGGAGGAGAGAGATACAGTTAAGATGCTTGGTAATCTAGCATTCCTCGTCTGTACAATGAACATATTTATACTTACCTCTGTATGTTGTTTCAAGGTTTAAATGAGGTAGGCAAAAATAAGGCACTCAGCGAACTGTTTAATTATTACTACATTCCTACATACACAGTCACACTAGATTCTAGCATTACCTAACAGGGAATTTACTCTCTTTTGCAGAAAAGTCCAGTAACTATTTTCCAGATATACATATAAAACTACCAAATAAGTAATTCTTTGAAGACAGGGTAAAATTTCTAAAAACAAAACCCAAACTTTTAAAAAATATACATTAGAAATGTAAACATGTAACAAACCAAGCCAACCATCTGATAAAATTTTAGGTCCAGCCCATAGGAAATATAAAAATATACATCAAGGACAAATTAGTAATTTAGTGGTTGGACTTTCACAGAGTGAAAATAGACAATTCAGAAATCTTACCTCCTGGGATTCTGAGTAATTTGTAGAATCCTAGTGAAGCAGCCAACAATAGCTACATAAATACAGCAGATGGTTATGTAAATATAATACTTACCAGAAATTACTTACTTATAAATACTATGTTTACATAGTCATCTTCCAGAAGTGGACTACTAATTATGTAGTCAAATTACTAAATTGGCATCTATCTATAAATAGTAAATCCCAAGGGGTTTAATTTGCCCAAGAAAGCTTAAACTCGTTTCTGAGACAAATTCTAGTTCTCGCCTCATCTTAAATCTACTCTGAGCACATGCTGGATGGATCTCACCACAACACTAGCTTATCAGTTGATCTGAACTTTTCAAAATAAAATACTGTGACAATCACAAGACTGAACTCCTCTTTGATCTAACCAGAAATTTTGGTGAACACTTTTTGTCTTTGAAAACCAAACTAACTCCTAAATTGAAAAATTCTAAGGCTGGA
Source organism: Nasua narica (assembly GCA_028533885.1). NCBI lineage: Eukaryota > Metazoa > Chordata > Mammalia > Carnivora > Procyonidae > Nasua > Nasua narica. The sequence goes on along the minus strand of CM052797.1, from coordinate 91,713,890 downwards.
TCAGGAAGTCACTCATTAAAATTCAGCCATTGGCTTTTGTTACGCAAAACTGATCTCATAATCATAGCAAAAAGTCTTAAACCTTGTTAATTGGTTTAATCTGCTTATAAGTCCCCCCAATAAAAGCTCTATAAATTCAACAAGTTAGTCCAGAATAAGAGTTACTCCAAGTGACAGTTTGAGCACAGTCTCCTAGTAAAAAGAAATGAGGAGTAAAACCATATAAGGTTTTTTTCTGTTTACCTATGGGGACACAAGCTAATATAGAACCCCTCCACGCTCCATAACAGAGGACAAAATAAGACATGTAAACAATGTGGAGAAATTATATTTTAAAGATTCGGCGGAATGGGGGGGTACTATATACTAGAGAGACTAGGAGTTCCTTGGGAAAAGAGGAAAATATGGAACACTAGCAGCATAGGTAGCAGTGTACACAACATGCCAAAATCCAAGTCATCTGCAGTGGGATGTGGGATGTAAACAAACTCTTTACTGCTACCAAATGTTTAGCGTATTCTACACTGCCCACTAATGCTTATATGTGAATAGACTTAGTCAGACATGGAGACAAATGCTCAGCTGACCCCTGAAATGCACATTTATTGAACAATAGGATTTATAAGTTGTTTTTTTTTTAAAGATTTTATTTGTTTATTTGACACAGAGAGCTAGCGAGAGAGACAGCACAAGCAGGGGGAGGGGCAGGCAGACGCAGAGGAAGAAGCAGGCTCCCTTCTGGAACAAGGAGCCTGATGTGGACTGGAGTCCTGGGATCATGTCCTGAGCCGAAGGCAGACTGACTGAGCCACCCAGGTGCCCCCGAATAATAGGATTTAACCAGTATACTGCAGAGCTGGGGTTCAGTAAGAAACACAGACCCCCTGTGGCTCTATCTCTGCAAAGGATAATTTAGGGTACACAAACAACTTTTAATTTCCCAAGCTATGAGACATGGTAATTCATAAATTGTATTTTGTAATGCAAGGCAGCCACGTCAAAGTTATTTATGGTAATGACAAATAAGTGCATTGACAAAACTTTTTATACCAATTTGGGAAAGGAAAAGGCTAATCTTTGGGTAATTTTTCTCTCATTGGAGTCTGAAATTTCTCACTGACCCTTACTTTAAAAAAATGGTTACACAGGGGTGTGATGGTTACACTGCACCTGGGTGGCGCAATTGGTGAAGCATCTGACTCTTGATTTCAGCTCAGGGTTGTGCCATCGAGCCCTGCATCATACTCCATGCTGGGCATGGAGCCTGCTTAAGATGCTCTCTCTCCCTCTCCCCCTGCCCTCCACTCTCTCTTAAAAAAAAAAAAAAAGATAATACATATTTATATTCACAAATTTAATTTTGATTAACTTGTAAAACTCATCACAGCCAAAATGTAGAAATGGTCTGTCTAAATCTATTTTACAAATAAGAAAGCACACAGAAGTAGATTTGCTGAAGGTCACAAAGCTAGTTCAACAGTAAAAGCTGAGAATAGGACCTATGTTTCTGGAACTTTATTGCAATTCTACAAATCCCACCCTGTGTACTTACTTTCAAATGAAGTTAATGGAAATCTAAAAACAGGCAACACATAAGTAGGGAAGATTGTCCCAGAACAATGCTACAACTTCCTTAAGTGCCATTTCTTCCTCTGCCTACTCTAACTTCTTTTCTAAACTTCTATACTGCCAAAGATAAAGGATAAAACAGAAGGAAAGATAAAGAAAAAAGGGAAAAAAGCAAGAAATCTAAATTTGGTTTTTTGTCTGGGACTGAGAGAAAACCAGAGTCAACAATTTCAGGCAAAGGTAATCTCAAATATTCAGGCTAAATAAAATGTAATAATGAGCAAAGAAAAGTAAGAGGATATATTTTTTAAGGTTCAGAAGTTATGGGGGGGGAGGGGAGCACACACCTCAATATTCATTCTCTCCAAACTAGAAACGACCCATCAAGATACAAGACAGGACACTAAATGAATAAAACTACAGCCTGTCAACTAAAAAAGAAAAAAAAAAAAAGCACTCTACAAGTAGGTATATGGAAATGAAACACAATTATTGAACTCAAAATGTCAACAGAGACAATGAATACCCAACTGGATACCATAGGAAAAAAAAATATCAAATCAATAAATGAGATCACCTCAAGAAATTCTTTTAGAACTCAGGTCTTTCATCATCTTGTTAATTCCAAACATACAAACCTACCCACATCTGTACCCATCCTATCCTCATACCTTTCTGTTATAAAAGAGGCATCTCTGTGCTCTCACTTAACATAAATCCCTCTACTAGAGCTTTGAAATCCATGTTTCAAAGGAATCTTATATATTTCTATGTCTTCTCTGGAACCTTACACTATTATCCTCTTTATATTTAACCTCCCCTTTTCAATTGCAGTACAACTTTTAAAGACACTTAGATGTCAACCATTACTAATAAGTATGTAACTCCTTCTCCTGTAGCTACCCTTCGGCTTTTCCCTTCCCTTTAGAGTTTAACTGAAAAATACGTGTTGATGTTCCACACTGTTGCCTGGCCATCCCACCAAAATAAACTCCTCCAAGTTGCTTAAACCAGTGGACATTTTTAGTCCTCATTTCATTGCTTACAACAGCATTTGACACACCCTCTTCTAACTTCCCACTGGCTTTTCAAGATGCTACACACTCCCAGCTTTCCTTCTGCCCCTGGCTTTTCTGTCCTTGTTCCTTTTGCAGGCCCACCCTCACCTTCCAAGCCATTAAATACTGACATTCAAGGCTTAGACCTAAGCCCTTTTCTCACTTTATACTGGCTTCCAAACTACTATTCATGTGTATGGGGGAAAGGGAACCAGATGATATTTTAAGATACACAAGGACTCAAAGCATACACTCATACTTTTTTAATGAGAAATCCAGCCAAGCAAACATTTACTGTGTATTAAAACTAAGTTCATCTCTATGATTTATCATTTGTTTAACTCTTAAATAACCTGCTTCTTAAAAATAATCTAAAAAACAAAATCCCATTTATAAAGTAATAAGAAGTTGGGAAATTGCCCACTTATCTAATTTAATACTAAGGAGATACCCCTTTTATGTGTATAAATGGAAATATCTTTCATAAGATTAAACTTAAAGGTTATAGATGTATCCAATATACGACTTGGACAAATCCTTTAGCTTAATTTCTAACTCTCTTCATTGATAAATAAACAACCTTGATTAACCATTTTCAGAACAATTACCTTGCTCTGAGAGATGTAGAAGCAAGAAGCCTAAAGTTTTAGGAGTACCTAGGTAAAAGGCATTAGTAAGTAATACTTCAGTCTAAAATCATGCTGATGAATTCCACTTAAAAATATGTATTCTCAATACCAAGATAAAGATTATGAGATAAAATTATTTTACAACAGAAAAATCAACTTGTAGAGAATGAAAAAAGAAAAAACCAGCTACCAACTAGGATTACAAGCTGGTAGCCTGAATTTGATCTTCACCTACATTGTTAGCCCCTGCCCTTGAACAACATGCATTCTCCAGTGCCCCTACTACTCCTTACGGATCACACGGAATCTGAGTTTGCATCATCTGATAAAGAGGACAATACATACAATCCATGAGGATTTACTCTAATCTGATTTTTCATGAAATGCCCACCTCATCTCAAAGTAGCAAAACAAAATGATACCTGTAAAAAGGGTGAATAATGGCTTTTAAGGTACCAGGTCGGAATCCTATAAATGTTACCTTATTTGGAAAGTCTTTGCAGGTGTGATTAGTTAAGAAATGTGCAATAGGGGGATTATTTTCAATTATTCTGGGGGCCCTAAATGCAATCTCAAGTGCCCCTGAAAAAGAGGCAGAGGAAGAATTGTCACAGAGTAAGCAAAGACAGAGCAAAGACAGATTTGAAGACACTAGCCCTTGAAAATTACAGTGACAGGGCGCCTGGGTGGCTCAGTTGGTTGGGCGACTGCCTTCGGCTCAGGTCATGATCCCGGAGTTCCGGGATCAAGTCCCATATCGGGCTCCCGGCTCTGCGGGAAGTCTGCTTCTCCCTCTGACCTTCTCCTCTCTCGTTCTCTCTCTCTCAAATAAATAAATAAAATTTAAAAAAAAAAAAGAAAATTACAGTGACATATGGCCACAATCCAAAGAATGTTGCATTCTTCCTAAAGCCTCCAGAGTGAACACATTCCTGCCAACACCTTGACTTTGGCCCAGTGAAACTAATTTTGGACTTGTGCCCTCTAGAATGGTAAGATAATAAATATGTATGGCAAATAAGAAACTGGAATATAAAAAGTATTACTAGAGCTAAGGAAAGAAATTTAAGAGATAAAAATTATTGTAATGTTTTAAATGGCATTTGAAAAAAAATAATGAGCAAAGAACTTAGAGAAAACAATCTGCAAGGAGTAAAATTTAAAATAAGAGAAAAGTCATCCTATATCCAAGTAGAAATAAAGAGATAAAAGTGAGTGGATTAAAGATACAAACAATGCAGATCCAACAATTTAATTAGTATACTGTAAAAAAGAAAATCAAATAATGGAGAAAAGATAAAACTTCAAAGAAAAAATAAATTAATCCCAAACTGAGTGAAAAGTGTTCATCACTTTTGAAAGTGTTCATCAAGTAGTAATTTTAGTAGAAAATGATCAATACCAAAGTATACTTTGATAACGAATCTCAAGAAAACAAGAATTCAGAAAAATGAAACATGCCAAAAAATAAAAACAAAAGCATATCAGGCTGGCCTCAAACTTCTTTGCCACATGACAGGCAATAATGAAGTAATGCCTATAAATGTTGAGGGTAAAGAGGGATATTCCCAGAATTCTATATCCAGCAAAGTTGACATCTGTATGTGAAGGTAACAGAAAAGATATCACCAACCATGCCAACACTAAAAAAGTATCATCTAGGGGCGCCTGAGTGGCTAAGTCAGTTAAGTGGCCAACTCCTGACTTCACTTCAGGTCATGATCTTGGGGTCCTGGGATAGAGCCCCACGTCAGGCTCCATTCTTAGCCAAGGAGTCCGCTTGTAGATTCTCTCTCTTCCCTCTGACCCTCCCCATGCTCAAGTTCTCTTTCTCTGTCAAATAGATCTTATTAAAAAAAAAAAAAAAGTATCATCCATGTACCATTCATGGAAAACCTATTTAAAGGAAGATTAATGCTGGGTGCCTGGGTGGCTCAGTTGGTTAAGCAGCTGCCTTGCCCCACATTGGGATCCCTGCTCAGTGGAGAGTCTGCTTCTCCCCCTCCCTCTACCTACCATTCTGCCTACTTGTGCTCTCTCTCTCTCTCAAATAAATAAAATATTAAAAAAAAAAAAAGATTAATGCCAAGAAATTAATCAAAACCAGAAATTCAGTAAATGGAAATGTCATAGTATATAGGACTTGGGGGTGGGCAAAATACACCCAAGCAAATACAGTTGTCCCTTGAAAAACATGCATTTGATTTGCACGGGTCCACTTATATATGGATTTTTTTTTTTTTAATAAATACACTACAGTACTATAAATGTATTTTCTCTTATGATTTTCTTAACATTTTTTTCCTCTGGGTTATTTATTTATTTTAAAGATTTCATTTATTTATTTGACAGAGAGAGACACAGTGAGAGAGGGTACACAAGCAGGAGGAGGGAGAGAGGGAGAAGCAGGCTTCCCAAGGAGCAGGGAGCCCGATGCGGGGCTCGATCCTAGCACCCTGGGATCATGACCCGAGCCAAAGGCAGACGCCCAACGACTGAGCCACCCAGGCGCCCTCCTCTGGGTTATTTTATTATAAGAACACAGTATACAATACATATAACAAGCAAAACTTTTATTTATTTTTTAAATAATTTTTTAAAAAGATTTTATTTATTTATTTGACAGAGAGAGATCACAAGTAGGCAGAGAGGCAGGCAGAGAGAGAGGGGGAAGCAGGCTCCCTGCTGAGCAGAGTGCCCGATGCAGGGCTCGATCCCAGAACCCTGAGACCATGACCTGGGCCGAAGGCAGAGGCTTATTATAACCCACTGAGCCACCCAGGCGCCCCAACATGCAAAATATTTATTAATCAACTGTTTATGTTATCAGTAAGGTTTCCAGTCAACAGAAAGTTATCAATAGTTAAGTCTTCTGGGGAAGACAGAAGTTATATGTGAATTTTTGACCATGTGGAGAAATGATGCCCCTAACCTCCATGTTGTTCAAGGATCAACTGTGTTAATAGAAGTCAAGGGTTGTGATTTTAATTTCAGAGAAAGAAAAGTGTAAGGAATAAGTCAACAAATACAATGACTGTCTTTTTTTAATGGACGAGAGTGTACTCTAAAATTATCATGTATGAATTTTATGGGCTAAATAGTTTTATGCCAGATAATTCATAACAATCCTTCAAAAATACTATATGCTAAAATTAAGACTATATTTTCTGTTCGAATATGCTTAAGAGAATTAAAAATCAAGCATTTATTTGATTGTATATTAGAAAACGAAAGCTGTGAAGTTTCCTGACATACTCCGACTCACCCTACTCCAGGAACCACCCCCCCAAAAAAGAAAACAAATGACACAGACCATATTATCTGACTTTAATACAGTAACAGTAGATGTTGGAAACAAAAGAAAAAAGAAAACTTCAAACATCTGGAAATTGCTTTAAAGGCATGCTTCTAATCAACCTTGCAGTGAATGTGTATATTTTTGCAATTACAGAATATTTAGAAACAATAATGATAAATAAAACCTTTTATCAAATTTTATGAGATATGACCAAACCTTACTCAGGAAAACTCACACTTTCTTACTAAAAAAAGTGAAAATCAGTACACTAAATCTCAACTCAAAAAGTAAAAAGAACAACCGCATGCATAAACACAGACCTAAACAAAAATATATTAAGGAATATATATTAAGAAAAATTAAGGTAAACCTGTCATATGAGAGAAAAATGAGTAAAATAGGTAAACCACTAATTAGTCTGAGAAAAACTATTATTCAAAATTAGAGGGGCGCCTGAGTGGCTCAGTGGGTTAAAGCCTCTGCCTTCAGCTCGGGTCATGATCTAAGGGTCCTGGGATCGAGCCCCGCATCGGGCTCTCTGCTCAGCAGGGAGCCTGCTTCCCCCTCTCTCTCTGCCTGCCTCTCTGCCTACTTGTGATGTGATCTCTCTCTGTCAAATAAATAAATAAAATCTTTAAAAAAAAAATTAGAAATTGGGGGCGCCTGGGTAGCTCAGTGGGTTAGGGCCTCTGCCTTTGGCTCAGGTCATGATCTCTGGGTCCTGGGATCAAGCCCTGCATCGGGCTCTCTGCTCAGCGGGGAGCCTGCTTCCCTCTCTCTCTCTGCCTGCCTCTCTGCCTACTTGTGATCTCTCTCTCTGTCAAATAAATAAAATCTTTAAAAAAAACAAACAAAAAACAAAATTAGAAATCAAACAAGCATATAGCTTGCCACTGAGATAGGCGTTTGTTTTGTTTTATAAAACACATTGTACAATTCTCTGCTAATAAGTTTGAAAATATGGAGAAAACACAATGTTCTTAAAAAAACAAATTATCAAATTTTTTTCAAGCAGTGACAAAATAAAGACCAGTAACTCTGGAACAAACCGAGAAAGTTATCAAAGAACTAAACTGGGGCTTCTGGGTGGCTCAGTGGGTTAAAGCCTCTGCCTTTGGTTCAGGTCATGATCTCAGGGTCCTGGGATGAAGTCTTGCATCGGGGCTCTCTGCTCAGCGGGGAGCCTGCTTCCCCCTCCTCTCTCTCTGCCTGCCTCTCTGCCTAGTTGTGATCTCTCTCTGTCAAATAAACAAAATCTTTAAAAGAACTCTAGGGCTCATGAAAAACAAAATAAAAAAAGCAGAACCATTTCAGATTAAAGAACACCATGGAGATATGACAATAAAGTGTAATGCACAATTGTGCACAGGCTTATATATATTTGTGTGTGCAAAAAGAATATGTATGTATACATACACAAAGGGAAAAAAGAAAATTTATAAAACAAATGTGGTTTTGAAAAAATTAGTCATTCAGGTAAATCTGAAAGTTCACTGTACCTTTTTTTCTTCAAATTTTCTGTAAACTTAAATTGTTTATAAAATAAAGTTTAAAAATAAGTGTATCAAACAATTTCACAACCAAGATCTTGTAAGCCTTAAAACATAATAATAATACCTAAATTACCCACAGAAGAAAAAAGCTTCACACTTCATTTTACAAACCTACCATAATCCTGATTAAAAACTGGAAAAGACAGGACCAAAAAATAAAACTATAATCCAAACATATTAATACAGATGCAAAAAACCCTAAGTATTAGCAAATCGCAAAGTAAAGGTCATCTTAAGAATTTATATGAGGGGCACCTGGATGGCTCAGTCAGTTAAGCATCTACCTTCAGCTCAGGTAGTAATCTTGGAGTTCCAGAATCAAGCTCCAGGGGCAGGTACCCACTCAGCAGGGAGTCTGCTTCTCACTCTCCCTATGATCCTTCCCCCCTACTTTGTGCAAGGGCTCTAAAATAAATAAATAAAATAAAAAATAAAAAAAATTAAAATTTTGAAAAAAATAAACTAAGTCAAAGGAAAAAAAAACACATGATAATCTCTTCATTTGAAAAAATTCATTCTATAATATGATAATCTATATTTCAAGCCAAAGAGGAAACAGTGATTAGAACAATTCCCAGAAAGAAGCGAACACAAGGATACCTATTCTTATCCATAATATTTAGCAAGGTCTAGCAATAATGATCACTACAGTTAAGATGTTTTTAAAAGGCATAAAATTATGAGAAGAGATCAAATTGCTATTTGCAGATAACAACTATGTGATGGCAAACTCAAAATCTAAAATATTAGGGGAAAAAAGTTCAATAAGGTTATCCGACTATAGAAAATCCTTAAGAAAACTATTAATAATAACTGCTTAGGAAATAAAGAAAAAAATTCCAATAAAAGTCTTTACATCTAAATAATAACCAAAGAAATATTCAGGACTTTTAAGAAGAGAGGTTCAGAATAAAAGACACTCCTAGTTCTGAGACAGGAGGATTCAATATTGCAGACAGTTATCCTCCCTTTTATTAATCAAAAAATTCAATATAACCACAACTGGGTCTTTTTGTTCCCAGATTTTTATGAAATGATTCCAAAATTCCTATGAAAGAATAAATGTTTGAGGGGCAAAAAAAATGTCTGAGGGGCGCCTGGGTGGTTCAGTGGTTAGCGTCTGTCTTTGGCTCAGGTCATGATCCCAGTGTCTTGGGATCAAGCCCCGCATCAGGCTCCCTGCTCCGCAGGAAGTCTGCTTCTCCGTCTCCCACTCCCTCTGCTTGTGTTCCCTCTCTTGCTGTGTCTCTCTCTTATGAGTAAATAAATAAAATCTTAAAAAAAAAAAGATAAATGTTTGAGAATAGCTAAAACATTCTGAAAAACATTGGCATTTGTCATATCTAATATTAAAATAATTTCAAATTATGGTATTTAAGAGGGAATACTAAAAGGATCATCAGTGGAACAGAATTGAAGCTTTGGAAAGACAACCTTGGGAACAAACTCAATAGATGGTGTTAAAACAGCTGGCCTATTTCAATCCTGCCCTTCCATGGAAACTAGCTGAATTCCTATTATACATGTTAAAATAAATACCAGGTAATTAAAGATTTAAGTTTGAAACACTATAATAAAACCATACAACTACATCTAGACAAATATTTCTTTAATTTTACTGTAGGAAAGGACTTTCTAGGTATGACACTTTTTTTTTTTTTTTTTTGCCACTGGGCAAAAAACAAGATTTTAAAGGAATAGAAAGCAATTCCAGAGGAATAAAACTTCTACACTAGAAAACCAAGTTCATAAGCTCGAAAGGCACATATCTTTAAAACAAGTACTTACAAGATATATGGTAATGTTAATATTCCTAAAATAGAAGTCTCTTATAAGACAATAAAATGAACACTTTAAAGGAAAAGAAACAAAGAACATCAATAGGCAATTCAATTCATAAAAGAATACAAATGGACAATAAATACATGGAGTAAACCAATCTCACTAGCCATTAAACACAAATTTATTTTTTTACACATTATGGAAGATTAAACATGAGATCCCTGGGTGGCTCAGCGGGTTAAGCATCTGCCTCCAGCTCAGGTCAAGATCCCAGGGTCCTGGGATGGAGCCCCATGGCTGCTTCCTGCTGGGCAGGGAGCCTGCTTCTCCCTCTGCCTCAGCCTGCTGCTCCCTCAGCTCAGGCTCTTGGACAGGTGTTCTCTCTCTCTCTCAAACAAAATCTTAAAAAAAAAAAGATTAAAAATTTATAGTGTCCAGTATTGGCAAAGGAGTAAAAAAAAATGCTTCTCATAGGTAGGAGACTAAACTGCCACCTTTCTAAAGGATATGTAGGGCACACATTAATTTTAAATGTTGACTTCCATTTAAATGGTTTTCTATATTCACATTCTGAAGTGCCCTTCTATTCCAAAAGTATTTTTAAAATAAATGGACTGTAAAACAAAATTAAGAAGACCAAACCACCTGCTAAAGATAAACTCTTGAAATACAAAGCTTTTTGTCAAGCTGAAACTAAATGAGCCTCCAGGGTTCAACTAACAGAGACAGATAAGAGTCTACATCCTAGGGGATAGTAACAGAAATTAAAAATGCCCTGTGCAAAGCTGGGACAGAACTCAAGCTCAATGAAATTCATGCCTGGGGTGGAGGGGCCCTTGCCTATAAAAGGAGCTGGAAAAAGCTACTTATTAACCATAACCTGGAGCTATAGTTTAGATGAAATTAGGTGCCCAGTGAGCAGAAGAGTATAGCTCTTCTTTTAGTCTGTGTCTTTTCTTGGAGAGATAAGCCTGATCCTGATATTATCAAGAATCAGGAACCACACCTGATGTAAGACAGGGTTTCAGACTGGGCACCCCCGGGCCAAGATGTAGGCACATGCAAAAAACAAGGGATAAGAAGGGTGGGAACAAAGAAAACAAAACGAAAAACTTCCATTTAATAAAAGAACACAAAACCAAAGTCCAAAACACTTGAGGAAAAAAAAACTACGATGGACAGCCAACAAAATCAACAACTGTAGGAATTCAAACTAGAAGGAAAAACAACAATCTGAAAATAAAATGTGTGTTTAGGATCCTTCCAAAGTTAAAAAAGACAATAGACATGAAGAGGAAAGCAATTTAAAGAGGTCAGAAATCAAACCAGAATAGGGAGCTATTAGAGACAGCGAGAACCTGAAAAGGAGAAAAAACATTCACTGAGAAATAAAAACAACTGAGGCATATAAACTTTAGCTGGATAAAGTCAAGGGGTTAATTAGTAAATTGAAAAATGATACTTAGGAACTGCCTAGAAAATAATACAGAGATTAAAAAGGAATACTAGAAAAGCAATATTCAAATATATAGGGGTGCCTGGCTGGCTCAGTGGGTAGAGAATGTGACTCGATCTTGGGGCTGTATGTTCGTATCCCACGTTGGACGTAGAGATTACTTAAAAATAAAATCTTAAAAAAAAAAAAGTTAAGAAAAATATAAAAGTTAAAGAATTTTCTACAATTGAAGAAAGATAATGCATCTTTTTTTTAAATATTTTATTTATTTATTTGACAGAGGGAGAGAGATCACAAGTAGGCAGAGAGGCAGGCAGAGAGTAAGGGGGAAGCAGGCTCCCCGCTGAGCAGAGAACCCCGATGTGGGGCTTGATCCCAGGACCCTGAGATCATGACCTGAGCTGAAGGCAGAGGCTTTAACCCCCTGAGCCACCCAGGGCGCCCTAAAATAATGCATCTTTAGATCAACAATGTATTTCAAAGAGTACCTCCATTTAGCACAACATACACATACCTCCTAGGCATAGGGGAATGTGCTCAGGACATCAAGTATGATAGAACAAATACTAATATTTATTCCACACTTCAAAATCAGGACTCTGGGGTGCCTGGGTGGCTCAGTCGTTAAGCCCCTGCCTTCAGTTCAGGTCCTGGGGATCGAGCTTGCATCAAGGCCTCTTCTTCCCTCTCCCTCTCCCACTCTCCCTGCTTGTGCTCCCTCTCTCGCTGTGTCTGTCAAATAAATAAATAAAATCTTAAAACAAACAAAAAACCAGGGGTTCTATCCTGCATATTATTTTACATATATTAATGTAATCACTGCTACAAACCCATACAATACAGATACTATCTCACTATCTCTGTTTAGAACTTGTCCAAGGTCACACAGTAAATACTGGTGACAGGACACAGAAAAGGAATCGTTTTAAAAACTGGTAGAGAGAAAAATTATACACAAAGGCCTAAAAACTAGGTGGAAACCAGATTTCTCAGAGATCCAAGTTTCATAATACAATGAAATATCTTGAAGGTACTAATAGGAAGCGGGGGTGGGGGGAACTATCTATTAACCAAGAATTCTTTATTTGCTAAAAAAAAAGAATGTATAAAATATACTTTCAGATAAAAATTACAGACATTGCAGGCCATACTGAAAAGATTACTAAAAGATAAACCTTTTTTTTTTAAAGATTTTATTTATCCACTTGACAGAGAGAGATCACAAGTAGGCAGAGAGAGGAGGAAGCAGGCCCTCTGCCGAGCAGAGAATCCAACTCGACTTGGGGTTCGATCCCAGGACCCTGAGATTATGACCCAAGTTGAAGGCAGAGGCTTCAACCCACTGAGCCACCCAGGCACCACCTAGGCGCCCCTAAAAGATATACCTTAGCAAGAAGAAAGGTAACTCCAGGAGTGAGATACAAGGAACAGTAAAGACAGTGAAATATTTGGTTGATTAAAGTAGGTATTAATTTTAAAAAAGAAAATGAAACTTTTATGCTACAAAGAGAGTTAATAAAATTGTAGAGAGTTATACAGATGATGAAGGAATGTTGTGTTTAATCAAATATGAGCTCATAGAAAAAAATCACCATATATACAAGAACACAGGCTGCAACGAATAGGAGTAACATAACAAATTTAAGATCTAAAATAACTATGAAATGTTTAACAAGATTTCTCTCTCTCTCTCTCTCTCACACACACACACACACACACACACACACACACACACACACCCTAGGAACATGAGAAGAAATTATTTAAAAATTTATTTGGGAGGAAACTGGGAAAGAATTAAATACCACTTTTGGAAATTAAGAATTAAAAATCATTGATATTAAAATTTCAAAGGATGACAACAGATTAGAAACAAATGCAATAAATTTAGTTCACTGAGTTGAAGAAATAAAAAAATAAAATTATGTTCATTTCAAAAAACTTACAACCAAAGGATGAGAGGGGGAAGGAGAAAAAGAAAATCAAACTCTCCAACAAAAGTTAAGTAGCATCAACAGTCCACAGAAGTAGCTCTAAGATATTTAAGACTTGGACTTTGTAGTGCTTCTGAAAGTCCAAGAACTATTAACTAATCTCTCTGATGATGACAACTCCCTAGAACGTGGCTATGGTAGTACAAGAGTTCTTTACACTCTAAATCAACATTTATTCCATTGAGAGAATCAGCAAACACCAGTGAAACAATGGCACCTTAATCTATAAGGGACACCTTAATCTCATTTAACAAGTGCTCCTCTGGTAACTCATTTTCTAAATAAACCTAAATCATAGCAATCTAAATCTGTATATCTTTGGTTAGAGGTAGAAGTTTCCTATGGGGTCTACTAGTTTGCAGCTCACAGGGCTAAGGCCTCTGGAATGTTATTCCAATCTCCCTCAGGCCTAAAATATTTTCACAGGTTTCTCTAGTTAAATATTCATGTAATAAAGCTCTATTTTATAGATGAGTCAGTTAAATCAACACCTACTCTTAAATTTCTCCTCCAATATAAGTTATGAAGATTTATATAGAGTTGTTTTTTTTTTTTAAGATTTTATTTATTTAACAGAGACAGAGAAAGCAAGAGAGCACACAAGCACAGGGAGGGGCAGAGGCAGAGGGAGAAGCAGGCTCTCCACTGAGCAAGGAGCCCAATAAGGGGCTTGATCCCAGAACCCTGGGATCATGACCTTACCCAAAGGCAGATACTTAACCGACTGAGCCACCCCAGTGCCCTATAGAGTTCTTTTGAATGGAAATACTTATTATTAAAAACCAACCAAACAAAAAACACATTTTGTAAACTTGGGTTCCAATATTAGAAACATTCACCTAAATCACATAATATTTTATATATTAAATAACAAATCTCATTGTTCTAAAGAAATTATCTTCATCACCTGCTCCTTTAGAAAGTTATATGCAAAATATTGTAGGCAATATTTCTGATAAGGGACTTATTATAGGGTTTTAAACCTATCATCTTGTAAACCTATCATGTAAAATACAAGTACAAATTACCCTTAGTTTGCATTGCCCTTCTCACAAATTTTGAGTTTGCTTATTACAGCATTTTACTCCTTTAAAGCTGTATGTATGACTATGGCTTTTTGGGGGTACTTTATTGATTGTACCTAAAATCCCACTAACAATTCTAGTCCAACCAGAAGGCCCCTATCAAATCAAATCAGATTTTCTTTGGCAGCAGCAATCTCTCAATTAGCGCCATTCCCTTGGCTAATTCTAGATCCCTAAGTAGTCCACTGAGTATGGAGGCACCCAGAACAGGTAGGATTCTACCCCTCCAATTTGAAGACTTCGCTGCCATTTAACTCTCTGTGGGGTTTGTCCAAAGTATGCCAGGGTGATAAGGGTTTCCCATGCTACCCTGGCTCAAACCTTAAGATCTTCATAGAAACCTCCCCCACCCACCAAAAAAACAATACATGACTATAGTTCAGCTTCAAAACTCCAATACAAAGTTCTGGAAAGAAACTATGTCAAGGGTACCAAACCTCCATGGAAAATGGAATTATCATTTGTGCTTCATTGACATGACTAAAATTCAAAGTTCAGAACTGAGAATTTAAGAAAACTTCTTATCTTCTACTAACATGATAACATCTCTGCCTTTTCTTTCTTCCCTCTAGGTCTTATTCTCTCCTAAGAAACCTCTAAGTTTCATTCTTCTGTTCACAAATTCAGTCTCCTTGCAAATTTTATACCATTTCTCTTCCTGTTCTCATCTACAGAACTTTGTCCCTCCCCAACCTGATCAATCTCTATTTTCCTGTTCTTGCCTTTCTCATTCTTGGGTTTAGGAGAATAAGAAGGTAGAGTTCAGACAAGTAAGCTGCTAGGGGAAACATTTCAGTTAACTCATGCAAGCCTGAGTTTGAAAGGTTAGAAGAGAAATGGCTACTAGAGCAACACTTTAGGGGAAGTTGAGGGACTAATGAGCAACCCACAGTAAAAAGCACTTCTGGATGAGGGCTAATTGTACATATTCTTTGAACTTACAATACTAGTGAGGAGCCTGATTCTTGGTTTAATTTTGGGTACAGTCTTCCAATAACTGAATTATTTTTCCTGGTCAGAGGAGGAAGAAACAACCATTATTTAAGCTATATAAGGAGGCTACATTATTCGTCATTGGTTATCTCATAAGATATACAAGATGTTTATAAAGGCTAGAAATCAACTGATTAAAAAGATATTTAGGGGACGCCTGGGTGGCTCAGTTGGTTAGGCAGCTGCCTTTGGCTCAGGTCATGATCCCAGCGTCTTGGGATCTCTTGGGATCGAGTCCCGCATCGGGCTCCTTGCTCTGCAGGGAGCCTGCTCCTCTCTCTGCCTCTGCCTGCCTCTGCCTGCTTGTGTTCTCTCTCTGTTAAATAAATAAATAAATAAAATCTTAAAAAAAAAAGATATTTAGATTGCATTTATATGAAATATCTAAAAAAATGGATAAAGACATAAAGTAGATGAGTGGTTGACAAGGGCTGGGGGAGAGAAGAATGGGGAGTGACTGCTAATGAGTACAAGGTTTCTCTCGGGGTGATGTAAATGTTCTAAAATTAAATTGTGGTTAATGGTTGCACAATTCTGTGAATACACTAGAAATTACTAAGCAACAAACTTAAAATGGATGACTTTTATGCTATGTGAGTTTTATCTCAATACAGTCATTTAAAAAGACTGCTATGGTTTTCTGTATCTACATTTTATTTTGCATAAAAAGATTTTAAAAGATGACTATAGAATATATGGAGCAACATGTAAAATACTATATTAAATTTTTTCAAAGATTAACAGAAAACTTTCTTAGCTGCCCAATATTTCTTCACCTTATAGCTTCAACCAAATACTGACTTCAATCTTTGAATGAAATATTTCTTCCAAATAATCAAATGAATTATAATGCAAAAGACTGTTACTGAGTTAAATAATACTAAATTTAAATGTCTTAAATTCAAACCTCAAAAATGAAATTTTGAAAAGCAAACCAAAAGTGACCACGCAAACCAACCAAAGTAAGTCAGATATAGCTCTTTTATGCTAAATAGTATATGAATAAGTAAATGAAGTCCATGACAAGAGCCATTTTTTTCCTACAAAATATCATTCAAAAATAGTCTTTACTGAATTTGGTAAAAACTTACAACTACCCAAACCATAGTCACCTTGTGCAGCAGTCTCAATTTCACATACTAAGTATACACAGAGCTTGCCACTTTTGATGTTTCCTTCATGTTTAATGTATCAATATTTTCTAGACATGTGCTGTGATATGAATTACTTGCTCTATAAGGTTGTCTTAAGTTTTTACAAAAGTATGTACTGAGCAATTTTTTAAAAGTAAACTTCAGAAGGATGTAATTGCCTGAAAAATATCTAAGCTCAATTTAATTGGTGGGTTCTAGTGACTATAAAAATTAGAAACTGACCTATTTTCATTAACAACTACGGTATGAGCAAAACATTGAAAAGGTGGAAAACATAGAGCTATTTAGTTTTTAAAGTTTTCTAGGAATGTTCTATAGTATTCGCAAACTCAATTTGCCTCATCTGTTAACTATTTCAAATTTCTGTTTTGAATAACTTGTCTACAGAAGTGGATTCAATTTCCAGTCTGCTATTTTTTAAACCTTGCATATTTGAGGATTCAGACTCAAACTGACCTAGAAAATAATAACTAACTCCCTTAGCCAAGCCATTCTTTTTTCTTTCGCTTGAAACAAAACCCCCTGTGTGACAGTACATTTTAAAATGTATGCTGGTAACCTGAAAGAGGGGGAAAATAAAACTTATTAAATATTTAAATGATAAAAGGTTTATTCACAAACAAAATATGCAGCAATTTTAAGTATTTTATACATATGAAATACTACTGCTAGGAAAAAGAATCAAGAAGTATTTGCCCCTAAGAAGCCTCTGCCTTCAGCTCAGGTCATGATCTCAGGGTCCTGGGATGGAGCCCCTCATCGCATCGGGCTTTCTGCTCAGGGGGGAGCCTGCTTTCCTCTCTCTCTCTCTCTGCTTGCCTCTCTGCCTACTTCTGATCTCCCTCTCTCTCTGTCAAATAAATAAATAAAATCTTAAAAAAAAAAAAAAAAGTATTTGCCCCTAAGAGACTTCTGTCCATATAATCTAACATTTTTCCAAAACAGATTCATTCACTGAGTCCACAAGTATTGATGAGATGCTTTGTTGTATGGAAAAGGGTATTGGGAAAGTAAGAGAAAAAAGTTTTTTTTTTTTTAAAGTGAAAATTCCATCTTTCCGATAGCTTAAAAAATATATAACTACCTCCTGTACTTGCTTAGCCGCACCTCAAATGACATGACCTAAAATGAATTTCTAAATTCCCTGCTACTTCTCCTACCCAGTTCCCTGTCTCAGGAAATAGATCTACCATTAGTCATAAGCTCGCAGAATTCTGATTTCACCCTTATCATTATATATAAGACCCTGTGAATTCTTCTCATTTTAGATTTTCAGATTCATGAGGGAAGGAATCACATCTTTTCTATTCACAGTACTTTGCATATAGAGAGACACTTGTTTAATATGTAGGACAAAGGAATGATAGCCATCATCATGACTTCTCTCTTGTCAACAGACTCAGGAATTCTTTTCTACCCAGGAAAAAGTGTTCCCATAGAAGAGGACCTGCAAACAAACTGTATCCTACCATTTCCATTTTGTTATTCTACAGAATGCATAGTTCTAATTTTTAAAGTCTCTACAGAAATATAATTGATTTCTAATAAGAAAATACTGGAGGGTGCCTGGGTGGTTCAGCGGGTTAAAGCCTCTGCCTTCGGCCCAGGTCATGATCTCCAGGGTCCTGGGATGGAGCCCTGCATCGCATCGCAGGGAGCCTGCTTCCCTCTTTCTCTCTACCTACTTGTGATCTCTCTCTCTGTGTCAAATAAATAAATAAAATCTTTAAAAAAAATATTGGACTCTAAAGCAAATGTGCAGCTTACCAATTAAAAATCTGATTTTCAGACTGTGTTCATTAATGACTTTTAAAAGTTTGACATTGTTAGTTGACACTCTCATTACTGAAAAACGCCACATAAGATATAGAGAGGACAAACGAGAAAGATGTAGTTTTGACTAGAAGTGAGAACCTATACATTTTCTTTCCCTGAGCTATTTATTCATCTGATCATCAAATCAATAGTCACGAATGGGTAAATTTCTTAAAGTCTTTTCTATATGAGAAGCAAAGTATAAGGTAATGTAGACACAAAGGAATAATTTCTGAGAGCTAGGAAACCCACTTTCAATGTATTGTAGACAAAAATATCTTTTACTTAGTCTGGGAGTTTTACTATATATAAAATGAATTGATCCCATAAGCACTTAAGGAACTCCTTATTCTACTGACTGTAGAAAACTAGTACAAGATCACACTAGATGGCTGACTAGTTAGTTGTTGAAGTACTTGATTATACTATCAGGAAGCATTTACACAGAGAAAAATGAAGATGAGATATGAAGTAATAGAGGGTGTTAAGGTGTGGGTTGACAGCAGAAAAAAAAATGCCACTTCTAAGATCAGTCCCTAACATCCAAAACAGTCTTACAGACTCTCAACAAGGATAATAATATTCTGCTTTATAAAAAGTGAAAATTTGATTTACCATCTATTTATATTCTCAAGCATGATGGCATACTGCAGAGTTATTTTTCTAAAGCTTGGTTAAGTTTTGTAATTCTGTTTGCAAAACAAAAACCAAAAAAACCCAATATATAGCCACTCCTTGCTTATCCTTATCATTAATACTTTCATTTCTGAAATTTGGTAACAAAGGTAAGTAAGCAAGCTGTAACTTCCATACACGTAATATCAAATTAAATGCAACTTTCTACCACTCATGGTAAAAAAAAGAAGTGCTAAGGAAAAAAAAGGCATTTATTCAAAATCAGTAATGAATTATATTCTTAGAAATAGCACAATAGTTTTTGAATAACATATTCTTTAAATAAAATAACTAAGCTACAAATAACCTAACTCAAAACAAAATACACACACAAAAAACCTATTTATCTATATCCCTGCCTGGTCATATCACAGATGAGTAAAAAGAACTAGCCTAAATATAAAATAGATTATCCATCACCTACACTCTCAAAATTTGCTATACTTCTGGTTCACATTCAATTTTCTTTGTCATGTGTTCATCAGAAAATAAGGAGACTATAAAGATTAAACAATCAGCTACTCGAAACAAATAAAACCCTGTCCCTGCTTTCGAGGATTTTATTTTTAATAAATCTTTATATTGAAATATTCCATTTATAGTATAAATTCTATTTTAAGCCCAATTAGATAACTTATGTTTAAGATTATCTTCTTAAATTCACTAGGAATTTAATTTGAATAAAGGACTGATGAAAGCTTTTGTCAGTGGGCTGCAAAGTAATGAACAAGCCATAAGGCAAAACTGTATATGGTTTGTGGTACTAGCTGTACTAATAGTTCTTGGTAAAAAGTTCTAAAGTGAACTGACATAACACATGACACTATACTTTTCAAATTTGGTATACCTTTCCACCTCAGGCCCCAACTCAAACACAAGATTCACTCACTGGGAACAATGGAAATGTAGTCATAGTCTTCATAACCAAAGACTTTCTAAACCATCACAACTGCCAATAGTTTCTCGTAGCAGGAGCAATAAAACTGCAGTGATCCATATATATAATAACGAAAAATCCAAGGACTTGAGTTTAGTTTCTATTACCGACTGTGACACTGCAGACAAGTAACTTAACCTTTGTCTCAATTTCCTCATCTGTTAAGATACAATTAGTAATAGTATCTCTCTCATATGCAAAGAGATAGGAATATTTAATGAAACAGTAATTAAAATTTTTCTACAATAATGCCTGGCCTACTGCTCAATGCTAACTATCATTGTTAGTAGCTAATGTTAAGGCTAGAAAGACTTAAAAGGCACAAAAAGAATCAAATTTATGATTCTGGTCTCATTAGTATCATACTCCAATAAATGGGTCTTAGCAACCAGACCACCCATATAAAATTATCCATTTAAAAATTCAATAAAGGAAATTTTACTATGCATTTTCCAAATACTGGAAACAGTTTAACAGTTTGATATGGTTTAAAATTTAGCTTTAGGGTTTATATGAACATAGACTATCATATATTAGATATTTGTTTTGGTTCAAATTAAATCAGTTGAGAGTTATCTCCCTTCTTTAACTAATACAACATCTCATTACTGTGACTCCACAACTCCCATTTAAAAGGTTGTCTAGTTCATAGTATCTGCAAATATAACTCTGGAAAGAGATGCAAGACTATGGAATGTCCTGTTAACCCTCAAAAGTGAAAACACTGGAAATTAAAATGAAACCTTTAGGTCTAGAATCAATCAACCTAATTTTCTATACCAACATAAGAATTCTGTCACATTTCTGATATGTATAATCTTCACATTAAATATCCAGGTTCAGCCAAAATAACACATAGGAAGAAAAGTCAGAAATGTCTGCTACCCGAAAGCTCTGAACTTTTTCCACCACCTCCTACAGCAATCATTTCCACTCTTGGGTAGATTTTGCCTAATATTTACAAAATATCTGAATATCTGCTATCCACAAGGCACAGTGGTAAGTTTTGGGGATAATAAAAAGTTACTGAATTTTCCCCTTCAGAATTTTATAAATTGAACACACAGTTATAATTAGAACACAAATAGCTAGCAATAAAGTACACAACTAAAGCCATACAAATAATACAATAGATACTGCTATATAAGTACAGAAAAATGAGAGATGAAACACTATGATCAGAGAAGGCATTGTGAAAGAAGAAATATTAGAAATGAGCTTTGATAGAGGGGAAAGTAAAAGCTAGAAAAAGAAGGGCAAGAATTCCAACCTACCAATTAGCAATGAACAGCAATCCACTGAGATAAAAGGACAAGGTATGTTCCAGAGATGGCAAAGTGTACTGGTTTGGTTGAAATAGATCAGTCGTGGGACGCCTGGGTAGCTTGGCTGGCTAAGCATTGACTTGTGATTTTGGTTCAGGTCATGATCTCATGGGTCGCAAGACCAAGTTCCACCTCTGGCTCCCCCCTCAGTGAGGAGTCCGCTTGCAATTCTCTCCCTCTGCCCCTCCCCCACTCACTCTCCTCTCTCTCTACAAAGCAAATAAACAAATCTTTTTAAAAAAGAGAAAGAGAGCAAGAAAGAGATCAACCTTCAAGTTCAATTATGGAAAGTGTCAAAACCCCAGCAAAGAATTCTAAACTTTATCCTAGATGAGAAGGGAATCACAAAGTATATCAAGCAGTGAAATAATGATACAAATAGTTTTTTTAGAAGGAGTTTGTGATGGTTTATAGAATGGGGAAGGGAGACACAGCATAAAATGAGAAAAGTGGGAAAGACCAGCTGGAGTGCTAAAAGCAATGGTCTGGGTATGAAGTGATTAAGATCTGTACTATTCTAATACAATTTTTCAACCTTAAATAACATAGGACCCACCTGTAAAGCCTTAATACTTTCTATATAAAGACTATTTTTTTTACAAGATCTGAATTAATTACAATTTTGTTTTCTTACTTTCTCTTGCACTTTTTTCTGTAACAGTATCTTCTTGCCCATTTCTAATCATAAACTGTAACTTCTCTTCAAAATACCAACCCTTGTCTTTCTTCACTTACTGATCATTCTAGTCTGAACATTCACCTTTGCTTTTATTACTCTTTATCCTCTATTTAACCATCTATTCCCACCTAACAATTAACTACAAACCCATCATCTCTCTAGCTCCATACAGTCAAATAAATCTTTTTAAAAAAGATTTTATTTATTTATTTGACCGAGAGAGAGAGAGAGAGAGAGAGAGATCACAAGTAGGCAGAGAGAGGGGAAAGCAGGCTCCCCGCTGAGCGGAGAGCCCAGTGTGGGGCTCGATCTCAGGACCCTGAGATCATGACCTGAGTCGAAGGCAGAGACTTTAACCCACTGAGCCACCCAGGAGCCCCTAGTCAAATAAATGTACTCATACTCAACTTTCTTTTCCACTACCTCTTAATGTTTAACTTTTATATATAAATTCTAGATGCCCACAGCCTTTGTAACTTTCTTTCTACTCAATCTCTTATGGTATGGATTCCAGATTCACTGCTAAAACTGTACTCAAAGACTCACACTCTGTTAAGTTTCTATTTCTGTATCTCAAGATTTCACAAACTCAACAGCAGCTACTATTTATTTAGTATTTTCTTCAAAGTAGAAAACGTCAAGTATTTTACACAAGCATTTCACTTAATCTTCAAGAATACCTTATGAGGGGTGCCTGGGTGGCTCAGTTGATTAAGTGACTGCCTTCGGCCCAGGTTATGATCCTGGAGTCCCAGGATCTAGTCCCGAATCTTGGGCTCCCTGCTCAGCGGGGAGTCTTCTTCTCTCTCTGATCCTCCCCCCGCTCATGCTCTCTGTTTCCAATAAATAAATAAAATCTTAAAAAAAAAAAAAAAAGAATACCTTAAGAGAAAGGCTTTCCCATAAGACAGATAAAGAAAACCGAGGCTTAGAGAAATAGAGAGGAGCTTGTCAAAAATCATCCCACTAGGAAATTTTATCATCACCTCCTCTCTAAAGCCTTTAATGTCTGTACTTAGAAACATTTCCTTTAGTCCTTCATTAAGGATATCAACCATCTGAGAATTTAATATTGATTCCATTCCTCAATTTAAACAATGATAGTTGAAGACATAAAATTGTTTAGCTCTGTTGACTTCGTGAAACTTAGGGAATGAGAAAATGAACTTAACCTCTTAAATCTTTTCAGAATGTTTCAGAAGAGACTCCTGTATTGGAAGACTTAATTTATACATAAATTTATAAGGTGTCTTTTAATTCTAGGAATCTGAATCATAGTGTTAACATTCAGCTTCTCAATTTTTGATTCCTAGGAACAAGAAGGGTCATCCATTTGGGAAAATTCACTCAGGAATATTTTGAAAATAACTTCATTTCTACACAGTTCTGATCTTGGCATGGTAGATTCCCTGAGTCTATATTTCTTCACTTGTAAAACAGAAATAACATCATATACTTTAGAGGGTTGTGGGGAAAATAAAAGCCTGACAAATAGTCAACACAATGTGACTTTGGGCCGCCTAGGTGGCTCAGTTGCCTAGGTGGCTCAGTTGTTAAACTTCTGCCTGTGGCTCAGGACATGATCCCAGCATCATGGGATCGAACCCCATAGGGGGCTCCCTGCTCCACAGAAAGTCTGTTTTCCCTCTCCCACTCCCCCTGCTTGTTCCCTCTCTCGCTCCGTCAACAAAATAAAATCTTTAGAAAAAAAAAAAAAACACTGTCACTTTCACTATTTCTTTATTCTGTATCTAGAAGTAGTTTGTTCTCATAGGATTTTAATTCAAATCATATCAGCTACAAAAACTCTAATGACTTTCAATCCAGATCCTAAATATGAATACTACATAAACTTGGTCAATGGATTACACATAAACATATTAAGAATTATAAAAACTCAAGCTCCCTCCCTTATTACACATTTATTCAAGGAATGTTTAAGACACCTCTAATTTCATAAACACAGTATCAGTAGTCTACTTTATTAATACACATTAAGTCGTGGCACTTTTAATTTTTTTAAAAAAATTCTAAAGTCTATTACATTTTAGATAAAGGTATACAGAAGCTCACCTCTTAATCGTTTCCTTTTTCTAGCTCCTCCTACCTGCCTCAGCAAAAGAAAAGCTAGGTAAAGAGATTATGTAGGTAGTATATAGATAGCTAGGACATGCAAAGGTCAAAATCAAGAAATATATTCTGGAGACTCAATAAAATATAAAGTTGTTACTTGTGTAATATGAAGTACATCTGAAAGCACATTAGAAAGAGCAAAAGAAGATTACAGTCAACTTTTGGATTTTTATATAATCAAACCCAAGCTCCTTTCATATAGGGGTGATTAATAATCCCAGTTAGAAATTCAGGGAATTCCTTGGCTAATAGTGCAATAATAATAAAGCAAATGAATTTTAAAAATTTGTCACCAACATTATTTGAATGAAAGCACACATTCTAGCATAAAGTTACTACCTAAGTAGTAATGCAAACTTTTACCTAGTTGACTCACACCTTCCCCTCACCCAAGGTCCACATATTTCACAGGGCCACACCTTGTTTTATCTTTTTTTTTTAAGATTTTATTTATTTATTTAACAGAGAGATAGAGAGCATGAGAAGGGAGAGTGGAAGAGGGAGAAGCAGGCTTCCCGCTGAGCAGGAAGCCCAAAGCAGAACTCCTGGAACCCTGGGATTATGACCTGAGCTGAAGGCAGACCCTTAACCAAATGAGCCACCCAGGCGCCCCACTTCTTGCTTAACTCTTATAGGATTCCACCTGAGCCGACTTTCTTACATGGCTACCTCCTTTTATCTAAGGATGGAAAGTAATCAGTACCACTCAAGAGTCAGGTGCCCAGGCAAGAATTAACTAATCATGGGGGGATGATCGAAATATTACCCAATAATTATTACAGACTTACACTTTAAGAAATTAATCCAGCTTTCATGGGTGAGCATTTCAGGGACAACAAGCTCCCTGTGGACATATGTCAGTCTTCAGTTTTAAATTATTAAATAAATTAGCATTCACAGCTAAGCCAAAATCGGCTACACATTCTATTAGCTACTATAATAAATACTCTAAGTATAATCTAAACAAATTCAAAGACTGTAAGTTTTTGGTAACTGCTTAACAATGTTTACCATGTGACAACATGATGTTGCTATAGAGTCCTTTGAAAAAAATTAGGTATTAGGAAACAAATTTTCAGACAAAGGTTTATTAAGAAGTCAATATAAGCAAGATCCAGCTTGAGCTTACAGAAACATCTTAGTGTGTTCTTACAATGTCCTTCACCTTCAAACTATGAAGGGTCTCGTGCTGGTTCAAACCTGCAGTTTCCTCCACCCTTTGTCTCTTGTGGAATCCCCATCCTTCCTCCCAAGATTTTTTCTAGACTTCCCAATCCCAACAGAAAAATCAATAAAGCCTACCTACAGGAATATCATCCCTAAAGATCAGTCACCAACTTAAAATTCTTTTAAGGAAGACACTTATTTTTAAGTAACATGCAGATTTAGAATACTGAAACATCTAAGCGCCTGGCATATACCAGGCATTTGGTCAAGGCATACTGATTAGACAGTGTTAACAAAATAAAAAAATTTAACAACCGGCCATGCATTTGATAATACAGTATACCACTTTCCTTTACTGATTTGTAAACTGAGACTCAAAAGGTTAAAGGACTTGTCCATGGACACAGATATTTTGGAGCACAGCCATGACTAAACAATTCTTATCTCCTAGTACAGTGTTCCCTTCAACAGGTTATACTGTAATTATGGTCATCACTCCAGCCCTTCAAGCTGAAAAATAAAAAATACAACCTGTGTTAAAAAAAAAAAAGAATGTTTAAAGAAATTTATGTAAATTTCCACCAAAAAAGAAAAAAACACTTTTTAAAGCAGGCTCCATGTCCAGCATAGTGCCCAAGGAGGGGCTTGAACTTACAACCCCGACATAAAGACCTGAGCTGAGAGCAAGAGTTGGAAGCTTAACCAACTGAGCCACTCAAATGCCCCTAAAAAACTAATTATAATGACTTTAGCATTCAACCCTGTTATTTTGCAGATATATACTGAGGTAAATAGCCAAGCCTTCCGGTCTTGTATACCTCTCCCATAACAAAATTACTTCACTAATGTGAAAAACGTTTGATGATATCAAATCAGAAATGTCTTCAGTACCTTCCATGTGCACTTCTCATTATTGTTTCAACAATGTGTCACTGCAGCAACTTGCAGCTTAAAAGTAATCATCCTTACATGATTGAATGTTTATTCAGATATACATGACTTACACATAAGAACAGAACTATAACATCGGGCAAGGAATGTTACTTTGTGCTTCAACTTATTTACTTACAAAGAAACACTAAATCAAAGGTAACATCTATGATCAGAAAACAGGCAGTGAGGTGGGTCACTACCTTCCTAATCAATTTTCTAAACTGTAAAGTGTTACAGAAATACAGTATTTGTAAAAGATCCAATACGTAAAAATGTAAAAGATATAATAGTGAAGTTGTTTCAGTTAAAGACGAATTGGGGAGTAAGCCCTGCTGAACTCCTATGAGCTCTGGAACCCCTAAGGCTCAGCAGAGTACCATTTAAATAAATAAATCAATCCCCTTATTCTTCAGAGCTCTTTGCATCTAAAAACTGATTGTGTTTAAAATCCCAACATGCAAGTCTGAAAAGATTAAGCCTTCTTCCTCAGAATAATTTTTAAATTTCTTTCAATAATGTCAAAATCACCTACTCTGGGAAAATAATACCTATATCCCATTGATTTTTACACCTCCCATCACTCTTCCAATCACTTCTTAAAATTCATTACGCACATTAGTGCAATTTGTAGAAAAGTAAGGGGTGGGGATGGGGGCGGCGCATATATTTCTTGGCTTGGACTACTTAAGTATGACCTTTGTGGATTTTTAAGTACCATGCGGTGCTTGAGAAGAGAAGGGAAAATACCTCAGGTGATGAAATTTCAAAACGTATCTAAACTGCGGTTGGTAGAAGGCTCTCCACAGCCAGCTGTCTTTCAAGAAAATACTTAAATCTACAAGCAGAACAGAACCATACCTCAACCACCAAACTCTAACATTAAGAACTTTACAACACAATTCACACAGTTAAAAATACAAGAAATCAGTGTGATTTACTTCAATGGATTTGTTCGATGCCTTAATAATGAATGAACTGGAGACATCACAGACTTGAGTTCTTAAGAAGCCTCACTCTCAGCTCAGGCCCCGGTATAAGACCTGAAGCAAATCCTCCAGAATTTGGAGCCTCGAGGCCAAGTCCCATCCAAAGGAAGCCTATCCCCTTCTCTCTCCAGGCCTGCCTCCCAGGGGTTGGAGCCCAGAGCGGCCCTGCGGGGGTGGGGGGGGGGGCGGTCGCCGCGACGCCCTACTCCTCACTCGGGAAAAGTTCCGCCCGCCGTCCTCCGGCCAGGCTACCCTGGGGCCCTCGCCTGCGTCGCGGCCACAAACACCCGCCCGGCCTCGGCAGCGGGAGGGTCGCGCCCCCTCCCAGCGCCGCCGCCGCCACCAACACCCCGCCCCCGCCTCCCCGCCGCCACCGCCCTCGCTGAGCGTTAACCCCTTGCGGCCCGCCGCCCGGCTTCGGGGAGGAGGCCGGGCCAGGGGGTGGAGTTGTCGTGTCTCCTCCCGGGAGCGCCCGGGCAGACGCCCGGCTTGTTTACAGGCCCCAGGCCCAGGCCTGGCCGCCACCGCCGCCGCGCAGGCCCGCGCCGCCCGCCAGCCCGCTCGCCCTCGGCCCGAGCGTCGCGCTTACCCGGAGCAGCCGCGGGCGGGCAGGTCCCTGGTCGGCCAAGGCAGCGGCGGCGACGGCGGCCGGGGAGGGGGCTGGAAGAGGGTCACCGCGGCGGCCGCCGGCCAGGTCAGGCCGGGGAGGGGGCGGAGGAGGGGAGGAGCCGGGCTGCGTCCGGGCCCCCGGCTCTCGGCGCCCTCGCGGCTCAGATCATCCGGGCGTTGGAGCGGGAGGCGGAGAGCGGGTCCCGGAGGAGGAGGAGGAAGAGCCGAAGATTCATCTCTTTCGCGCCCCACCTGCCTGGCGGCCCCCCACCCCCCCTCCCCAACCACCGGTTTCGGCGCTGTAGCCGCCCGAGCACCCGAAGCTGCGGGCCGGGCCGGCGCCGAGACCACTGCTCCCTCGCTCCCGCGCGCGCTCCCGCCCCTAGCGCCGCCGCCGCCGCCGCCGCCTCGGGCGCGTCCCCGCGCAGGCGCGCTCACGACGGCGCCGTGCTGCCCCTCCCCGACTCCTCTGTCCGCCCCGCCCCGCGGGCTAGGCGGCCGCTACAGCTGCGGCGCGGCGGAGCAGCTGGTGAGACCCGGATGTCGTTGGGCAGGAACTGCGGCGAGGGCCGGCAGGCGGGGGAGGGGCAGCCACAGATGACATCACTGCCCTGCCCGGCTTCTCTCGCCGCAGCCCCCTCGCCGCCCGGGCCCCAGGCCGAGACCGTAGGGAGCATCCGAATCCCGGATCGGAACAGGGACTGGGGCCTTTATGTTCCCGGCCCTGGGGGCTGAACAGAGTGTGTGAACGTAAGGAGCCCGGCCATCGAGAGCTTTTCCAAACCCGGCAGTCTGTCGAGCCGGGACTCGGGAGCTCCCCCTAGGGCGTCGGCTCCTCCCGCCCCAGCACTTCCACTTGTCTTAAATACACACCCCATTCCCTGCAAAGACGCCGTTCTCAGAACCCGGAGGACTAACCCCGTGCTTTCGACCTCTCTCGGACGCAGTCGCGGCCTCGTTGCCGCCTGGCTGCCGCGGCTTGAACGCGCTGTTCCCCCCAGGCAGCCGCCAGACCCCCTCTCCTCCAGGGCCCCAGGCCTCTGGAGTAACCCTCGCCAGTGACCCCGGAGCCCCACGCAGGTGCCCCTACCACACACCTCTGTTCCCGAAGGGCAGCAACACCCTACCACCACCCACCCACACGCGAGTGCAACTGATGCACGCACGAGGCACATGCTCTGAGTTTCTGGCAGGTTTTCCGTCCGTAGCTCATCGGATTCCACATTGTATTTATTTGCACATGTTAGACAGTCACGTGATTCTGTCACAGGGGACCTCCAACCACCTCCTGCAAGGTTTAAGGAACGCAAGATTCTTCTTGAGAATAATCAGAAACGTAACAGCTGCTTCTATTAAGAGTTGGAGATCAAGTGAACCGAATTGAAACTGCACGTGCAGGCGGCCAAAATCCAGTTTAGCTAGCTGGACTACAGAAAACCGACCCACGCTGTTTGCAGACTCCGGGATAGAATGACAAATCCTAGGCGGCCAATGAATCAGAACTGGGAGCAGTACATCACCAGCACGATTTCCCATTGGCTGGAGTTTCTTTCCCTCTCTCGTCAGAGGTTTAACCTGTTCATGGATTTGACCTATACCACATTGGCTGGGAAAAAAGTTTAAAAGAAAAATTGGTCTTTTAAAAAATGTCTCGTATATACAAAGAAAAAACCAAATAGTTCGGTGTAGGAGGCAAGTACTTTAAAAAGAACACCTGAAAATATTAGTCAAATTGTGTTCTGGCCAATAAAAAGGTAAACTTGTGATGAGACCTCTCTCATTTTATCTCAGGAACTCACTGTAGCAATTTATACCCTGTTACTTTGTATATCCTAAAAGCACTTTGTTGCCCCAACTCTTAGATCAAAAGCAATCTGTTTATTCTTTCCGTCATTCAGCAAACACTTAGCTGTTTTTGAAGCCATGAAAGCCATCTCCAATTTTTTCTACATGTCTTTTTGGGGAGGATTCTATTCCTTTCACATTTAGGCCTGGAAACTGACAACAGGATAAAACAGTTTCACCAAATAGTCACTGGCTGGTCAATTCTTCAAGAAACCCAAAAATCACTCTGCCCAAAATCTATGGCATTAGAATTTCTTAGAGTAAGAGGAAGATGGATCTTTTCCAGGTATACAACGTGAAAATAAAATTCACTTATGCACTTGGTTCCAGTATCATCTGAGGACACATTTCCTAATTGCTTCTCCAAATACGCTTGCCAAAAAAGGGGGAAATTAGATCAAAGACCTTTGAAACTGTGCCGTATTGAAATCCTTAATGCTTAAGACAAGTAACAGCATGATTAGCATGCTGGTGGACTCATTACAATTGTAAAATTAAAAAGCCCGTATGGCAACCACTATTTGAAGTGCCCCTGGAAAGCAAACTTTCTTATTCCTAAGGCAAAGCCTGGGCAGCCAATGATAATACAGGACCATAGAGAACTTGAAGGGCATGCTTATCTTTCAGCTTCCTTCCTTTAGGCTTCCATATCTTTTCTTTTCTCTGTTCTACACTTGTAAGAGAATCTAGGTCAATTATAGCAGAAGAGGCAGAAGAATAGAAAATAAGAGCGTAAGAAGATTTTTAAGGAGGCTGCACAGTGTTCCACAGACTGCTGATAAAGTTGTACCTTCCTACTATTTCTCATTTCTGGATACAGCTTGCAGGGACACTTTGGTATGAACTAGGAACCTTGTGGGTTATAAGATAACATTTTCAAGTTTGGGACAAAGATATCTTAATATTGTCTGAATAAATATGCTTGATATTATAATATCTCCTTCCTTATTATTATATTAAATATTATGTTCCCAAAATATTACGCTGTAGGCAAAACCCAACTATTTAGAAAGGAAGAAAGGACATTGAAAAAAGAGAGGGGTGCCTGGGTGGCTCAGTGGGTTAAGCCTCTGCCTTTGGCTCAGGTCATGATCTCAGGGTCCTGGGGTGAGTCCCACATCAGGCTCTCTGCTCAGCAAGGAGCCTGCTTCCCCCTCTCCCTCTGCCTGCCTCTCTGCCTATTTATGATCTCTCTCTCTGTCAAATAAATAAATAAAATCTTGGAAAAAAAGAGAAAAAGTTAAAAAAATTTTTTGTTTGAACTACAGGGGGCCTCCTACACATATATGGGATGTTCATAGTGAGTTTCTGTGAAAACTCAGTGAGAATATATTCTCATAATTGTATTTTAGTAATTCTTTTTTTTTTTAAGACTTTACTTATTTACTTGACAGAGAGAGAGATGACAAGCAGGCAGAGAGGCAGGCAGAGAGAGACGGGGAAGCAGGCTCCTCGCCGAACAGAGAGCCCGCCACGGGGCCTGATCCCAGGACCCTGGGACCATGACCTGAGCCGAAGGCAGAGGCTTTAACCCACTGAGCCACCCAGGTGCTCCGTATTTTAGTAATTCTTATAGGTATACTGTAAAACTATCCTGCTCTGCTTTGGAAATATGTTCACATTTCAATTACCAAAGAGGAAAAAGATTTTCTGAAAGATTGGCTTGAATTCAACTGTACTATTAGCTTAGTAATTGGGAGCCCTGGCGGGGAGGGGGGCTGAGGTGAGAAGTCTGAAGCTTAATCTGGATAGCCCTCCTCTCTCCTCTTTTCCTCCACAATCACAATTTAAAGTAAAGGTTACTGTTACTTGTTCCCAAATTACTATTGTGAATCCATCCGGGAAAGTCACCCTTGAGACAACCTGGTTTGGGCCTCTCAAAATAAAGGTCAGAATTTAAATGACCCCTCAGGGGAGTACTTGAGAATTCCCCTCACCTGAGCCATCCATCCTTTCACACTGACGTCAGTCACTACTCAGTCACCAAGTCAAGCAGAACAGAGGTTCAACTCTGCCTTCCTCCTCCACCTTCACTACCTGTTCCACGTGTCTTTCTCACAAATATCCTCTTCATATGTCCTCCTCTTCTCTCTTTTCTCCTTATCACTCTTCTCCCTTTCTTCTGTTCTTTTTTAGTCCCCTTTGTCCTTTTTTTCCCCATTCTTCTCTTCTCACTTTTTCCTATCTTAGTCCAAATTATAGCCCCTGCTACCCACTTTCTCCTGAAGCAGTACATATCAGTGGATAGTGCCCCAAACTAATTTTGTTGGTGGGGGGTGTGCCCCCCACCCTGGCCCTCTTTTCTCCATCCTTCCCCTCCCCCCCCCACCATATAGGGTCATGAAAAACTTAGGTCTTTAAAGGACTGTCACAGAATGAAAAGGATTAAAGAATCCTGTCCTGTGTGACATCACTGAGGCAGCGCCATCAGGGTGGAGCAAATGGGAGCCCGTGTTCTTGCGTCATCACTGTGACTCCTCCCGGACCTTTGAAGAGAAATGTGGGTCACCATGAACACCACAGGCCAAGTCCTAGGGAGTTTCCAGAGTAGGGTCTCACCTCAAGAGAACTATATATGGCCATAGCCCCACGACATTGGGATGGGTCCTTTCAGGCATATTCATTTGTTCAGCGGATAGTTATTGGATGCTAGGCTGGTAGTAGATAAGGACATGAATGGGCAAAAAGTCTCACCCTCAAGGACCCAATATTATAATTGGGGTATAGACAAAGAAGCAAACAAATAAGGAAATTAAGATTCTGATCAGTGCGGGCGGCCTGGGTCACTCAGTCAGTTTAACATCTGCCTTCAGCTCAGGTCATGATCCCAGGGTGCTGGGATCGAGCCCCACATATGTTATGCCCAGATTTTGAGATCCCCAAATACCACCAGGGAGCTGAGTCCGATGCAAAAGCAAAAGAGCCCTTTATTCAAGCTAGCTTGAGCTCTCTCTCACACTCACCGACACAGCGGCGTGGTGTAGAGAAAGAGAGCGAGTTTCAAAAAGCGCAACAGTTTTAGAGGGGTCAGTGGCCAATGAGTTTGTTACACACAGAAAGTTGCTTAGTAACTGTTTGAACTAGCCTATCACCCTGGCCAGAATTGGCGCACAAGTTTGGCGGGCAAAAGGCGGGGTTTATATTCTTTCCCGGGCAGGGGTTCCATGTTCCTATCGACTAACCCAAACCCAACCCATAGGCCGTCTGGGCTAATTAGCTCAAGGGAGGGCTGAGCCACACTCAGACCCTCCCAGAGGCAGGTCCTGCGGGGGGGCCACACACAAGAAGGCGGGTGTAAGCAAAAGGAGCCCGCCATGCTCTGCTCCTTCACATCAAGCTCCCAGCTCAATGGGAAGCTTGCTTCTCCCTCCCCCACTTCCCCTGCTTGTGTTCCCTCTCTTGCTGTCTCTCTCTCTCTGTGTCAAATAAATAAAATCTTTAAAATAAAACTTTAAAAAAAGATTACGATTAGTGCTATAAAGGAAATAGACTGGGGACATGACTTGAGACAGGTGTTCAGAGAAGACCTTTGTACAAAGGTAGCCTTTGAACTAAAGGATGAGGAGGAGTCAACTTTACAAAAAATCAGGGAAAAGCATTCTTGGCAGAGGGATCAGCATATGCAAAGGGTCTGATGTGGGATAGGCTTTGTCAGAAAAGTTGTCTACAGACCAAAGAGAAGTTTAGCAAATACAAAGTACATACTTTATAGAGTCAGTCAAGTTTAGAATTTCAACTTGGGATATTTGGGATACTTAATCCAATTCGCAGTTAGGAAACCACCTAGAGAAGAGGCGTATGGTCCACGCCAAATAACTTAGTGAACTGGTCTGGCCCAAAAAAGCAAAGCAACTTGAAAAATCAAAATTAAAAATCAAAGGATCTTTATTCGACTATTGAAAATAAAAAGCATTTTACAACCCCATGGAGAGATCCCCTCAGACAATCCAACAGCAGCTAGAAATGAGTAAAAAGAATCATTTTTCTCCCAACATTGTTACTCTGAGCAGGGGAAGACTAGCAAAAATTTGGACTTCTCCAGGACAATTTTTCTGTGTGTTTACTGTCTACCAGAGGCATTAGAGAAGATCTCAAATTAAACCATATCTTTGAAAGCTGCAACACATTTTACATCCTTATTGATGGTGGCCTGGTTGAGAACCAGTGATGAAATGACCACCATGATAAAGGCTTTTATCTCTATCTGGCTGTGTAGTTTACAAAGCACTGTCTCTTAGGGCAAGCCATTTAATTTCACAACATCCCTTATCGGTAGGCAGGGTAAGGACTGTTGTTCTTATCCTTTACAGAAGGGAAAATGGAGGGTCAGGTAGCAACAACACAGGGGCTCCAGAAGTAATCATCAGTACCCAGGTTTCTCCCCTGTCTACTACAGATTGTCTCGAGCATTTACACACCAGTAATAAAGGCAGCAAAGAGACTCTGTGGAAAACGCATGGACTTCGAGCCAACAGTGGTGTGTGGAACTGCCTTCTGCTAGCTCATGAGAGCCGATTGTTAAACTTTCAGGAATTTTGCCAGCTGTTTGTTAAACAGGGCCGTTACGAAAAATTAAATTATATAAAACCTCCAATTAAATAAGATTTAAACAAAGCTATTGTCTATTTAAAACTCATCACTTCTAAATTATTTTAATGTATCTTATTATTATCCATGCTCTTGAGGTTACTTACATGTATTGTGCCTGTGTGGTGAAAATTCTCTATCCTGTGTTACTACACATCTCTTCCTAATGCTGTATTCAGTGACTTCACGTTGGTAGCTTGAAATTGGCTATGAAAGGGGTATTTACACCATGGAAATCAGCAAGGGCCACAGATCAGGCCTTGACGTAGGCTTTGTTGATTGTCTAGACTTTAGAAAGTGACAGAGAAACTGTTAACACAGATTCAACTTTGAAAAGCGTGTTGTGTCTATAGCTGTGATATGGTGAATGGCACAGGACATCCAGTTCGGCAAAGGAGCCCTCACATCATCGACAAGTAAGTTCTCATATACGAGTTTGCTGTTTCAGTTTTATCTTAAATACTAACCAAGAGGCATGCCAGAACCACATTTGGAAAGCTGGTTGTTAAACATTTACCAGCATACCACTGGATCTGCATCCACTGTAACAATTGGGCTACTTCCTGGCTCTGTGACCTTAAGTAAGTCACTTAGATCATTAGCCTCAGTTTCCTTCTCCATGTTCAAACTCCTTGGACATGGCAGGAGTTTAGGGGGACTGACCCCTGTGCAGTTGAAAATCAGCACATAACTTTTGATCCCCGCCCCCCCCCCCAACAGAACTCCCAATAGGCTACAGTTGACCAGAAGCCTTACCAATAATATAAACAGCTGATTAGCACATCTTTTGTATATTATACATATGTAAACTTGAGAAAAAAATGCTATTAAGAAAATCATAAGAAAGAGGAAATACATTTACAGTACTGCACTGTAGAAAATCCATGAATAAGTGCACACACAGTTCAAACTCACGTTGTTCAAAGGTCAATTGTATTTCCTCTCATTGTATTGTAAGATTTAGAATAGATGAGGTGCCCTTGACCATCACGTTCTCTTCCTTCTCACTGATAGATCCTTCTCTCACTACAGTTTGTATATGGATAATGCTCTCCCAGCCTCCCTCGTAGCCTCGAGCTCAGTGTCCCAATCGATGTGCCAGCACACACTGGTTTGTCCCAAATGCGTTAGAAATGTGACAACGTATTGATCCCTTAAGCCCTTGGAATATTTGAGTGAGGGTCAGCTGCTGAAACCTGAGACTGTCCTGCCTGGCCACAAGCAACCTTACCCAGGGACCCCTCTGTGTCATAAAAACATTCTCTTTCTGTTTTTGTCATGATGTAAAAAAAATTGGGAAGCACTGGCTTAAAGCCTGGGTACGTGATGCAGTTCTGACCCATGGAACTTGGGGGAAAGTCTTGGGAAATGGATCTGGGAAAGATTCTCTCCTCCCTAATAAGAAGAGGCACCCGAGAGAAAATGCCTTCTTCAACCATATGCTGTTACATCTATGTGTGAGCTGCAACTTCTGAGCCGTCTTGCAAAGAACCAGCGTAACATGGAGAAGGTGAATGATGATGAGAGGTTAGGTCCTGCACATTCTTGAGCCATCGAGCCATCCCTGCAACTGCCTACCTAGGGAATTTATTTTGGGAGGTGGAGAGGTTAATATTTCTCATTGTTTAAGCCACTTTTATTTTTGCAGTCAGTTATTTGTAGCTAAAAGCAACCCAATACAGAAGAACTGGTATATCCTTGACACCCAGTGAGTGCTCAGTAAGGTTAGCTAATTACCAAATTAAATCTTTTGCCTTTAGAAATGCTGCGTGGTGAGATGTATACTTACCTTATCCCTTCATATTTGAAGGATTTGTTCTGTATGTAGATTCACTTTTAATCTTTATCTTCTTTCTTAAAAGTGTTTTTAATTGGGTAGTAAAAACAGTAATTGAAAAGTGAAGTCATATTAGGCTTGAGAGCAATTGATACAGAGATGTTGCTGTGCATTTTCTTTTCTCGAAAGCTCTAGACAAACTAGAGCTGCATCACATGAAAAAGGTGATAGAATCCCTTCAGTTTCGGCAGAGTAGAACAAGAACCAATTCATGGGGATTACAGAGAAGACGATTCTAGTTCAGTATGAGGGAAAGGGAATGAACATGGACTAGAATATGCCAGGCTCCATACCAGGACCCTTATGGGTATTATTAATTCTCACAACAACTTTGCAAAAAAAGATCCTTCCCCCCTCTCTCTCTCACCCCACATTTTACAGAAAAGGAAACTAAGGGTGAGAAAAAGAACTCTTTTGCAGACCTGAGACCATGAGTCCAAAGTCATCGCTTTTTCTGTCCCAGAAGCTGACTGGGCCTTCTTGAGCTGACTTTCTCTCTTCTTGAGGCCCTTTCCACTGCAGTTTCCCATCCAAGAAAAAAAAAAAAGAACAAGTCCAAAAATGGTGCCCTTGCTGAAGGTGTCTTGGGGAAGGAGGTACACGGCACATCGAACAGCAAAATATTTCTCAAGCTCCATACAAAATCATCACTTATCTTAGAATTTTGTTTCCAGCTGTCACCAACTCCATTCTCCTGCTCTCTTCCCTCAAGGAAAACTTCTCTCTTCCGGTCTCCTAAGACTCCCTCCTTACTTTTTGGCTGGTTCTTGACAAATCCTACTTAGCGAGACAAAAGCCAGCATAAAAGCCATAACTGCCACTGACCCGCACCCCAGGGGTCCTTGAAAAGCACCCCTGCTATTGGGACAAGCAAGGCAGGGGCCTCTTTGTAGAGAAGCAGCAGGTAGAAGGAAGAATTCAGATTAGCGTCTGAGACTGACAACTCTCCAGCCCATGGTAGGGGCGGGCCAGTCTGCGGTAAGTGTGAGACCGGGCTCAGTAGGACGACAGGCAGTGGTGAAAACTGCGGAGGACGAGAGCATATTTATTTTGTTTGAAGATAGTCACAACAATCGTTTTTGAATATTTTAACCATGTTGCAGCCAAAAAGGATATCCCAAAGCCTATCTCTGCTCTGTTTATCCTGGAGACAAGTCATTAACCTCTTTCAGCCTTGGTTTCTCCATCAGGAACCTAGGAATAATCACCTGGCAGAAACAGATGAGATCTTGGGCAGAAAGAACCTGCCACATCGCCTGATACCAGATGCACAAGAAAATGTAACTGTTACTTTAAAGTACATCGTGTGATGTGTTTAATAATAACACATTGTAAATGATTTGACACCTTCCATGCAATATTTTATCTCTTCTCTAGGCCTACATAGGTTCACAACAGAGTTGTCAGTGGTAGGGCTAAGATTATTCTTTTCGAGACTCGTTCTGACTTCTAGCCCGTTGGCTTACTGAGGGCGTGTGAGCATGCATGTGTGACCTATGACAAGGGTCCTCTGCTGGAGGATTCTGTCACCCCCCACCACTGCTGACCCTTTATGCTTTAAAAGAAGGACTCCAAACCCTATGTTTTATGTGTTATAGTATTTGTAACTTTTATATTACAAATGTTTATATTCTAAAATTGAGTCACCACCATGCATTTTATCTAATCGATAGGTATTAAGTATCTCAAAAATGCCAGGCAGTGCTCTAGAGGCTGGGGATATTAAGATGAAGAAGAAAGGCAGTTTTCATAGAGCTTACTTGGGGTTAACAGAAAACAAACAAGATTCTTACAGAGGAATAAATACTCTAATAGATGTAGAGCAAAGTATGATGTAGGCAAGCAGGATGAGAGAGGGAGCAAAGGAAAGGTTACTTTACAGCAATCGGTCAGAGAAAGCCCGTTACAGGGGTGGCAGCGGGGCAGGCCTGGATGACAGAGGAAACCACCATGTAAAGATCTAAGGTAAGACCCAGGCAAAGGCCCTGGGGTGTAAGTGCTCTTGAAATGTCAAGGAACGGACAGAACTCTGGGATGTCCAGGGCACGGTGAAGGTGGGAGAGAGTGCTATGTGGGCAGGGTATCTATAGGCCACAGCAAGCATTTTGATTTTATTTTAAGTGTGATGGAAAACCACTAGAGGTTTTCATGCAGGGGAATGATGTGATCCAATTTATGTTTTGCTCTTGCTGCAATATGGAGAAGAGATTTTAGGAAAGTAAAAGTTCCTTTTTAGGAACTTTAGAAAAATCCTTTCATGTCAGCTTCATAAATCCTTAAAGAAGAAGTGAAATTAGTTTTCAGCTTTAAATGGCATAGAATGATTACATTTTGCTGGTAGGAACGAGGTCTTCTAGACAGCTCTTATTACTGGAGTTTCTGTTTTCATTTTCTGAGAAGGATGAGAAGGATATTTTTGCCAATGACTCATCATGTAACCTTTCTTGGTTAGTATAGTAAAACGTAGCAAGGAGTACCTTGTAGGAAAGGCTAAATTAGGAGTAGGTAAGATAGACACACATTCAAGTGGTTCAATTTCAGGTGAATACCTCCCTCAAAAATATTCTCCAAGAACCTCATTATCCTCTCCCTCTACTTGATACTCTCCAAAATACATCTGAAGGCTGAAGACTAAAATTCTACTAGACATCTGTACCTTGTGCCAATCAGTGAGAAGAGTAGTTTAGGTGTCCTTACCAAAGGCAGAGATTTTTACATCTTAATATGAAAATCTTTAGATCTTTTGAATAGTTAAATTTTAATGCATGAGAAGCAAGTTGCATTGACATGCATTAGTGGGATAGGGTAAAGGAAATTTAAGAAGGAACTTGGTAAAGACTTTAATAAAATCAAAGATGAATTCTACTTCTTCCACAGCCATATCTAGTTTCAATCTTAATCATGGACCAATGATAAAAATATTTCACATGTTTAGTCTTCCTATTTGCTACTGAGTTTTCTTCCTTTAATTTAAAAGTCATATATTGATAGTCTTCAAGGTAAACCCAGAATAGGCCTTTAGAAAAGAACCATGACTAATTTTTTTTTTTTAAAACATTTTTTTAAAGATTTTTTATTTTTATTTATTAGGAAAGAGAGAGAGTGAGAGAGAGCATGAGAAGGGAGAAGGTCAGAGCGAGAAGCAGACTTCCCATGGAGCTGGGAGCCCGATGCGGGACTCGAACCCGGAACTCCAGGATCATGACCTGAGCCGAAGGCAGTTGCTCAACCAACTGCGCCACCCAGGCGCCCGAACCATGACTAATTTTATGTTTAATCTTGTAATTAGTACATTATAGATACCCAAGAAATATTTCATAATAAAAATTATTATGGCTATTATATTATACCTGTAGAATCTATGATCTCTGCATTGGTGAACCAAACAACAATTTCTGCCTATAGTGACAGATTCAGCCTGTGCACTAGCTGATGTAAATCATAAACACCTATCATTGGGAAAAATAATCCATCATTCAAAACTAAGTATTGATTATGAACCTACAATGTATCAAATGACATTAATATGGAGAAGGAGGCAAATAATAGTTGCTGTAACATATTGCAAACCTCCTATTTACCAGACTCTGATATATGTATATCAATTCTATTAAAAATCTCTTTTAGGGCACCTGGGTGGCTCAGTCGGTTAAGTGTCAGCCTTCAGCTCAGGTGATGATCCCAGAGTCCTAAGATCAAGTCCCATGTCAGGCTCCTCGCTCAGTAGGGCATCTGCTTCTCCAGCTCCCCCTGCTTGTTCTATCTCTCTCTCTGTCAAATAAATAAATAAAATCTTTTAAAAAATAAAATAAAAATATCGGTTAGAAATAATTTGTTTAAATTACATTTATGGCCACCAAAATTCTTGAAAAGAATATTTAATAAGATATATGGATCTGTACTTTTATTTTTTATTTGTTTTTAAGATTTTATTAATTTATTTGATAGAAAGCCAGAGAGAACACAAGTAGGCAGAAAGGCAGGCAGAGAGAGAGGGGGAAGCAGGCTCCCTGCTGAGCAGAGAGCTCGGTGTGGGGCTCGATCCCAGGACCCTGAGATCATGACCTGAGCAGACGGCAGAGGCTTTAACCCACTGAGCCACCCAGGCGCCCCGGATCTGTACTTTTAAAGAACCATATGTACATCTTGGGGCAGGGCGGGTGTCAGTAAAATTACTGACCTTTGTCCAAATAGGAAAGACATACAAAACTCTTTTGTGTTGTCAATCACAACAAAAGCATGGAAAGGTTAAAGGGAACAATGTGAGTACTTGAAACATGGGAGGCCCCCCCCCCAAAATCTTGGCTTGATATAAAATACCAGTGATTTACATGGCCTGTGAGTCATGTGTATCATATTTGGGTTATGTACCCATGAACATTGCCTTAAAGGCAGTCAGACTATTTGGACTGTCATCACTAAACGCACCATCACATGTCAGTCCTAGATGAATTCAAAAGCAAAAACTAAAATACAGAAACACATGGAACTGACAACATATAAAATTTCTGCTGTCCTACACTTAGATTCCCAAAGGCAATGTTACAAAAGGGTGTTTAAAAGTCCATCAAATGCTCCTTGTAACTCTATCGAATTTGGATTAGATAGATCCTCTTTGGTTATAAATATTTGTTTGAAGCTGTTAGAGGGCAAGAAATTTCATTGACTTAATAAAATGCTCTAGATGATGTAAATCAGAACCCTCACATCTATGAAAAGAATTGTTTCACCAAGTTTGGAATAATAGCATAGTACGTGTCAAATCCCATTAAACACGGCAAGAGACA
The DNA here is from genome assembly GCA_028533885.1 of Nasua narica. Taxonomy (NCBI): domain Eukaryota; kingdom Metazoa; phylum Chordata; class Mammalia; order Carnivora; family Procyonidae; genus Nasua; species Nasua narica. Next base: position 91,673,004 of record CM052797.1, on the reverse strand, counting down.
CAAATGATGGCTACCATCTATTGAGCACTTCCTTTTTTGCTAGAATCTTTATTTCCACAGTACTAAATCAATCCCAACAATATCCCTTCACAGTAGCCGTTATTACTATATTTCACAGATGAGACATAGAAGCTCAGAAGGGTTAAGTCACTTGTCCAAATTCATAGAGCAAGTGAGTAGATAGAATTTGAACCCCATGGGACTCCAAGTTTTGCTGGTTTTTATAACACAAAATTGAAGTTTAAAATCTAATCTTAGTGTCTATTAAGACATCAGATTATACAAAGACCCTCTGGCCTGGGGAGTCAGAACACAGGATTTTAGTCTTGGCTCTGATGCTATGCCACTATATGCAATTTAGACAAGTCATTTCATCTTTCTGAATGTTGAGTTTCTGCACATGTAAAATGGAGGGGTTAAGTTAGATAATCCTTGCATCTCCTTCCATCTTCAACGTTCCACTACTCTGGCAATGAAAAATCCCTGACTCTGGAACCGAACTTCTATTTCTTCCCCATTCTGGTAATAGTAATGTACATTTCTTTAGAAAGAACCACCTCTTCCTCTCAATAGAATTCCTTCCTCTGACCCCAGAATGTGGTGCAAGTTTAGGCACATGACCTAAGTGGGCCAATTAGAGTAAATCCTAGGAATCGTTTGGAAGTCATTAGAAGAAAGACATTTTGTTCCTCTATGGTTGTTAGCAGTAAGAATGATGAGAGTTTGGAGCTTCTTGGGGCATGTGCAGATAGCTTCTACTCTGGAGTGTGTAGTTTCTTGAGACAATACACTCTCTATTTGGTTAAGCCAGTTTAAATTGGGGTTTCTGTCTGGTTCATAGAGTCACAATGGGGTACTCCTGGAAGACCAGGATGAATTTGCATTAGGTTGGATTTCAGGGAAGGGAAAGCTATGCCCAGAATCTTTGAGATTGCCATGACTGTCTTAACTGGATTAGAAGCAAAGAGTGAAGAGGTAGTTAGATATCAGAAATGAAAAGCAGTATGAGACCGAATTGCCAAAGATGTTGTAAGCTTCCAGGAGGACTTCAGACTAGAATGGCTATGTCAGATTTTATTTTTCAAAAAATGATATTTCGAGTTCTACCTCTCCTCTTCCAAACCTTGCCATTGTTGTATCAAAAGGTGGGAGAAGATTTCTATCTTTTCCCATTGATCTTAGGCAAGTCTTTAAAACTGCCTCAACAAATAGAATGTGATTGAAGCAACACTGCATTATTTCCAAGGCTAGGTCATACAAGGCAATATGATTTCCATTTGGGTTCTCTCTCTTTCAGAACATTTGCCCTTGAAATCCTACTACCATGTGTGAGCAGAGACCATGTGTAGGTATTTCAGTTGACCACCTGTGTAATAAAGAATTTGGCCTTGGGGCGCCTGGATGGCTCAGTGGGTTAAAGCCTCTGCCTTCGGCTTGGGTCATGATCTCAGGGTCCTGGAATCGAGCCCTGCATTGGGCTCCCTGCTTGACTGGGAGCCTGCTTCCCCCTCTCTCTCTGCCTGCCTCTCTGCCTACTCGTGATCTCTCTCTCTCTCTCTCTCTGTCAAAATGAATAAATAAAATCTTTACCCAAAAAAAAAAAAAAAAGAATTTGGCCTCTCTCCCTAGTTCTTGGGCAGTAACTGTTAAAACCTTAGAACTTCCCAAGTGATAGGAGTATCTTTGTTATTCATCACGTTCCCTGATAGTTTATGCTAATGAGTTGACTAACAGTTGAACTCTCAATAATTTAAACAAACGGGATGACTCAGGATAGAAGCTGCCCATGCCACAAAGACCAATCACGAGCCTAGACGTTTGGGGTTTTGAAGTGGGTGAGATTAGCCCAACTTATGGGAAGGGGTGGTGGACGGCTGGAGATTGGGTCACATGGCCAATGATTTACGGAAGGCAGCTATTACGGAGGTTTAACAACATGCGCAGAGTTGGAAGTCATTGTAGGCTTTGTCAGCATCAAAAAACATATTAGAAACGACAGGATCATTTAAAAAGCTAGTTGCATCCATTCCTGTAGTCATTTTTATTTAAAGATTTTATTTATTTATTTGACAGAGAGTGAGAGATCACAAGTAGGCAGAGAGAGAGGGGAAGAAGGCTCCCTGCTGGGCAGAGAGCCCAATGTGGGGCTCGATCCCAGGACCCTGAGACCATGACCCGAGCCGAAGGCAGAGGCCTAGCCCACTGAGCCACCCAGTGCCCCTCCTGTAGTCAAAAATGACAAACCCAGGGTGACTAGCAGCCAGAGTTAAGGGAAAAGGGCATAAAGAAATAGAAGGGGGAGATCCCAGAGCCATCTAAAGTAGACAGCCTTCTAAGATGGTTACAACGATCCCCCTCTCCAGCTACTCACATGGTTTTGTAATTCCCTCCCCTTGAGTTTGGGCTGGACCTCCTTTCTAACAAACAGAATGTGCAAAAGTGATGAGCTGCTACTTCCAAGATCAAGTTGCAAAAGGCAGTGGTCTCTGTCTTGCTAGAACTCTGTCTCTCCTTCCAGCTTGTTTGTGCTGATGAAGGAAGCTGGCATTGGGTGAGCTGTCATCTCCACAGAGAGGTCCATTTGTCAACATCTTTTTTTGCCAACAGCAAGTGAGGAACTTAGGCCCTTGGTCCAGCAGTCTGGAGAAACTGGATCCTGCCAGAATCCTGCCCATAACAGCATGTAGGAGCTTGGAAGGGGACCCATCCCCAGTTGAGCCTTGAGGTCACAGAAGCTCTAGCCAACATTTTGATTTTAGACCATGAGAAACCTTGAGCCAGAGGACCCAGCTAAGCCACCCCCAGGTAACTGACCAGAAACTGTGAGATAAGATGAGTTTGTTGCTTTAAGCCACAAAGTTTTAGGGGTAATTTCATTTATTTACTTACTTACTTACTTAAGATTTTATTTATTTATTTGATAGAGAGAGAGACAGTGAGAGAGGGAACACAAGCAGGGAGAGTATGAGAGGGAGAAGCAGGCTTCCCGCTGAGCAGGGAGCCTGATGGGGGCTCGATCCCAGGACCCTGGGATCATGACCTGAGCTGAAGGCCGACCGACGCTTAATGACTGAGCCACCCAGGCGCCCCAAACTCCTCCTCTTGATGAGGACAGCAGTCATTTTGGAAAAGGGATCCATCCAACTTCAGCATGACCTCAATTTGAGTCATTACATCTGTGAAGACCCCCATTTCCAAATAAGGCCTTATTTTTGCAGTCCTGAGGGTTAGAATTTCAACATATGAATTTGGGGAGGACATAATTCAACCCAAAACAGGGATGTAGGTCCTGGGAGAATAAAAACAAGGCTTGTCAAGGAGATGGTGGGATAATCAGAGCGACCTTTTATTCTCACAGAGACTGTCCGAAATAGGTGTTTTTCTCTCTTGCTCTGAGACGAGGAATCCGAGACTGAGAAGGACGAGGCAATTGCTCTGGGTTCACGCAGTCAGGGGCAGAGCTGGGCACCTGCCCAGGTTTCTCTGGTTCCAAAGCCCAAGCTTTCAATCACTTTGCTGTGCCACCTCCAGGAATAATCACAAGAGCAAAAGACCTGGTTTGTAGGCCCAGTTCTGCCACAAAATAGCATGAGACATTTAATAAATCATTGAAGATCTCCAGGGCTTAATTTTCTCTCCAGTAAAATGAGCCTAATAATATGTCGGGAAGCACAAGTACTTCATAGACTGTAAAGCATCCTGCCATTGTGATAAGTGTTATTAAGAGCAGCATCAGCATAAGGCAAAGACAATTAACATGTTCTCAGCGGAGAATGAGGATATATTTCTGTTGCCTTGGGTTTTAGACTTTGTATTGCTTTTATGGCCCTCCACCCTCCCTATGTGGGCCTCTCCATCAGTTCATACACCTATCATCTAATCTTTCACTGAATTTAGACCTCCTGCCTTAAACAGACAATGAATTCCAGCCTATTTTTTCTTTTTAAATGAAGTTTCCCGGGGCATGTGGGTGGTGCAGTCAGTTAAGCGTCCAACTCTTGGTTTCAGCTCAGGTCCTGATCTCAGGGTCGTGAGACTGAGCCCTGTGTTTGGCTCCGCACCCAGCGGGGATTCTACTTAAGACTCTCTCTACCCCTCCCCCCATGTATGTGCATGTGCTCATTTTCTCTCTCAATAAGTAAATAAATAAATCTTGTGGGTTTTTTTTTTAAACAAGTTTCCTAAATTAAAACTATTGTTTTCTTGAGATAGTCCTTTGGGTAACTAAGAAAAAAAATGTATTGTGTCTCACTCAGTTCAGGCTGTTTTAACGAAGTACAATAGACCGGGAGCTCATAAACAACAGAAATTTATTGCTCACAGTTCTGGAAGCTGGGAAGTCCAAGATCAAGATGCTGACAGATTAGGAGTCTGACGAGACCTGCTACCTGATTCACAGATGGCTGCCTTCTCACTGTTTGCTCATATGGTGGAAAGGATGAGGGAGCTCTCCAGGGTCTGTTTTATAAAGGCAATAATGTCATAAGGGCTCCACTCTCATGATCTAATCACCTCCTAAAAAAAGTCCATGGGGCTGCCCACCTTGGATGAGCAGAAGAAGCAGAAGATTTTGAAGAAGTTCACGGATCAGCATCGGAGATGGATTTTTCCAAGGCCAAATTCAACCAGGCCCTGTGTTTGCCTCCCTGAACTCTTGGGGCTGAGCCCCCTGCCATCCACCTTCTTTTCCTACCCTCCCCTAGGACTTGGGGGTCTCAGAGCTGGGGCAGGCATGGGACTGGCTCGGGCACACTGGTCCCAGGGCATCATGGGAGAAGGGCTGGGGCCTTGTGGGGGAGGTGTCTTAGCTTCCCTGGTTGGCCCCCTGTTTCACATTAAAGTTATTTACTCAGAAAACAAAACAAAACAAAAACAAAAAACACTGTGGGACTTAGGATTTCAACATATGAATGGAGGGGTGGGATGCATGCATTTGGTCTAAAGCATACAGAAAATGGGGCATTAGATCTCTTTAGAAGTTTGCTAAATTCTCCGTGGCGCCTGGGTGGCTCAGTGGGTTAAAGCCTCTACCTTCAGCTCAGGCCCTGATCTCAGGGTCCAGGGATCAAGCCCCACATTGGGCTTTCTGCTCAGCAGGGAGCCTGCTTCCTCCTCTCTCTCTGCCTGCCTCTCTGCCTACTTGTGATCTCTCTCTCTGTCAAATAAATAAAATATTAAAAAAAAAAGTTTGCTAAATTCTCCACCATCCTTTGCCAGTTGAATATCTACTACTAAAGTGCAAAAGACAAACACAACCAAAAAGGAGACCAATTAACCCATTTGACAGTTTCAGATACATCTTCTTTGTTTTCTTTCTTCTTTTTTAAAGATTTTATTTATTTATTTGATGAAGAGAGAGATCCCAAGTAGGCAGAGAGGCAGTCAGAGAGAGAGGTGGAAGCAGGCTCCCTGCTGAGCAGAGAATCTGATGCGGGGCTCAATCCCAGGACCCTGAGACCATGACCTGAGCTGAAGGCAGAGGCTTTAACCCACTGAGCCACCCAGGCGCCCCTCTTTTTTGTTTTCTAATTTAGCTTTTGTTTACATTTTTTTTATATCAGCAAAAAAAACCATATTCATTATAGAAGATTAGAAGTTACCTAATAAAGGGAAGCCTGGGTGGTTCAGTCAGTGAAGCCTCTGACTCTTGACTTCGTCTCAGGTCATGATCTCAGGGTTGTGAGATTGAGTCCTGTGTGGAGCCCTACAAAGGGCTCTGCACTGGGCTTGAAGTTTGCTTAAGATTCTTTCTCCCTCTCCTTTTGCCCTTTCCCCACTAAAAAAAAAAAAAAAAAAAAAAAAAAAGTTACCCAATAAATACAAAGAAAAGAAAACTTAAGAAAAATTTCATATCCAAGAGAAAGACACCATTAACATTTTGGTCATCTGTGAAAAAGTGGATTTTTACTGAACACTTTGATTTTTAAACTTAATATTGAAGGGGTGCTTGGGTGGCTCAATTAGTTAAGCATTTGCCTTTGTCTCAGGTCATGATCCCAGGGTCCTGGGATCAAGCCCTGCGTCGGGCTCCCTGCTTGGTGGGAAGCCTGCTTCTCCCTTTCCCACTCCCCCTGCTTGTGTTTCCTCTCTCTCGCTGTCTTTCTCTCTCAAATAAATAAATAAATACATACATAAATAAATACATAAATAAATAATCTTTGAATAATTCTGTGGGCTGGCAGGGAACTGAAACCTGCTACTCAGGGATAAGCCAGTGGCATGCCCTGTCCCTGCGATAAGGAGGGTTGTTTCGCTAAGAGACCTTATCCACATGAAGGGTGCAGGGAGGGGAACTTGCAGTTAGGCCACTGGAAGGCCTCTGGATTTTATAAGATGTCAAAACAGCAAATAATATTGGGGCTTCATGTCAAGCCTTACACCACGCTAACATTTCAGGAGATTGGTTGGTGGTGGGCTCTATGGTTAGAAGAAGAGAAATTCAAGTCCTGGGCATAAAGTTACTTTATACCTTCAGAAGTCGAGGGATCTCAGAACCAAATAGCACAAGCAAGACAAATTAGCAGGACAGGATGGGTGTCAAAGGTTTGAGCTAGGAAAGATCCTACCCATGGTAGCAGTCGGGAGACTGCTCGTTGCCCCAGACCAATGCTCAGTGCAGTGAGTAAAGAAGACAATGCCTATGTGGAACTTAACCTGTTCTTTGCAAAAAGTATGAATCCCTCAGCCAACAGTGTGCATGTTGTACTGTGGGAAAAGGGGAAGGGAAAGTGAATGCTGTAGGACTGGTCTCTGGAAATCCACATATCACTTAAGTGATGGCAGCAATAGAAGCAGCCAAACAAATTTTTGGGGGCTTCCCAGGGATGTTTTGTCACAGTCTGACATAGGGTTCCGGGGTGGTGCTTTCCAAGCAAGTCAGCCCTATCTTGGACCTAGGGTTAGCAGCATAAAGTCCGGCGTCCCACAATATTCAATATTTCATGAAGTATTTGATGAGGACTTACCAAACACTTAGAATTCCACATCAGGTTGCATAGGACAGAATTCCTTTCCTGCAGGGGCTTCTAATCTGCTTGGGGAAATAACAGAATTTTTATATGAAATGGCAATGTAATTTATAAATGTGTTCCAAGATGAAGAACATGGGAAAAATGCTGTACTAAAAGTCAGAATGTGGGGCGCCTGGGTGGCTCAGTTGGTTAAGTGTTTGCCTTTGGCTCAGGTCCTGATCCCCGGGTCCTGGAATTGAGCCCCACATCGGGCTCCCTGCTCCATGGGGGAGCCTGCTTCTCCCTCTCCCTCTGCCTGTGGCTCTGCCTGCTTGTATTCTCTCTCTGTCACATAAATAAATAAAATCTCAAAAAAAAAAAAAAGTCGGAATGTTTTCTGTATCATTGTATTGCTTGTATTCTATACTTTAACTTACCATACAAAAGATATTATATGGTGAAACATTTATTGGCCTATGAAATGGATCTATTACAAATTAATAATGGCTAAAGTTTCTTATTGCTTTAGAATGTGTCCATTTTAGTCGAAATACTTACAGGCACCAGTGAAGTGGGGTATGGTAGAGAAGTCTCCCCCCTCACTTTGCGCCTTGTTCCAGGTACACTGTTTGAGAGCCCTTGAGCCTGACAAGGCTCTCCAACCCTTCAGCCAACCTTGCTGTGACCATTTTCTTAGCTCCCCACAAAGACACCAACAGAGATACCTGGCGGAGACAATTAGAGGAATACATTGAGATTTGGTTATTTGGATATTAAGTTGGATAAATCGAGAAGGTCTAAGTCAGTTGGAGACTTTCCTACTATATCTTTCCCAATTCCAGATGAACTCCTATCCGAGGGTAGAGTTCAAATCAGATGGGGTAGATTTCTCTCCTTGCCATCCATAGACCTTGATCATAATGTTAGCTCCAGAGAATTCTGCTGCAGCTCCAGGTCATTCCTGATCCCTGAGTCAGTGGTGGAATGTCTTGGCTGTCCCTCAGTCACCCATAGGTGTTTTAACTAGATAAGTCCAGTTCCTATCCTTAGAGATTCTGATTTAGTCTAGGACTTGTGCTACAAACTCCATGGGTCAGGTCTGAGATGAAGACCAAGCATCCACTGTAATATAAAGGGGAAACTTCAAACAGTTATAACTGATCGATAATATGTTCCTTTCTGTGAACTCATTGTTAATGGAAGTTTTCCAGCAGAGGCCAAATTTATGAACAATTACTTCTCTGTCTCCATCATAAAACATAACTATACCCTAAGCACCTTTCTACATTATCTCATTAATGTGTACAAATGTCCGGTGGGAGAGGTATCGTCCCTTTTCTCATTTTACAAATGAGAAAAGTGAGCTGCAGGAAGTGTAAATTATTTTTAAGATCAAATAGTCAAAAGAGAAGGGGAAGGCAGAACTACTGTGAAGATAATTCCTGATCTATTACCCTGTGTGACTCAATTCTGAAGACATGCCCTGGTTCAGGGAGAAGGCTGAGAACCTAGGCCACCTGTCAGTCCATTTGGGGACCCTTAGATCTAATTGGAGATCAGACCAGGCAGGGGTGGGCTCACTACAGCCAGAGATTATACTGCTGCGGGTTTTCTTTGTGAATCCCTTCTGTTTACCCATTTGAGGCCCTTGATCTCTTCTGCTCAGTAGTCACTGAGGACATAATTACCACCGTTTATTAAAGACTTACCATGTATCCAGGACGTTGTGAGCTGATTTATATGTGCTCATTTAATCATTGTTAATCATAACAATCCCAGCAGGAAGGTATTAGATTCATTTCACAGACGCAGAAACTGAGGCCGAATGTCTTGCCCAGGATCCCATAGCGAGGCCACAAATCAAATTCAGATCTATTTGTTGTGAAAACCCGTTTCCCCCACAAAGAGGTCACTCCTTGGGCAGTAATGTTCTGAAGGGCAGGTAGGATCTATAGGAATTAGTTGCACCTTTGGAGTCTCCCACTATCTTCCTGTGTAGGCTAGTGGGTATTTATGTGGTTAGCCCAAGGGAGCACCAAAAGATGACATTTCACTAGGGTATCTCCAACTGGAACCATTATTAGATATAAGAGGCTCTGGGATTCCTGGAATTCAATGGGCTGTGAGGGTTATAGCCGGTACAGAGACAATGTGCTCACGTGGAAAGCATAGCATGTGTACATGCAAGCACGTGTGTGCACGTGCACACGCGCATGATTGTATGATCTAGAGGGTGTCAGGACCATGGGGTTCTGGCCTTGTCTGCCAGTATACATTTAAGAAAGTCCAGAGAGGAAGTAGAGGAGACCTAGGGCTTTTTGAGGACACTGTTTTACTCTTCAGAGGAAGCCTCACATCTTCTAAAAAGCCTTAAGAGGAACTCCTCCTCTCCTTGCCCTCCAGCCTCAAGCACTTTTGGCAGCTATGAATTTCCTCAGGCCATATTCACATCATCAACCCCTCTCCTCTCTCTGAGTGCCCTGGAGCTTCCCCGACAGGGCTGGGGGTCCGCAGCCCTGGCAATGCAGTCCAAGGGAGGCCACAAGCTTCTGCCCCTGGGGGCATTTAAAGGCCATTGCCTCCTTTCAGAGCTCAGAACCACACGAAAATCAAGACTTCCAAAGGGCACCCTGGTCTTCCCTCCTGTCCATGGGAGCACAGACTACCTAAAAACGTGAAGTGGAAAATCAGGTCCACTTTTGGTGCTAATTGGACTTTGAGTCCTGAAAGGTGTCTTCTGGTGTCCACTCCCATGCTTTCTACCACTGATTGTGACAGGTGTGTATCACATTCTCTGGCTGGGCCCTCCCCAGGGCACAGAAGCCTTTAGGAACGAGGGGCTCTGGAGAGGCGATGCGCGATGGCAAAGGCTGTTAGAGTAGGCTGCTGTCCTCAGGGGGGTGTCAGTTTAGGACATGGCTTTGGACTCAGGCAGACTTGAGTTTAAATTCTGACTCTGATCCAAGTAGCTGTATGTTCTTGGGAGGGTCACATGCTTCCCTGACCTTTGTTTCCTCCTCTGGAAAGTGAGGACAATTAATGGCTGCTGTTAGGCGGCCTGATATAGCCTCTGCCCTGGCCCTGGGGAGAGCTGAGCAGCACAGAGGCGGTGTGATTTTAGTGGTTAGGATTAGAAGGACCCTCGGGCCAAAACAAATGCTTTCCCAATCGGCTTCCTGACATGAGCTGGCCTCTACCCACCTCAACAGGAAGAAAGTTCTCGCTCTGCTGCCTTTTTTTTTTTTAAGATTGTATTTATTTATTTGACAGAGAGAGAGAGAGAGAGAGAGAGAGAGGAGTGTCAGGCAAAGGGAGAGGGAGAAGCAGACTCTCCGCTGAGCAGGGAGCCTGGTGTGGGGCTCGATCCCAGGATCCTAGGATCATGATCTGAGCCAAAGGCAGACACTTAACTGACTGAGCCACACAGGTGTCCCCTTACTCTGCTTCTTGAAGAGCACACGCTTTCTCCTAATGCCAGACATCTGTGCCTGTGTTCCTTCTTCCTAGAACATTGTTTTCCTTGTACCTCTCCCCCCATCCATCTAGTTAGTTACCTTCAGATGTCTTCAGATGTCTCGGCCATATCCTCACCGGTGTGATTATTTTATTAATGTGGGGAAGACAAACACTGTTTAAAGAATAGAAGCTTCTTGAAGTTGCCTGTTTTAATCACTGGCATATACTGTGCCTCAGTGGCCATTTATTGAAAGAATGAATGAATGAGAGACGCATTATTTTAACTTGTAAGGGAACATGTTTCTCACAGTGCTAGTGCCCCCTAAAATGTTAAGTTATTCGGAGGACACAAAAAAGTCCATGGTCAGATAAGTTGGGACACTTTTTGGAACAAAGTTAGACAGGTTCCAGGGTGCCTGGGTGGCTCAGTGGGTTAAAGCCTCTGCCTTCGGCTCAGGTCATGATCTTAGGGTCCTGGGATGGAGCCCTTCATCGGGCTCTCTGCTCAGCAGGGAGCCTGCTTTCCCCTCTCTCTGCCTCTCTGCCTACTTGTGATCTCTCTATCAAATAAATAAATAAAATCTTTTTTAAAAAAAAGTTAGATTCCTTCTCTGTGGGACTTCTCAATACTTCAATATGCTAAAGTGAATTATGAATTTCTAGCAGGAGGAAGCTCAAAACCAAACGGGGAGCCATATTTGTCATTGATACCTCATTGTGAGTGAGTTTGATCACCTCCTCATGCGTGAGTGACCGAGTGAGTGATGAAGAAGTAGAAGAAATTGTGGGCTCTGAAGCTGAGGATCTCTGCCTCCCTGCAGCCTGCCCCCAAACTCAGAGCCCACGGACTCCTAGGAGCAAAACCAAGTCAAGTGCTAGATATCTGAGGCAAGGGGACTGTCCACAACTCCCCCCTCACAACAGAATCATGGCCCAGCAATCCCAGCCTGGACCCGAATTCTCTTTACTGCTGTTCTTACCGAAAGACTTCTTACTTACATCAGCCATGGAGGGATTTTATGTTTGTCATCTTCAATAAAAAGTGACTCCGGCAATGTGGTATAAGGTTGATATGTCCCAAGAAACAGACCTGTTCTCTGTCTGGTTCTGTTTTCTTTGATTGCTTTTGAAATCTTGCATTCCTCTTTTCGCCGCTGGCTTGGGCTACAGAGCAGTACTGGTTTCACTCAAATAGAATATCTATTTGGAGGTGACTGAAAAAACAAAGCTGGTTAAAGGAAGGGTCAGGTCAGTCCTAAAGATAATTACATTAGAAATAAGAGGGGGACACATAGGCCAGACGGGTATCCAAAACTTGCTTGGCTTCTATATCCCAAATATTGACTTGTGGGAAACCATGTTTGAGGGTGAGTGTGGGGCCGTGCCGGCGCCTCACAGGGCTTGCAGCGTGTGAATGAGGTTGGATTGAACCAAGCTGACATGTGGCTCTGAGTCCTTGTGCTTCCAACATGTCCCCACAGCAACCGGAAGAATATCTATGGGCTCTGCTAAACTGCTGGGGAGGAAGAGCTTGCCTCCAGCCCTTCTTTCCCACATCTCACTGGGGGACTCAGACTGTGTCCTCACTCAAGGTCCCATTGCTATTTCCAACCTCAGCCCACTGGAGGAGCTAACTTACTCCCATCCCATTCATTCAAGGTCCCGATCCCACTTTTAAAATGAATGGTTTAAAAATGTGACTTCTTCCTATGGAATGCCTTTGGATTTTCACAAGGGTCTTCTAGAGGACGCCAAACAGTGGGGAATCAGGCACTGGGTGGGTTTTTCAGGGTAGCTGGTCCTTCGGTTCCCTTTGAGGCCTCCGCAGAGGCGGCCGTCTGCTCTGGCTTGGGGGCTGGCACCGGGACAGGTCTCTGCTGTGCAGTAAAGGTGGGTGAAAGGGCAGCGGTGCACCGAGTGGAACCGAGAATAGAAAACAGCACACGGACGTGGTATTTTGTCCATGGATTGGGGATGACTGCCCTAAGCAACCAGGCTTTTTCCAGTCAAGTTTTACACAGTAAAATAAATGTGTTCTGCACTTTTAGTGTTTAAATAAACACGAAGGATTTATTTCTAGCCATAATGTAAATTGGTGATGTGGAAAGTTATGGAAAGAGAATGCATGCTAAAACTTCAGACCTCCTGGTTTCTGTCACTGCTCTGTGTGCTTAAACAACACTGATTTCTACATAAATAACTTACCTCTTATATATTTGTAAGATATTTTATTCTAAGAATATATATATATATATATATTTGTGTGTGTGTGTGTGTGTGTGTGTATAGTTTTCCCCCCACTGGAGTCTCTGATTTCCTATATTTGTGTTTAAAATTATAATTGGACACCATGACCTGAGATATACATTCCTAAAATATACCCTGGAATAGTGGCTTTCCATCCATCTTTTTACTTTGACCTGCAGTAATGAATCTATTTTACCTTGGAACCTAACACATACACACAACTGAAATAAAAGTTTCATAAAACGAAGCTTACACTTGTTACATGCAATGCACTCTAGTATTTTTATTCTACTCTCATCTATTTATTTTTCTTTCTTCTTTAAAAAAAAATGGATTGGGAATCCCCAGTTTGAAAAACACTGCCTTAGGGAAACTCTTGCACACATATGTAAAAATGTTCGTAGGAGCACTGTTTGAAATAGGGAAAAAAGTGGGAAAATTGCATCCAGCCAATGATAAACATTGTGTATAGAGTAATGGCAGGGGTAAGACTTGGATTGGGGTGTTAGGAAAGGACTTTTTGAGGAAATGACATTTAAATTTAGACTAGAAGGCAAAGCCTGGAAAATAGCATTATACACTGAGCAGGTCTTGAATAAGCAAAGAACTTAGCATTCTTGAGGAACTGAAGGAGGCCAATGTGGTTGAGGCAGAGTGAGCCAACAGGAGAGACACGTGATGAAATTGGGCTGGTAAGAGGGAGATAAATTATGCAATGCTTGAAAGACAAACATCAAAGGTAGCAGACTTTTTTAAAGAGAACAAATCGTCGGTTGCCAGAGAAGAGGGGGGTGGGAAATTGGGTAAAATGGGTGAAGGGGAAAGGGAAATACAGGCTTCCAGTTATGGAATGAATAAACCACAGGAATAAAAGGCACAACATAAGGAATGCACTCAATGACATTGTAACAACAATGTAATGGGACAGATGGTAACTACACTTGTGGTGAACAGAGCATCATGTATAAACTTGTCAAATCACTAAGTTGTGCATCCCAAATTAATGTAACATTGTGTGCCAACTCTATTTAAAAAAAAATACCTATAATGATGAGTACTGACTAATATAAAGGATTGTTGAATACCTGAGACTTTTTGCACACCTGAGAATAATATAACACTGTATATTAATTATACTTGAGTCAAAAATGAAGGAAAAAAAACAAAGATAGCAGAATTTTATCCAAGTGCAATGGGTAGCCATTGAAGGGCTATTTTAAGCTGAGAAATGGCATGATCAGCTTTATCTTTTCAATCATTGCCTAGATCTTGTGTGAAGAATGCATTAGAGAAAGTATGGAGGAAAACCAGTTAAGAAGTTAAGGTAAAAGTCTGTGGTGGTTTGGATTGTTGCTGAGGTGGAAACAACTAGAAGTGGATCGATACAGGTTATGTTTCAGAGGTAAAATTTATAGGACTTGGTGATGTCTTATTTGGAACTGAAGTTGGGGTTGAAGGAAGGAAGTGAGATGAAAGGTAAGGGCTATGTCAAACAGAAATAAATGGAAAAACACAATTGCACTACTAGGTATTTCTCCAAAGGATACAGAAATTGTGATTTGAAGGGGCACCTGCACCCCAATGTTTACAGTAGCAAGGTCCACACTAGCCAAAATATGGAAAGAGCCCAGATGTCCATCAACAGATGAATGGATGAAGAAGATGTGGTAGAAAGACAGACAGACAGACAGACACACACACACACACACACTGGAATATTACTCAGCCATCAAAAAATGAGATCTTATATTTGCAATGATGTGGTTAGAGGCTATTATGCCAAGTGAAATGAGTCAATCAGGGAAAGACAATTATCATATGAGTTCACTCATAATGTGGAATTTAAGAAACAAAACAGATGATCATAGGGGAAGGAGGGAAAACTAAAATAAGACAAAATCAGAGAGTCTTGAGATAAACCATAAGAGACTCTTAACTACAGGAAGCAAACTGAGTGCTGCTGGAGGTGAGGTGGGTGGGGGGATGCGGTAATTGAGTGATAGGCATTAAAGAGGGCACATGATATAATGAGCCTCAGGTGTTATATGCAACTGATGAATCACTAAACTCTACCCCTGAAACTAGTAATGCACTACATGTTTACTAATTTGAATTTAAATAAAATAAATAAAAAGTTTTGAAATGGGGGGCTACATCAAGGGTGATGCACCCAGTATTCTAGCAAGACCATCTGGAAAAATGAAGATGTCATTTATTGACAGAAAACCAAAAGAGGAAGCACATTTGAGTGTGTAGAGATGAAGAGTTGGACTAGCAGGATAACATTTTCACTACTACTATTTATTCCCTTGTTTTTTTTATACCATCCTTGATGGTTGGTATAAAAAAACTAACAAGGGAGTGTTTGATGCTGACAGCCAGCTGAAGATGTTCACTTAAGGAAAAATGAAGGTGGATTTATAATATTCAAGAATCTTTTGGTAAATAATAGTGAAAATGTTATCCTGCTAGTCTGAACAAATAAATAAAACATTAACTTTGATACATGGTTTTTTACTCTAAGCGGTATTGTTTACCTGTGGGAAGTCAGCGTCAAACTTTTCACCTTTTCCTCCTTGAAATCCAGCAAAACATGTAACTAAGGCACAATCAGAGACACAGATAAAAGAAAAGTATTCACCTGATGCTTTTTCACTCCTGTGCATGGACAAGATTCAGAGACTAGCTTTCATGCAGACTGGTTCTGACCACCATGCTTTTTACCATCTTGAATACATAAATTCCAAGATAGAGAGAGAAGTCCTGGAATCTTGCCAAGGATAAAACAAGGTATACCACCGTCAACATTTCTTCTAAGTGATTAAATGAAAGTTGTCATCCCTCCCACTGCCACACCCTATATCATAATCCAAAATATCCCGTTATAGGCCAAAAGCCCCATTTCTAAAACTGTGCTTCACTTCTAATAGAAATATGTTATAAAGGCATGAATTCCTATCATGAGTTTATGATTCCTTAATTAAAGAAAGCTTTTCTGATGATATTTTGAAATACCCCTTGATTTACTGCATCAGAGCTTACATCACTGTAAGATTTTAAAAAGGTGAAATGCATGAATTTCTTCTATAAAGCCAAAAAAGGGTAAATGCCAGAGAGAGGTGAGAATAGAGGACCAGTAGGGCATTTTCAGGTGGATCAGTGCAGAAAAATATATTCATATTCCCTTGGAAAGTCTTTGTGTTCCCTTGAAGATTCACGTAACAGAGGTTAAAAACTGCTGGCTTAGCTCAAATGTGATTCCATGTCACTGAAATAAAAGCAGGATTTCATCAACAAGGATAAACCTACAATGTCTGCAACAGGTGGTCTTCTGAGAGAAAGGGGAAAAGGGAGTCAGAGAAATAGTAGTTGGGAAGAATGGGAACTCAAACCTTCTAGAGAACAAAAGTAAGATTGCTGGGCCATGTAGACCACCCACTGAAACCTGTAATTGAGATTGTATTGTGATACTAACCTGGATTGGTTCTTGACTTTTATAACAACACTCGGCTGCTCAGGCACTGACACAGAGGAGGTGGATGATCAAGTTCATCTGGGGCTGGGGTCCTGTAAGTGGATGCTGTGAAAGAAGAGGTCAGGTAAGCCCAGCATTTTTGCAACAGGACAATTACATTGATGCGCTCAGGAATATAAACTGGTATGGGGGAAGGGAGGACAAAAGTACAAACAAAAACAAAACAAAAGAATCAAGGTGGAAGGATCCATGGATCTAAAAGCTCAATGAGGCCAAGCAGGAAAACTGGACTGGAAAGGGAAGGTCACGGATGAGAAATGGGATGTTTGAAGTTGTGATTTGTGAGGTGGTAAGTTTCTGATGGTTAACAAGTTCAGGGTGTAACCATGGGTGGCTGGGGGAATGGAGATCATTAGGAATCGGGAGGTTAAGGAACTGAGATGTAGAGATGTTATGCCCTTGCATAATGAGATCTTCAAAAGTAGTGGTGAGCGATTTAGAGAGGAAGGTCCTTCAGTCGGTGGGAGCAGGAAGCAGAAGTGATCAGCAGACTGTTATTCCAAGATGGGTAGGGCATGGTGGAGTCTGTACCGTGTGAACCAAAGAGAAGAGTGTGGCATGAAGAGGAATCATCTGAAAGTGTCTCTGGAGAGTGAGAACATGTCTACTTCCCAACTCTGAGTGGTCTGGTGCTTATCAGACTGTATGAGCTCTTTGTACATGAAACAGAATTCCACTTGCCTTTCTATGGTTGAAGTAACACTGTGATTGTAGTTCTCCAGAATGCTCTCATGCGGTTAGCCCTGAAACTTTGCATACCCAACACTGAGAAATAAAAAGATGCAGCTGACCTTGAAAAACATGGGACCCTTGAACTGCAGTGTCTACTCACTTGCAGACATTTTTCAGTAAATATATGTACAGGATTGTAAATGTATTTTCTCTTCTCTATAATTTTCTTTATAACATTTTCTTTCCTCTAGCTGACTTTATTGTAATAATATAGTACATAAGATACAAAATATGTGTTGACTGTTTATGTTATTGGTAAGGCTTCCAATCATCAGTAGGCTACTAACAGTTATGTTTTGGGGAGTCCAAAGTTATATGTGGATTTTCTGCTATACAGGGATCAGAGCCCTTAGCCCCTGTGTTGTTGAAGAGTTGACTATATTTAAAAATTCATATTTCCAAATGCATAGATGCTTATTTTATAGAAAAAAAATGAGAAGTTGCCAGCATTTTTCACTTTTTAGCCACTTCCTTGATACCCTTGTTTCCTGAATTTAGGTAAGATGTAGGCTTTCTTACTCTATGGGAAGATATTAAAATACATTTTATTTTTTTTCAAATTCTACCAACAGAATAATTTTGGATTCTCTGGCCTGTATCTACTTTTCCCTGTGCTTACACGGTGAGAGTCAGGCACAATGCCAGGTACAGAGTCAATGGTTAGAAAAATATAGTCCTTCTCCCCTCCAAGGAAATTAATCTAAAAATAAAGATAGTATAGATTGCCATTAGATACCTCATTGATTTATTTATACATCCATACATTGATTTATCCATCATTTGTCCATTCATCTATTTGTCAGCAAGCATTTATTAAGCATCCAATTTGGACATAGTCTTGTCTTTGCAACTTTGACCACTGAGCACCTGTAGAGATCCATAAACTGTAATTATGGGTCTGGTCAGTAAAATAATTTCTGGTATTCCTTAAGATAAAAAGTACAGTTTATTAATAATTGACATTTGGTAAGAGGCATGCGTCTGACCACCAAAATGCTCTAAGAGGCAGTATCATGTGGCTAAGAGCCTGGACTTTTAGGTCAGATAGATTTGGATTCAGTCAGACGTCTGGCAAGTTTAATCTCTATGCTCTTCAATTTCCTCATCTGGAGATTGGGAATAACACCTGTCTCATGGAGTTGTTGGAATTGAGCAAGATATTATCTATTGTTTAGCAAATAAGTGTTTAGTAACTGACATGATGCCATTGACAAATAATAATTAAGGCAAATAGAAACAGACAAGACTGTGTGGCAGTGCTCCATCACTTTTCCCCTTGCCTTCCTTACTGTCAAATTCAGTAATACACACACACACATCTGTGAAACCACAGGCAGAGGGGAGAGCCCTGACAACCTTAGGGGTGCCTGTAACCTCTGTGACAAAAGGCTTTTTCCATTTGGTAAGGAATGCACTGATCAGAGCACCAGTGGGAAAATCCCGCTAACAGAATTTAATTACGTTGGCGAGATGCTTCACCTGGGTTGAGAAAGCCACTCACTCAGATTTGGCAGTGTCAGAACTTTGCCAGGTTTCAGTTTCATGTTTTTTGTGCTGTCTGCCATTGCAAGGCTTTGCCTGATCTGTAAGTGGAGGTTGTTCATTCCTTTTGTCAACTAATGCATTAACTTCTGGTTGACCAGAGGCTTTTTAACTGTCTGTGCATTGGCCGTGAAGCTGTTAAAATGTCTTGAGGCCAGGTCCCACCCCAAGAGGTTCTGATTTAAATGATCTGGGATGCAGCCCAGACTTGGGGATTTTTTTAAGGTACCCATGTGACTCTGATGAACAGCTGGGCTATATAATCCCGGCCCTAGAGCCTAAGCTCAAGCCGAAGTCACAGAGGAGTTCCCATCTGTATTGTGAGAAGCGGATGGTGCCCGTACACGCCCAAAACCCTCTAGCCACCTGCTGTTCCTGCAACCTCACTGAGACATCCCAAAGCTCATGCTGGGTCAGCAAGGTGATGAAGTGCAAGGCCAGGTTTTACTGTCTTGTAGTTCAGCACCTGGGAGTAGTGCTCAATGTATTATCATTCTTAGGTGTTTCTCCTGGGCAACAATTCCAAAAGTGCCATGGGCAATGACAGCTGCTCTTGTCATGTGAAAAGCCATCAGAGTTTCTTTATAAGCTGTAGTGAAGACAGGACATCGTGGGCACCGGGAGGTCCAGGTGAGTGGCAAGGGCTAGAGAGAGGAGTGGATGCTGGGTGAGGCCATGAATGAGAGTCATCTTGTGTTACTCAAAGCTAGTCACAGTTCTTTCTATGGTTTACAATGTGGAAAGCTGCCAATGCTCACGAGGGTAAACAATGGCTGGAGTTCAGATACTTGTGTCTGTAGAAATCTCTTGGGAGACTTGGTAATATGCAGATTCTTGGGCCTTGGTCACCTTCCCATTCTGATTCATTAGGTCTGGGACAGGGTCAAGGAATATGTACTGTAAAGGTGCCATAGGTGGTTTTCGTGCAGGTGGTCCCCCAATACTTGAGGACCTGAAGCAAATTGGTGGTCAATTATATTTAACAAATCCAAAATATGAAGTTGCATTGGAGAAGCATACAGTCTAGTTGCTGTTAGAAGATGTGTGTATCTGAGTGTAAGAAACAAAGACCTTATAACAGGAGATAGGATATGATGACTGCTATAGAAAGAGGCAAACCAAGCATGTGGGAACTGAAATGAGACATATGTCACATTTGGTTGAGAAACTTCATGAAGGAGGTAGTACTGAATTGGACTTGGATGTGTGGATAGACATTCTGTAGGTGGTAACGAATAGAGTGGAGAAGAATATTATTGTACTGGAGATGTCAAGTATTTCCTGCCTACCCACAGTCCCTTCTAAGGAGATCTGGCCCACGCAAGGCCCTAACTTGGACAGTAGATCATATGATCCCACCTCTGGTCAGAGTTGATTAGATCAGGTATTGCCATTTGATTAGGTTAAGTCCACTTATAGGCTTGCTGGCTATCAGCCTTTGATATGGTCTGCTCACAAAAATATGTTCTTCTCTTGGGAAGAGGGAACTGGGAAACTGAGAGACTGAGTGACTTAAAAGAAAGGTTATGTCAAGGTAAGTTATTTGTAGTTGTTGGGAATTGTTTTGGGGGATAAATACCCAATCTGTGTTTTGGAGGACTTTTAAAATTATTATTCAGTACATTAAAATATACACCTTTATTACACTAGATTTAGTGAAGTATAATGAAGTGGAATGGAGGATGGATTAATGATGGCAGGATGATTAGGAGGTTTCTTTGACAGTCTAAGGAAAAATTAATAATAACAACTAGCACTTATCAAGCATTTATTAGATCGCAGGTATAGTACTTGAAGGCATTATTTCATTTAATGCCAAAAATAACCCTATTAGGTAAACACTACTGGTATTCTCATTTGAAATGGGAAATGGGGCTCAAACGAGTTAAGCAACTTGCCCAAGATTATGGCTTACAAATAGTGGAGGCAGAACCAGAGCCTGAATATGATATGCCTGATTTCAGGACTTCTGCTTTGAGCCAGTACTCTATGCTCCTCAGATTGCGAAGTGAGAACCTTTTGGCAATGGTGACAATGGGCATGGAAAGAAGGGGATGATGGCAGGAAGCAACACCCACTGCAGCACTGGCACGTATACAATCATGGAATGGTAGAGTTGAAATAGATTTTAGAGACCATTTAGTACCATAACTTTTTCATGGACAATGCTTTGAGACCCTGAAAGGAGAATATTTCTTCTGTGAGCTCACCGGGCTACAAGTGAAGACTTAACATGGAAATTAATGTCGAGAAGGGGGAAGGAAGAATCAACAATAATTCTGAAGTTTTGCAGCCAGATGACTGAGAGAATAGAGGTAGGGGCAGATCGTGATGCTGAGTTTGAGGTACTGATGGAACATAAAGATGGAGATGTCCCATGAACCATAGGCTAAGTTTAAAGATTGGCTGAAGTCATAGGAGAGGGTGAGATCATTGCAGAGACCTTAAATAGAGGAATGAAAATCAAGACAGAATGAGAGACAATGAGAGAGATAAAATAATCCATAAAAAGTATAAGTAAGAATACTAAGAGAGATAGGAGGACTTTCAGAGAGTATATGGTAACTAAAGACAACATAAGAGAAATTTCAGGAGGGAGAGGATTCAGTTTCAAATGCTATGAAGAGCTAAGGAAGGATGCAACTGAGAAGGGGCCTTTGCATGGTGAGGAGGACATATTTATCAGCCAGGGTTTGTGGTGGCAAACAATATAAACCAACTCTGGTTAGCTTCATAAGAGGGTGCATTGGAAGGATATTGGATAACTCAAAACAATAAGAATGGAGAACTAGACTAAGAACATTGGCAGGAGCCAGAGAAGCTAGAGTTAGGGAACATAGTTAGAGTTTTACCCTGTGGGGTCAACCCCTCTGATGTATTCACTACATTTAACCAGAAAGTTCAACCTCACCCCTGCTTCTATGACTAATTTCTAACTGGCTGTGTGTCCTTGTTTCATTCTCTTCTAAATCAAAGTTCCTCTTGCCTTTTTGGCCACATCACTTGGGACATTTGAGACAAGGGTTGTAGAAAAGGCTTTAGTGGCAAAGATTGGTTAAAGAATTAATGGATACTGGGGCGCCTGGGTGGCTCAGTTGGTTGGGCAACTGCCTTCGGCTCGGGTCATGGTCTCGGAGTCCTGGGATCAAACCCCGCATCGGGCTCTCTGCTCAGCAGGGAGCCTGCTTCCTCCTCTCTCTCCGCCTGCCTCTCTGCCTGCTTGTGATCTCTATCAAATAAATAAATAAATAAAATCTTAAAAAAAAAAGAATTAATGGATACTAAAGAAGTTTTAGCTATAGTATAAACTATTCCCCAAAATGGGAGAACACACTTGAAGGAAGAAATCCTTTAGAATGGGAAAGACGGGACAATTTGTAGGTAAGGAAGAAGGCATTCAATAGAGACAGAGGAGTGATATAAATCTCATTGGCCACTGGATTTTTAGCACCTAGGATAGGAAGAATGAAGGAAGGAAAAGGAGGAAGCAAGCAGAGAGAGAAAGAGAGATGCAAGAGAACAAAGATGTACAGATATACAAAGTCTTCTGGGGAGGAGAGAGGATCCAGCTGATGCTAGGCCTGTATTTGTTGGGTTCCCATCAGTTTGATTTGTGACTTTCTTTAGCAGCCACATCCCAACACCGTCATGGATAATCTATGGCCCTAATCTCTGTCCTGACTCAGCACATTTTCTATTTCTCTTTCTTTTTTTTTTTCTTCTCTCACTGATTTTACAATAGGCACCATGCCCTGATTCTCAGCCCAGTCCGGCTCAGCCTGCAGTCCATGAACTAAGCATAGTGCATTTTAATTTGTTCTGATGTTATATTGCTGCTTTTTGAGTGGGGCAAAGAGATCCGCCCTGGTGCCATTTATATGGTCTTGTTTGGGCTTCTCAAAATCTCCAGCTCTCATTTATTAAGTCTGGCAAGGTTTAGAGGTTCGGTAGGCACTGAGGAAGAAAATGTAGCTAAGTGGTCCTGGAAGAGATTACATCCAAGACTTTGATCTCTTTATAGAGTGTTCAGTACAAAGGGAAAGGGTAGTCAATTGGTGTCGGTAGCTCCTTCCCAGAATCTCTCATGCGATCCAAGATAATCAAGTCTAAAAAAGTGCACTTTTTCTACCTAACTTGTTTTTGCCAAAATGTTCATAAGGAAGATTTAATTACATGACAATGTACACGAAGAACATACAGCTTCTCTCCTTTGTTGTGGCTGTCTTTTCATGTAGACTTTTCATTTGCCAGCAGCTTGATGTCTGATGCCCCTAGAGAGACTTCTCTAAGACCTAAAGAATAAAAGATGCCCCGTATATGAGAACCTGTAAGTTTTCCATTAACCTAACACACATTCTATCAATTGTGAAATGAAATAAGAAACAATAGGGCAAGTTTTAAAATGATTTCTAAAAAAAGCTGAACACCACCAAGAGACATGGCAAAGGATATACGCAACTGGTGGAGATATAAAAAGATACAATAAAATTTAATATGTCTCATATATATGTGTATATATATGTGTATATATACATATATGTAATATATATGATATATATGATATATATATGTGTATATATATATGTGTGTATATATACATATATATACTCCCTCCCAGATAGGTATAAATGTAGATATATACTATAGTGTCATTTAGCTTAGCAATTCTTTTCTTAGGAAATTAATACCTTGAGCACAATTAGTACAGGGATAATTATAATAAAAAGAAATTGCAATGATCTAACTGTCCATCAGTTGAGTTTGTTTTTAAAGATTTTATTTATTTATTTGACAGAGAAAGAGAGAGATCACAATTAGGCAGAGAGGCAGGCAGAGAGGGGGAAGCAGGCTCTCTGCTGAGCAGAGAGCCCTGAGATCATGACCCGAGCCGAAGGCAGAGACTTAACCCAGTGAGCTACCCAGGTGTCCCAGTTGGGTTTGTTGAATAACTCATATAGAGCAGCAAATACTATGGGATACTATGGAGTCATTTATAAAAATGATGGGGTGCCATGTTTATTGACTCAAAGAGATGTTCACAATATTAGGTTAAGTAAAAACGTCAACAGTAGAACAGTGAGCTACCATTTTGAAAGGTTTGGAAGAGACATACTACAATGTGGCAGGGTGAGAGAAGAAGCTCTTTCTTCTTTCTCTATGTCATTGATTTTTTACAATAAGCATCCATTGTTTCATAATCAGCATAACCACTAAAACTATTCCACTCACAAGGAAATGAAAAATATTTGTGTGAGTTAGCAAGAATTTATATATAAGGTAATGTTATTGGACACCCCACCTTTTCTCCCCGGGTGTGGGATTTCAAGGTCAGCATCACTGTGGCAGTGACAAATGGGGGAAGGTTTGGTAGAGGCATGATGTTCCAAGAACTTTGTTGAAGAAATTCACAGCTGTGAGGATTTGAGGAAAGTCTAAAATGCTGTCTCCTTTTATGGTGCTGCGTGTGTATGCTTTCATACCCCTAGACATAGCTTCTCAGGCAGCATTTCCAATGAACCTCAGAGCCTCTGAGTGAATGTCAAGGGTGTGGACTCCTTTCACATTCCCTTCCTCCCTCCCAGATCTCCAGAGGAAGTCCTTCATTTAGAATGCTCAGCTGCACCCAACCCAGTCCTGGGAAGCCTCTCCCCACCTCCTTCCTCTCCTTAGGACCCTCCAGCTCCTTCCAATCTCCTCTTTCACTTCTGTCACTTGAGGCTAATGTTCAGCTGGCTGGTTTTAAGTGTGGTCTCCCACCATGCACACTGTACTCTTAAAGCCTTCCTCCTCTCCAGGCTCCAGAATAACATTACCTTCTATTTCCATCTCCCCTTTGGACTGTGACAACTTCTGCTGTGTCAGGGCTAATTTCTTAGTTAGGAGGAATTGAAATCACACCATAGTATTGATAACAAATACCCTGACAAGTATTATGTCACCAGGGCTAGTTACACCTTAGAGAGTTAAACTAGAGTAAGGGATCTGTCAGAGTTGAACCTTAGTCAGAGTTACAAACTAATAAGGAAGATAATGTTTAAGCTAGTTAGCACCAATGGAAATATGAGAACACTTGTTTTCCTGGTGCCCAGTCCAGGGTCCTTCCAGCCATAGTTTACTGCCTCATGTTTTCTCCTTTGTTGAGATTCAGAACTCTTAGTGGTATGTTATAATGTAAAGAAAATTGCTTCATCACTTTAAAGGAAAAAATATATTGGTATAGAATATACATGATTTGAACAGTGTTTTTAATCATCATGGTGTCTCGGGTTTATTACTTGTAGTATTTCCAGTTTAAAGCAAAAAAAAAAAAAAATCGAGATAAAATTAACCCTAGCTATACTGTTTGACAGAGAGTGAGCTCTGGAGCCAGACTGCCTGGATTTGGCGAGCATGTTACATGCAGTAGCTAGCTCAGCCACACAATAGCTATGTGACCTTGGCCAAGTTTACTTAACCTCCTCATGCTTCCATTTCCTCTTATGTAAAGCACAGCCCATGAACATACCTACCTTAGAGGGTCACTGCAAACATTAAATGAGTTGATGCATGTAAAAATACTTGAGTGCCTGGCACAAAGCCCTCAATAGATGTTCTCTATCATAATTTAGCAGTTGGATAAATGGAAGTACAGGGCATAATCTACATATACATTTAGTTGGATGCTCAACTCAGCAAAAAATTTGTCAAATATATTGCTGGAAATAGGAAAACTTTTAAAAGAACAAGAATAAAATGAATGCTTGCTTTCCCAGGCATTACAATATACAAATATAGTCAATCAACGCAATCAATAAAACAAAGTGAGACTATTCCAACAGTAAACAGAACAATGGAACACTACAGAAATCTTTGAAAACAATACCAGACACACAAAAATTAAGTATCTGACAAAAATGACACTTATAAATTGAATCTGAAGAAAAGTTAAGCCACCCAATAAATAGTGGTGAGACAAACGGTGAACAATTAAGAAAAGTTGTCATGGGGGCACCTGGTGGCTCAGTCAGGTAAGCATCCTTTCTCGGTTTTAAATTAGGTTATGATCTCAGAGTTGCAGGATTGAGCCCCACAGCCGGGTTCCACTCTTAGTGGGGAGTCGGCTTGAAGATTCTCTCCCTCTGCACCTGCCCCCTTGTGTGTACTCTCTCTCTCTAAAATAAATAAGCTTTTAAATATTTAATAAAATTTTAAAAAAGAAAAGTTTCCATATATATATTTTAAAATTTATATCAAATTCCTGGTGGATTAAAAAGCCAAACATAAAAACAAAATAAAAATATAAAAAGATGGGGCCCCTGGGTGGCGCAGTTGGTTGAGCGACTGCCTTCAGCTCAGGTCGTGATCCCGGAGTCCCGGGATCCAGTCCCGCATCGGGCTCCCGGCTCCACGGGGAGTCCGCTTCTCACTCTGACCTTCTCCCTTCTCATGCTCTCTCTCACTCTCTCTCTTTCCTAATAAATAAATAAATAAATAAATAAATAAATAAATAAATAAATAAATAAATAAAATCTTAAAAAAATATATAAAAAGATGAAAAATGAGTATAGTTGATAAAGATAACTATTAATCAGACTTTAAGGTGAGAAAGGACTTTTTATATTGAAATTTAAAGGAATGCTACTAAGAAACAGCTTAATTTGAATATGCAAAAATGTGAAACTTTTGTATATAAGAAAAATTAAAGGTTTGGGAAAAAAAGTTGCATATGATTTTAAGAGCCTTAATATAACAAGAACCATATGATACTCTCAATAGTTGCTGAAAAAGCATTTGACAAAGTACAGCATCCTTTCTTGATCAAAACTCTTCACAGTGTAGGCATAAAGGATACATACCTCAGTATCAAAAGCCATCCATGAAAAACCCACAGCGAATATCATTCTCTGGGGAAAAACTTAGAGCTTTTCCCCTAAGGTCAGAAACACCGCAGGTATGCTCACTATCAGCACTGTTATTCAACATAGTACTAGAAGTCTTAGCCTCAGCAATCAGGCAACAAAAAGAAATAAAAGGCATCCAAATCGGCAAAGAAGAAGTCAAACTCTCACTCTTTGCAGATGATATGATACTTCATGTGGAAAACCCAAAAGACTCCACTCCAAGACTGCTAGAACTCATACAGGAATCCAGTAAAGTGTCAGGATATAAAATCAATGCACAGAAATCAGTTGCATTTCTATACACCAACAGAAAGACAGAAGAATGAGAAATTTAGGAGTCGATCCCATTTACAATTGCACCCAAAACCATAAGATACCTAGGAATAAACCTAACCAAAGAGGCAAAGAATCTGTACTCAGAAAACCATAAAGTACTCATGAAAGAAATTGAGGAACACACAAAGAAATGGAAAAACATTCCATGCTCATGGATTGGAAGAACAAATATTATGAAAATATCTATGCTACCTGAAGCAATCTACACATTTAATGCAATCCCTATCAAAATACCATCAATTTATTTCAAAGAAATGGAACAAATAATCCTAAAATTTATATGGAACCAGAAAAGACCACAAATAGCCAGAGGAATGTTGAAAAAGAAAGCCAAAGTTGGCAGCATCACAATTCCAGACTTCAAGCTCTATTACAAAGCTGTAATCATCAAGACAGTGTGGTATTGGCACAAAAACAGACACACAGATCAGTGGAACAGACTAGAGATCCTGGAAATGGACCCTCAACTCTACGGTCAACTAATCTTCGACAAAGCGGGAAAGAATGTCCAATGCAAAAAAGACAGTCTCTTCAACAAATGGTATTGGGAAAATTGGACAGCCACATGCAGAAGATGAAACTTGACCATTTCCTTAGACCACACACAAAAATAGACTCAAAATGGGTGAAAGACCTCAATGTGAGGCAGGAATCCATCAAAATCTTTGAGGAGAACAGGCAACAACCTCTTCAACCTCAGCCACAGCAACTTCTTCCTAGACACATCACCAAAGGCAAGAGAAGCAAGGGCAAAAATGAACTATTGGGACTTCATCAAGATCAAAAGCTTTTGCACAGCAAAGGAAACAGTCAACAAAACCAAAAGACAACTGACAGAATGGGAGAAGATATTGACAAATGACATATCAGATAAAGGGCTAGTATCCAAAATCTATAAAGAACTTCTCAAACTCAACACCCAAAGAACAAATAATCCAATCAAGAAATGGGCAGAAGACATGAACAGACAGACATTTCTGCAGACACCCAAATGGCCAACAGACACGTGAAAAAGTGCTCAACATCACTTGGCATTAGGTAAATGCAAATCAAAACCATAGTGAGATACCACCTCGCACCAGTCAGAATGGCTAAAATTAACAAGTCAGGAAATGACAGATGTTGGCAAGGAGGCAGAGAAAGGGGAACCCTTTCTCTGTTGGTGTTCCTACACTGTTGGTGGGAATGCAAGCTGGTACAACCACTCTGGAAAACAGTATGATGGTTCCTCAAAAAGTTGAAAATAGAGCTACCCTACCACCCAGCAATCGCACTACTGAGTATTTACCCTAAAGATACAAATGGAGTGATCCGAAGGGGCATGTGCACCCAGATGTTTATAGCAGTATTGTCCACAATAGGCAAACTATGGAAAGAACCTAGATGTCCATCAACAGATGAATGGATAAAGAAGATGTGGTATACACACACACACACACACACACACACACACACACACACACACTGGAATACTATGCAGCCATCAAAAGAAATGAAATCTTGCCATTTGCAATGGCATGGATAGAACTAGAGGGTATCATGCTAAGCAAAATAAGTCAATCAGAGAAAGACAATTATCATATGATCTCTCTGATACGAGGAATTTGAGAGGCAGGGCGGGGGTTGGGAGTTAGGGAAGGAAAATTGAAACAAGATGGTATTGGGAGGAAGACAAAGCATAAGAGACTTTTTTTTAAAAAATACAAATTTGAATTTTATTTAGCAGTTTTATAAGTGTTAATAGTGGTATCACTATTTTGGATCTGGTTTTTTTTTTTAATCTTGTAACACTGAAAAAATAAAATAAACATATTTGGGAGGAAAAAAAAACGTAAGAGACTTTAATCTCAGGAAACAAACTGAGGGTTGCTGGGGGGTGGGGAGGTAGGGATATGGTAGCTGGGTTATGGATATTGGGGAGGGTATGTGCTATGGTGAGTGCTGTGAAATGTGTAAGCCTGATGATTCACAGACCTGTAACCCTGGGGCAAATAATACATTACATGTTAATTTTTTAAAAAGAGCCTTAATATATAAAGTTTACTTACAAATCAATAAGAAAATATAGTGCTTACTGAAATAGAAAATGGATAAAGGACATGATAAGTCAATTCCCCAAAGAAGAATCTTAATGGCTAATACATTAAAAAATTTAATTGGAGGGGTGCCTGGGTGGCTCAGTCATTAAGCATCTGCCTTCGGCTCAGGTTATGATCCCAGCGTCCTGGGATTGAGCCCCACATCGGGCTCCCTGCTCAGTGGGAGGCCTGCTTCTCCCTCTCCCACTCCCCCTGCTTGTGTTCCCTATCTCGTTGTCTTTCAAATAAATAAATACAATCTTTAAAAAAAAATTTAATTGGAATAATATTGAAAGGAAACAAAGTTTCAAAATGAGATACTGTATTTCTCTTAGAAAATTTGGTTAAAAATTACCAGTTTTTGATAAATTATTCTTATTATTTGTGAGTGTTTGGGGAATAAATATTTTACTGTTTTAGGAGTGTATTTTGCTACAACCTTCTGTGAATTTTAATGGTAAGTGTTAAAGTTCTTAAAAATGCTTATACCCTTTGAGCGGTAATTGCACTTCTTAAAATTTACCTGAGAGAAATAATCAGGAATTTGACCAAAGGTTTATCTGCAAAGATATTCATTGAACATTTCTTGTAATAGAGAAAAATAGAACAAAACAAGGGACTGGGTAAATAGATTATGGTTTTTCCATATGAAGGAATCATAGGCAGTCATTAGAAATAATGTTGTAGGAGATTACATAATGATATGAAAAACTGCTCACCATATATTAAGGGAAAAACTCTAGCTTATAAAACAATACAATACCAATATTTTTAATATGAATTCTAAGTCTGGAAGGATACACTCTAAAGTCTTAAAAGTTGTTCATTTCTAGATGATAAAAATGAGCATTCTTTTATTTGTCCTCTTTATACTTTTTCTTTATTTTCTATATTTCCTACAGAGAGTGTGTACTATTGTTTTAGTTGAAATGTTAATTGAGATAATTGTATGCTCACATACAATTCTAACAAATAATACAAGGAGATCCTAAGTACCCTTTACACAGTTCCCCCAATGGTAACATCTCACAAAAAATACAGTATCACAGGCAGAAATATTGACAATGATGCAGTCCACTGATCTCGTATAGATTTCTTATTTCATTGTACTTACATATGTGTGTTGGGGGGGTTCCATACAATTTTATCACATTTGTAGGTTCATATGTCCGCCATCATAGGCAAGTTACAGAGCCATTCCTTTATAGTAAGAAGCATCCCTCCTTTTGTCTTTTATACCCACACCTACCTCCCTCTTCTTCCACCTTCCCTCTGGATCCCAACCCTGGAAACCACTGATCTGTTCTCCGCTACTCAAATTTCATGTTAAATAGGGTAAGTAAATGTTTTTATTTGTTAAATAATTTAAACTATGGAATGTTAAGTAAACGGAACGTTAATGTTCAAAATGTTAAAGTATATTAAATATTGGAATGTTAAACGTTAACATTTAAATGTTAAATAAATAGAATAATACAGTATATAACCTTTTAGGACTGGCTTTTTTTTTTACTCAGCATATAATTCCCTGGAGATTAATCTAAATTGTTGCGTGTACCCATAGTTTCCCTGGTTCTCTCTCTCTCTCTCTCTCTTTTTTTTTTTTCTGCTGAGTAGTATTTATGGTATGGCTGTGTTACAGTTTGTTTAACAATTTATCTGTTGAAGGAGCTCTGGGCTGTTTCCACTTTGGGGCTATTAATGGGAACTTTTGTGATGAACATTTATCAACTATGAACAGTTGTGTACAGGTTTTCGTTTGGACATAAGTTTTCATTTTTCTGGGATAAGTGCCCAGAGTGCAATTGCTACATTGTATGGTATTTGCGTGTTTAGTTTTCTGAGAAACTACCAAACTGTTTTCCAGAATGGCTGTTCCACTTTGCATTCTCACCAGCAATGTAAGAGTGATTTAGTTTCTCCACATTCCTTGCCAACCTTTAGTGCTGTCACTTTCTTTTTCACCCTTCTGATAAATGTACAGTGGTATCTTATTGTGGTTTTAATTTGAATTTTCCTGGTAGCTACTAATGGTGAACAGCTTTTCATGTGCTAATTTTCCATCTTCAGTGAAATATCTATTTATGACTTTGACCACCTTCTTGGATGATTTGGAGTTTTGTTTTGTTTTTTTTAGTGTTGAGTTTTAATTTTATGTATATTCTACATACCACTCCTTTGTTAGATATGTGATTTGCAAATATTTTCTCTGTCTGTAGCTTGTCTATTTATCCTAAGTATTTGGTCTTTAACACAGCAAATTTTCCTTCCTTCCTTCCTTCCTTCCTTCCTTCCTTCCTTCCTTCCTTCCTTCCTTCCTTCCTTCCTTCCTTCCTTCCCTTTCTTTCCTTTCTCTCTTTCTCTCTTTCTTTTCCTTCCTTCCTTCCCTTTCTTTCCTTTCTCTCTTTCTTTTCCTTCCTTCCTTCCTTCCTTCCTTCCTTCCTTCCTTCCTTCCTTTCCTTTCCTGCCTGCTTATGTTTGTCCAATTGTTTTTAAAACCTGTCTAAAGAGGGGCATTTGGGTGGCTCAGTCAGTTAAGCACCTGACTCCTGATTTCGGCTCAGGTCATGATCTCAGGGTTATGTGATAAAGCCCCGTTTTGGGATCCATGCTGGGTGTAGAGCCTGCTTGGGATTCTCTCCCTCTCCTCTTTCTCTCTGTCAAAAAACAAACTGACAAAAAAAATAAAACCTGTCTAAAGAGCTTTTGAAACACTAGGTATTTTTGATAGTGCTAACATAAGATTGATGGGTTACATACAAAACCGGTTAATGTCCAAAGAGCCACACTATAATATTTGGGGTTACCCATTCCACCAGACAGAAATTATTTGCATCTCTGCCAGACAAGAATCTGTAAGTTCACCTCCACTCTTATGGTTATAAATTCCCCAGACAATAGAATGTCAAGCTCAGCACTACAATGCAAGAGCATTGTGTAACCTTTTTTGCTTCTGCCCTGGTTTAATAGTATGCCAGGAACACAAAATTAAACTAGAGCCAGTAAGAGTCTTCAGGTTTGAGTTTTAAATGGTAGACTCCAAACACAACTAATCAATGCGAACTTCCTGTTCTTGGTAGAATGTTCAGTTTGGGGCAGACCATCTGCACTGACCCATCAATGGAACAAATTGCTAGGTATTTTTTTTTTTCCAAGTCAGTTTGAGAAAGACTCAATAGGTTTGACTTACATCTTCTTGGGCAGCGGTTCATTACCAGGGAGTGAGTCAGGGGGCCTCACTGGTCATGGCAATCGTAGAGAGAACTCTATTCCTCATGACTCTCACTCTAGGTTCCATTTAAAATTGTTGGAGTCCTGCCTCCAGGCTAACAGTCTCTGAAATGCTTTCCCCTTCATCTCAGAGAACATCCGTGGGCCACAAAGCCCTTTGAGGATTGACCAGTTTAATAAACATGCCTGTGTTCATGACTCTTTATAACAGTGGCGGACAGCCCAAATTCAGTTCCAGAAGCTACAACTTCAACTTGTCTGTTGGCAGGAGAAAGTGCCAGCCTGAATTAAAAGAGGACTCCTCCCAGTGCACAAGCCTCCAGGACCTGCAGAGAACTCGCGCTTCCGCTGTCCGGAGCCTTTCAGAGGTGCGGTTCTTGCTGGTCTAATACCTTGCTTGGAGTAATTCAAAAGATCACATTAATTTACTAAGTAGTGCTTCTGAATGGTGTTCCCAGACAACCAAATCCTGAAGGTAGTTCGGTTTCATTAATCGAGGTCTCAGCTAACTTCTCTACCCTTCACTCCTACGTCAGTGACCTGAAAGTGGTTTCTGTTTCTAGAAAAGGTGATTTCTCCACCTCCTCAGTCCTGATACATAGACCTTTATGTTAGGGTCTCCTCTCATTTATTTTTCAAAATATAAACTACAACACACAGAGAGAAAGGAGTTTAAAACACACATGTACTACTATTTAAAGCAAAATTTTGAAGTGAACATCTGCAAAACACCATCTAGTCAAGAAGGAACATTTCCAGGCCAGAAGCCCCAGTGTCCCCCTTTCTAAATAAACTCCTTCTTCCCTTCTCTCCCCAGATGTAGCTACCATCTTGACATCTGAGTTAATCATTTCCTTTTTTAATTTTTTTAAAGACTTTATTTCTTCATTTGACAGAGAGAGGAAGAGAGAATGAGCAGGGGCAACGGCAGAGTGAGAGGGAGAAGCAGGGGCTTGATCCCAGGACCCTGAGATCATGACCTGAGCTGGAGGCAGGTGCTTAACCTACTGAGCTACCCAGGCACCCTCTTACTTAACTTTATAGTTTTACCAATTTTGTAAGCATCCCTAAGTGGCATAGTTTAATATTGTCTGTTTTTAAACTTCTTTTGAATGGAGTCATACCATGTATCTTGCTTCTTTCATTCATTGTCATGTTTTGAGCTTTTGTGGAGTCTAAAAGTAGTTTGGATACATTCACTGTTATATAGTGTTCTATGATTACACCATATCTTTACCTTTTTAAAATCCATTCTACTGTTAACAAATGCTTAAATTGAGGGACACCTGGATGTCATAGTCAGTTAAGCTCCCGACTCTTGGTTTTGGCTCAGGTTGTGATCTTGGGGTCGAGAGATGGAGCTCCTCTGTGCTCAGGGAGGAATCTCCTTAAGACTCTCTCTCTTTCTCTGCCCCCCCCCACCCCGTGCTTGCTCTCTCTCTCCCTCTCAAATGAATAAATAAATTTTAAAAACGAACAGTTAAATTCTTTTCAGTTTTTGATGAATAGGAATAGTGCAACTATAAACATTCTTGTTTGTATTTTACTGCAAATGTGCCAATAGATTTGCCAGGGTAAATCCCTAGGAGTGGAATTTCTGGGTCATAGTGTGTGGATCCCTCTGACATTACTAGATAAAGCCAAAGATGTGTGCTAGTTTCCCCTTACCAGCAGTCCCCACTGCTCCATGTGAGCAGACAGGTTTTCAGAGTCCTGGTGATTTCATACAGTGATGCCTTTTCCTTTGGTCCTGCGGATGCATGCACTCGAGAGTAGCCAGGTTATCTAAAGCCCAGATTGAGTCTTACTCCAAAAGACCGTAGGTATCAAAGTCATCTTCACTCAGCAGGTGGCTGTAGTTCATTATATCGCTGAAACTTTGCCAAAGAAAGGATATTATTTTGACCACAAGATAACTTTGTGAAGCATAAAAATATTTGTTGCATCGCATGACATCAGCACAAAACAAGAACAAGATATTTATTGACAATTCTGCCATTCAATAAATCACACTGCTTTTTTGTTTCCTTCCAGACCCAGCTCAATTTACTACTTCAGTTTTTTACATAACTGCAGTCACTACATGGCTATGTTTTGTCTTTTGCTCATCCCCTTAAAAAGATAGCATGAGCATTTTTTTTCCTACCTTGGTACATAAGCTTCCTAATAATTATTTTATTCACTGTGCAATTTTTTGCCAATACTCGCAGATGTAGGGGAGATAGTTGGGGTTTTAGTGCCCCCCAAATCCCATTCTTCATTCCCCACAAGCAACCCCAAATAAATATTCTAAGGAAAAAAACATGTGCTCTGTCTAAATGCAGCTTTGAGTCCCTTGTCCTGCCTCCAACAAAACTGTATGCTAAACCCTTATCATGTGGAAATGCTGGAGTTCTGAGTGCCAAAGGTATACCATTACTGACCTCATTGTTCCCCTGGTGGATAGCCTTCAGATTGCTACTGATGCCTTGAAATTTTAAATCGTGCCATTCATACAGCCATTTTCCTTCCTTTAGATTATTTTCTTCGCATAAATTCTTAGAAGAGGGTTAATGAGGGGCATCTGGGTGGTTCAGTTGGTTAAGTGTCCAACTCCTGATTTCTGCTCAGGTCATGATCATTGGGGTCTTGGGATTGAGCCCCATGTTGGGCTCATGCTCAGCAGTGTGTCTGCTTGAGGATTTCCTCTCTCTCTCTGCCCCTCCCCCAACTTGTGTGCTCGCTCTTTTTCTCTCTTTCTCTCAAATAAATAAATCTTAAAAAAAAAAAGGAAGAGGGTTAATGAGTTAGAGATGAATGTTTTCTCTGGATCTTGATATATAACACTAAAATACAAAAGTGATGCTTCAGTTCATATTTGCACTAAGGATGCAGGAATGTACATACTATTCTGTATATGTCTAGACTACATTAATCAGGATTCTTAGTCACAACTAAGGAATTTATGCGTGCAGAGAGTAAGTCTTGGAGGCTCCACAGTCGTGAAGGATACCCACACCACACTATATAGGGATGTTCCAGAGAAGATTGTGTTGTTGTCTTCAGGACATAGCATCGTGGCTCATCTGCTGAGTCTTGGCCATAGCTGATGCCAGAAACTCTGCTGCCCTCAAAGCTGGACCCCCTCTGCTACTATCACCATCAGGACATGAATTCTGTGTATCATCTGCTTCCTCCTATTTCCCTCTCCCATATCAGACTATTTTTTTAAAGATTTTATTTATTTATTTGACAGAGAGAGCGCACAAATAGGGGTAGCAGCAGACAGAGGGAGAGGGAGAAGCAGGCTCCCTACGAAGCAGGGAGTCTGATGTGGGACTCAATCCCAGGACCCTGGGATCATGAACCTGAGCCGAAGGCAGACGCTTAACCACTGAGCCACCCAGACGCCACCCGTATCAGACTCTTAATTGGCTATATTTGTAGGTTACATGTAAACATCCCTGTTGCAAAGGAACTTGGGAAAATGAGTTCTGTATTTTTCCTTCAGAGACACGATTCGTAATTTGACAAATTCCCCAAATATAAGAAGTTTGTTCAAAAGATACTGGTGGCCACCAACATGAGCTATGTCTGCCTCACTTTCCATCGCTGTGAACCTAAGCTAATTAAATTGCTTTTGCTAATTAGTTATAAAAGTTCTTTTAAAAATTTATCTGATAACTACTTGAATCTCCTTTCAAGTTTTTGTGTACCAATTTTATATTCACTCACAGAAACTACCAGTCCATCTTCTTCATCTATTAGAAATATTAGAAATATTTCTATCAGAAATCTCTGTGAATATATTTATTAATGTATTTCCCATGCTGTGTAGAAACTTTGTTATACTGTAGAGATTAAACTTAGTTGTCAACATTTTCATCTTCCAACATCTCAATGTAATAATTATTTTTATGCTGGGTAAAGATCAGGTAAGCTCAGTCTGTCTGGTCTTTGTGGCCCTTCATTGCCACGATATCATTTATTCTAAGAGGTGGCTGATCTCTTGACCTATGCCTAGAGAATTCCAAGTAACTCAAAAAAGGGAAGAAAAAATGAATCTGAAACACCAATATTTGTTTTGTGCCTTTGTAAGTGTCACTATTCTAGTTACTTTAGGAAGCATGAGAACATTATGCCTATAAGTGGCTGAGATCCTCATGTTTCAGGAGGTATTTTTTTAACCAGAGAGCTAGACATGACCTTGACATTTTTCTCCTGTCTTCATCATGGATTGATGATACAGACAAGGGAAATATTTATTCTTTATGTCTAATCTTTCATCCAAAAGGGTAGTTAGTTTACAAATATTGACCTCAAACTGAACCAAAGCCCTAATTCTACATTCTAGAAATGGCCATTTTACATATATGGGATAAACAGCTAAGATATTTTATTAAGTTTATAAATTGAGTATTTCTCAGTTTTGGCCCCTTATTGTTATCATCTCACATGCCCTTTATACAGAATTATACAACCACCAAGTCACATTTTCAAGAGCCAAGGCATTAGGCAGCGTTCTTTGGGGTAGTAGGCCATGCTCTCTTCTCCTCCACCAATAAAAGTACAAAAAGTGCAGGTTACCTTATAGACCATTGGGCAAATGCCTAAATCCTTCTGATCAACCTGCCCAAGCTTTCTGATACACAGGACTTTGCCCTTGCTAATGCTGCCTGTGATTATAAATGTCTGTGGAAGCGCTCTGATGGATGAATGGTACTTTCCACTACTTGGTGAATTGTGTTCTCCCATGCATAATACAAATAAATACAACCAAATGATTGCATTTCAGAGAAGGGGTAGTAGCGCAGACAGCAACCAATCAAAAGTATCTAAAGCACCAAATTATGCCCCTGAGGAGTCATCTTGCATATCCTTGGTTCTGTTTCCATGGTAGTAAGGATTGCTTGGGATATTCAAAGGCAATTTAAATGCATTCAGGCCACAGCTTACAAGGGGATAATCTTAGGAAAATCAGAAGCAAGTAAACATTAACAGCTAGTAAGAGAAGCAGTATTAAAAACCACACTCCATCTTCCTTGCTTTTTTATTTAGTGAAAAATAAAAAAAATTTTGGACATCTGGAAATTATGTCTGCTTCTAACTTGGGCTGGGATGACTCATTTTGAGAAAGTGCCACAATTTCCATATGCTAGAACACAGAAATTTGAGGCTGCTTGTTTTTTTTTAATTTAATTTTTAGACGCAAAGGTATGAATCTGCATTATTCTCCCCGGGGGCCAGCCTCAGGAATGTGTGGACCGGGCACAGATAGATCGCACACCCCTCACCCCCATCAGAAAATACAACTCCTCACTGACACGTCAGTATCGCAGATTAATTTCTTTAAGCTCTGGTGACTTTTCAGCCCTCCAGAGTCTCCAAGGGGAACTCAAAGACCCCTTTGAGAAGCTTGCTAAACATCACCAGTGGTGATCTGCTAACACCTGGGTAGGAACTTGAAAAGGGGGCTCAAGATGAACATAGAAGAAGGAAGTGCAGGTAGAAAAGACAAATATGCCTACTTCTTAATTTTCCCCTAGGACACTGCTTGATTTCCCAAAGGGGACAAAAACCTCAGGAGGCTTTGTTCATTTTCTTATTTTGTTTAACCAGTACCCGTGTAGCTCTTGCTAAGATCTTAGATACCATTCTGGGCATTTTACAAATCTAGCTCATTTGTTCCTCAGGACTACCTTAAAAAGTAGGCACTTTTATCTTGTAACACTGAAAAAATAAAATTAAATAAAACAAAAAAGAATTTAAAAAAAAAAGTAGGACCTTTTGATTATTTCCGGTGGAAAGAGGAGAAAACAGGCACACAGCTTTAGGTAAGGGTCCCAAGGGTCCCGAAGAGCTAGTAAGTGGAGAGCTCAGATTTAGGATCCAGGTCCAGACATGGCTCCAGGGTCCCCGCTCTGAACCATTCCCCACTATTCCATACACAAACCACCTAGTGTTTTCAGCTCCCTTGGAAAGCTTTGGTATTAGGGGATGTGGATGAGGAAAGAGGTCCATTTAATGGAACAGCTTGCCCCCAGAATTCAGCTTTCAGGTGGAGAATGTATAATGTTTACAGAAGACTGGGGAGCCTTCTCATCTGCTTTGTATAACATTTAGAGAGCTACAGCAACTCCTGCCTCTGTATTCATCTTTGAATGGAGATTTTGATGTTGATCTGATAAGAGTTCTAATTTTCATATAAAAGAGAGGTTGAACTCCCCCAGGAGGCAATCGGGCTTCAGCTTGATAGCCTGCGAAGGAAACCACTTTTTGTTCATTTGAAAGCTGAGAATAGTGGGATGGGAGAAAAAAAAGGGATTCAAACTATTTTGTGGAATCTGAGACTCCTCTTAGCATCATGGGAACTGTCTTGGTCTGTGCTGTGACGGTGGCATGACCCCCTCTCTATAAAGGATGGGAGTTATTCACTATTCCCAAGCATACAATTGCTTCATTATGTCCACACCCACATTTTTCTGTTTACAGCCAAAGAAAAGGCCCATTGTTGATGTCAAATCACTACCTGAAACAAGCATATCATAATTCATCTAAAATATCTTAGACTGTTCTGGGGAACAGTGTATCTTATTTGACGTTGGAAAGCAATATTCGATCATCCTTTACTTAAGAAAATAGTGTTAAATCTTCCTACGTATTGAAATGACCTAGATATTTAAATGTGTTAAATCTTTGAAGGAATTACAAATAATCCTCCACTACCCGCAAAATCCGTGTTTTTTACTTTTTAAAATGTTATGAGTTTTTGCATATTAGTAGTTTACCCACAGAAACCTGGGTTTCTGGCCTTTGAAAGCTACAGAAGACTGAAGTGGTTGTAAGCCATTGTTCAGAGACCATTGCATTCCACCATCTCAATTGAGAGTGATTTTGGTCCCCCAGGGAACGTTTCTTTGGCTGTAAACAGAGAACTGGTGGTGGGATGTTTTTAGAGGCATTTAGTGGGTTGTGGGTAGAAATCCTACAATGCGCCAGACAGTTCCCTACAACAAAGAATATCGAGACCACAGTGTTAATTGTGCTGAGACAGAAAAACCCTGCAATAGAGATTTTCCAAAACTTATATGTAGGACTTCTTACATGGACCCCTCATTTTATGTTGCTTGCCTTAGAAGCCCGTTGTATATGCAGGAAGTCAGTCTGTCTTGGAATTTACCAGATTGTGACGGGTGCTCAGGACCATCAGGAACTCCATGTTCATGGAGGGTCAGATAAGCATTTTTAGGGCTTAAGCTCCCAAACCACACTAAAAACAATTTTGCGAGCTTGCCCAAGAGCCTAACTTTAATGTACAGCTTAGAAAAGATATTAGCAAAGTTCTGGTCTTGCAATGAACTCTTGGAATGTACCTGCTTGAAAACTGGGTACTGCCCCGATCGTGTTCCTCAGTTCACATCACTGGGATAACAGTTGTGTCTGTGCTGTTCAACCGCATGCTCTCTAGCTCCTGGGAGTATTAAAGAAGAAGTCACAGAGAGTAGGATGTTCTGTTGGCAGAGTACAGAGTATCAGTAATGGTGCTACAATGATGGGCTTTGGATCCAAGTGCCAAGATCCAAGACGTTTGTGGTCTTCCTGGCTCTATATCCATCTGAAGATACCAACTTGTAGAGATTTGTCTGAATGACATGAAGTGGTTTATCCAAATCATGTGTTCCAGGGTCTGAGCACATAGTAGATGTTCAGTTAATGCTAATTCTCTTCCTCCTACCTATTTTCCTAGGGAGAACTCCTCCCTTCCTCTCCCAGCTCATCAAAATGAAATGACCACCCATTTCCCATGGAGCCTTGTGTCCCCCCTCTGAGTGGACGCAGACCTCAGGGATGACTGCAGGGCTTGAGGAGCACACAGTATTTTTACACAACAGAATCTCATACCAGCATGCCCCGCTTGGCTAATGGAGTGCGGCCTAGTTTTCAGAGCCCCCTTGCCCTGCATCTGGCACACTGTGCAGGGCACAACTTAAACTCTTGTATACTTTCTCCTTTCCAGAACTGCTCTGACTGCGAAGAACACACATTTTGCTCTGCCCCTGATTCTGTGAGCAAACACAGCTGGGTCAAGGTCAAAGGTGTGGGCTTCCAGAGGCAGGCATGTCTCCTCTCTGTGTTTGACAGTTATGAGGCAGGGGGCTGCTCAGCAAGTCTTGCCTAACCACCAGGGTCTAGAAATCTAAACCTGAAGGGAAGGAATAGAAAGTCTGGTTTTGGCTCGCAGGGCCACATGGCATTCTCTGACTCCTAACTCTATGACTCTGTAGAAGGAAGAAGTAAGATTAGCGTTTCAGAAATTCCACCAATAATATTATTAATCCATGAACTCATGTTTACACTTATTACACATATTTTTTCAGTCTGTTCACAGGACAGGTGCTGTGTTAGATCTTGGGGGTATAACTTTGAAGAAGACACAATCTCTGCTCTGAAAGTACCCATAGCCCAGTGGGGAAGAGAAACAAGTCACAACAAGAGGGTGTAACTAATTCTTCAATAGAGGTATATATGGGGTGCTTTGGAAACACGGGGCCAGATCAAGAACCTAACTCAGCCTGAGAGTAGCAGAAGAATCCAGGCTCTTAGGAGAAGTGACATCTGAACTGAGTCTTGAAGGCAGACAAGGAGTCTTTTAAGTGCATGAGGAGGTGAGCAGGACACATCTAGGGTGATGTTCAAAGGTCTGACTTAGATGATGAGTGAATAATGGTGGCCATAATTAGGAGAGAGGAGGCAGAAAGAGGAGAGTTTTAGATATGTTGCTTGGAAATGATGTTTCATCTGAAGGTTGTCCAGTAACTGGGTGGATATGGGTGGAAGGAAGAGAAGCAGAGAAAAGCATGTTTTTATTGGATATCTAATATATGCCAGATACTGTATTAAGTGATTTATATGCTTTATTTCACCCATTTTTGTTAGGCTCTGTGAGTTATGTATTATTGTCTCCACCTTACAAACAAGGAAAGCAAGGCCTTTTCAAAGCCACACAATGGCGGAACTGCAACTTGAATCCCCAGGCTGTCTACCCCAAAGCCTGTGTTCTTTCCAGGATCCCTGGGGGAGAAGATGGAGATGGGGTTGGGAGTCTCTAACCCAGAAATGATGGCTCCATCTGCATCTACATTTGTCTTAGTAAGACTGAATCCAGGTCTTCTTCTCATGGTAATTTATGGCATACAGTTAAATTTATATCAGGTATACCTCTTTTTCTTGCTTTTTTTTTTCTTTGTAAGTGCTACTCAAGTAGTAATGTCTTTTTTTTTTTTTTTTTTTTAGTAAGTGGAGCCCAATACTGGGCTTGAACTCATGACCCTGAGATCAAGACCTGAGCTGAGATCAAGAGTCAGATGCTTAACTAGCTGAGCAACCCAGGGGCCCCAAGTAGTAATATCTTTTAATGACCGTTTATTTTTTCTTATCTTATGAGTCAAAATTTGGGATAGATTTCAGTCGGTTTTAATGCTACTACTATGTCAGGTATAATGGTTTGCTGGCTGACTCCCAACCAGCCACAATTTAATCTCCTTTGACAGGAGCATAACATTTTTATAGCAGGAGAACCCATCATTACAGCTGACTAGACTCAGCTTACATTTTGTCTCAAGACGATAAGAAGTTTATCCCAGGAGCTAGAATTAGCATCCACATTAGAGGAACTGCAGCTGGTGATGTCACAAAGAAAGCATTTACTTGAGTTTATTTTTGAGGTTGCCAAAGTAGGAAACCAGTCCCCATTTACTCCGATGAGAATTTATTTTCTCTCTCTCCCCTCTACTTTTTTGACTCTCTGACATTTTTCCTTATTAACATTTTTTAAATTTATAATTCTTGAAACTGGAATATGAAGCCTTTTTTTGAGGAAATTTTATCTGACCATATTATTAGCCATGGAGAAATATCAAGACAGCTCGGATGTCCTAGTTTCCATTCATTTTTCATTGACATTAAGAAAAAATATTAAAAATCCTATCTAAATCATCTTGTGCCCAAGGTTATTTATTGAATAACAAACACAGATCATCCAGCAGAGGGCAGTGCTGACTTATTCGTGGATGCCTTCAATAGAAGAGGCAAAATTTAGTACAAAATAAAAGCCTTACATTTTTTTTTAATTGAAATATAGTTAAGACACAATATTATATTAATTCCAAGTGTACAACATAGTGACTGGATGAATCTATCCCTTTTGCTGTGCTCACCACAAGCATAGCTGCTCTCTGTTACCATACGGCGCTATTACAATATCGTTGACTATATTCCCTAACCTTTGTCTTTTATCCTGGGACCTACCTCCATAACTGGAAGTCTGTACCCCGCCCCCCGCCCCACTCCGCGTCACCTATTTTGTCCATCCTCTGACACCCCCACCTCACCCCTTCCCGCCCCCATCACTGGCAACCATCAGTTCATTCTCTGTATTTAGGTGTCTGTTTTTTCTTTTTGTTCTTTGCTTGTTTCTTTATATTTTTTTAAAGAACGCCTCTGACAGACGATAGGTAGTTTTATCTAAGATGCTTTGAATTCAGCAAAAGTGCTTTTGTTACAAAGGAGAAGCGTGGTCATGAGCTTTGCTGTCTGAACATCCGAGTTTCTGTGCTGCCTCAGCCCAGGTACTGATGAAAAGGTGCCTTTCTGAGTGCTGAGCCAAGACTAAGGTGGTATAGACACTATATCCCACTCTCCCAAGCCGTCTCCATCACTGTTCCTTTATAAACTTCAGCATGAGGCTTGTGCTGGGGAAGATGATTCAGAGTGTCAGTGGTGCCTGCTGTCCCTAACTGGTCCTCAGGCTGGACTGACTCCTTCGAACGGAAGGGTTCGAGGCTAGTAGGATCTGGCGAAGTTAAACAAGCCTGTGTGAGGCTGAGCAAAGAGAACAATACAGAAGGCACGGGGGAGGGAGGAGACTCTTTCCTCCCTTCCTCGGGAAACCAGAGACTATCCTACAGAATGGAAACCTTGGAGAAAGAAGCCTTGACACCAGATTTGATGTTCTTGCAATAGTGGGCGGAAGCAGTGAGGTTTCCATAACTGATTCTGTAACAGTCAGTCATGGACAAGTGGGAGTAGAGGCAAAAGATTAGGAGAGATGAATTGAGGTTGTGGCTGACATTCTGCTTTGTAAGTCCATGTAAATTTTCTCTTTGGGGACACTCAACTGTAGATGGAAGACATCAATTTTTTATAAGTACATCATATTTTTAAAATTGAGATAAAACTGACATATTAGTTTCAAGTGCACAACATAGTGATCAGATATTTGTATATATTGCAAAATGATCACTGCAGTCAGCCTAATTTAACATGCATCACTACATAAAGTTACAACTTCTTTTGTGTGGTAAGAACTTTTAAGATCTATCTCTTACCAACTTTCAAATACACAATACAGTATTATTAACTAGAGGCACTATGGTATACAGTACAACTCCATGATATTTATCTTATAACTGGAAGTTTGTACCTTTTAACTACTTGCACTCAGTTATTTTGCCCACCTCATACCCCCTGTCTCTGGCATAACCAATCTCTTCCCTGTATCTATTAATCTGCTTTTATTTTTTAAGGTTCCACATATAAGTAAGCTCACATGGTATTTGTCTTTCTCTGTCTTATTTCGCTTAGTATAAGGCCCTCAGGTTCCATCCATGCTGTCACAAATGGCAAGATTTCATTCTTTCTATGGCCAAATAATATTCCATTGTATGTGTATACCACATTTTTTTGATACATTCGTCCATTGATGGATCACACTTAGGTGACCTCCTAGTCTTGGCTATTATAAACAATGCTGCGATGAACATGGGAATGCATATATCTTTTCAAGTTAGTGTTTTTGTTTCCTTTGGATAAATACTCAGAAGTGGAATTGTTGAATCATATGGTAGTTCTTTTTTCTGACTTATATACAACCAACAATGCACAAGGGTTTCCTTTTCTCTACATCCTTATCAACACTTGTTATTTTTTGCCTTATTGATAATAGCCATTCTAATAGGTGTTGAAGAAGCAGAGCAGGGCTAACTCTGTTTTGTGCTACACCTGCCTTCTTGTGTGTGAACCCCACACGACCTGCCTCTGGGAGGAACCATAGAATTTCAGAATATTGCCCAGCCCTCCCTTGAGCTAGTTGGCCCAGACTGCCTGTGAGTTAGTTTGAGTTAGCCAATAGGAATGCGGAACCCCTAACCGCCACAGAATGTAAACCTCGCCTTTTGCCCGCCAAACTTGTGCGCCAATTCTGACCAGAGTGATAGGCTAGTTCAAACAGTTACTATAGGGTAAATTGTAATTCAGTTGGCCACCTGTGTGTGACCTGACATGACTAAGCAACTTTTTGTGTGTGTTACAATCTCATTGGCCACTGGCCTCTATAAAACTGCTGCGCTTTTTGAAACTCTCGCTCTTTCTCTACATCATGCAGCTGCGTCGGTGAGTGTGGGAGACTGAGCTCTAGCTCAAATAAAGGGCTCTTTGTTTTTGCATCAGACTCGGCTCCCTGATGGTCTTTGGGGATCTCAAAATCTGGGCATAACAGTGTGAGGTGATAGCTCATTGTGGTTTGATTTGTATTTCCTTGATGATTTAGTGATGTTCTGCACTTTTTCATGTACCTGTCGAGCATCTCTAAATCTTTATAAATGTCTATTCAGATCCTCTGCCCATTTTTAATTGAATTATTTGTTTTGTTTTGTTGCTATTGAGTTGTAGGAGGTCTTTATATATTTTGGATAT
The DNA here is from genome assembly GCA_028533885.1 of Nasua narica. Classification (NCBI taxonomy): domain Eukaryota; kingdom Metazoa; phylum Chordata; class Mammalia; order Carnivora; family Procyonidae; genus Nasua; species Nasua narica. The sequence goes on along the minus strand of CM052797.1, from coordinate 91,628,285 downwards.
TGCCTCCTTATCAGATAATATGATTGGCAAATGTTTTTTCCCATTCGGTATGTTGCCTTTCATATGTTAATGGTTTTCTTTCCTATGCAAAAGAATTTTAGTTTGATATAGTCTCATTTGTTTATTTCTGCTTTTATTGCCTTTGCTTCCAGTGTCAAATCCAAACAATCATTGCCAAGGCCCACGTTAAGGAGCTTACTGCCTGTTTTCTTCTTGGAGTTTTATGATTTCAGGTCTTTTTTTTTTCAGGTCTTATATTCAAGTCTTTAATTTTTGTATATGGTATAAGATAGTGGTTCAGTTTTATTTTTCTTTAAGATTTTTTAAAAATTTATTTGTCAGAGAGAAAAAGAGCACAAGTAGAGGGAGAAGCAGGTTTCCTGCTGAGCAGGGAGCCCTGAGATCATGACCTGAGCTGAAGGCAGATACTCAACCGAATGTCCCGGTCCAGTTTTATTCCTTTGCATGTAGCTGTCCAATTTTCCTGATGTTAATTGAAGATACTGTCCTTTCCCTGTTGTATATTCTTGGCTCTTTTGTCATAAATTAATTGATCATGTATGTGTGAGGTTTTTTCTGGGCTCTCTGTTCTGTTTTATTGATCTATATGTCTGTTTGTATGCCAGTAGCATACTGTTTTGTTTAAAATGGCTTTGTAGGGGCGCCTGTGTGGCTCAGTGGGTTAAAGCCTCTGCCTTGGGCTCAGGTCATGATCTCAGGGTTCTGGGATCAAGCCCCACATCGGGCTCTCTGCTCAGCGGGGAGCCTGCTTCCTCCTCTCTGCCTGCCTCTCTGCCTACTTGTGATCTCTCTCTCTGTCAAATGAATAAATAAAATCTTGAAAAAAACAAAAACAAAAATAAAATGGCTTTGTAATATAGTTTGAAATCAGGAAGTATGATGCCTCTAGCTTTGTTCTTTTTCTCAAAATTGCTTTGGCTATTCGGAGTCTCTTGTGGTTCCATACAAATTTTAGGACTGTTTGTTCTATTTCTGTGAAAAAAAAATGCATTGCAATTGGTGTTAACACCAATCCTTCTCAAGTTCTTCCCCCCAAAATGAAAAGGCTAGAATACTTCCTAACTCATTTTATAGGGCCAGTAGTACCTAGATGAAAGCCAGAGAAAGACACCATGAGAAAAGAAATCATAGGCCAGTATTTTTTATGAATACTGATGCAAAAATCCTTAACAAAATACTAGCAAACCAAGTCCAACAGCATATTATGAGAATTAAACCCCATCATCAAGTGAGGTTTATCCCAAGAATGCAAGGGTGATTCTACATAAGAAAACAAATCAATGTAACACATTGCATTAATAAAATGAAAGAAAAAAAAAAAGCACATGATCGTTTCATTGATGCAGAAAAAAACATTTAACAAATTCAACATCATTTCAGGATAAAAACACTCAAAGAACTACGATAAAAAGAAGTTTCCTCAACATGATAAAGGGCATTTATGAAAAATCTGCAGCTAAAATCATAATCAATGCTGAAATACTGAAAGCTTTCCCTCTAACATTAGGATCAAGACAAGAAAGACTGCTTTCACAACTCCTGTTTTTGAACTGAAATTGCTAGGCAGGGCAGTTAAACAAGGAAAAAACCAACCAACCAAACAAGAGCAATCCAAATTGGAAAGGAAAAGTAAATATTCACAGATGATATGATCCTATTTCCCAAGAATCCACATAAATACTCAGTGTTAATAAATTCAACAACATTTTGGGATACAAGATCAACATGCAAAAATCAGTGTGTTTGTACACAGCAGCAATGAATCATACAAAATGGAAATTAAGAAACAATTCAATTTGCAATAGTATCAAGAATAAAATAACTAGGAATATATTTATCCAAATAGGTAAAAGACAGAAAACTACAAAACATTGCTGAAAGAAATTAAAGACAACATAAATTGAAAGACATCCCATGTTTATGGACTAAATCTTAATATTGTCAAGATGACAATACTACCCAGCACAATCTGACATTTAATGAATTTCCCTATCAGTCTTCAAATGGGCTGTTTTACAGAAATGGAAAGCTGATCCTTAAATTTATATAGAATTGTGAGTTGCCCAGAATAGCTAAAACAGTCAAAAAGAACACAATTCGTGTGTAGCTTGTAACAGATTAGGAACAGAAGGCTAAAAAAAGGTTAAGGCCAGGGGCACCTGGGTGGCTCAGTGGGTTAAAGCCTCTGCCTTCATTTCAGGTCATGATCTCAGGGTCCTGGGTCAGGATCTCAGGCTCTCTGCTCGGCGGGGAGCCTGCTTCCCCCTTTCTCTCTGCCTGCCTCTCTGTCTACTTGTGATCTCTCTCTGTCAAATAAATAAATAAAATCTTGGGGGGAAAAAGGTAAGGCCATTAGAGCTGGTTACAAAGAGTTGCACTAAACAAATATCACTTAGATGCTTGCTATACTGCAATAGATACCAGGCTTTGGAGCCACAGCAGCTTCTGTCCCCAAAGAATCTGTCAGGAGTTGGCAAACAACAACTTGGGGGGGACACATCCAACTTCATTTTTTTAGAACAGTTTTAGGCTCACAACAAAATTGAGCAGAATGTATAGAGAGTTCCCATATACCTCTTTTCCCTACACGTGCACAATATCCCCCCATCAACATCTTGCACCAGAAGCTACATTTGTTATAACCAATGAACTGATTATCTAATCACATCATTATCATCCGAAGTCCATAGTTTGCATTAGGGTTTACTTTGTCATTGTATATTCTATAGGTTTTGACAAGTGTATAACGGCATATATTTATGATTATGATATTCATAGAGTATTTTCACTGCCTTAAAAATTCTATGTTCTGTCTGTTCTTACCTCCCCCCACACCTTCAAACTCATATAACCAATGAACATATAGTTGGAATTATACAATATGGAACCCTTTCAGATTGGCTTCTTTCACTTACTAATATGCATTTAAGTTTCCTTCATGCCTTTTCATGGTTTGATAGCTCACTTTTCTTTAGTACTGAATAATATACCATACTCTGGATATACCATAGTTTGTTTATTCATTCACCTACTGAAGGACCTCTTGGTTGCTTCCAAGTTTTGGCAATCATGAATAAAGCTGCTCTAAAAATCCATGTGAAAGTTTTTGTATGCACCTACATTTTCAGTTGATTAGAGTAAATACCAAGGAGCATAATTGCTAGACCATAGGGTAAGAGTGTGTTCTATTTTGTAAGAAATTGCCAAACTGACTCCCAAGAATAGCTATATCATTTTGCATTCCCCCAGTAATGAATAAGTGATCCTTTTGCTCCATATCCTTGTCTGCATTTGATATCACTGGTGTTTTAGATTTTGGTCATTCTAATAGGTATGTAGTTATATCTTATTGCTGCTTTATTTTGCTATCCTCCAATGGCATATGATGTTGAACATATTTTCATATGCTTGTCATCCACATTTCTTCTTGATACACATCCGTTCAGGTCTTCTGCCCATTTTTAAATTGGTCTGTTTGTTTTTGTATTATTGAGCTCTAAGTATTCTTTGTATATTTTGGATAATAGTCCTTTATCAGATGTGTCTTTTAGGATACTTTCTCTTTGGCTGTGGCTTGTCTTTTCATTTTCTTGACCCAGTCTTTTGCAGAGCAGATTTTTTCAATTTTAACAAAATCCAGCTTATCAAACATTTCTTTCATGGATCTTACCTTTGGTGTTTTATCTAAGAAGTCATTCCTATAGTCAAGGTCATTTATGTTTTTCCTTTATTATCTTCCAGGAGTTTTATAGTTTTGCATTTATACTTAGGTCTAATATCCACTTTGAGTTAATTTTTGTGAAGGGTATAAAGTATGTCTAGATTTATTTTTTTGCATACGAATGTCCAGTTATTCTTTACCATCGGTTGAAAAGATTGTTTTTTGCTCCATTATATTGTCTTTGCTCCTTTGCTAAAGATCAGTTGACTATTTTTGTGTGGATCTATTTATAAGCTCTATATTCTGTTCCATTAATCTATTTGTCTATTCTTTCATTGCCACACTATCTTGATTTCTGTGGCTTTACAGTAAGTCTTGAAGCCAAGTAGTGTCAGCCCTCCAACTTTGTTCTTTAATATCTTGCTATTCTGGGCTTTCACCTCTCCATATTAACTTTAGACTCAGTTTGTCAATTTCCACAAAATAACTTACTAGAATTTTTATTGGAATTACATTGAATCTATAGATCAATTGGGAAGAACTGACATTTTGCTGAGGGTGCTTCTGGAGGAGAGTAGTATTTGAATCAGCAGACCATGTAAAGGTGACCCTCACCATTATGGGTGGGCATCATTCAATCCATTCAAAAAAGCGGAAGGAGGGAAAATCTGTTCTATGCTTGAGCTGGGACGTCCATCTTCTCCTGCCCTTAGACATCAGTGCTCCTGGTTCTTGGGCATTTGGTCTTGGGCAGTGACTTACACCATCAGCTCCTTTGGTTCTCAAATCTTCAGCAAATTGCACCACTGGTTTTCTGGTTCTCCAGCTTACAGATGGCAGATCATGGGAATTTTGGTCTCTATAATTGTATGAGCCAATTCCTATAATAGATCTCTTACACACATACCCATAACTTATTGGGTCTGTTTCTCTGGAGCCCTAATATACTCTTCTATCTTAGCATATCAATTATACTTTTTTTTTAAAGATTTATTTATTTATTTGAGAGAGAGCACAAGCAAAGGGGGAGGGGCAGAAGGAGAGGGAGAGGGAGAAGCAGACTTCCTGCTGAGCAGGAAGTGGGGTGTGGGGCTCCATCCCAGGACCCTGGGATCATGACCTGAGCCGAAAGCAGATGCTCCACCAACTGAGCCATCCAGGAACCCGCAATTATACTTTTTAAAAAACTTTTTTGGGCACTGGATGGCTCATTTGGTTGGGCAGCTGCCTTCAGCTCAGATCATGATCCCGGAGTCCTGGGATCGAGTCCCACATCAGGCTCCTGGCTCCATGGGGAGTCTGCTTCTCTCTCTGACCTTCTCCCCTCTCATGCTTTCTCTCACTGTCTCTATCTCAAATAAATAAATAAAATCTTTAAAAAAAAAAAGAAAAAAAACTTTTTTAAGTGGTTGCCCTAGAATTTGCAATATACATTTATAATTCATCTGAGTTTACTTTCAAACAACACTATTTTGCTTTACAGGTAGTTCAAGTATCTTGTAACACCAAATTATTCCTACTTTAAAATAATTACAGATTTATGGGAAGTTGCAAAAATGATACAGGAGAGGTCCTGTGTACTCTTCACTCCATGTTCCCCATTGGTAACATTTTACATAATTTTAGAACAATAACAGAACCAGGAAATTGTTATTAGCACAATTCATAGACCTTATTAAAATATCACCAGTTTCACATATATGCATCTGAGTGTAGGTGTGTGTATGCATGTGTGTAGTTCTATGCAATGTTATCACATGGGTACATTTGAGTAACCACCACCACTGACTAGAACATTTATTGCTATATGTAAGGGGGAGTTTGAAATGAGGCATTTAATGAGAGAGAAGGGGACAGAGACAGAGAAGGAGAGAGACAGAGAGAGGGAGAGAGAAGAGAATCATATAGTGAATTGTTCATGTCTAAGAGACTCAAAATAATGAGGAAATCAGCTATCTAAAGAGACAATCAATTCAATGATATGCAGAACTACATGTGGCTAACAGTGAAATTTTCCTAGTAGGGAATCCCATAAGATTACGAAAGATAAGGAAATAATTTATATGAGACTCAAGACTATTCAAGTAAGACCGTATCTGCCTGCAGAATATGAGAATAGTAAACAATAACCCGAATGCTTCTATAATGATTACAGGCAAACAGATGCAGAGGAATGAAGGAATGCTTCCCTTAAACAGGGAACAGATGAAGGAGCATGTGTCCACCACGGCCAGACTGTAAGATTTCTGTACAGGGCACTGTGAGCTTTTGGGGTCAGACAATTCTCGGTTGGGTATGGCTTTATATGCTGCCCAGATCTTTAGCACTCCTGGCCCATGGCCACTTGGCACTATGAAAACAAAGCACAGCCAAAAAATTTCCAAAAGTATCTAAGGGTTGTGATAATATCCCCAATCAAAAACCACAGAAATCCTTTTCTACAGGAAGAATATTCTCCCTGACTTCCTCAGTTCTTGTTTCCACTCACTGGGGCTTTCTTTGTGTTTTTTGTTTGTTTGTTTGTGTGTTTGTTTGTTTTCTCCAGAGACTGCCAATAATGGGGATCTGGATTGTTGTTGTTGTTGTTGTTTTGAAGATCTGGATTTTTAAAGTTATTTTTATATGTGCTTTTATTATGGAAAGTGACAGTTTTCTTACACATGACCGCCTTCCATCCTAGCTGGTCTATATCAAGTGGACCTGAGCCCATACCATCAAATGTGACCATTATCAAAGGAGAGAAGGGGATACCATTCTATCACAGTTGAAATGTAAAACTAATGGTACCAATTGTATGAAAGGCCTTGGGTGGGACTTTATTCAAAGCATTTTAATGACACCCAGGGAAGACTGATTTGTTAAAATCCAGCAACTCTTTTTCTATCAACTTAAGAACTTCAAAGAGGGGGCACCTAGGTGGCTCAGTTGATTAAGCATCTGCCTCTGGCTCAGGTCATGATCCCAGGGTTCTGGAATGGAGCTCTGCATCGGGCTCCCTGCTAAGCAGGGAGTCTGCTTCTCCCTCTACCCTTCCCCCTCTGCTCATGATCTCTCTCTCTTTCGCTCCCTCCCTCAAATAGATAAGATCTTAAAAAAAAAAAAAAAA
>CM052797.1:91505242-91620997 GCA_028533885.1 Nasua narica | reverse complement strand
TTCCTTGGGGCTACTTATGGGGGAGGAAAAAGCCGGGGCCAAGGAGGTGGTCCTGCCCCTTTGTCTCTCGTGGGGGTCCGCGAGGACTTGCCCGCTTGGCAGACGAGAAGGGCGCTGGAATGGGCGGGGCGCCGTGGGGACTCGAAATTCTTACCCGGTCGCCCGGGGATTCTGCGGCTGCGTCCACGGAGGACACCACTTTGAAGAACAGTGCTCATCCCTTCAGTTTGTAAGGAAGCCTCCTTTTGAGAACTGGAGCCCGGTTTATCTCCTTCCTTAAGTTGTCCCGAGTATCCGGAGTTACCCCCTTACGTACTGGGATGAAAGTATCACCCTAGAAAGAACTGGATTTTGCGCGGGACGAGATCATCACTGCATACTGAGGGGCATTCTGCCTCTCTCACTTTCATCTGTACCCTGGTTAAAGTTTGGTGGCCGTTTCCTAAACACATTCTTTGTGCTCGAGCGATGTGTCACGACCTCTAGCCTTTACAGCGACTCTTAGAAAGTAGGCGTTATTAACCTTCTTTTTCAGTTGGGGAAACCAATGTGCGGAGACAAGACCTACCCAGAGCTAGGTTTTGGATCCATAAGCGCTAGGGGAAGTGGGGTTTCCCTGGACCTAGTTTCCTGTGTGAAAACACCCAAAAAGCATGTGAAGAAGTTTACTTTTAAGTGCTAACTGGCAGTGGAGAAGATAGGCTCTTCTTTCCAAACGAAGGTTTGGGAGGTCAGGCCAGCGATTTGGCTCCCAAGGGTGTCAAAACAGCTTCTTGAGGACCAAAGTCCAACCCTACCGAACAAAATCTTATTCCTTAATATTTCATTTGTTTCGTTGCATTTTCTTGGGGATAACATCTGGAGCGCTGACATTACTGAGTTGGTGGAAAAATACACCAATGCAAGGTCAATGCTACAAAACTATGGCAAAGAGGTGGTTGGGATTGTCAGACCTTCTCTGGATCAGTCCTTCTCTTGTCTGATGGCTGCTCTGTGGCTGCTTTGTGGATATTTCCATTTGATCATGTGTTAATTCGGACTTGGAATTACCTAAAAATAGGTTTTTTAAAAATTTAATTCTCCAAAAGTTATCCGATCCATTAGTTATGTCGAGCGCTGAAGAGGAAAAATGTTGACAATGTCTGAATATCTAACAGCTAGTTAAAATTATTATCACATATCAAGCAAAAATTAAAAGTTGACCAAATTCATTTAATCTTTTCAGTGTTTTACTTTTGCTGGATAAATAGTTTTGAAGTATTTTAAGACACATTTAATTACATTACTATTATTATGAACTTCTAGAATAGGCTAATTTGCATACTAATTAGATAACTCATCATTTATCTAAGTAAATAAATTAAATTAAAATTTATTCCATTAATACAGTTATAAATTTAATGGTAATGGCTTTTAAATTTTAAGTTTAAGTTTATAAATTTAGTCATTAAACCTGTGTTGACTGTAGAGTTAGCTCTCTAGAACTCTTTTTTTATGTATAAAGCACACATATATATGTACAGCACATAAATGGATGTACAGTATATCTGGTGTTAAAATTTCGTGGGGGAGTTTTTAGGAAAAAACCACTAGAAAGCTGAGGGTTGGGAGGGTGATAATAAAACAAAGTTAAAGGCACATGGAGATAAACGTAGGTCCCCATCACGTTCCCAGAACAGTTTAGACTGGGAAGATCGGCAGACTCTATTAAGGTAAAAAAAAAATTACACACACATATATATGTAAATAAGTAAATCCTCCTTGTCTTCTCCATAGGTTTATTATTTTTGTCACCATAGAAAATAGACAATATACTCACATGCTACAAAATTTAATGACACAGAAGGATATATGATAAAAAGCTGTCCCCAGCCACCAAGTATGCCTCTCTGAAGGCAACCAACTTTTCCCGTCTTTTATGTATCCTTCTAGAGAAATTCTCCATGTTTCCAAGCATATATCTCCCATGGTGAAATTGAAGGGTGACTAACTTTAGATACTGCACATAGATCCAGAAAAATCCATGGCACAAGTCCAGAGTAGGACATCGCCAGCAGCAGCAGCACACCAGGGGAAAACTCGGGTTTTAGTTGGCAGTAACCTCCATGGGAGTGGATTCTGAAATGACTGCTGGAAAAGATTTGGCAAGCGTGGGAGGCATGTAGTGTATGAAGCAACTCATGGCAGTCCACAACGGGTGTCTTCTGAATGGTTGCTTATATGTGTCGGCCTCTGTGCTGGACCCTGGGACACCCCAGTGGCCCAGCCAGCCGTTGTCCAGGCATTGTCCCACGCCCCCCCCCCCCCCCCCGCATGGGAGTTCTGGATCCTTCTCTGGCCAGTTCTCTTCAATAGGAACATTGGCTAGAGTTTGTGCAGAGGGGTGTGAGCCAAAGAGTGAGGAAATCTGAAGCCATGTCATCTGAGGGAAGGTCACCGATGTTGGAGGTGTTTATTTATCCTAGAGAAGCAAGAGATGAGAGTATTTAGGGAAGACATGTAAGCTATGTTCAGATACACAAAGGATTGTCATGTGTGAGCCAGGCTTGATTTATGTTTTCTGTTACCACAAGGCAGAGCTGCTGCCAGTTGCTATATAGCAGCAGAGGTGAAAGGGAGATCACAATAAAAGAAATAATCCTTGACTCCTTGAATGATTAGACTAGGTGCTTTGGAGAGAACTAGCTTCCACATCGTGTGAGGGAATTAAGTGGACATTAGTTAACAGCTTGAGGAGAGAATTCTCAAAGTGGGTTGAGCTTGAACTCTTCTGAAGTTTCCTTCCAACCCAGAGAATCTGCTTTCAGAGATTCTGTCGGGGAGGTCTTTGTGTCTTTGTTTACCAACTTTAGTAAACAAAAGTTGGTGTTTCTTCTCCAGACTGGGCCAGAACTACAGATGTCCTGAAGTAAGCAAGAGCCTAAGGATTTTCATCTTTAGCTTTAAGTCATATTTGCTTAGTGCTGTAAACAGGAAGAAAATTTTTTTTTACTTCTTTATTTTTATTATTTATTTATGTATTTATTTATTATTAACATATAATGTATTATTTGCCCCAGGGGTACAGGTCTGTGAATCATCAGGCTTACACATTTCACAGCTCTCACCATAGCACATACCTCCCCAGTGTCCATCACCCAGCCACCCCATCCCTCCCACCCCCCTCCCCTCCAGCAACCCTCAGTTTGTTTCGTGAGATTAAGAGTCTCTTATGGTTTGTGTCCCTCCAGGAAGAAATTTTTGTGAGCTCTATGCAAATTAGTAAATAGTTACAAACAGTTTTGTTTACTCTGTAGTCTGAGTATTGCAGAATTTTATTTAAGATTTTATTTATTTGACAGAGAGAGAGAGATCACAAGTTGGCAGAGAGGCAGACAAAGAGAGAGGGGAAAGTAGGCTCCCCACTGAGCAGAGAGCCCGATGTGGGGCTCGATCCCAGGACCCTGAGATCATGACCCAAGCCGAAGGCAGAGGCTTTAACCCACTGAGCCACCCAGGCACCCCTGAGTATTGCAGAATTTTAGAATTATGGGAGGTCACTCTGGATGTGCATTCTGTTCTTCCTGACAGAGTCCTCTGTTGTGGATTTCCATAGAAGTACATCATACCATAGGAAGGCATTGTAGGGTAGTCATAGTATTTGGGATGTTTCCAACCTTAATGCAGATATTTACATGAAACCTCTTTCCTGAAGACAAGTTGTATTTTCTTGAAAGGCTAAGAAACAGTTGGGTTTTAACAGATTGATCATATTCAAATGTGGTCACCATAAGCTAGTTGTCAGACTGTGGCTTTGGAGCTAGATGTACCTGGGCTTATATACCAGCTCTGCTAGGGTTGTGGGGTACTTCCTCAAGAGTTACTGATGGAGTTCTTTGTATATTCCAGTCTCTGTGGTAGGCACTGAACCACGAACAAGGCAGACAGGGTCCCAGCTTTAAGGGAATTTGCAGTCTAGTGGGGTAAGTTAATGTCTAGAATCCTCAGTTTCATTTCCGTTTTTATAAAATTAAGATAATTCTTATTTCATAAGTTTCTTGTGAGGGTTCTAATAAGGTAATGTGTTTCAGCACGGAAGAAGTAATAAAAAGTATTAAGCCATTATAGTTAAGAACCCCATTGCCCCTGGAGCAATTAGAGATTGCTATTGCAATTGCTAGAGATAGCAATTCTCTCTAAATTCTGGAGAAATTAAAATATGCAAGTTATTGGGTGAATATGTGTCGCTGCTGCAGAGTCTATTTGTTAAACACTTTTAGCAGTAAGTAGATAACATTTTATTAAGCGCTGAGTATGTGTCAGACTCTGCTCTGGATATTTATTTTAACTCATTTTTTCTTGACAATGCTACAAGGGAGGTTTTATTATTAAGCCAGTTTTCTAGTTGTGGAACATGAAGGCACCAAGTTTTCATAGCAGGGAGTTTCCTTGCTGTGTGTGGTGGAGCCAGGATTTGAACCCTGGCAGTCTCCAGAGTTCGTACTGTTACCCTGACAGGTTTGAGCATGGTCTGACTAAAACAGTAAACCGATTTCCCAATTTTAATTTTTATGATCTCAAATCAGAAGTGTGTGTGGTGATTCCTTGTTTATTGTTTTTTTTTTTTCATTTTATTTACTTATTTGAGAGAGAGAGATAGAAAACAAACAGGAGGGCCCCTGGGTGGCACAGTTGGTTGAGCGACTGCCTTCGGCTCAGGTCATGGTCCCGGAGTCCCGGGATCGAGTCCCACATCGGGCTCCCAGCTCCATGGGGAGTCCGCTTCTCACTCTGACCTTCTCCCTTCTCATGCTCTCTCTCACTCTCTCTCTTTCCAAATAAATAAATAAATAAATAAATAAATAAGAAAACAAACAGGAGCAGGGGGAGGGCCAGAGCAAAAAACCAACTCCCCACAGAGCAGGGAGCCCAATGTGGGGCTCGATCCCAGGACCCTGGGATCACGACCTGAGCCAAAGGCAGACGCTTAATCGACTGAGCCAACCAGTCATCCCTATATTCATGCTTAAAAAAAAAAAATTAGGTAGGAGGTGTTTCTGAGGTTATTAAATTTAAAAATTTTTATATCACTTTATTGAGGTACAAATAGCGTGTTAAAAAATGGTACATATTTAACGTATACAACTCTGTGAGATCATCACCAGAATCAAGGCCATTAATAGAGGATATTGAAAATTTTAAACTCCACACATTATGTCTTCATATTTAGTGGTATTGTTTTAAAATACCTTTTCTATGGGTGTAATCCAGAGCTTATTTCCTGCTCACTCCACACTTGTTTCTCACTAGAATGGGAGCTGACTGATATGGTGATATGGGTGACTGGAGCATCGAGCGGGATCGGTGAGGAGCTGGCTTACCAGCTGTCTAAACTGGGAGTCTCCCTTGTGCTGTCCGCCAGAAGAGTGCAGGAGCTGGAAAGGGTGAAGAGAAGGTGCCTTGGTGAGTACATCTAAAATGGCAGCAGTGCTTCCTAGAAATAAACCAGAATCCAAATTCAAATACAATTTTGAGAATTTTAGAGGAAAGAGTGGGATTTTCCCAGGCAGTCTCCTCTGGTTCCAAATGCTCCCAATGCTCAGATTCAACTCTTCTTCCTTTGGGCACCTCTTCCTTAGCTACCCTTGCTTTTTTCTTCTTTTTCTGATGCCTTTCTAATTCACTTTGTATTTTTGTTTTTTTTTTTTAAGTTTTAGTTTCATTTCCAGCTAGTTAACATACAGTGTAATATTAGTTTCAGGTGTACAATATAGTGATTCAACACTTCCATAGTTACCAGGTGCTCATCAAGATGAGTGTACTCTTTAATCCCATCACCTATGTCAACCCCTCTCCCCATCCACCTGCCCTCTGGTAACCATCAGTTTGTTCTCTAGAGTTAAGAGTCTGTTTCCTGGTTTGTCTCTCTTTTGTCCCTTTGCTTGTTTATTTTGTTTCTTGAATTCTGCATATAAGTGAAATCGAGTGGTATTTGTCTTTCTCTGACTGACTTATCTCACTTAGCATTCTGCTCCCAAGCTCCATCCATGTCATTGCAAACGGCAAGATTTCATTATTTTTAATGGCTGAGTAGTATTCCATTGTTTCTATATACCACATCTTCTTCATGCATTCATCAATCAGTGGACACTTGGGCCACTGTGGCTATTGTGACTAATGCTGCTATAAACATAGGGGTGCATGTATCCCTTTGAGTTAGTGTTTCTGTATTCTTTGGGTAAATACCCAGTACTGCAATTACTGGATTGAAGGTAGTTCTATTTTTTACTTTTTGAGGAACCTTCACACCGTTTTCCATAGTGGCTGCACCAGTTTGCATTTCGACCAACAGCGCACGAGTGTCCTTTTTTTCTACATCCTCACCAACATGTGTTGTTTCTTGTGTTTTTGATTTTAGCCATTCTGACAGGTATAAGGTGATATCTCATTGTAGTTTTGACTTGCATTTCCCTCATGATAAGTGATGATGAGCATCTTTTCATGTGTCTGTTGGCTATCTGAATGTTTTCTTTGGAGAATTGCCGTTTATGTTTTTCTGTCCATTTTTTTTTAAAGATTTTATTTATTTGACAGAGAGAGAGAGATCACAAGTAGGCAGAGAGGCAGTCAGAGAGTTGGGGGGAAGCAGGCTCCCTGCTGAGCAGAGAGCCTGATGCGGGGCTCGATTCCAGGACCTTGAGATCATGACCTGAGCTGAAGGCAGAGGCTTTAACCCACTGAGCCACCCAGGCACCCCTTTCTGTCCATTTTTTTAAGGTTTTTATTTAAATTCCAGTTAGTTCGCATGCATTGTATATTGTTAGTTTCAGGTGTACAATTACTGATTCAGCACTTACACACAATACTGGAGCTCATCACGAGTTTGCCCTCCTTACTCTCCATCACCTATTCAACTCACCTTCCCTGCCCCCGCCGCCCCTCCTCACCTCTAGGAGCCATGAGTTTGTTCTCTATAGTTAAGAGTCGTCTTTTTGGTTGGCCTCTGTTTCCTTTTTCCCTATAGTTATTTCTTTTGTTTCTTAATGCTCGCTTTGGCAGCATACATACTAAAATAGTTTTATTTCTTAAATTCCACATATGAGGGAAATCATGTGGTATTTGCCTCTCTCTGACTGACTTACTTCACTTAGCATAATATTCGAGCTCCATCCTTGTCATTGCAAATTCTGCCCGTTTTTAAATTGGGTTATTCGTTTTGGGGGGGATTGAGTTTTTGTAAGTTGTTTATATATTTTGGTTACTAGGCTTTTACTGGATATGTCATTTGCAAATATCTTCTCCCATTCAGTAGGTTGCCTTTTAGTTTTGTTGATGGAATTTCCTTGGCTGTACAGAAGCTTTTTATTTTGATGTAGGTCCAATAGCTTTTGTTTCCCTTGCTGCAGGAGACATAGCTAGGAAAAAGTAGCTACAGCTAATGTCGAAGAAGTTACTGCCTTGTTCCCTTCTAGGATTTTTGTTTGTTTGTTTGTTTTTTAAGTAGGCTGCAGCCTCAGCCTGGAGCCTAGTGTGGGGCTTAAACCCAAGCGACCCTGAGATCAAGACCTGAGCTGAGATCAAGAGTCAGGTGCTTAGCCAACTGAGCCACCCAGGCACCCTCCCTTCTAGGATTTTGATGGTTTCCTGTCTCATATTTAGGTCTTTAATCCATTTTGAATTTATTTTTGTGTATGGTCCAAGAAAGTGGTCCAGGTTTCATTCTTTTGCATGCTGCTGTGCAGTTTTCCCCACACCATTTGCTGAAGATTCTTTTTCCCATTGGGTATTCTTTCCTGCTTTGTAAAAGATTAATTGGCCATATAATTGTGGGTTTATTTCTGGATTTTCTATTCTGTTCCACTGATCTATGTGTGCCTGTCTACTTCTCTCCTGCACTGACTGTTGGTATTAGGGAGTGATCATCAATTCTTTCAAATGCTGGTGGGTTTTCAGTGACCACATACATTTTGATTTTTGTCTTAGAGAAAGCAGTTTGGTTGTTATATACAGCATATGTGTACGTGACCATAGAAGTTTAATTAGAAGGGATCCTTCATTTTGATAAAATGTCAGCTATTAAAGTCATATGGGATGCTATAAGATTTTTGTTATAAAAATGAAAAAGCAAGGGCGCCTGGGTGGCTCAGTTGGTTAAGCGACTGCCTTCGGCTCGGGTCATGATCCCGGAGTGCCGGGATCGAGTCCCATATCGGATTCCCGGCTCTGCGGGAGGTCTGCTTCTCCCTCTGACCTTCTTCTCCCCTCTCATTCTCAGTCTCTCTCTCTCTAATAAATAAAAATAAAATCTTTAAAAAAAAAAAATGAAAGAGCAAAAAAATGAAAGAACGGGAATTGAATTAGGTTTTAAAATGCAGCTTGAGGTCATATTCGCAGATAGAGCAACAGTGTTAATTTTTATAAATTTTTTGGCCTGGGTTTTGGTATAGCTATAGTCACATTAAAGCAGTCACAAGTTATAAAATGATTATTTCTCATGGGACATTTCGTACCTAAAATGAGATAATTTTGAATTTTTAAGCAGACCATTTTTTTGGTCATCTCTCTACCTGTCGTTCTTTAAACATTAAGTACCCCAAAAAAGGAGAGTCAGCAGCCAAGTCTTCAAGGCCTCTTTCCTGACGTTGCTTTCAGAGGCCACTTGGGTTTTGCACGAGGACACATCTTCCAGGAGTTGTTCCCTCCAGCAGTTGAGACCAGCAAGTCCTGTACTGTCAGAAACAAACAGTGTCAGCATTGCTTGGCTACAGTGAGGCTGATTGTTTTCCTTTCTTTTGTTCAATCACTGGTACAAGCATTTTCCATTTCTCTTAAACAGTTCATGTTTCACAGTTTTAGACTTTGCCCATAAAACCTTTCTACCTCTTTTATTTTCTCTCCTTGCCTATTTTTCTAATTGGCAATACTTACTGTATTTCGAGATTAGAGCCTTCTTCTTTTGATGAACAGTCATAGAAAGGGCCAGTCTAGCTCCACATGTTCCTTGATTGGGAATTTCAGGATTTTGCCCTGTTCCTTGTTTGCTTCCTGGAATCCTTTTCTCTGAGAGGAAGCGTCTATGTGTCATGTGACTGGGGCACTCTGAAGGTCTAACCAGTATAAGGCATAAATTGTTTTTATTTTTTAATGTGTGTCAAAGGGCAGCTGTACTTTGTGTACCTATGATAAAACAAATGTACCTCTGTACTTCTAAAGAAATAGCTCTAAAATTTCTGCTTGTTTTTTTTTTTAAGCTTGTAGCATAATCTTGAATTCTTTTAGAGTCTGTTCCAATTTTAGACTGTATAAGTTCACGTTGAAGAGAGCCATTCTACTTCCTGGGGACCCAGCCAGCTTTTTGTCTGATAAGATGTTGCCTCATTACCACCAGTCCCCTCCATCACTGAGAGAAATTCTTCCACAAAGCCACCAGAAATGAGTTTGTTACCAAGTTGAGTTGTAGGGTGGCTGTTAAACAGTGCAAGTAGTGAGAAGCCTGGTTGAACTCTCATGACTTCTATATTAATTTTTAAATGTGTTTACCTAGAGAATGGCAATTTAAAAGAAAAAGATATACTCATTCTGCCACTTGACCTGACTGACAGAAGTTCCCATGAAGCGGCTACCAAAGTGGTTCTCCAGGAGTTTGGTAAAGTAAGGAGCTATTTTGAATTAATAAGTCTTGCTTTGACACAGATATGGGTTCCCATCTTTGTGCTATCACTGAAAGGGCTTTAAATGGGTCTGTGTAATGAGATCAGTGCCCATGAATCTCTTATACTCAAAGGCTTGGCTTTATGTAATTAATACTTTCCATACCTTAATAAGTACTAATTCCTTGATGTAGAACAAAAGAAGGTAAAAATTCACTGTGCCTTCTATTTTTGTGACACTTATAAAAAGTCACTTATGGGAAATCAATTCTGGTTTTCATTTTCTCTCTTTCTGGCTGACTTCTGGAAATTCACCATTCCATTGCTTTTTTTTTTTTCAAGTTAATGATACAACCAGTCATCCCTAAGAATTACATCAGTCCATTTACTGGTCATCCCCAAAGTACCTGTTTCTGATTTTATTTAACTAGATTGACATTCTGGTCAACAATGCTGGAAGATCCCAGCGTTCTTTGGGCGTGGACACCAGCATGGATGTCTTCAAAGAGCTAATAGAACTCAACTACTTAGGGACAGTGTCCTTGACATTGTGTGTTCTGCCTCACATGATGGAGAGGAAGCAAGGAAAGATTGTTACGGTGAATAGCCTCCTGGGTATCATATCTGCGCCCCTTTCTACTGGATATTGTGCCAGCAAACATGCTCTGCGGGTAAGGCTGCTCAAACTCCACTCTGACGGTACTGATCTAAATATGTATATGGGGATATGATTATTTCTGCAAGTGGTCATGGCAACTGGGCAGTGAATGTAGGGAAACAGCAAGAATGACTCAAGGAGACCTCTGTTAGAGGACATATCCAGATGATGCTGAAAGGATTTGAATCTCACAGGCATCTTCCTAATTCAGCAAACATGTATTACATGTATACGCTGTGCCATGCCATGCACTGCAACATGGAAATATAAAGATAAGAAATGGTCCCTACCCTCAAGAAGTATTTAGTCTAGTCAACCTGTCACCCTTATCCTCATCTCTGCCGCATCTTTGTGACAAATTTGGGATCTACGCCTCATTTCTTCCACACACATTTGAGATTGTACTTGTTGTTCTCATTTCTGTGGCTTCTTTTTCCTTCCCTGTTGTAGTGGGTATTTATTTTCTCTGTTCTAACTATATATGCATGTCAAAAAATAAGAGCTCACCACTGGATGAGTAGCCCTGGGCTTCGTATCCCTACTGGGACTAGGCTTGACTCTATTGACCATGGCTTCGCTGAAAGAAGAAAAGCTAGTCATGGCAGAGGCTGGGAGAAAAGCTTGACTTGGGTTGCTTAAGTTCCTGGATATAACTATTGAAAAGAAATGAAGTTTTCATGTTGGCTTCAGGGTAGATATGAAGAAACGTTATTAAATTGTAACATGGAACAAATTAGATCCTAAGACCAATAGAAGACACATAATTTATAGTTAATGCTGTTGAAGGTCATTGTAAATAGAATGTTGCACTGTTGTAATAATGAGATGCAACAGCTGAATGAAGGATCCTCACAGTTGCATGAAGATCTGAAGCTGGTTCTTTAGGGAATCTTCTTTCTGCTGCGGAGAGGACAGTTGCAGAGTGATGAACCAGAGGCCCCACTGCCGATGTCCCCATATTTGGTGCTGGGTTAGTAGTTACTTCCTGCGGAGCCGCCGTTGGGCAAGTCTCAAGCAGGCAGATAAGGGAAGGCAGCCAAGTTTCTTAGGACATGCAGGGTGATTTCAGTAAAACAGAACCTGGATTATCTGGCCTGCCTTCCAGAACTCCCTATTGTACTGCTGGATTTTGTCCTCTGATACAACATGGCAGGTTGAGACTCTAGTTAGTTAAACCAGTAGCTGAATCTTGAGACCAGGAAGCACTTTTCTTTCTTTTCTTTTCTTAAGATTTTATTTAATTTTTTGATAGAGAGAGAGATCACAAGCAGGCAGAGAGAGAGGGGGAAGCAGGCTCCCTGCTGAGCAGAGAGCCCAATGTGGGGCTCCATCCCAGGACCCTAAGATCATGACCTGAGCTGAAGGCAGAGGCTTTAACCCACTGAGCCACCCAGGCGCCCCCAGGAAGCACTTTTCTAAGAACACTTTTCCTTCCTTGATTCCCAACAAGCTCTAGAATGAATTTGTTTATCATTGAAAAGTTCACACTCTGTACCAGACATGATTTCAGAAAAGGGATTGTATTAGCATCGGACCTGTTGGCTTTCATGGTGTCATCCTCTTTTGCTTCGGAGAGGCAAAAGGTTAAGGGTATGAGAGTTCTTGAATTTACAAAGTCTTTTTTCCTGTCTGTCTGAGCCAGGCACTTTGTTAATCTCTGACCCAGGAACCCTCACCGCCCCTGTTGATTAGTGGTCAGCATTGGGAGCTGGTAACTGGTTAATGGTGGACCATAAATGAGCACACGCTGAGTTAGCTGTTTACTCTTCAGCAGTTAACTCAGCTTATACCTATGTAGTCTTGGAACATTTCCTAACTTAGAAAAGAGATGAGGGGGAGTAGATGTTTATTCCCTACTTGGTTTAGAAATGGCCAATATCTTTAAGTCTGGAGGGTCTAGCTTGTTTTTACAAAAGCCATCAAGTAAGCACACATATTACTTTTTTAACCAGCCACGTACTCTCTTGCTAACCCTAAAAATAAATGTTTGCTGAAATGAATTATCTGTTGAAATAGTAATATAAGTAAAAAACACTGAATTCTTCCTCTCTGATAATTTCCATTAGGTATTACTAACCCCTCTCTTTCCCTCTTGTGCCAACACTGGCATTTTTGACCACTTTGAGGGATTCAAGTGGCCCAACCTCAGTAATTCTCAGAAGAAAAAACACACACCTCTTTGGGAGTGGGGACCTGGGGACTGATGTGAGGAGGGTGTGTTGGAATAATCTCCAGGGATGGTTTTTCCCTTGTCCAGCACCTACCATAAAAAAATCACTGATGCCATGAACCACAACTGCCAAAAGGGGAGAACTGTTCCTACTGGAAGATGATGATGCCCAAATATGCCTGTCCTCAATTGCTCCGGGTCTGACAGTTAAAAATGTTTAGTAAGGTTGCTCAATTATATTTCCCATCTCTTACTTGGCATTTCAAAGCATATTTTGATAATGTGCCACTGTTGTCCCCCATAAAAAGTTGAAGAAAAGTAATAAAGTAATTTCATGGTACTAGGAAATAGGAGATATGTGTATTTAACTTTATTTGTTGCCTTTTTTTTTTTTTTGGCCTATTAGGGTTTTTTTAATTGCCTCCGAGCTGAACTTGCTACATACCCAGGTATAGTTGTTTCTAACATTTGTCCAGGACCTGTGCAATCAAATATTGTGAAGAATTCCCTAACTGGAGATGTCCAAAAGGTAAAAATGCCTCGGAGAATAATTTGAATGCTTTCATAGCTTTATGTTGATATTGTATCATTATGTCTCAGGGCTTAGAATTTTTTCTAACATGTTACACTAACAGGTTATGAATTATTTATAAAACTTATGTCATGGTACTAGGAACACTGTTAAGGTTAGCTGATGGTGCTTTGGCATTCAGTTTTAATAAAAGCTAAAGAAATTGAGAAGATACTGCTTATAAATAATCCACTGTTATGTGGGCTGTCAATATTCTTAAAGCCCAGCTTCTGTCAATTTATATATTGACACTGAAAGGTTCTATGTGGCTGAGTTTTAGTACATGAAATCTTACTCAGATTTTCAAGAGAGGCAGTGGTGAAGGAGCTTAGGAAAGGCCTTGGCAAACGGAGATAATTTTAGGTTAGCTTCACCTGTGCTAAGCACAGGCCTGTGGATAAACATAGTGAGTTACCCAGTGGAAGACAAATGTCTTATGAAGAATCCAGTCTCAATCGTCCAAAATCCCACTAAAGACCATAAAATTTTTCTTCTTCTTCTTCTTTTTTTTAATAGTATTGTTAACTGTGAAATTTTTCTTCTTGATGAAGACCAATTTCTGCTGAGACGTATATCTATTTCTGCTTGTATATGAGTGTTTACAGATACCATTCACATCTTCACATTTTCTGTGGAGGCTCTAGGGTAGACAGAATGAGGGTGCTATTCTAGGAATGAGGTGACTTGGACTGTAGAACTGGTTACTGCTAATGATTTATGTGAGCACAGCTGAGTCACTACCTTTCTGGGCCTCAGTTTATTTGTAGAATGGTAAGGGGGTTAACTAGATGAGCAGTACCAGATTTGTTCACTACCAGAAACTGCTTATATCCTCTTCCTCCATTTTATCCCCATGGAGTCCATGTCTTATAGAACTTCTCTTGCTAAGTGGATTAGTAATTTGTTTAAAAACTTTTATTGCTAAAATGACATATAGTTATCAGTAAATACATTAAAGGTGATCTGAGGAAAAACGAAGAACCTTCATCTTTTGTTAAGCCTGCACCATCTTATCTGGTAAGTGTTTGATTTCTCTTAGGCTATTGGAAATATTACAGATAGCTTATGGACACTCATTAGTAGCTATGGGGACTGCAAAGGT
This sequence comes from Nasua narica, assembly GCA_028533885.1. NCBI lineage: Eukaryota > Metazoa > Chordata > Mammalia > Carnivora > Procyonidae > Nasua > Nasua narica. Next base: position 91,606,867 of record CM052797.1, on the reverse strand, counting down.
CCCACTGAAAGAGTCACTCCACTAGATGACCTCTATCTCCTTTCTAGCTTAAAAGTTCTTTGAAGTATCTTGGACAAATACTCAGCATTCACTTAACATTTTTTTTTTTTATTTTAACATTTTCTTTCTTAGACTGTAGGTGTTGATTCTGTCCAGTCCCACAAGATGGCGACCAGTCGTTGTGCGCGGCTGATGTTAATCAGCATGGCCAATGATTTGAAAGAAGTTTGGATTGCGGATCATCCTTTTCTGTTAATAACGTATTTGTGGCAATATATGCCAACCTGGGCCTGGTGGCTAACCAACAAATTAGGGAAGAAAAGAATTGAGAACTTCAAGAATGGTTTGGTAAGACCCATTTATACACTTCTTTTTTTTTTTTTTTTAAAGATTTTATTTATTTATTTATTTATTTATTTGACACACAGAGACAGAGAGAGAGGGAACACAAGCAGGGGAAAGTGGGAGAGGGAGAAGCAGGCTTCCTGCCCAGGAGGGAACCCGATGCTGGGCTGTCCCAGCACCCTGGGATCATGACCTGAGCCGAAGGCAGACACTTAATGACTGAACCACACAGGCACCCTTACTGCTTAATACATATCAGTCTTGTAGGAAAGTATAAAATTCTCTAGTGCTTGAAAACTTTTCTTACTGACCCTCCACCAACCTCATGATGTAAATATAAAGGAGATAAAAAGATTTGTGTCCCCCATGCATATCTGTTGGTTTACTATAAATTACTGCTGGTCTTAGAGAAAGAGATTTCTTCAAGGTAAAATCAAATCAAAGATTGACATTTTGTCTTTTACACTTCCTGATTGACCAGTGTATGGGTCAAAATACTCTTTCTCCACTGCTTCTCACCACAAGTTCCTACCTGGTATAGTCTCCTTGGGTTGATACCTGGCCACCCCTCCCACTTCTCCCCAGGATGAAGCATACCTCTGTCAAAGCACTTACCATACTGTTAAAACTCATACACACTCTCTGCGTAGTGCTGGTTCCTTTGGCCTCATTCTGAAAGCACTGTGAATATGTGATATGTGCCAAAATGTCTATGTCTGAGAAAAATATGGTGATTATTCATTCTTTTGACACTCATTCTTATAGAAAAGTAAAGAATATTATGAGCTATTTCTGAGAAAATTGTGACCATCCTAAGAGCTTAATGTATAAAAATCACAGAAAATGTAATGAGTTAAGCAAAAAATTATAGATATGATAATGCAAAGAAAGGCCATTTCTGTGGAGGGTTTTTATTGTAAAATAGTTTTTCAATGACTACTTTTAGAAATAAGTTAGCAGGGTTTGATATATAAAGAGAATTATTCAGTGGAAGCATACCATATGTATCATTATATAACCTACCACTATTTAAGCAATCCACAATTTGTTAGGCATTTAATTTGTTCCCAGTTTTTGTAGGACAGTGAACATGACTCAGTTAAAAAAGCAAACAACCAAAATGCTTAAAGAGACTTAAAGGTTCTAAAACTTACTTGATGCACTAAACAAGTCCTAAGCTTGAAAAATCCTGAAGGAGGCTATTCATTGGCCACCAAGTTGTAATGTGGACAATTTATAGTGTTTTGGTAATGTTGGGATGTAGTGTGGGATCATTCTAAAGGTAGAGCTTCATCAAAGATTTACATCTGAATTTTGAACTCGGAGGACAGCTGGTAGAGTGGTACTGTGCCCAGTGATGGATAAGAATTGAGAAAAAAAGGGCTCCACACTGGGAGGTGACCTAGTGTCCTGGTTGAACATGGAGCCTCATACCAGGCTCCCTAGGTTGAAATCCCAGCTCTATCCTGTGACCTCATCCCTCAGGCAAGTTCTTCTCTGTCAGTCAATCTCCCCATCAACAAAATGGAGATCAGTGATGCATCTAGTCATAGGATTGTCATGGGGAGTTAGTGAGTGAGTACGTGGAAAGCTCTTAAAACCTATCTTGGAGTGTTAGGCTTGTTAGGGATTAGCTCTTAAAGCTTTTGCTTTGATGGTAGCAGGATATTAACTAACAGATAAGGATGAAAGAGTTCAGCAATAGGGTGGAGAGAGAATACATTACAGAAGCGATTAGGCTCAAGGGAAGAGGGGACCAGGGGCGAGAGCTCTGTCTGGTGCCACTATAGCAGTTGTGCTTTTTGGAATATCCACAATAATGTTATTTTGTCTTGTTTATAGATTAACTGTAAAATATAGACATTACTCAGTAAATCAAGCATTTGATGACATCGAGTCTTTGCTAAAATGATGGCCTTTCTCTTCCTAGTACCACCTTTAATATTTGATTATTACATTGTCGTCTTTTTTTTTCTTAAAGACTTTATTTATTTATTTGAGGGAGAAAGAGTGTGTGAGCAGAGGGGAGGGGCAGAGGGAGAGGGAGAAGCAGAGTCTTCACTGATGTGGGGCTCGATTCCACAACCCGAGATCATGACCTGAGCCAAAGCAGATGTTTAACCAACCAGGCTACTCAGGAGCCCCTGCTTATTACATGGTCTTATTGTTAATCACTTTTTTTTATGATAAACTACGTATCCTTTCATTTCCCAAGAATATTTCTGAAATGAAATCCCTCATTCTTTATGCAAAATGATATGAACTAAAAAAAAATTGTTCCTCACTGTTTTACTCAGTTGTCGCCCCCCTGCTTTTTCTCCCATTATTTTCTAATATATATATATATATATATATATCTCCTTACTGAAGTTCGCTTATAAAGCATCTGTGTTAAGATAATGCCAGTATAGCTTATCCCAAACTAAATGTACTTAGTGATAATACTTGAATTTATTTCTGTTATTTAGGCTAGGAACATTATGTCTGGAACTTTGTTTTTATGTATGTATATTATTTTTCAGGATCAAGAACAATAGCTGCACTGAATTGTGTTATTTATTATTTTGTCTTAGTGGAAATTCTTAGAAGGGGTAAATGCATATCTTCCCCAATGAAATGTCCCATCTTTTTTCTTTTTTTTTGAAGATTTATTTATTTATTTATTTATTTGACACAGAGAGAGAGAGAGAGAGATCATAAGTAGGCAGAGAGGCAGGCAGAGAGAGAGAAGGGGAAGCAGGCTCCCTGCTGAGCAGAGAGCCCAATGCGGGGCTCGATCCCAGGACCCTGAGATCATGACCTGAGCTGAAGGCAGAGGCTTGAACCCACTGAGCCACCCAGGCGCCCCTGAAATGTCCCATCTTAAGGATTATTGGGTTGCCTTGGTTTACTCTTTAGGCAATTCACAGATCATTTTAGAGTTATCTGTCAGATACTTCAATTCTAAATACCCTGACCTATTCTTTGTATTTATTTATTTTGTTTTTTTAAGGATTTATTTATTTAGAGAATGAGCATGAGCCCGGGGGCGGGGGGAGCAGGCAGGGGTGGGCAGCGGGAGGGAATCTCAAGCAGACCTCTGCTGAGTGTGGAGCCCCACTGTGGAGCTCGATCTCACAACCCTGGGATCATAACCTGAGCTGAAATCAAGAGTCGAAGGCTTAACTGACTGAGCTACCCAGTGCCCCAATTCTTTGTATTTATTATAGATATGCTATGCTGGTCCAGAAGAGTAATAGTAGGTAGATATTTCAGCATTTAAGAAATGCCATGGGGAGATGCTAATCAAGGATATTTATACCTGATAGAGGACATAATGATGCTCAGTCCTACAGAGATGTTTTTGTGTAGATCTAGAATTCTGGCTGTGATTTTTATTCTAATTTAAGCATTGGATTCTTAACAGTGAACCATAATGATATAGCTCCTGAAAACAAAAGGAATTTGTAAAAAACAAAACAAAAAACTAGGGCAAATAAAAGGAGGGTGTGATTCATGTTACTGTCACTTTGTTACAGGATGCAGATATCTCTTACTTTAAAACCTGGAAGACAAAACATGACTGAAGGAGGCGTTCTTGTTTTTTTAAGCCACTGGAGGTAGAAATGAAAAAGAGCAATCTTCTTATACACTGAAGACTAACTTCTGATTTTACTTTCAGTAGATACAACTTTTCTTTCAACATGTAATAATAAAAGATTGCCATGAATCTTGCAATAAAGATATTAATACATACTGCATTCTTGGATAAAAAAGCATTTTTTGTATTTTTTTAATTAGTTTCAGAGGTAGAGTTTAGTGATTCATTAGTTGCATATAACACCCAGTGCTCACTACATCATGTGCCCTCCTTAATGCCCATCATCCTGACACCCATTGCCCCCACCCACAACCCCTCCAGCAAAAAAGCATTTTGAAATACTCTAGCATATATACTTAAGATCTAGGTTAGTAGAATGCTAACCAAAGAATTCTCGTAAACACAAATGTATGGAATAGTACACAAAGCAGAGAGCAGATAATAAAGAAGTATCTGAAATAGACCTGCGTCAAAGGTCTTAGAAGAGCTGACAGATACAAAAATTTCAAGCAGTAGATAGGGCTCATAGCAGCCTTCATCAGGCCCCTGTCATATGCCCTTTGCTGTACTGAGGTGCTTTGTATGAGTTAATTCATTTATTCCCCATAACACTAAGGCATGTGGTATTGTCCATCTTTATGGAGGAAGAAATAGATACTCAAAGCAAGTAGGTATTACTTTCCCAAAATCACAGAGTTAGTAAGGGGTAAAGCCAGGATTAAACTCAGCTCAGGAAGACTCCATTGAGAACGCTTTACTCTAGTTAATTGATTTTGCCTTTTTTATGAATAGCATTACTTTAATCTTTACCACTTGACAGTAGAAAACATATAGGTCATAATAGAAAATCAGCAAATATTCCTTGATTGTGTACTGTCAAGAAGGGTGTAACAGAAGAAAAACAGGTTCCTTTTTAATAAGCAGTTAGTTTAGCTATAGTCAACATACATAAAAGAACTAGAATGGTTGTTGGGTAAGTTGGAGGCCCCTCAGGTGGCTATACTTACAAAAGGGGGAAGGTGACAGAGGTAGACCACAGGTTACAGCAGCAACAGAATAAAGAGGGTGTAATATGGGGATAAAATAAAATACACAAGAGGGCTCTTGTACAACCCGTGATGAAAAGGGGCATCATGAGTAATTGAATACAGTACACCTGGAGTAGAAATTTAAAAAGATGAATTATTAGAACAATTCTAGAATGTTACAAAATAACATTATTATATGGCATGGTATAGACTGTAAGCACAAATAATTCAGAAAAGGGAGAGATTTGAATATAGAATAGTGTGAGTTGAATATGGTAACCACCACACTTTGGAAACCCCTCAGTAGCATAGAGCATAGCGTGGAAGTCCTTTGTGGAGAAGATGTTTTGGAGTGAGCCTGGAAAGGGTGGAATTTAGACCAAGGTTTCAAGACATTGGAGTGCAGGTCAGTTTTGTTTTGTCATGAGATCTCCAGACCTTGTCATTGTGCTTGCCAATGTTTAGGGTTTGTTGAGAATATGCCAGCCTTCCAGAATGTCATGAATGAAAAATCATAGAGACTGAAATTAGCATGAAGATGAAGGAAAAATGAGTTCAGTTTGCTCAATTACTCCAGCCAATGAAGGGTAGAAGAGGCATAAAAAGTTAAAATGATTTTTAAAAATTCATCGGTATGGTGTTCTTCTATGGCATATACAATTATATACCTTTCTGTGTATAAACTCTCTCTTCTTTGGTCTTTTTTGTGAACAACCCAAGATGGAAAAGTAGCTTTTTGTTGAAGTTCATTTTGTCAAAGATAGTCAAGAGCTGTGAAACCAAGTGTTCACGTATTGACTTTTTAAAAAAGTTTATTATTTTGTCCTGACCTCTTGTTTCCTAAGCATTATCTTGAATGGCCCTTGAAAATAGGAAGGAAATGGTGTGCTCATCCCATCAATGCTGAAAGTGAGGCAGAGATGGGGTTGTGCAAGGTGACAGCTGATGAGCTGGTTAGAAGAGAAGCTAGGGCTTAAGGCTTAGTCTGCTCAACTACTGGGTGCACCAGTAAGTCTCATGAGACCTCAGTCACAATCAGTTACTCTGAGGCTAAAAAACATATCCTACTAAACAAATATCCTATTATTTTAACACCTACTATTATTATTATTTTTTTAAAGATTTTATTTATTTATTTATTAGGAAAGAGAGAGAGTGAGAGAGAGCAGGTCAGAGTGAGAAGCGGACTCCCCATGGAGCTGGGAGCCCGATGTGGGACTCGATCCCGGGACTCCGGGATCATGACCTGAGCCGAAGGCAGTCGCTCAACCAACTGCGCCACCCAGGGGCCCAACACCTACTATTATTTTAACACTGAAGTATAGTTGATGTAATATGGGCTGCACATATTTAAAGTATACAATTTTGTACGTTTTGACATATAGGGCCACACTTGTGAAATCGTTACACAATAAAGACAGCAAACATATCCATCAACCCCAAAAGTTCTTTTGTGCCCTTTGTAATTATTTACCCTGCCTATTCCACCCCAGGTAACCAATGATGTACTTTCTGTTAGTACAAATTTGTTTGCATTTTCTAGGGTTTATATAAATGAAATCATAGTTTATATACAGATACTGCTGGTGGGAATGTAAAATGGTACATAGAACTGATTTGAAAACCAGTTTGGCAGTTTCTTAAAAGTTAAACACACACCTACCATATGATCCAGCCATTCTAGTCCTAGGTATGTTCCCAAGAGAAATGAAAACATATGTGCATACAAGGACTTGTAAATGAATGTTCATAAAAGCTTTTATATAATAGTGCCACAATGTAAAAAACCCAAATATCCACAACAGTTGGATGAAATAAATAAAACGTAGACTATTCCATATAATGGAGTATTATTCATCAACAAAAAGGAATGACCTATTGATACATGCAACATGGATGAATCTAAAAATAAAGAAGCCAGAGCACCTGAGTCTAGATTTTTTTTCTTTTTCAGGCATTTTAAATTAAAAATTCAATTGCTTTAGTGGTTATAGTACATCAAGATTGTCTATTTCATCTTTTTTTAGTTTTGGTTGAGTTTTAGGAGTGCATGGATTTTAAGAATTGATTTTCTAAGTTATCAAATTTATAAACATTCAGAGTAACTATGTGAATTTAGTGCCATTGTATTATCTGTAAAGTCCCTGTTTCTGTATATTGTCTCTGTTCCTTTTTGGTCTATGTCACTTTGGGGCTTTCTCTTCACATATAGGATCCCCTTTAGTATTTCTTGCAGGGCTGCTTAGGTGATCAGAAATTCTTTTAGTTTCTGTTTGTCCTGGAAGATCTTTATCTCTCTTTCCATTCTGAATGACTTCCTAGCTGGATAAAGTATTCTTGGTTGCATGTTTTTCTCATTTAGTACACTGACTATATCATGCCAGCCCTTTCTGGCCTGTCAGTTCTCTGGATAGGTCTGCTGCCAGCCTAACGTTTCCACCATTGTAGGTTATGAGATTTGCCTTGAATTGCTTTCAGGATTTTTCTTTTATCTCTGAAATTTGCAAGCCTCACTATTATATGTTGATGTGTTGGTCTATTTTTATTATTTTTGAGGAGGGTTCTTTCTACCTTTTGGACTTGAATACCTGCTCCCTTGCCTGGATTAGGGAAGTTAACAGTTATGATGTGCTCAAATATATCTTCTGTCCCTCTCTTTCTTCTTTCTCCAGGACCCCAATAAGTTCTATTATTGTTTTGCTTTATGGTAGTACTGATTTCTGGTCTTCCTTCATGGTCCACTAGTTTTCCTCTTTTTCCTCAGCTTCCTTCCTTTCCATCATGTCTTCTATGTCACTGACTCTCTCTTCTGCCTCATTTACCCCAGCTGGTAGAGCATCCAATTTAGACTGCATCTCAGTTAAAGCATTTTTAATTTTGACCTGATTAGATTTATTTCTGCACTAAGAATTTTTCTAGTGTCTAAATATGCTTTTTTCAAGCCCAGCTAATAACTTTATCATCGTTATCCTGAATTCCAGCTCTGACATTTTACTTAGCTATATCAATTAGATCTTTGCCAGACACTATTACCTCTGGTTCTTCCCTTTGTTGTGAATTCCTCCTTCTAGTCATTTTGGCCAGGAAAGAATGGACAAATGAGAGAAAAAAAAAATCAACCAAAATTCAAGTGAAATACACACCAGACAAATCCAAAGAGGACAGAAACCAAAAAATAAAAGAAAAAAAATGGAGAAAAGAGAGAATATAATCTTCCAGGTAGACAAAACAGGGTGATCCAGTTGGTTTTGGGTTTATTTTGGTCTGTTTGTTAGAAGACACTAAATCCCAAAATTGTAAAGAAAGCAAAGGTTTATATATAAAGCTTTATATTTAAAATTTAAATATATATATTTATAAATATATAAATAAATATAAAAAATAAATATATGAATAAATAAAAATAAATATATTTAAAATTTATATATAAAGCTTTGCTTTGTGTGTGTATATGTACACATGTGTATATATATATATGTACATATACACACACACAAAATAAATTGAATACAGGGAAAGGAAGCCAAAGATGAATAATATATCTATAAAATGTAAACGTAAAAATGGAAGTTAAAAAAAAGATTTAAAAACCAAGAATTGATAAAATAAGAAACAAGTTGAAAAGGAAACAAAGAAAAGGAAATTTTTAAAATGAAAGATGAAAGAATCATGAGAAAAAAACCTCAAATTCTATATATTTTTTTCCCCTAGCACTGGAGTTTTGCAGTTCTTTGTACTTGGTAAGGTTGGTATTCCCCTGACGTTCCAGCAGGTCCTCTGGGGGAGGGGTCTGCTGTGCTGATTTTCAGGTGTCTTTGCCTAGGTGGAGTTACACCATCCCTTGCCAAGAGACAGGGCTCAGTGTAAACTGCTTTGGGTTGTTCTATGTGGCTTTTGTTCCCTGAAGGCTTTCTGCGCTGCTTTAGAGGATGAAAATAAGAATGGTGGCACCTAATCTCCAGTGCCAGAGCTGAAAGATCGCCTCCCCGCCCCCACACACCCCCCCTCACCAAGTAAACCCTCAGGGAAAAGCAATCTGTACTTTTGTGTATACCAAACTCTGCAGCTTCTGTGGCTGTGTGCTTGTGCCATTCCTCCGGTGGGAGGGAAGAATGTGGAGGGTTGCTGTGGGCCTGTCACGGGGAAGGCAGAGGGTCACCACATTTCTGCCCTTTGCAGAGCTCCAGCATGGAGTGTGGTGGCCAGATTGTTCCCTGGTTCATGGTTTATGGCAAACCAAGCTGAGAGCACCCTCCCAGGCTCGCTGACCATAGTTGGTTTCCCCACTCTGATGCTTAGAACTCTGCTGGTTCTTTCTGTGACCTTGGGGATCCCAAGACCACACAGTCTCACCCAAGATTCTGTCCTGCTTCGCCACTTGAGCGCCTTTCAGGCAGGGACATCTCTCATTGGAGCAGACTTCTAAAAGTTCCATTTTGTTTTCTGGAGCTATATCACTTTCTAGTAGCTGGCTTATGGGAGCTCCCTCACCCCCTCCCCCATCCCACCATTTATCTTCTGATATATCCCCTCTGATTCACTTCTCCGCACCTCCTACCTTGCAAAAAGTGGCCGCCTTTCTATGTGTAGAATTCCACCAATTCTTTTCTTACATCTCAGGTTGAGTTTGACCTGAATTTCAACCATATTAAATGTCAAAACAAAACAGCACAAAGTGTGAAAATATTATAAAATTTAATATTTCAAATAAATATACATATGCAACCTTCAATAGGATCCATTATCATCACATAAAAACACTGATATGTGTGTATATCTTCTAGTAATGTGAAAATTACATAGTTGTTGCCTACTATAAAGCAAGACACCTATCACATATTTAAGAAAGCATTAATAAATTCATTACCTAATCTTATACAAGTGTTTTATATTTGCTAAAGCCTACCACAATTCATAGGGCTCAAATATTGGCCAACTATTTCTAACTTTTATGTTAGACAAAGTTTTTTAAACATTAAGATAGCTGAGAGAATCAACTTTACAGAGCTTAGCTTTTCTCAGGTATCTGACTTGGAGGAGGAGAGAGAGAAGTCCAGAGAAGTTATGAGGAATCACATTGTTACTTTTCTAGAATGAAAAAATAAAGACATCTCATTTGATGACAATACACTTACAAGTCAAAATGGGCTCTAATACAAATGTATGTGAAGAGGTTTTGAAGAATAAATTGGATATCCCAGGGGAGGATCAGCTGCTTGTACCGTAAGGTTTCTTAAAAGTAGTGGATGAGCTTGTATACTATATCGTTCCTCATCATCGTTTGTGGCATAAAGCAATTCCCATGACAGATTGGCCCACTGACCTTTAACAGCTTCAGCATTTAACTTCCCAACTTGGATCAACAATTCCTGAAGGGTAAGTACTCTTCCAGTGTAAACACCCTTTAAAGTATAAGAGGTGGATAGGGGAGGAGAAGAAAAAGTTACATTGAAGCTTTTACATTTTATTTATAAATTTAGAGAAAAATTCCATTGTAGTTAGGCAAACTTAAACAAGAAGTGGTATATTAAAATATACACGAGTTACTTGTCTTCAGAATCAAGAATTACCTCTATTCGGTAGCTCTCTAAATAAGCTTGATAAGCTCTAAATAAGCTGTCATATATTTATATGACAGCCATTCATTCAATAACCCAAACTCAGCTACTTCTGTTTCCTTTCCTCCTCAATCCCTTCACCCCATCTGGCCTCAAAAATTCATAAGTTATAAATAGTAGTCACTGGACAATCACACAATAAACTCTTTTTAAAAACAGTTTTATTGAGATATAATTCACATTCCATAGAATTTATTCTTGTAAAGTGTATAATTCAATAGTTACTTTTAGTACATTCAAATGTATATAAGTATCTACAAAATTTTAGAACATCATGATCTCAAAAAGAAACTTGTGCTCCTTAACTATTACTCTCTTATCCCTTCATTCTCCCAGTTATAAGCAACCACTAATGTACTTTCTCTCCTATAGTTTTGCCTTTTATGAAGTTATCATGTGAATGGAATAATAATGATCTTTTGTGACTGGCTTCTTTATCTTAGCATAATATTTTTAAGGCTCATTCATGCTGTAGCATATAGCAGTACTTTATTCCTTTTTATGATGGACTAACATTCCATTGCATGGATAAACCACAATTTGCTTATTGATTCATCAGTTGATGGATAGTTCAGTTGTTTCCAACTTTTGTCAGTTATGAATAATGCTGTGATAAACATTCATATACAAGTTTCTATCTATGTGGATCTATGCTTTCATTTCTCTTGGGTATATACCTAGAAGTGGAATTACTGAGTCATATTACTGAGTCACATATGGTAACTCTAAGTTTAATCATTTAAGACACTGCCAAACTGTTTTCCAAATTGTACCATTTTACATTTCTGCCAGCACTGTATTAGAGTTCTAATTCTCCATATCCCCACCAATAATTATTATTTGCCTTTTTTATTTCAGCCATTGTAGTATGTCCTTGTATGAAGTGATATCTCACTGTGGATTTGGTTTGCATTTCTCTCATGACAAATGATACTGAACATCTTTTCATGGGCTTATTTATTGCCCCATTTGTATATCTACTTTGAAGAAATATCTCTAGACATCCTTTGCTCATTTTAAAATTACCTCATATTTTAAATAAAATGCCTTTTTATTACTGCATTGAAAGGGTTCTTTAAATAGTCTAGGACCAAGTCCCTTATCAGATATATGCAAATATTTTCCCATTCTGTGAATTGTCTTTTCACTTTCTTGATCGTATCTTTTGAAGCACAAAAATTTTTACTTTTGATGAAGTCCTATTTATCTATTTTTGTTTTGTTTTGTCTTCATGCTTTTGGTATTTTATTTCAGAATCCACTGTCATATTTGAGATCATAAAGATTTACTCCTATGTTCTCTTCTATGATTTTTATGGTGTTAGCTCTTATATTTAGGACTTTGATTTATTTTGAGTTCATTTTTATATATAGTATGAAGTAACGGCCTGCAGTTAGTTGAATGGTATCCCTCAAAGAAGATATATCTGTCTTAATCCATGGTACCTGTAAATCTTGTTCGGAATGTCTTTGCAGGTGTAATTAAGAATCTTGAGATAAGATCATCCTGAATTTAGGTGGCCCTAAATACAGTGGTTGTGTCCTTAGAAAGGGATACAAGAACTGACATAGGGCGGATATAGAAAAGGTGTCCATGTGAAGATAGAAACAGAGATTGGAGTTATGCTGTCACAAGCCAAGGAGTACCAGGAATCACCAGCAGCTGGAAGAGGCAAGATTCTCCCATAGAGCCTCTGGAGAGTATGGGACTGCTGGCATCTTGATTTCAGGCTCCAGAACTGTGAGAGAACAAATTTCTGTTGTTTTAATTCACTCAGTTTGTAGTAATTTGTTGCAGCATCTCTGAAAACTTATACGGGGTCCAATGACATTTTTTGAATGTAGCTATCTGTCTCAATACCATTTGTTGAAGAATGGTCTTGGCACCCTTGTTAAAATCAGTTGATCACAGCCACATGAATTTATTTCTAGATTTTGATTCAACTTCATTGATTTTTATGTCTATCTTTATGCTGTTGTCATACTGTCTTAATTACTGTTGACTGTACTAAGTTCTGAAAGTTGTGTTAGTCTGACAATTTTAAGATTGTTCTGTATATTCTGGGTCCTTTGAAATTCCACACAAATTTAAGAATCACCTTGCCCATGTCACAAAAAAGTCAGTGGAGATTCTGATAGGGATTGTCCTGAATCTGTGAATCAACTGGAAAGTATTGTCATCCTATCATTTTAAGCCATGAACGTAGGATGTTTTTCCATGTTACTGAATCTTAAATTATTTCTTTCAACAATATTTATAGTTTTCAGAGAATATGTTTCATGCTTTTCTTGCTAAATTTCTTCCTAAGTATTAAGCAGAATTGTTTTCTTAACTTCATCTTTATATTTTGTTTTAGATTTTGGATTCCTAGTGTTTGCAAATATAATAGATTTTTGTATATTTATCTTGTATCCTATAACTATGCTGAACTTAATAGTTTTAAGTCTTTTACAGAATTCCTTAGATTTTCTATATGCAAGATCATGCTATCTATGAATAGAGATAATTTCACTTCTTCCTTTCCGATCTGAGTATCTTTTTTTTCTTGCTTAATTACCTTAGCTAGAATCGCTAATATAATGTTTAATAAAAATGGTGAATGAAATCCTTGTCTTACTACTGATCATAAGGGAAGCATTCAGCTTTTCACCAATAAGTATGATGTTAACTATGGGTTTTTCATAGATGCCTTTATCAAATTGAGAAAACTCCTTGCTATTCCTAGTCTATTTTTAGTACAAAAGGGTATTGGATTTTTTGTCAAATGCCTTTTCTGTGTCTACTGAGATGATTATACAGTTTTATTTTTTTATTCAATTGATATGGTATATTACATTAACTGATTTTTTAGTGTTAAAGAAACATTGCATTCCTGGGATAAATACCACTTGGTCATGGTTTTATCTATCTATCTATCTATCTCCCCCCCCAAATATGTTTATTTTATTTTTTCAGTGTTACAAGATTGATTGTTCATGCACCACGTCCAGTGCTCGGTCATGGTTTTATAATTCTTTTTATATGTTGCTGGATTCAGTTTGCTATTATTTTGTTATAGATTTTGGCAACTACACTGATAAAAGACATTAGTCTGTAGTTTTCTTGTAATGTTTTTATATGCTTTTGGTATCAAAGTTAATACAGGCTTTAGAGACTGCGTTGGTAAGTGCCCCCACCCCTTTTTTTTGAAGTTTGTGAAGAACTGGTATTATTCTTTAAAATACTTGGAGGGCACATGGGTGGCTCAGTTGTTAAGCATCTGCCTTCAGTTTACATCATGATCCCAGGGTCCTGGGATCAAGCCTCCCATTGGGCTCCCTGATCAGCAGGAAGCCTGCTTCTCCCTCTACCACTCCTCCTGTTTGTGTTCCCTCTCTTGCTGTTTCTCTGTCTCAAATAAATAAAATCTTTAAAAAATATATGTGGTAGAATTATGTTACAAAGCCATATAGTTTTCAGATTTTCTTTACAGTTAGTATTTTGATTATTAATTCAATCTCCTTAATTGTTATAGGTCTGTTTAGATTACCTATTTCTTCTTGAGTCAGTTTCAGAAATTTGTATTTGTAGGAATTTGTCCATATCATCTGTTATATAATACACTGGCATAAAAATGTTCACGGTATTCCTTTAAAATCATTTTTATTTCTAGAAGGTCAGTAATAATGTCCCTTTTTTTTTTTCATTTTCAATTTCACAATTGCCTTATCTTTAATTTCTTCTATTTTTTTCTGTACCCTCATGTTTATAACAGCATTATTTTTTTAACATCTTAATTTTATTTTTTTCATGTTCCAAGATTCATTGTTTATGCACGACATCCAGTGCTCCATGCAGTATGTGCCCTCCTTAATACCACCAGGCTTACCCATCCTCCCACCTCCCTCCCCTCCATAACCCTCAGTTTGTTTCTCAGAATCCAGTCTCTCATCTTTTGTCTCCCCCTTCGATTTACCCCAATTTATTTTTCCTTTCCTTCTCCTAATGTCCTCCATGTTATTCCTAATGCTCCACAAGTAAGTGAAACCATATAATTGACTTTCTCTGCTTATCTTTCTTCTATTTGCTTTAAATTTAGTTTACTCTTCTTTTTCTAGTGTTATAAGGTGGAAGGGTAAGCTATCAATTTGAAATCTTTTTAAATAGACATTTTAAAGCTATGAATTTTCCTTTAAAGACTGCTTTAATTGCATCTCTCACGTTTTGGTATACTGTCTCTTCTTGCCATTCATCTCAATGTATATTCTAATTTCTTCTTTGACCACTGGTGGTGTAGGCATGTGTTGTTTAATTTCCACATATCTGTTCAACTCATTTTCTTTCTCTTACTGATTTTTAATTTCATTTCCTTCTGGTCAGAGGATACATTTCAATCATTTGAAATGTATTAAGTTTGTTTTATGTATTAGCATATGATTTATCCTGGAGAAAATTCCATGTATACTTCAGAAGAATGAATATTCTGTTGTTTTTAGGTGTAATATTCTATAGATGTCTGTTTGGTGTTAGGGTTTATAGTGTTGTTCAAGCATTCTGTTTTTCTGTTGATCTTCTGCCTATTTGTTCTATCCATGACCGTAAGTAGGGTTATGAAGTCTTAAATTATTATTGTTGAATTGTCTATTTCTCTCTTCACTTCTGTCAATTTTCCTTCATATATTTTGGTGGCTCGTTGTTAGCTGCATATATAATTGTTCTAGCTCCCTGATGGACTGACCCTTTTATCACTATAAAATGTCTCTCTTGGGGTGCCTGAGTGGCTCAGTGGATTAAAGCCTCTGCCTTCGGCTCAGGTCATGATCTCAGGGTCCTGGAATCGAGCCCTGCATCAGGCTCTCTGCTCAGCAGGGAGCCTCCTTCCTCCTCTCTCTCTGCCTGCCTCTTTGCCTACTTGTGATGTGATCTCTCTCTGTCAAATAAATAAAATCTTAAAATGTCTCTCTTAATCTCTAGTAACATTTTTTGTTTCAAAGTCTATTATTTTCTGATAATAGTATAGGTATTTCAACTTTCCTGTTGTTGCTGCTTGCCTGATGTGCCTTTTTCACCCTTTTACTTTCAGTTTGTTTTTTTATCCAGTCTGACAATCTCTGCCTTTTAACTATTTTCAACTCTTCTAATGTTACTATTGATACAGCAGGATTTAAGTCTGTCATTTTCCTTTTGTCTTCTATATCTCATTTTTTTGTCCCTCTAGTCCTCTTTTACTACTATTTTTTGCATTAAGTGAATATCTTCTAATACAGAATTTTAATTTCTTTAATGATTTTTTCACTTAAAATTATTTTCTCAGTGATCACTCTAGGACTTGCCATAAATAACTTACCAGAATCAGCATTAGTTTACACTAATTCTGGTGAGATAAGAAACAATAATCCTGTATAATTCTATTTTCCTTTTGCCTCTTTTTGTGGCATTGTTATACATATTACATCTACAATATTTCAAGTCCAATAATATATTATAATAATTATTATAGACTTTTATGTCTTTTAAAGAAACTGAAAGGGAACAAGTATATATTTATTTTTTTGCTACATTAACGTTTTATTTATCATTTCTGGTTCTCCTTTATTCCTATGGATTCAAGTTATCATCTGGAATCATTTATTTTGCTTAATACAGCTTTATTTCCATGAACTTCCATTCTGAAGTTATTGGCAAATATATTACATTTCTATATGATACAGGCCCGACAATATATTGATATAGGAAGCATGACGCTTCCAGCTTTGGTCTTTCTCAAGACTGCTTTGGATATTAGGGGTCTTTTGTGGTTCCATACAAATTTTAGGATTGTTCTATTTCTGTGAAAAATGCCACTGGAATTTTGTTAGGAATTGCAGTGAATCTGTAGACTGCTTTGAGTAGTATGCACATTTAATAGTACGAATTCTTCCAATCCACCTTTCCATTTATTTGTGTCTTCTTCAAGTTCTTTAATCAATGTCTTACAGTTTTCAATGTACAGGTCTTTCATTTCCTTGGTTAAACTTACTCCAAGTTATTTTATTTTTTTGATGTAATTGTAAATTGTTTTCTTCTCTTTCTGACAGCTTGTTATTGGTGTATAGAAACAACAGATTTTTGTATACTGATTTTATATCCTGCAACTTTACTAAAGTCACTTATTATTTCTCAAGTTTTTTGGTGGAGTACTTAGGACTTTTTATATATAATACCATATCATCTGCAAACAGTGACAGTTTTAATTCTTCCTTTCCAAATTGGATGACTTTATTTCTTTTTCTAGCCTAATTGCTGGGGCAGGACTTACAATACTATGTTGAATGAAAGTGGCAAGAGTGGGCATCTTCATCTTGTTCCTAATCTTAGAGGAAAAGCTTTCAGCTTTTCACCATTGAGTATGATGTTGGCTGTGGGCTGTCGTATGTGACCTTATTATTGAGGTACTTTCCTTCTATATCTACTTTGTTACCCAATTTGTTTTCTTCTTTAAACATGGTTTCTCTCAGTCCTTTGAATATTTTTATAATGGCTATTTTGGTATCTTTTTTAAATCTGCCATCTAGTCACTCATAAGTAATTTTCCCCCCTGGATGTATGGGTCTGACTTTTCTGTTACTTTTTATGTCTTATACTTTGTGTTCAATACTGGATATTTTATATAACACCACTGCAATTCTGAGCATTGACCCCTGCCCCCACCCCTACTCCAGGGCTTGTTATTTATTTGCTTATTAGTTTAGTAAGTGGCTGGATGACTTTAGTGAAGTTAGTTCCTACTTCCCCCACAAGTGTGAAGCCTTTGATTTTGGTTCCTCAGGAAGTTCAGCCATGTGAATGTCCACAGTTACTGTGAGATGGCAGTGGTTTTAGCAGGGCTCACTTCATCTGTTAATTGCTCACACCCAGCTGCTAAGCTCCAATGATTGCCAGGTGGTTGCTTTATGTTTTTAACAATGACCTGGGAAGTAAATTGTTTCATAGACTGATCCAACTAAACGTGGGCACATTTTTTGAGCCCAGGAGGGCTCTTCTCTACTGTTTCTTTCCCTGATTCTGTATACCTATTCAGCCTACAGTTTAGTTTATGTCTCTAACAAATTTACCAGTAGCCCCTTAATTACTTTTTACCACAAGCTCCATTGTTTTTGAGAGCATCTTAGGTGTCAATGTATCCACACTGTTGCAAGTAAAATTATTTCCTTTGGGAGAAACTTAGAGTTCTTTCTTTTTTTAATGATTGGCTTCTCCCACTAGACAAAATCTCTTAGCCAGAGCTCTGTATCTGGGGGTGAGACAATGGCATGCTTCTCTCTGAGACACACCTCTGCATTAGGAGGTAGAAGGGGAGCAGTAACCTCAGGTCTTCTTGGCTTGCCTCTCCTACTGTGGAACCTCTACCTTCTAGGAGGTAAGGCTGGTCAGGGGCTCATTATTCTCAGTGGCACCAAGTCCATGGTAAAGCCTCTATCCAAAGAGATGGGTTGGCCAGAAAGGAGTTCTCACCTCTTAACTACACATGCCCAGAATCTAGCCTCACAACAGGTAGCTGGAGGTAAGATAAGAAACGCTGAAGCCCTAACTCTCCCAGGAAAACAGTCTTCCAACTAGGAGCTGAAGCGAGAGGGAACTCTTCTTATTTAGATCAGTCTGAGAAGTTTCTGTCTGGCTGAGTTGGGAAGGAATGGGGTCTTGGTTCAAATACTGCAGTCTCTCACTACTCTTATTGGGTTTTAGTTGAAACTTCTGAATAAATGTTTCTTCATTTGCATAAGCCCTTAGGACCATTTCCAAGTCTTTAAATGGTTGTTTTTTAAAAACAACTATCATTACTTTTGATGGGGAGCATATCTTCGGAGCTCTTCAAGCTGCAATGCCAGATATGGAACGTACAATGAGCGTGTAACATTGAATCGCATTGTGCACACCTGATGACATTTTAAATGTAATGAGAACCACAAATTTCTTTAAAAAAAAAAGTTATTTCCTATTTGGAGTCTCTGAATTTTCACAGGTCAGATTTGCTTCAGATAAAATACTGATGTCAGCAAAAGGAATACTTTGCGCTTATAAATTAATTTTTCTTCTAGGAGTCAAATCCAAAGTGATAATTTATGACTCAAATTTGGCATAGGAATATAATCCATTTAGTCAAATATGTTATAGCAAACTAAGTTTACTTATAGATCAGTTATTGCACAATGGCTATACATTTTTAATTAGCTCATATTAGGTTTGCAAAAGTAAATAATCAGTCATTCTAGGACTGTACTATGTTGGCCATAAAGTCATGATTACAAATGCCTTAATGATATGATTAATATATCCATACCCAGAATGTCGTATCTCTATCACTTAGTTCAAATACTTTAGTTTAAGGTCACTATATGAAAATGTTTAAAAACATATTTTTAACCTTACCATATTAGGGTCATATCCCAGAGAAAACAAGTATGGTTTTTCTTGTAAAATTGCTTCCTTCCACTTTTCCTCAGATACCAAACCAATGTACCAGTCATTTTCATATTCTTCAAGGCAGTTACTCAGCTCTTTAAAGTCTTCTATTGGACCTAAACTTGCTTTATCAATCATTAGTTTCAGAGTATACCTTAACAATGGAGAAATAAAGAATTTTAGAAGTTTTAATAAAATTTATAAAATCAACTTCATAGATGAAATAGATTTTGTTCAGTTGATATTTTTAAGACATTACGCTAAAATCATACATATTTCAGATAAATAGATCAGGAAGAAATGATGGAGTGAAGTAAAAAAATCCAATAAGCCATATGAAAAACAGGTTCCCTGCATAAAATAAAAGGAAGTAGAAATTTAAATGTACTTCTGATATAATCACTGTACATACTGTTTTTTTTTCATTTTTTAGGAAAGTGATTATTTTTTATAGTTAGAAATGAAGAAGTATCTCCTTCTAAGTTATTAAAAAAATCAGTATGTTCCTGCCAGTTACAGTTTATGTATAATCAAAATGAATTACCTGAAAGCTTTCAGTGCTAGTTGGAACAGTTCTGGCTTTTCTGTGAGCCAATCCAAGGCAAGAGACCAAGGCAAAACACCACTGTAAACTCTCAATATATGACCAGGACTGGGAACCATATTGTCTACTCCAAATAAACTAAAGTAACAAGTCATTACTGCATGAACATAAAAGTCTTCTAAAACTCTGTCCTTTGCAATTTCTTCCAGCATGTTTGAGGCATTCTCTTCTGAATGAAAACATTCCAGCTGCCTTAAAACAAATTGGTACCACTCTTCTGGAAAGAATGAGCTCATCTCCCTCATCTTGGAATTAGGCAAACAGTTAGATGTCCAATCTTCAGGTAAGCTTAACAAGTGAGAATGAGAACAACTGAATTCCACAAGAGGGATATATGCTACATCTTTTTGTTTTCCTTTGTCAACAACAGGGTATCCCAACATAACTGACTTGTAAAGACTGTTTTCAGGAACCGTGCCTGCAGAATGCTCACCAACACCCTGTGATTCTACTGATCCTGGAATAGGCAAATTTATACCTGGTACAACTTTTAATTGATCTTTTTCTTCTTTTCCTTTTCTGATAGTTGGCTCATCACCAAAAACATTATCATCAGACCAGTCATCCAAAATTTCTGAATCTAAACTATCTATGTCTTCTGGGGATTGGGTTTGTGGTGAAGCATTCAAAGCAGGCAGGATTATTAGAGATGCTTGCCCTTTATTTTCAGTTTTGTGAACAACCTCCTGCATGCGAGGCCTTCTGGAACAGTACTGAAGAAGTATCCACACAAGTACTTTAATAAGGTCACCTTTAAATTCTTTTAAATTATCATGAGAATCGATTATGCCAGATAGAACATTCCTGGCATCAGAATAGAGTTTTACTGGCAAAACAGTACACGGTGTTAAGATATTTCCAAAGTGTTCATTAATAGAACATATTCTTGAATACTCTTGTTCAAAGGCACTTTGAAAAACTTCATCAACTCTTTGAGCTTCTGCAGTATGACAGGATGTCTCTTGCAATTCTAACCCCTAAAGAAGAAAGAGAAAGTACTTCAGTTTATGATCACTTATTACACAGAGAAAAGCAACTATTTTTGTATATGCCAATAGATTGGATTCTCATAATGAAAATATGGACATGCAAAAAAAATTCTTTAACTCAAGAGCTACACCTTTACTCAAAACTCACTGGCACTTTAACACATTTGATGCTGCATACAGAGATGAAAAATTATGCTACTATTTTAAAAGAAATTATAGATATGCCACTAGAAATTGGCAAAACAATTTAATTGACTATGACCATAATTTTGAAAGACTGTATGTATAGTGAAGGTTGAATCACATTTACAAAAGACTTTTTTTTTTTTAAGATTTTATTTCTTTGACAGAGAGTGAGAGAACAACCAGGAAAGCGGCAGAGGAAGAGGGAGAAGCAGGCTGCTTGTTGATCAGGGAGCCCAATGCAGGGCCCCATCCCAGTACCCTGAGATCATGACCCCAGCCTAAGGCAGACACTTAACCAACTGACCTACCCAGGTGCCCTAAAAGACTTTTTAAAATATAAAGTGTTTTTGGAGGGCAAAAGGCAAAATTGGAATTATATAGCATATACAGTAGTTCTGTATCCTACTTTATATGACAGCTTTATTCTACTCTAAAGATATTCCATAATTTATTCAATCATTTTTCTGTTCCAGTTTTTTAATTATAATAACATCATCATCATTATACAGATTTATGTATTTGGTTACTGTCTGTCTCCTCCAACTATAATGTAAACTCCATAAAGCAGCTCTCTTTTGGTTACTACTATGTCTGCAGTGCCTAAACCAGTACTTGACATAGTACTGGTATGCAACAAATACATGTTGATGGAATGAATATTATGAATGTGTTTTTTATTTATTTTTTACTTATTTATTTGTTTTTTAAAGATTTATCCATTTATCTGAGGGGTGAGGGGTAGAAAAGGAAGAGAATCTCAAGCAGATTCTGCGCCCAGTGTGGAGCCTGATGTGGGGGCTCAATCCCACGACCCTGAGATCATGACCTGAGCTGAAACCAAGAGTCTGGTGCCCAACTGACTGCATTACCCAGGCACCCCAAATGTATTTTTATGTGAATTTTAAACACATTTTTATTATTTCTCTTTAAGGAATCACTTGAAGAGGATGCACCAGGTCGCTGTTTACTATTATTATTGCTATCATTGTTTACTTATTTATATGTTTTTACAAAATTACCAGTGCCTTTAATAAAAGACAATGCTGTCAAGTTGTATTAGGATCCAGAGAAAGAACACAGAATGTGAACATCAGAAGTCATTTTTAAATCATGGCTTAACCAGGTGTTTGCACAAAATCTTGAGTAGATCACTTATCAAGATTCCTTTTCTTTTCCAAAGAAAACTAATCCTAGCACATAGGGTTGTGAAGATTTAAGTAATAAAAGTGCTTTGTTGGGGCACCTGGGTGGCTCAGACAGTTAAGTGTTGGACTCTTGATTTTGGCTCAAGTCATGATCTCAGGGTTGTGAGATCAAGCCCCACGTCCAGCTCCACACTGAGCCTGCACCCCGCTTAACATTCTCTATCTACCTCTCCCTCTGCCCCTCACCACTCACAATCTCTAAAAATAAGTAATTTTTTAAAAAGTGCTTTGTAAACTTTAAAGCACATAACATATACTTGTTGGTAAGATGGTATTGCTAAACCACCTGTGTCCAAAAAACTGAAAAGAAAAAAAAGACTGCCATCAAAAAAATATATCTTTAGGGGGGCTGGGTGGCTCAGTTGTTAAGCGTCTACCTTCAGCTCAAGTCATGATCCCAGGACCCTGGGATCGAGCCCTGCATCGGGCTCCCTGCTCTGTGAGCCCGCTTCTCCCTCTCTCACTCCAGCTGTTTGTATTCCCTCTCTCCTTGTCTATCTCTGTCAAATAAATAAATAAATAAAATCTTTTTAAAAAAATGTATCTTTACATATATAATAGAGCACAAAAGATCAATAAAGGATCCACATTATTAGGTATTATAAAACATACCATTTTAAAAAATAGACTAAGTGATGAAGGAATGAAAATGCCCTCAATATTTTTTAAACATTTTTTTTTATAATGCCATGTTTCTTTAAATAATTGACTGACTAGGTTCTCAAACTTTAGGTGAGTCAGAGTCACTGGAGAGCAGTTAAAACATAGGTTGCTGGGCCCTCCTCTAATTTCTGATTCAGTAGGTGTGAGGTGGTGCCCAAGATTGTCCCTTTCTAAGAAGCTCCAGGAGATGTTAGTATTACTAATCTGGGGAACTGAATTTTGACAACCACTGGGCTAAAGAAAAAAAGCTTTTTAATCACCAGCAATTTTATCCCGTCTGTGGTAAGACAAAAAATTCATTCATTCACCACTATTCATTCAACAAATATTTATCGAGGGCCTATTAAGTGGCAGATACTGTTCCAGGAAGTTAGGCTATATCCTTTCAAAGAGAAATCCTTGCTCTTGTGACAATTACATTAGAGAGTAAAGGGAAACAGACAGTCAACAATGAAAGTAAGGAAACTAGTTTGTTAGAAGGTATAAGTGCTAGAAGAATAGAGAAAAAGTAAAGTAAACCAAGGAGGACTAGGAGTGCCAGGATGGGAGTGGGAATACAATTTTAAATAGGATAACCATAGATCTCACTGAGGTGACGTTTGAGCAAAGACTTGAAGGTGGTAAGGGAGTTAGCTGTGTGGTTATGTGAAAAAGAGCATTCCAGGTAGAGAGAATAGCCAGTAGACTGGAGTAAAGTGAGAAGATTCAAGTAGTAGATGAGGCCAAGAGGAAATAAAGAGCCTGACCATCTAGGGCCTTGGCTTTTACTCTGAATAAAGAAAGAGATCCACTGTAGGGTTTTGAGTAGAGAAATGACATGAAATGAGTTAGATATTAAAAATTACTCTAGTTGAGAACAGACTATTGGGAGACATAGGTAGAAAGAAGCAGGGAGACCAACTGGGAGATTATTGTAATGACTGAGGAAAGAGATAAAGATAGCTAATTGTAGGGTAGAGAGAAGTGGTGGCATATAGGATATGGCTTAAAGACAGCCAACAGGATTTCTTGTTGGATTGCATGTGGGGTATGAAGGTAAACAGGAGTGAAATATCAATGGACAAAAGCCCAAGTGTTTTGGGGCTGAGCAACCAGAAGGATGGAGTTGTCACCAACGACTGCTAGGCTCTGGACAGTCTGTTTTTTGTGTTTTTTTTTTCCATTTTGTGTACTTTATTTTTAAATTTTTAATTCCAGTGTAGTTAACATACAGTGTTCTGTTAGTTTCAAGTGTACAATAAAGTGATTCAATAGTTCCAGTCTGATGTTAATTAAGAGGTCACGGAAAAGAGGGGCACCTCGGTGGCTCAGTTAGTTAGGCGTCTGCCTTAGGTTCAAGTCATGATCCCAGGGTACTGGGACTGAGCCCCATTCTGGCTCCCTGCTTAGCAGGAAGTCTTCTTTTCCCTCTCCTCTGCCTCTACCCCCTGCTCGTGCTTTCTCTTTCTCTCAAATAAATAAAACCTTAAAGAAAACAAAAAGAGGTCAAGGAAAAGAGAAGGAGCCATCAAAGGAGACTGACAAGGACTGACCCATGAAACAAGCTTAAAAGATTCTGTGTCAAATGCTGCAGACCGGTCAGATAAGACCAGGTCAGAGAACTGACATTGGATTTAACAATGTGACAGCCAGACCTTGACAAGGGCAGTTTTGGTACAGTAATAGGTAACAGGGTCAAAAACCTAGAGTAAGTTGAAGACAGAATGGGAGAAATGAAATTTGAGATTTGATTTAAGTAGTTCTTTTAAGGCATTTTGCTTTAAAAAGAGAAGAAAGGCAGGGTATAGCAGGGAGTAAGGATCAGAAGAGGTTTTTTTATTAAGTTGAGAATGCTTATGTGATATAGGAGTAAAAAAATATTACTGAGTCACACTTTTGAGATGCTCAACTAGATAAGGATATAAAGAACAGGCCTGGACAAAAAGAAGGCAGGTATATTTTGTTACTATGCTCTATAATACAATCGACTCTAGTCTACCTATCAATATGTTCATATTGAAATACACTTTAAAAATCCCTTAGGTGTTTTCACAGGTGATTAACTGATACTCTTAAGTTGAGCTATTAAATGTATGATATGAAAAAAAAATAAATAAATGTATGATATGTCTGTAACAGGTAGCATTTTACACATGCTATAAAAATACCAGAGAGGTTTCAAATGTACATTGACCTTAATGTTAATACAGCAGTAAGTATAACCACATTCTAGAATCATTATCCATATTAAACGATCCTGAAAACGGCCCAAGTAATGAGACCCAGGTAAGAGGAGACCTAAAACAAATTAGAAAAAAAAGTAAGTAATATTCAAGCTTGTTTTTGCCACATGAATCTTCAAAACTGATAAGACACTTGGAACTGATTCACAGTTCCTTTTATTCTCTCTTTATGTCAAGAATAGAAACATTTATTCATTGCATATCAGGGAGCATTAAATTAAGCTTCTGATAGGAACAGGAACAGTTAAAAGAGAAAATCTATAGGTAATACATAAAAATTCAAGGATATATTTTCCAGAGAAACAAATTAGAACCCTTCTATATAAAATCCTAACTACAGTAGGAAAAGTATAAAAGTATTAAATGTAAAAAGTATATAAAAGCCAACTTCACATTATTTATTTATTTAAAGCATTTTGGACTTTTTTTTTTTTACAAACACACATATAAAAATATTTTATGGTGCTAAATATTTATATAAAATGCTACTACCACACTGTACAAAAACTTTGAAAAATTAGTTTTCTCTCAACATTATGTCTCTGAGATCTGCCCATGTTGACTGCAAATAGCTCAAGTCACTTGTACTTACAGTTGAGAATTCACTATATGAATATAGCTAAATTTGAACATTCATTTCCCGTTAATGAACACATTCCATATATTTCCAATTTTTCTCAATCATAAATTATACTGCAGGGGTTTCCTTTATGCAAGTCAGCTTATACAACGTGCTGTATAGTAAAGAGTTAACATAGCAGCACTGACTGCTACCCTTTGAAAGTCCTGCTTGCAAAGCTGGTTGATGGCTGGCAACTGGGAGCTTGCGATTCATGAGAATTGTTACCACCCTCCTTGATAAAAGTTTCATTGTGTCTAAACAGTTTATACAAAAAATAGAATTTATATTGAACACCTGTTTTCTTTCTAGGAGTCTGGAATCTTGGTACAGGCTAGGCAGAGGGTGCCTACATAACTACGCCCCAATAAAAACGCCAGGCACTGAGTCTCAAATAAGTTTCCCTGGTAGTCACCGTATCACATATGTTGTGACGTGTGGCTGGGGAATTAAGCATGTTCTGGGTGATTCCATCGGGAAAGGACATCTGGAAGCTTGTACCATGTTTTACCCCATGTAACCTCTCTTCATTGATTTTGTTCTGCATCCTTTCACTATAATAAATTTTAGTCATGGGTACAAATATATATTGAGTTCTGTAAGTCCTCTCAGTGAATCATCAAACCTGGATATGGGCTTGGGGACCCCCAAAACACATGTACAAAAGTTTCTCTAGAATCAGAATCTAATTAGAATTATGGAATCTAAAAGTGAACCCCAAGGCCATGGGAAACATACACCTTTACTACAGACTATTAGTCTACTCTTCAAGGTGGTTATACAAATTATATTCCCTTCAAGCAGAGTGTGAAAGTTCCTATTCCTCATACCCTAGCCAATACTTGGTAATGTCAGACTTTTACATTTCTGTCAACCAGATGTGTGTGAGATGTTGTCTCATTACTTTTCCCCCCCAGGGATACTTTATGACACACTTCTTGGCTGAGTGTAACTGATTTGATAGTAAAGTATAATTTCTACCTCAGGTATTTATTACTTTAGATGTAAGTCAACCTCACAGGTATTTTTACAAGTGGCATAGTGTGTTATATAATAAACCTTAATTAGAACTGGATGAAAAGAATAAGTGTAGAATATTTTCTTTGAGAAGGAAAAATGATTATTCATTAAAAAATTTGTACTATAAAGTTTTTTCTAAGTTACCTCACAAATTTAGGTAACAAATAATTAGAAAAGTTCGAGCCAAGTAAGCATTTCATTAAAATTCTAATTTGAAATTGTTATTCTGCCTGGAATCAGTTTGCCAAGATGTCACTGGACATTTCTAAAACGAGATTCAAAGGCTAAGGCATAAGCTAGGAGACAACACACTACTGTCATCAGGTTGGGCCTTATCTAAAACCAACCTCGAGAAATACAATATAGTTGAATTTATAGTTAGTGTACAATGACAGCATTAACTCATAAAATTAGTTCATCCTCATAAAAAAAATTTTTTTTCTTGCTGATACTTGCATAGTGCTTCACTTTGGGAAGCTACTGATCATTGACCACAGCTTCTGTTATCTTGCCCTTTAACCTTGTCAAACTGTTTATATTGTGATATAGTAACTGATAAGATATGGACAAACTCCCTTAAGCCCTTCAATCTGATATTATGTAAAACTAGTTTTTATTATTTATGGATCTAAGTCATTGTATCTACTTGATGTGAAATCAGTATAAATTCATGGAAATTTGGGGAGATAAGGTGTTTTCATGGTTAAGTAGTGGGACTATAACCTGATTTTGTCCAAGAATATCTTTTTAAAAAAATGTCAAGTCACCCTGGGGCAAATAATACATTATCTGTTAATAAAAAAAAATAATAAAATAAAATAAAAATGTCAAGTCACCTTAATGAAACTTCCCCTTACTATTTTTATGACTTTATTTACCTCAAAATAAGGAATAAGAGATATACTTCTATTTCACAGACATATACAGTATTAGAATCTATATAATGGTTGGATCAAAAGACTTCTTCTGTCTGTTCATTTTTTTGTATTTTAAATATATTGGTGAGGATTTTTAAGGACAACCATTTACTTACCTAAACTTCCAGCTGCCATTGCAGCCTGCAGTGCAGTAGTCAGACCTGGGACCATCTGGTCATAGTACACTGTGTCTGAGCACACGCAGGCCGTGGTGCCCACTGCTCCTGGCCAAATCTGAACAGGTCGTGGAAAGCCCACCAAGAACAAAGGAAGGGTGAAGAGGGGGAGTAAGGGAGAGGAAAGAAGTGTAGAGAAAACAATGAAGACCAACACAAATGGAGAGAAGACAATGTTGAGTATACATAAAGTGGTGGTTGACTTTCGACGTTTTTTCTCAGTCCACGATGCCAAAAGTACGGTCACAGCAAACTGCAGCTTAGAGATGAATTGAATCAGACGATCACGCATGATGCCAACCTGCATGTAAAAATGTTTCTTTTATTCTGAAAGACCTCATGAATTTTCAAGATCACATAAGGAAAACTGTAATTTTATTATTGCTGCAATATTTTTGAGGAAATAGCCCTTACACGAGATTCTTTGTTGTAATTTTCTCCAATCTCACAAGTAATAAATGAGTCTATGTTTTTAAAAGTTTGGGCTCCCTTATGAAAAAATAATAACAAAGAGAACCAACAGAGTGCTAGTGTAGGTTAAGGTTGACTAACTTTTTGCATTACATGCTTGTTAGGTCATGAGAACCAGAAGTGATAAATAGTTAAGTAACTATCCTTAATTCATCCTTATTTTAGAGAGTATATTATAGATTAAGAAACAGAAGTCATAAGACAAACCTTAATAGATTGAAATCATACAAGTATGTTCATACGAATCATACGAAGTATGTTCTTTAACCAAAGCAGAATTCAATCAACAATAGAAATAAAAAAATAATAAAGGAATCTTGAAATTAAAAAATACATTGCAGGGTGCCTGGGTGGCTCAGTGGGTTGAGGCCTCTGCCTTCAGCTCAGGTCATGATCTCGGGGTCCTGGGATCGAGCCCCACATTGGGCTTTCTGCTCAGCAGGGAGCCTGGTTCCCGCCCCCCACCCCCACCACTGCCTGCTTGTGATCTCTCTCTTTGTCAGGTAGATAAATAAAATCTTTAAAAAAAAGTTATACTCCCTTATAAATATATACTGAAATTAATGTATGCATTTCTCTAAAAAAAATAAAATAAAATAAAAAATAAAAGACACATTGCTGAGGTGTCTGGCTGGCTCAGTTGGTTGAGCATGCAACTCTTGATCTTGGGGTTCCAAGTTAGATGTAGAGATTACTTAAAAATAAAATCCAACCAAAAAAAATTAAAAGACATACTGCTAAGTAACCAATGGGTCAAAGAAGACATCACACAAAAAAATGAGAAAACATTTTGAGATGAATGAAACAAAAACACAACATACAAAACTTGTGATTCAGCTACAACAGTGCTCAGAGGGCAATTTATAGCTAGCTTTAAATGTCTATGTAGAAGATCTTAAATCAATAACCTAATCTTCCACCTTAGGAAACTAGAAAACAAAGCACAAACTGAACCTCAAGTAAGCAGAAGAGAGGAAATAATAAAGATTAGGGCAGAAATGAATAAAATAGAGAATATAAAAACAATTGAGAAAATCAATGAAACCCCAAGCTGGTTTTTTTGAGATCAATAAAATGGACAAACCTTTATCTACACTGACCAAGAATAAAATAGAGAAGACTCAAATTACTAAAATTAGGAATAAAAGAGATAACTTTAGCCACCAATCTTAGAGAAAAAAATTAGAAGGATTGTAAGAGAATACCATGAACTGCATGCTGATAAATTTGATCACTTAGATGAAACTGACAAGTTCCTTAAAAAACATAAAGCAGGGACGCCTGGGTGGCGCAGTTGGTTGCGCAACTGCTTTTGGCTCAGGTCATGATCCCGGCATCTTGGGATCGAGTCCCGCATCGGGCTCCTTGCTCTGCAGGGAGCCTGCTCCTCTCTCTGCTTCTGCCTGCTTCTCTGCCTGCTTGTGTTCTCTCTCTGTTAAATGAATAAATAAAAATCTTTAAAAAAAAAAAACAAAACATAAAGCAACTCAAGAACAAATAGAAAAACTGAACAGACATGTAAAAAGTAAAGAAATCAAATTTGTAATTTAAAAGCTACTCACAGAGAAAAGCTGAGGCTCAGATGGCTTCCATATTACAAAATACTACATACCACAAAATATCTAAGATACATACCAAATATGATCAAACATTTAAGAGTAATTAGTATGAAATTCCTAACTCATTCTATGAGGTCAGTGTTATTTTGATATCTAAACCAAAGACAAGACAAGAAAAGAAAGCTGGAGATACATAAGAATATCAACCACACAAAAATACTAGTCAACCAAATCCTGCAACATACAAGCAGGATTATACACCATGACCAAATGGGATTTATTCCTAGAATGCAAGGTTGGTTTAACAAGAAATCAATGTATTATTCCATATTAACAGATTAAAGGACAAAACCACATGACCATTTCAACAGACACAGAAAATACATCAGGCAAAATCCAACACCCTTCATGATAAAAAGACTAACCAGAAATAGAAGGGATCTTCCTCAACCTGATAAAGAACATCTACAATAGGGACACCTGGGTGGCTCAGTCAGCTAAGCTTCTGCCTTTGACTCAGGTCATGATCCCAGGGTTCTGGGATTGCGTCTCACATTGGGCTCCTTGCTCAGTGGGAAACCTGCTTTTCCCTCTGCCTACATCTCCCCCTCCTTGTGTACTTGCTCGCTTGCTCTCTTTCTGAGAACTAAATAAAAAACCTTAAAAAAAAAAGTTTCTTAAAAAAAAAAAAAGGAACATCTACAATAGCTGATGTCATATCTAATGGTAAAAGACTGACATCAACTTAATGGAAAAAGACTGACTGTTTTCCTCATAAGATGTCCACTCTTCTATTCAACATCATACAGGAGGTTCTGGCCAGGGCAAGTAAGTAAGACAAAGAGAGGAAAGACATCTAGATTGAAAAGAAAGAAGTAAACACACCTCTACTATCTCTAATTTGCAGATGATGTGATCTTATACACAGAATGTCTTTAAAAATCCACTAAAAATCTACCAGAAGTAATAGAAATGAGGTTTTAGGACACAAGATTATTATTTTAAAAACATTAATTATAGAGGGGCACGTACTGCATGGAGCACTGGGTGTGGTGCATGAACAATCAATCTTGTAACACTGAAAAATTAAAATAAACAAATTTGGGGAGAAAAAAACCCATTAATTGTATTCTATACTCTAGCAATAAACAAGCCAAAAAATGAATTAAGAAAACAATTCCATTTATAGTATCACCAAAAAGAACAACATACTTAGGAAAAATTTAATAAAAATGTTAAGACTTATAACACTGAAAACTATAAAAACATTGTTGAAATAAAGATCTTAAAAAAATATAAAGACATGTCATATCGGTGGATGGGAAGAATTAATATTTTTAAGATGGCAAATTGATCTACACATTTGAGGTAATCTCTACCAAACTTTCAGATGCAAAACTGAAAAGCTGCATTGCAGCTTTCTTGCAAAAACTTAAAAGCTGAAACTAATCTTTACATCGTAATGCTGGGTCACTGGAAGTCAAAACAATCTAAA
Organism: Nasua narica; assembly: GCA_028533885.1. Classification (NCBI taxonomy): domain Eukaryota; kingdom Metazoa; phylum Chordata; class Mammalia; order Carnivora; family Procyonidae; genus Nasua; species Nasua narica. The sequence continues at coordinate 91,575,749 of CM052797.1, read as the reverse complement.
ACAAGAAGATCAAAGTTGGAAGACTCACACTTCTCGTTTTCAAAACCTACTACAAAGTATAGTAATAAAGTTGGGATAGTACTGGCAATAAGGACAGACATATAGATAAATGGAAAAGAACTGAGTCTAGAAATAAACTCTCACATTTATCATTTGATTTTTGACCAGGGTGCCAAGAAAAGTCATTGAGGGAAGGGTAGTTCTCTCAATAGATGGTGCTGGAACAATTGTATATCTATATATAAAAGAATGGATTTGGAACCCTACCTCCTATCATATACAAAAATAAACTCAAAGTAGATCATCAACCCAACTGCAGGAGTTAGAGCTTTAACTCCTAGAAGTTAGTAAAACTCTTAGAAGAAAACAGAGTAAATCTCTATGATTTGGGAATAGGCAGTGTTTATTAGACATGACCCCAACAAATCAAGTGATAAAAGAATAAAGAGATAAATTGAACTTTGGCAAAATTAAAAACTTTTTTTGCTTCAAAGGATGTTATCAAGAAGGAGAAAGACAGCCTACAGAATGGGAGAAAATTTTTGTTTATCATATATGTCAAGGAACTTGTATCCAGAATATATAAAGAACTCTTAACTTCAACAACAAAAGGGCAAGCTACATAAAATGGACAAAGGATCTGAACAGACATTTTTCCAAAAAACATACACAAAAAGCATACACCAATAAATTTATGAAAAGATGCATAATTTGCATTTAAGGAATGCAAATCAAAATTACAATGAAATAGCAGTTCACACCCACCAGAATGAAAAAGTCAGATAATAAGTATTGGTATGGATGTAGAGAACTCCTCAGACATTGTTGGTGAGAATGTAAAATGGTACTACTACTTTGGAAAAATGTTTGGCAGTACCTTAAAGTGTTAAACATAGACCTACTATGAACTGAAATTCCAGTCCTAGGTAGATACAGTTAAGAGAAATGAAAGCATATGTCCAAAAAATAAATGTCCAAAAACATATACACAAATGTTCATAGCAACATTATTCATAATAGTCAAAAAGTAAAAACAACCTAAAAATCCAACATCTGATAAATAAATCAACCAGAGAAACCAAAAGTGTATTAATGGTTTCTGGGGCTAGAGTGGGGGGTGGGAGGGATGGAGAGTGGAAATAGGGAAAGACATTAATGTGCATGAGGTTTCTTCTTGGGATGTTGAAAATGGTTTAAAATTAGACTGTGGAGATGGCTGTAAAATTCTGTCTACTGCTGAACTGTGTAAGTGGATGATTTTATGGTATGTGAAATACATCTCAATAAAGCTAATAAAACATATGCTTACCAGTAAGAGTCTGATTCCTGTATCCAGGCTTCTGTTCCACCACACATCTGTACTGGAGATCAACAAGTGCACTACTGATACAATGACTGTCTCCAATAAAGCATTTTCTGTATGCTGCCACACCTGCAGTACATAAATTATCCACTTTATCAGATAGAATTTAATAAATTTAAGCGAACTGTTAGAATAAATAAAACTGCAATTAAATTTAGCAGTACAAAAATACTATTGAGTGCTTATTAGGATTACCATTCTAAAAGCTCTTGTGAATCCAATGGAGACAGACACAGAGTGGAGCCCTTGTAAGGAACTGTCCAATGAAAGAAATGCTATCATAGCAAAGGGTGATACTAGGACAAACAAACAAAAAAGAGACAAATTTAATTAAGGCAAAGTAACCTCCTCTACCATGTTTTATTTTGGTTAATATAATTTTTATGAGCACATTTAAGCAGTTAACGGAAAAAACTAATAAACAAACCAAAACATAAAAGAATAAATGCCTGTATGCTATATATTGCAAAAACATGGGAATTCCATATTTCTGTATACTTCCTAGATATAACACAAAGTTAGTAGATTTTATCTTCCTACCTAGATTTAGCAAAATCCGTCTGACAACACCAATCTTCACAAGCCTTGTTCGCTTTTCTAAGAATAAAGTCACAGTTTGCACATCCTTTGGATAGAAAGGGTTTCGGAAAATCCCAAAGATATAGGTGCTTTGAATTTCTCTAAGTATCCACAGTATTATAAGCAATATCATCAAAACATAGCCAACAATAGCCTGAGGACTGTTTTTGGAAATCCATGAGAAACCAGCAAAGTGATGCAGCAGACTAGTTTCTATGAGAGCCAAGACTAATATGATGATGTAGAAAAGGCATTCCTTCCAAGTAAACTGTTTTTCTGAACCACTGGGTAAAGCCTTAGATTTGGTTCCAACTCTGTGTCTAGTCACACTGTGTTTGAAGACAAGACCCATGTCACTTAGGTTAAGACTCAGTAAGAACCCAAGTCCAGTCATGAAAAGAACCACACCAAGAGTGCTGGGAATGAAATACGATGTTACAGCTGTTCCAGCAGAAATGATGAACATAATTAATAACCTGCAGAGAAAAAGAAAGAAAGATTTGCTCGAAAAGTAAAATTGTACTTTAAGTTACACAGAACTTTAATATTTAAAAATAATTACCGTAGGTGTGTTGACATAGATGAGCCTCCAAGGCCAAACTCTAAAACCTGCTCCATTGCCCATAAGAAAAGTGCATCAGGTGGGGGCAGAGTCCCAAGTGCCCACAGAAAGGGTAAAAATATAAACAAGATGTGTAGAATCTGATTCACTTGTTCTAGAGCTGGTATATTTACCACAAACCTGTAAGAAAAAGGAAACATTTAAATCATACCAAATAATATACAGAAGATGATCTTCCCAGGAAAAACAAAACAACGCATGCATCCCACTCCCTGAAACAAAGGAATATTTACAAAAAGATCCTAGTCCCAAACTGCAGAAGATCAACATTTATAAATTGCGGCCATTGTTCTTCCCCCTTATCAGCAACTACCCCTACTTAATTGTGTATGAGACTTAGAAAATATGTGAATTCAAATGTGGTAAGAAGGAAAAAGTAATTAAAAGCAATTTACTGAATAATACTGAATTTAGGGATTTGTAAAATTGAACCAAGCCCAGAGTAAAAATATTTCACCCTTAACTGTCTAAACTACATCGCCTGAAATTCTACCAATGATTCTTGAGAGTTTAAAATTTTCTAATTTAAAATTATAACTCTGGGAAGGCCAAACCTTATTGGTGTTCTTACCATTAGTAGCTAGCAAAGAGAGCTCTTCTTGTCTTAACCTTAGGTCTCAGAATTTGAAGTCAGTATAATTAATATCAGAAGTCAGCAATGTTAGGTTATGAATCTGTCTCTGTGGGTTAGCCTGGGAACTTAACTAGCTTTTATAGTTATTGTTTTTATTTTATACAAATAGTGGTATGGATTTGAGAATATAAACTTGTAAAATACAATCTCATAAATTAGAGATGGCTCTATAAAGTGGAAAAATTGGTTCCTGGCATAGCACTTACCAGTTACCCAGATAGAATATTATATGGTTTTAAATAATTTAATAAAAACTTAAAGCACAGGCGAATAAGCACTAACAATATATTACTAATACTTTTGGAGTACAGCTGACCAAACACTGTCTGGAAACCAATAATTTCCTAATACTTACAATGTTCCAAAGGTAACTTGCAAAAGAGAAAACTAAATCTCAAAACTTACAGCATAATTATTCTTGAATACCTGAACTGCTTGGAATCAAAGTCAAGGAGAAGGCACTTTCTATAATAATTACCCACTTAAGTGTATGTTAACAGCCCAGAAGTAAATGTATAGCAACTATGGATATAATAATGACATAACGTGTTTGCTCACACAGATATCAGGACTATGTCAGCTAATGCACTCTGTGTCATAATGTATGTCCTTCAAATTTTTATAAGCAGAGAATTAATGAATACAAGGTTAAAAATGTGACGCTAAATTAGAGGATAGTACTTTTTGTAATGTAGTTTTAAAATACATTTCATTCTGGGAAGAAAATACTCAAGTACCAAAAAGGAAAATCAAACCACAGACAATAAACTGCAGGAAGGTCAAGGAAAACATGCAGATCTGTAGTTATTTTTCTTCTAAAAGACTTAACATTTCTCTTTCTAATATTTTCAAGGATAGCGTATTTTGTGTAAAAATAATGTATATTCAGGAAATATTTTACCCCAAAACTTCCCCAAATCTTTTTGTTCTTAAGCAATGACGTAGAAAATCTATTTATATACAAGAATATCATACACAAATACAAGCATATGTAATTTAAGCAACCAAACATTGTGATCACTTTCCTGAAAGACTCACACTCAAATAATATGATTATTGTGGTTAAGTCTTTTATATGGAAAATATGTTTAAATTCTATTTCTGATATGTAACATGAATTTTCTAGGGCAAAATATCTAAGCCTTCAAGAAAAAAACTTTGTTTGAATCTAACAACTATAAAAACATTTCAAGTTCCGTATATTCACTAAGATCCACATGCCCAGAAAAAAGATGTTTATAGTGGCTAAGATGACATAAATATGCATCATTCACTGAAACAATTTCTGAGAGTCTATGAACTAAGCACTATCAGTTTAACACTTGTCTTTAATAAAAATGCACAGAAAAAGTCATTTAAAATTGTTAAAACACAAGTGTACTGGGTAAAATAAAGAATGGGGAAAGAGAAAATATTATTATACTGTGAGACTTGTCTCTTTAACATTTACATTCTCTGAAATAAAACTAAGATACAATTTGATATATTTGACAACTGTCCAAACTTGAACAGTGCACACATTTCATACATTATTTATTTGCAGTATCATATCTACTATATAAAGATCATCTTGATTATTTTGTTGACCAAATTTTTTTTATTTAAATTCAATTAGCCAACATATAGCACATCATAAGTCCAGTGGGAGATAATTGTTCTGCATAAACATTTCATCTTTTTCTATAAAAATAGATTTGTGCAGGCTTTTGTCTTCTCCTTTCAGTTGAAAAAAAAACTCTTTGTAAAGATCAAACTGTAAACATTAAAACTGCATATTAAATCTAACTAGAATCAGTAAAAAAACATTTATGCTCTTTCATTTAGAAATGAGTAATGCAGGGGTGCCTGGGTGGCTCAGTGGGTTAAAGCCTCTGCCTTTGGCTCAGGTCATGATCTCAAGGTTCCGGGATCGAGCCCCACATCGAACCCCACATGGAGTCCCACATCGGGCTCTCTGCTCAGCAGGGAGCCTGCTTCCCCCTCTCTCTGCCTGCCTCTCTGCCTACTTGAGATCTCTCTCTGTCAAATAAATAAATAAAAATCTTCAAAAAAAAAAAAAAAGAAAAAAGAAATGAGTAATGCAGAAAGTCAAGGTAACCAAATTATAAAATAATAGATTTTTTTTTAAATTAAAGAACCGAGGGCATCATTTTAAATGCAAAGATGTACTATAGCAGTATATAATTTCTGATCTCAAAATAGCACAGTGGGACAGTAACTCAAGAACCTAAATTCTCAAAATAATCTTATACACTTAAGTCTTTTAGAAGGGGATGAATGTATATATATACATTGAAACTCAAATTTACTGCTAACTTTTCAAAACCAAGTATTTAACTGTAGTATATTTTACGGCTAATAAATGGTAGTGGTACTAACAGACCCATTATAAATGGATTTCCCATAAACTAATTCTCCCCTTACATATTCGACTAGTGAAGAACAACAAGGATATTATAGTGTCCTCTGGCCCATAAAAGTAGAAGAGATTAAGAACCAGAAGATTAACGACTAGAAGAGATTAAGATTTAAGGAATAGCAAATGGTCCCCTAAGAATAGGTCAGTTTCAGTACAAAAACTGGTTAAATATTTTTTAAATGTCTTATTTTAGCCTGCCATAACAAAATACCACAGACTAGGTGGCTTAAACAATAGAAATTTATTTCTCATAGCTCTAGAGGCAGGAAGATCAGAATGCCACCATGGTTGGGTTCTGGTGAACACTCTTCAAGGCTTGCAGACACTGCATCCTCACATGGTGGAGAAAGAGAAAGATCAAGCTCTCTGGTCTCTCTTCTTATAAGGGCACCAATCCCATTAGAATAGAACCACCCTGACGACCTAACTACCTTTCAAAGACCCTTATCTCCAAATACCATCACATTGGGGGTTAGGGCTTCAACATATGAATTTTGAGGGGGCACATACATTTATTCCTTAATATTCCACACCAGTCTCCCAAATTCATGTTCTTCTTATATGCAAAATACATGCATCCCATCCCAACAGTCTTAACAAATTCCAGCATCAACTCTGAAGTCCAAAGTTTGTCTACCATCTAATCAGATACAGGTGAGACTCGAGGTACACCCCATCCTAAGGCAAAATCCCTCTCTAGCTGTGAACTTATGAAATCAGATAATTTATGTGCTTCCAAAATAAAATGGCAGGACAGCCCCAGAATGGACATTCTTATTCCAGTAGGAAGAAACAGGAAAGAAGGAAGGGATGACATGCTTCAAAGAAGTCCAAAACCTAGCCAGGTAAATTCCATTAGATCCCAAGGTTGGGAAAGAATCTTCTTTGGTTTCATACTCTGCCCTCCAGGCCTCAAATAGTTCCACGGGGGGGTCTTACCCCCAAGGTTCTGCAGGGCAGTACGAGCCCTAAGGCTTTTCAGCTTTTAGTTTGTTGAAACCAAGGAAGTAGCCTGACAATCTCTGAATCACTTTGGGGGTCATTTTTCCCCTCTTCGTAAACACCTGTCAAATCACAGAAGTCTAACAGCCTTAGTTCATTTCATCTTGTCTCTGACCCTTTTCAAAGGAAAGATTCTTTTTCAGTTTCTGTTGAAACTGGCAGTATTTTTGTTCCTACAACCCCATAAACTCTTTATTTAGTGGTAGTCCAGTCGCACCCTTGGTGGTCACTTTAGAACATGCTTTCTCATTTTTTTTGGTGATATGGAGAGGCCCCAAATTTTCCAGACCTTCAAGTTCTGGTTCATTTTTTGCTTATTAATTCCTTCTTCAATTCATCTCTCCTTTTATATATATGTGCTGCCAAAGCGAGCACCATCTCTCCTTTCCTATAAGCAGTCAGGAGAAATCAAACTTTTCTTTCAACCAGTTGCTTAGAAATCTCCTCACCTCTATATCCAATTATATCATTCTCAAGTTCAACTTTCCACAAAACATTAGAAAGTGGTTCGGCCAAGTTTTGTGCCACTTTATAACAAGAATCACCTCTCCTCCAGTTTCCAGTAACAGGTTCTCATTTCTAAGACCTCACCAGAAATTCCTGTAAGTCCATATTTCAAGCATGCACCTCAAAAGGCTTCCAGCCTCTATCCATTACCCAATTTCAAAGCCACTTCCACATTTTTAGGTATCTGTTACAGAAGCAACCCACCTCTTGGTATCTAAATCTGTCTTAATCAGCTTGGGCTGCCATAATAAAATACCACAGACAGGGTGGCTGATACAACAGAAATTATTCTGGAGGCTGGAAGTCCAAGATCAGCATGCCAGCATGGTCAGATTCTGCTGAGAATTTTCTTCCTAGTTTGCAGACAGCAGCCTTCTCACTGTATCCTCATATAGTGGAGAGAGAGAGAGAGATCAAGCTCTCTGGTGTCTCTTTTTAAAAGAGCACTAATCCCATCAGATCAGGACCCCGCTCTCATTTTCCTAAGTATCTCCCAAAGATCCTATCTCCAAACACCAACACACTGCGGTAAGGGCTTTAACATATGAATATTTAGTTCATTACATGCCTATACATTTCTACCTAGACATGAACCCGTGAAAGAGAAAGCTGCAATCTACAGAAACAGAAATAAATGTCAGGTTTAGAAAAGGTAAGCAAAGGGGGTTATTCAACAATTTTGTAAACATTTTGGTAAATAATTTTGCTTAACAACTCTGTTTTCTATTTTTCTACTATAGCAAATAAAAAAACCAATATTCCTTGTACATAGTTACTACAACAAAATTAGAAATGTTATTCATCTTAAATTTACTCAATCTGCACATAATATTTATGTGTATAAATTTTAAAATTCTTCATTAGACCCTCTTAAGAAAGTTCAATCTCTTTTCATAGGTCTCAGCCAGGCTATCTTATAGATTCATAGCTTGTTATTGAAAGTGAAACAAAGAATTAAAATTTAGCTTATTTATCTTACCTTATAAGGGGTTTTCTTTTTACTCTTCAATAAGGTTTAATTATTGCTTTAGTATGAACGTTTAACAGAGATTACTCCTAAGAGATTAATCATCAGAACAACCTATCATCCAGTGGTTTGGTCTTGATGACTTTCAATTTATAGATTCATTTTTTTAATACTAATGAAGAGCTCATACTATCTATGCTGAAAAACAAAGCGAGTTATAAAGTATCTGATAGCTTATTACCTGTGTGCAAGATCTACAGAAACAAAGAAAAAAATATAAAGAGGTCTCATAAGAGGAGTGATTTCATAAGTATCCTGGGTTTGGAAAGTCGCAGTCTCTGCAGCTGTGTTTACAATTAATGAATATTCTCCTATACATAATGTCATCCATCCAAAGGCAAACAGTAGAACAGTGCCTCCTGTACTGCCATACAGCAGGGATATTCTATTTGGGAGCAGATACCATGTTCCAAGACCACACATTGACCCAGCAAGGAAAGAATGAAGAACTGTATTGGCTATATATTTCTTGCCAGGAATTAGAAATTTGATAGTCTCAGTGCCAGCACAACTTGTAAAGTCATGTTCATCTTCCTCTGCTAAGATATCTGTGGTTAGCATTCTTTCTACTGTCACCGATTTGTTTCTGGCGTATAAACTTGCGAACTGGATGATAAATGCAGCGAAAAGCATTAGTCCACCTGAAAGAGCTGCTGTGTAATAGTCTTCCAAAATGCCCAACTGATACAAGAGTGTTCCTAATCCACCCCAAACCCATGGCATCAGAAAAAGGACAGTTTGATTAACATATATGTAAGGAGGGGCGCAATAGCCTAATTTGAACCGAGGGCCTCCAAGAACAGTCTGCGGAAAGCGCTTCAGAAAGAAGTCCTGTTTGTAATCATTCAGCAGAGGCACATCTGGACTCATCCTTCTCATTCAGGATTATTCTGAAAGGCACATCCTCTTCTGTAATACAGCAGTCTCTAAGAAAAAGAAAAAAGTCACTACTTGACAATGTCATACTAAAAGATGGGGGGAATCCCACATTTCTATTTTTAACTCCTTAATTCTTTCAAGGGCAGGATTTAGAACTTCACCTCTCAAGCTCCTCCCCATTGCCTGACACACACACGGCACTAAACAAATAGTTGTGAAGTTGTTTTTCACTTGAAAAACAATCATACTAATTATTAATTTATCTAGAACTTAATTATTTGGGATTAGATCTTAAATTAACATTTTTAGACTTTAAAGTCAAAGAGAAGTTCAAAAAGCTAGTACTCTCAACTCAAATCTGCCAATGGTTTAACTAATCGTTTCCCTAAGAGTTTTTGATGTTTGTTTTTAAACTTTCCCTCTACTATAAGGGTCAGCAAAATTTTTCTCTAAGGGCTAAAGAGTAAATATTTTGGGCTTTGTGAACCATATGATCTCAGCTACAATGACTCAATTCTGCTGTTGTAGCAGAAAAGCAGCCATAGATAGATAATACATAAATAAATGAATTGGAGTGGTTGTTTTCCATTAAAGCTTTACGGTATTTTTAGCTGTACCTGTGGGCCAGACTCAGCCTGTGAGCCATAGTTGGCCAAACCCTGCTCTATACAATGAGGATATTCTCTTTAACTCCCTTGAATTGAAATGAAAATAGAAGTGGAAAAAAGAAATAGGAATACTGTTAGTCACATCATTTAGCAGTTATAGTAAACTTTAGGATTTTCTTAGAATTTGAAAAGTCAAATCCTGTTAAAATAGTAACATTTCAATAAAAAGCCATTGGCAGCTCAACATGCAGTAGAAAGAACAATAAATTGGAAATCAAAGGACTCCAGGTGTCTGACTAAATGCTTATCATTAGCTATGTTACCATAAGCAAACCACTTTCTGATTCAATTTTTACTTTCTCTGTTACCAGTTTCCAAAACCTACCCAAAGTAGGAAAACATGAAACAATAATAGGATCTGTATGTGCTGTAGTCTAGATTACTTCCTTTTCAGGGCCACAAAAATCTAAGTATAGAGGCGCCGGGCTGGCTCAGTCAGTAGAATATGTGATTCTTGATCTCAGGGTCATGAGTTCAAGCCCCACTCTGGGTATATAGATTACTTTAAAAAAAAAAATAAGATATATATATTTTTAAATCTAAGTATCAAATAACAGATTCTCTTCTCTTTGACTTTTCCTTTTCCAGGGATATACTCAGTAGTTATTCTGAAAAACAGTTGCCTGACACAAGATAGCTAGCAAAGTATTACTCGGGGATCATATATTGGGAGGGAAAAGAAAAAAAACAAGTTTAAAGCTAACTTTGTAAAGCAAGACACAGAGGTCAGCGAAACAGAAGAGAGAACCCAGAAATAAATACTCACATATATGGTAAAATATGTGACAAGAGTACCAAGACCATTCAATGGGGAAAGGATGATCTTTGGAATAAATGGTGCCAGGAAAACTGAGTATCCATATGCAAAAGAATGAAATTAGACCCTTAACATCACACACAAAAATTAACTCAAAATGGACCTAAGTGTAAGACAAAACAATAAAGCTCTTAGAAGAAAACATAGGACAAAAGCTTCCAATACTGGATTTGGCAATGACTTCTTGGATATGACACCAGAGGTACAGGTTAACAAAAGGAAAACAGACAAATTAGACTTCATGAAAAATTCAAAATTATGTGCATCAAAAACACTATCAATGGAGTGAACAGGCAACTAACTCAAAGAATGGGAGAAAATACCTGTATATCATATATCTATCTAATAAGGGCTTACTATCCATAATATATAGAGAACTCCTAAGACTCAATAACAAAACAAACAAACCAATTCAAAAATTGGCAAAGGACTTGAATAGACATTTCTCCAAAGATATACAAACGGCAATAAATGCATGAAAAGATGTTCAAAACTACTAATCATTAGAAAAGTACAAATCAGAACTACAACAAAATACCACTTTATAGCTATTTAGATGTCTACTATCAGAAAAATAGAAAACAACAAGTATTGGTGAGGATGTGGAAAACTGGAACCCTTGTGCACTGTTGGTGAAAATATCAAATGCTATAACTGTTGTGGAAAATAGTATGGTGGTTCCTCCAAAAAAAAATTGGATTACATATGATCCAGTTTTTTGATTTCTGGCTATATGCCCCAAAGAATTGAAAGCAGGGTATCAAAGAGATATTTGTAACTTGCGTTCATAGCAACATTATTCACAATAACTAAATTATGGAAGCAACCGAAGTGTCCAATAAAGGATGTATGGATAAACAAAATGTGGTATATACATACAATGGATATTTTTTCAACCTTAAAAATAAAGGAAATCCTGCAACATGCTATAACATGGATGAACCGTAAGAGCCTTATGCTAAGCAAAATAAATCAGTCACAATAAGATAAATATTGCATAATTTCACTAAGACAAGGTACTCAGAGTTTTCAAAATCATAGAAAGTTGAATGGCAGTTGCCATAGGATAAGGAAAGAGAATGGGAGTTACTGGTCAATGGACATAAAGTTTCACAAGATAAGAAGTCACGGGGATGAATGATTGTGATGACTGCACAACAGTATGCTTATATTTAATACCAATGAACTATATGCTTAAAAATGGTTAGGTTACGTAGTAAACATACGTATTTTACCACACACGCACAAATTTAAAGCCATCTTAAAATAGCCTTTCTTCTTTTCTTTTCTCCTTCCTTTCTCCCTTTCTTCCTTCTCTGTTCTTTCTTCATTTTAAAACAGTCTTCCCACAAGTCGGTTCTATCCAACCAGTATCAGTCTTAGAGAGATTTTTTAAGCATCAGGAAAAGTTTGGGGATCACTACTAAGAATTACTACTTTAGAGAACCTTTTGTTATACTGTTAGGAAGTTCTTTAACTGTAAACACTCACCATTTTTTATCTTCTGGTCATTGGTCTACAGAGAACAAGTCATAACTTTTACTTATATGGCAGCCCTGCAAGTACTCACGGAATAACACAACTGCAGGGCCAAATGGAACTTTAGTTGGTGATGGTTCAATCTCAAGAGACGAAAAGACTGCTTCCCCATCTTAACGAGCTTAACTCCTGCCCTGATGTCAGGCTCAATGTACTCCCTTATCCTGATAGGACTGTTCTATAGAGGCCAAAGGGTAAGTAAGGGCAAACTCCTGTGAGCAGGCACAAATATTCTGATTGCAATTATCTACAGAAGATGCCATCAGAAAGGAAAATGAACTTGGATGTCTGTCCCAGTCTTTTAAAAGAGACTGGATATCCCTGGAATTTTCCCAGAGAGTTAGGTAAAAGCTGGTTCCTCCTGTTCCACTGAAGCGATGAGGAACGAAGTGAAATGGCTCACTGGGAAAGGAAGACAGAAACTGAAGACACCTTATAAACCAGATTATTTAGCTGCATGTACTTAGGAATCTTTGGTAGAGCTTAGTTTAAATATTCTTACTCATTTGATAGAATACTCTGTGATTATATTCCAAACAGTGAGATACTCTAAAGATCTGTTGTTAATGTGGACACAGAACGATGCCATGAAATGTTGAAAAGTAAAATAAACACACTGATGATCTCATTTGCATTTTTTTTTTAAAAAAAGAGTATACACACCTATGTGTATACATGGTTATGTGTAGTTTGTATGGGTGTGAAAAGTTCCAGATAGCATACATGCTGGGGTGTTCTTGTGTATTTTACATAGAATATTTTGATATCTCTTCAAATGACCAAATAACCTCTAGAATTCTCAGCCCCATGCCCTACAAACACATCCTGCTCTTTTTCTTCTGGGTGCTTCTGCTCATGTCCTTTCTTTCCTTCTCTAATTGGTATTCTTGGTCAACTTTAACGATTGAGTCTAATCCTTTCTGAAAATTCCCTACAACATTCTCTTCTCTCTGCATATCAAACATTGCTTGTTCATACTACTCATCTTGTAACATGTATCAACATAGGGCATTTCTCGTATTGTTCACCTCTTCACGTATTATTTTTTCATATGTATGTCTTTTCTCTACCAATAAGTTATTTGTGGGCAGAGGACAAATCTTGAGACACTTCACTTGAGACAGAATATTTAGTAAAATACCCTGGTATGGAGAGAAATATAATATATTAACAGTAAAGCTTAAATAAGATGATTAAAATTAAAAGAAAACATTAAACACTGTTGTTTAAAGGGGAAGTTGGGAGTATTTACTGTTTTTGAAAACCTTTCTGTATATCCTGCCCCACTCACAATGGTAAACTCATAAACTCTTTCTTCTTAGTTTTTAAATGTTTAGAAGAATTTAATTTATTTTTAATATGGAATAAATAATGGCATTTATTGATAGTATTATTGGCTCGGAAAGTATGTCCCAAAAGCAAAATAGGAACAGGATCGGCTTGAGAGGGATACATGGCTAGGCTTCTGCAACAGAAAAGGAAATGGGTAGAGAATTTTAACAAGTCAGAAATCCAATTTTAGTTTGCTCCCTGTCCTACACTACATTTTAACTTCCTTCACAATCAGGAAAGAGAAGTTAGTTCATACTGGGAGAGAAAAGCAAAGATAAAACAGCAGGTACAAGAGTCAAAATGAGGCAGGAGCAATCAACAAAGAAGTGAGAGAACATCAATAAATATGAAGAGAATGTTCATACTTAAGTTCCCTCAAGACACCTTAGAAGCACACAGGAGGACACTTAGATGGTAATTTGAATTATTTTAATGTGATATTAAAAGCAAGGTGGAAGGATACAGAAGTATCTGCCTTACACAATGTTTCTTAAAAGGGGGTCCATGGTTAAAGAAGTTTGAGAAATAACACACTAGATTGTCATCTTGAAGAGTCACAGTGGATATCAGCAAACTGAAGACTGAAACTCAGACATCTTTGAAATTAAAACAAAACAAAACACCACTGCAAATCTCCTTAAAATGTATCATTTGAATTTTCCAAACTTACTTGAACAGGGAGCCCATCTTTCCCACAAAACATCTTAGTAACAGTTCATGTGTATAGTGTTCTATTTCAACTAGTTTGAGAAATATTGGCCTGAGTGTCAGTTAAGATCTTAAAGATTTAGCTAAGCCAAGGGGAATAAAAAAGATATACTAATCAAGTAGGAATGTCATAAACAAAGGTACACAAGGAAAAAGATTAGGAGGGAAATTTGACAAGTAGCAAGTATATCAGATTGCTTTTGAAAAGCTTATTTCTAGTATGGGTATTTTCTTTCTAATATTTTAAGGATAAAAGAGGATTATAGCCCAAATACTAGAAATTCATTAAAGAAAAAATTATGACAACTGGTACTGGTGTGATTTTTAATTACAGATCCTGGAATATTTAAAAAATATTTTCTTTATAGGAAGCAATACTTAACATTTACACAGAAAGACCTTCTAAATCCTAATCTGGATTACTAGAATGGAAAGGAAAATCAGAATAATTAAAACTTAGTTCCTGAATGAGATTTTGGCATACATTCTCAGAGAGAATTCCCAGACTGACGGATGCATTTATTACAGCTGCTGCCTCCAACATGTTAAAATGAAAAATGTCTCAAGGCTTAGGGGAAAAAAATGCCGTGAAAAGAAAGGTTAAGGGATAAAGAATGCATCACAACATTGATTTTGGCCATATGCTTTCTTCATATGCTACTCTAAAAGTGGGCCAACAAAGTAGCCATAGAAACCCTGCTTTGTTTGGAATTTGAGCCATGTTTCTTATGCATTATCCAAAAGGGCAAGAAACAGATCAATTTGGCAATGTACTAGGGGGAATTTTTATTTTTCAACTTTAATGCAGGTATCAGGCAAGATATCAATGTGAAAAATCCCTTAAAACAAACAAACAAAAAATAACAAAAAGTAGCAGTTTGGGGGGATTACAATAAATTTATTGTTTTCTTAGTTTGGCAAATAGAATTTGTAAAAACAGAAGTTTTAGCCAATTGTCTGATTTTTATTTAGTGAAATTTACTTGGGTTTTTTTTTAAGATTTTATTTATTTATTTGAGATAGAGACAGTGAGAGAGAGAGCATGAGAGGGGAGAAGGTCAGAGGGAGAAGCAGACCTCCCGTGGAGCCGGGAACCCGATGTGGGACTCGATCCCAGGACTCCGGGATCATGACCTGAGCCGAAGGCAGTTGCTTAACCAACTGAGCCACCCAGGTGCCCAAAAATTTACTTGTTTTTAACCTATCCCATTATTTTTATTGATTGGTCAATTTCATTCATTGAACCTACACTTCCTTCTTCTGTTCTACTGGACTCAGATTTTTTTTATAATAAGAACACTTAACACCAGATGTACCCTCTTAACAAAATTTTAAGTGTATAATACAGTATTGTTAAGTAGCAACACGATGTTATATGGATCTCTAGAACTTATTCATCTTGTAGGACTAAAACTTTATATAGCATGTCTTCTTCCTGTTTCTTCCTTCCCCAAGCTCCTGGCAACCTTTGGTCTACTTTGTTTCTATAAGTCTGACAATTTTAGATACTTCACATAAGGAGAATCCCTTAGTATTTGTCCTTTTCTGACTGGTTTATTTCACTTACCATAATGTCTTCAAGGCGAATCCATGTGATCATAAATGGCATGATTTCCTTCCCTTTTAGGGCTAAATAACATTCCATTGTATGCATATAACACATTTTCTTTCTCCATTCATCTGTTGATAGACACTGGGTTACTTCTGCTTTTTGGCTATGGTGAATAATGCTGCAATGAACACGGGAGGGCAAATATCTCTTCAAGATTCTGATTTCAGAGGAGGGGGTGCGGGGGGGGGGGGGGGTTGGGCGAGCCTGGCGGTGGGTATTGAGAAGGGCACGTATTGCATGGAGCACTGGGTGTGGTGCATGAACAATCAATCTTGTAACACTGAAAAATTAAAATAAACATATTTGGGGAGAAAAAAAAAGATTCTGATTTCAATTCTTTCAGATAAATTCCCTTAAGTGGGATTGCTGGATCATATGGTAGCTCTATTTTTAATTTTTTGAGGACCTTCCACACTGTTTTCCATAGCAGATGCACTGCTTTGCATCCTACTAACACTTTACACAGGTTCTAATTTTTCCACATCCCTGCCAACATTTGTTATTTTTCTTTCTTTTTTCTTTTTCTAGTAGCCATCCTAACAGGTGTGAGGTGACATTGAATCCACACTTACTGGGCACTTCTGCAACTGTGTCTCAACTGTATTTTTGTTATACCTTTAAGAAGTTTACCTTATCCTATTTGTCAAATTTTATTAAATCTTTGCTCTAATATTTTTAATTCCTAAAAGTACATCTTTAACCCCTAGATGTTCCTTTTTATAGAATCCTATTATTTCAGTAACATGGTTTATCTTTCTGAGAATATTCACTACATGTACATGCAGACAAATGTCATTAAATTTCTTTGTAAATTGCCTTTTTGTGCCCTTTGCCCTTTTTCCTTTAAAGTGTTCACTACTTTTATTAATTTGAAATAACTTTTTATATAATGAAGGATATTAACTCTGACATATATTATAATCTTTTTTTCTCCCCCCATGTTAACTTATTCTTGCAGCACTGTTAGAAGATGCTGCTAAGCATTAAAATTCAAGAGTTGTTAATACAGACAAATGTGTTAACCTTCCTTTCATAGAGAAATAGCTAAATGAAAATTCAGTACTTTCTACACATTTAAACTTTTGAATACCTGCGATGTACTCCATAATGGTAATAGGCCACTCTCTGATCTGAAAAAGTTTATAATCCAGTGGGATAGAGATCAGTGCCCTCTCAAATAATTATTACTGGTAAAAGTAACTCTGGAATTATTTTAATTTTCATTATCAAGAGAATAAACAATATACAAAGTTAGTTTATAAATACCATAAAATTATTGAACAAAATTAACTTCTCAAGAAAAAGTAATTCCTGCTTATTTAAAAAATGACTACACAAACTTTGCAGTAATATATAGAGTGTCCTCATCCACATTCCTAAAAAGTATTTTTAAAAATTTGAAAAGAAATATACTGAAGTTCTACTTTTCTAAGCATCATACCTTTACTAATTTGGAAAACAAAAACTTCAGGTCTGGAAAAGAAACAAAATGGCTTACACCTTAGTACTCAAAAAGCATGCTATGACACAACTTAATTCTCATTTGCCCTAGATAAAATGACCTGTTCCCTGTCAGAGCAGTTCTAACAAAAAAGCACCTGTGGACTTTTTTTGATAGCCAAATGCAAACTGTTGAAGATATCAGTAGGAATCTAGAGATGAAAAGATAGCTACCCCTATAATTCTGAAAATACTCTACGAATATTAACTAAATGCCATTTAGTTAGAAGCAGCCTCTTCTACCCACCAAAAAGGAAAATCTACTCAAGCACTTAAAGAGTCTTAAAATGAAAGAACAAGGGGCGCCTGGGTGGCTCGGTTGGTTGGGCGACTGCCTTCGGCTCAGGTCATGATCCCGGAGTTCCGGGATCGAGTCCCATATCGGACTCCCGGCTCTGCGGGAAGTCTGCTTCTCCCTCTGACCTTCTCTCCTCTCATTCTCAGTCTCTCTCTCTCTAATAAATAAAATAAAAATCTTTAAAAAAAAAAAAGATTTTATAAAATGAAAGAACAAGTACAATAACATCTCTTTGATCTATAAAATGGTACTTATTCAAATTCAAGATTTTGGGGGGGGTCTTTGAATTTAAGAGTATTCTGTATATTCACAGGAATTGGTTTGTAGAGAAAACTATGAATGGATGGAAAGGGTAAGTAGATAGCTCAAAGAACCTATTTATTGCAGATATTGGGAAAGCTTCACAGGTAGAATGATGAGTTGTCAGTTCTATGATTCACCCTTCTCAAATGTACAACACTAGAATATGAATTATTAACATTCTGCTCCTTTTGGAAAAATAAGATGGTAGAAAATAGCCAAAAGTCACATCAGCATATCACAAATGTGCAGGAGGCCCTGCTGACACTTCTCTCCCAATCTACCCTTCCCACTCTGCGTACATTTTACCAATTCAAAGCAATTAACAAATTTTTCTTTCAAAGTCAAGTATCAGGTGGATAAGGTGTACCATTCACATGGATTACCAGAAATAAATCAACTTACTTTACAGAAAACTGAGAACCAGTGAAATTGGTGACTTAACACACCGTGTCAGTTGGTAGCCGACTGAGTTTTTCAATCCTACCAAGCCATTGACAAATGAGAGGGAATTTTATTTTTGAGGTCAGAGAAATAGAAGGATAATTGGGGAGAAAGAGTTTTCAGGGAAAAGTGCGCCTGAGAGGAATCTCCAAAATGTCAAATGGAAACATTTGTTAGCTAAGCCAGCATGAGGACGCTGGCACACAGGACTTCTTGGTAAGAGATAAACACAACTGGGAAAGTGTCTAGAAGAAAAGATTCTCACCATCAAGAAAATGAAAACCCACAGAACAGGAAAAAATTTTTGCAAATCATATATATGATAAGGGACTTACATCTAGAATACATAAAGAACTCTTACAACTCAATAGTGAAAAAAAAAACAAATAGGCCAATTTAAAGGATTAAAATAGGCATTTCTCCAAAGATAATATACAAATTGCCAATAATCACACAAGACAATGCTCCACATCATTACTCACTCATTAGAGAAATGCAAACCAAAACTGCAATGAGATATCACTTCAAATCCACTTGACTGGTTATCAAAAATAGCATTGGTGAGGAATCTCCACACCAATACTATTTTTGATAACCAGTCAAGTGGATTTCAATGTCATAATCACCAAACTGTGGAAAGAGCCAAGATGCCCTTCAACACACAAATGGATAAAGAAGATGTGGTCCATATATACAATGGAATATTACTCAGCCATCATAAACGATGAATACACACTTTTGAATCAACATGGATGGGAGGGGAGGAGATTATGCTGAGTGAAATAAGTCAAGCAGAGAAAGTCAATTATCATATGGTTTCACCTTACTTGTGGAACATAAGGGATAACATGGAGGACATTAGAGGAAGCAAAGGGAAAGTGAAGTGGGGGAAAACGGAGGGGGTGACGAACCATGAGAGACTGTGGACTCTGAGAAACAGAGGGTTTTAGAGGGGAGGAGGATGGGGGGATGGGTGAGCCTGGTTGGGTATTAAGGAGGACACGTATTGCACGGAGCACTGGGTGTGATACATAAACAATGAATCCTGGAACACTGAAAAAATAAAATTAAATTTAAAAAATAGTATTGGTGAGATTGCGGAGAAAACCAAACCCCCAAGTTATAAGGTAAAATGGTACAGCTGCTTCCAAAAATAGTCTAGCAATTTCTATAAATGCTAAATATAGAGTTACCAGATGGCCTATTAATTCTAATGTTGAGTATTTACCTAAGAGAAATAAGAACATAAGTCTACACAAAAATTTGTACACGAACATTCATAGCAGAAATATTAATAGCCCAGAAGTGAAAACACTTGATGTCCATCAACAGATGAAACACCAAAACACCAAAAATGAAAAAACACCATTTCACATTTATGTCCATCAACAGATGAAATAAAATGTGGTATATCCATACGATGTAATATTATTAGGCTATAAACAAGAATAAAGTACTGACTTATGCTACAACATGGACGAACCTTGAAAACAGAATAGAATGCTAAGTGGAAGACAGTCACAAAAGGCCACTTATTATATGCTTCCCTATATACGAAATGTCCAGAATATGCAAATCTATAGACAGAAACAAGTTAATGTTTGCCTAAGGCTGGTGGGGATAGTGACAAGGGTGGGAAGGAGTAATTCCTATATGATACAGGGCTTTTTAAAGGGATGATGAAGTGTTCTAAAATTGACTGTAGGAATACTTGCACAGTTCTGTGAATATACTAAAAACCACTATACGCTTTTTTTAAACTTTAATACATCTTTTAAATTTTTTTAATGTAAATTCCAGTTAGCATACAGTTTAATATTAGTTTCAGGTGTTCAATTGTACACTTTTAGTGACTGAAGTCTATGGAATTTTAATTATATTTCAACAACAAAGTTCTTACAAAGGAAAAAGAAACAGAAAAGTTCCACAACCATGTATATTGTCTGCTAATAACTAGTAAGAAGTTTAAGAGTGGCTGACAGGTGTCACAGTTAAATCACTAAAATGGCAATATCTGGTCATGAGGCTGGCTCTAGATGCTATAAGGGTTTGGAGGGTTGGTATGGTGGCAGTAGACACTCCGTAATATAAAGGATGGTCTTTGCCCTAATTGTAAGAATGATTCACTTAAAAAAATATTATATAGTTGAATAAAGGAGAAATGAT
Source organism: Nasua narica (assembly GCA_028533885.1). Taxonomy (NCBI): domain Eukaryota; kingdom Metazoa; phylum Chordata; class Mammalia; order Carnivora; family Procyonidae; genus Nasua; species Nasua narica. The sequence goes on along the minus strand of CM052797.1, from coordinate 91,555,333 downwards.
TGGTAAATAGCAGATAATTCACAGATCTGCGATGTTGTAGATTTCATTGATGTAAACACTGGTCCTTGAGTTGTGAAGAGAGGCAGCCGATGGCGGGAAAGAGTTATTCGTGTTCAGGGGGCCAGAAATTGACCAAGCTGGGGTAAACGCGGTTTAACTGGAAGTAAAGAAAGAGTACAGTACTATCTAAGGGACGCAATTTGTATACTTTATTGGGGTAAAAAGGACATCACTAAATCAAGACTCAATGGACCGTTTTCCATTCCGCAAGTGTCTCTTAGAAACAAAATGCTGTAACTCAACAAGCTAACGCAGTCTTTTGAAAGAAAATTAAAGTCATATTGGACCGATTCCTCTAGCCACTAAGTTCACCTTCCGTCTAAAAAGTGCAATAATCGCACCTGAAGGTTTTATAACGAAGAAGGAGAAATCGGTGGCAATTAAAACTGCAAGAACAATGTGCCTCTCCATAGGCTTGGAAATTAAGGTAACTAAGAAGTCCTCAGGTGGGTGTCGTGGATGGAACGTACCTCGAGTCACCCGAGGGAAGAGGCGATGAGAAGGAATCCCGGGAACTGCATTTTTGCAGGTAAACCCGGGTTGGGCGATCCCGCCAGGAGGCTGCCTGCGACCCGAACGCAGAGGCAGAGAAGTTCCAGCGGCCAGGCAACCAGCTCACGGCGATCGCGCCCGAGCAGGCTCCGCGTTTCCATGGCTAACGTCAACTCTAGCCCGCGCCACCGCTGCGGAACCGAGATCTCGCTCAGGGGCGGTTCGGGCGCTCGGCTCGCTCCGCCCCTCGGCTTGTGCTCCCGCTGGGGTGCTTCCCAACCCGCCGGTTAGGCGAGGCGGAGGTGCGGAAGAGACACGCTTCGTTCACTCCAGGCGTGGGCCCACATTCCTCTGAGGCGGGGTCGTGGGAGTCTCTCCGGCTCTAGCCTAGTCTGGGGCTTCCAACAAGGCGAAGGGAACGGGTCCCAGCAAGCCCTGCCCTTTCACCCAGGGCCGCGCCCCTACGCAGGAGCGCCGTTTCCCTGGTGACGTGACGTGTCCGACGGAGTGGGTAGCGCTTTCTGGCAGATTGACGTACGGCCGCCATTTCGCGAGCTTTGGCTTGTCGGGGGTCTGGCTGCAAACTCTGGAGTGTTGTGTGACTCCAACCGCTCGCCGTCTCGCGAGTTCCATTAACCACATCCGCCCTTTGGCCATCACCACCCAGCACACCGACGGTAATAAATGCTTTTAAGTAATACTTCATACATCCAATTCGACTTGGAAGATTTGAAGCTAAATATACGTGCTATTGCCCTTTATTGCATACTTTTTCTCCGTGAGGAGATTTTTAAATGCAAGGAACCAAAATGTCCCATCACTGAATCATGCTACTAAGAAGGTATCTGTTTATTAATAAAATAAGGCAAAGTCCACATATCCTAATGGGGGGGGGGGTAACAAAGCCGTGGCAGACTCAGAGGCAATTTAAGATGTGGCAATCTTTACAGGGTGGCCACAGAGTCCTAGTTTTGCTAATTTAAAGTTATACGCCCACTGCCTCCATTTTCCATGAAGTTTGATTCCTTCCTCATGTTCTGGACACCTTCCAGATTGCCAGCTGAAGTCCACAAGATGGCCCCTTAGAGCATTAACTTGGTAATTGGTCTCAAATGATTTAGAGGCTCCCTAAGGGAACTCTGAAGCCAATTTGTCACTATTAAGGTACCTGTGTTTCCCTAAGTGATTGACACCCTAGCAATTGTGCATACTTGGGACTCCTGAGTGCTCAAGGACTGTCTTGTTTGGATCTCCTTACCCCAACACTATGAATGCGGCCTTTTTTGGTTTGTTCTCTGGCTTTCCTGGAAATGATGGCTTAGTTCTTAAGCATCTAGGTTTCAGCCCATGATAGGAAAACTTTTTGTGTGTTAATATTAAAAGCAAGCCAAAGCTTACATACATATATACATATATGGATAGATAGATACTACTCTCTTCAGAGGGAAAGTGTAGTTCATTGTTAAGTATGTGGAAGAAAACCCTGTGCAGTTTCAATGCTGAACATATACTTGTGTTCAAAGACACAATTAGTGGTCTGAAGGGGAAATAGACTCTTAATATTTCCTATACTTTGGAGAAAGAAAACCTTAGTCCTCATGGGTCAGGGTACCACATTAAGCATCTTTGAGGTATTTGCAATTGCTAGGAAGTCAGTGTAGTGTTGTTAAGAGTAGAGGCTCTGGAAGAGGAGGGGCTCAGGTAGTCCTAAATTGTTGGAACCGTGACACAGCTCACTACTTGTGTGATATAGGGGTTACCTAATCTTACTGGTGCTGTTTCCAATTCTTGTAAAATAGGGTTAATAATAGAAATTTATTGCACAGGAGTTTGGGTAGATTGGATTAAATAACTAGATCGCTTAGTTAGGCACAGCTTAAGTACCTAGTGAGAATGAGTTATTCTCTTCATGTAGAGAGGCTGTATTTTTGTCACCCTAAATTACATATAGTTCAATCAGAATTAATATTTTTATTGTTGTAATGCCTGCTGTAGATATTTGGTTGTTAAATTTTTCTTTTTTTCCAGTATGTTACTTTGCACTTGGAATAAAATTAGTAAAGCTTATGGTACAAGGCTTTTGTTTACTTGTACATGGAAAGTATTCATTCAACACTTTTTTTTTAAAGATTTTGTTTATTTATTTGACAGAGAGAGATCACAAGTAGGCAAAGAGGCAGGCAGAGAGAGAGAGGAAAGCAGGCTTCCCGCTGAGCAGAGAGCCGGATTCGGGGCTGGATCCCAGGACCCTGAGATCATGACCTGAGCTGAAGGCAGACGCTTTAACCCACTGAGCCACCCAGGAGCCCCTCATTGAACATTTATTGAAATAGTGGACGGTATTTGTTTGCCAGGAACCATGCCTATTCCTGCAGGTACAAAGTCAAATAACACATGACCCCTATCCTCAAGGAATTTATCAAAATATAATGAGAGACTAACAAGGACATTGGTAATTACAGAGTGTGATAAACAGGCACTGGAGCCATAGAAACGGAGAACTGGGACATAGGAATCATTCTAGGGAAGGAAATTTAGGATGGCTGCAACAGAGGTATAAAAAAATATAAGTCTGCTGGATGAAGATGCGGGAGAAGAGGTTTTCTAAAACGGGGACCATCATTCATTCATTTAGCAAATATTCAGAGCATAAGTCTGGTACATAGGAGCCCTATTTAATCTTAACCGTATGGAGGTAGCTTATTGTTATTCTCATTTCAAATATAAGGAATCTGAGCGTCAGAAGAGTAAAATAAATGAGAATTGGAATTTAGAGTGTATCTGTACATCTTCAAGATCCATATTTTTTGTTAACCCTGCTGATTGACATAAAATGAAACATTACCAAAAATCTAGAGCTGCTTCTTTAGCTTGAGAAAATGTTTATCCAGCTATTATCATGGCATACATGTTTTTGTGTAATTGTAATGCCCATTTTCAAGTTACTCCTCTTGCCAAAAAGTAAAAAAGAAACAAAAGAATCCAAAATTATAAAACCCTCACTCTGCCCCATTGCCCACAGACCACTGACCAGAGGGCTCTGAAAATAATACCGAGCTGCAGCACAGGGTAAGGTGATTTAAAGTGAAGAAGTAGCTTCATGGAATTTGGAAGTTCAGCTTCCAGGGCAAGGCAATAGAAAAAGCTAAAATTTGGTTAAGGTTTGGATCAGCGTGGGGAATGGGTAGAGGGGTAAGGAGACCAAAGAAAAAGATGAGACTAAGCTTCAAACCGTGTGACCACAAAGTTTGAGGTACCTTTAAAGTAAACATAGGAGGAAGAATAGGTTTGGAAAGAAAGATAATCCACTTTGAGACATTTTGTGTTTTAAGAGCTTGTGAGATATATGTCCAGTTGCAGATACAGGATTGGACCTTGGGAGACAGATCAAGACATAGATATTTGGAAGTATTCTACATTTTTAAAAAAAGTTTTTTTGAAATCAGGAGATTAAAAGAGAATGCCAAGGTTTGGATATTAGTGAATGTGAAGAAAACCATTGGGAGAGAAAAAAGGGACTTTAAAATGAGATGGTCAGTTTTTGTGTTTTTTTTTTAAGATTTATTTATTTATTTGACAGAGAGAGAGAGATCACAAGTAGGCAGAGAGGCAGGCAGAGAGAGAGGGGGAAGCAGGAAGAGGTCTGAGCAGAGAGCCCAATATGGGGCTCGATCTCAGGATCCTGAGATCATGACCTGAGCCGAAGGCAGAGGCTTAACCCACTGAGCCACCCAGGCACCCCAAGTGGATCAGTTTTTTACATGGCTTGTTGAAATTTCATAAATTTCTTTATGTCACAAAATATATGCATATAAATGTATATAAAGACCATGTGAATGGGCATGTGGTGGGTAGCAATTTTACTATGTTCACAGGCATATGAGTTGGGTGTCATTGAGTTATGAGGATAATAAAGAGAGGGAGTAGGGTTTTATGGTAAGTGAAATAAGTCAGAGAAAGCCAAATACCACATGATCTCACTTATATGTGAAAACCTAAAAAAAGATAAAGCAGAAACACACTAATAAATGAAGAAATCAAATTGATGGTTGCCAGAGAGAAGGGGGACAGCGGGATGGGCAAAATGGGTGAAAGATAGTGAGAGATTCAAGCTTGCAGTTAGGGAATGAATAAATCACAGGGATAAAAGGTACAACATAGGAAATATGGTCAATGGTATTATAATAAGGTAGTATGGTGACAGGTGGTATTTGCACTTATAGTGAGCATAGTATAACTTAAAAGCTCGTCCAGTCTATGTGTTTTGCACCTAAAACTAATGTAACATTGTGTATCAACTATACTTCAATAAAAACAAAGAGTGACCCATTGTTAATTATAAAGTTTCCCACTGAAACTTCCTTTAATATAGAAAAAATCTTATACTAGGTAAACATTCATAAATAGGACTATAAAATAAACAATGTACAATGTAATCATAGCTTGCCATTAATTAGTTTTAAACTTTGTTGTAAAATACAATATATTTTAAATTATAATTCTGAAAAGTTTATATTTCTCATGAATATAGGTAGAATTTTTCAGATTTTGGTTTTAAGTATTTTTAATTTTCTTGTGTTATTCTTAAATTTCATTATTATTTCACATCAATAATTTCACAGATTAGATTTTTAATTTTAGGAGTGTTTTAATTAATATTATTTTAGAAAGTTGTCAGCACTGGAAACTTAGGTATTTGTTTAAAAAGAGCACAGTAGAATTGTTGATAGACTGAAAAGCACTAAATTGGAATATTTAAAAGGCTAGAGTTTCATTTTTAAAATTGCATTAAATTTTTTAAACGTTTATGAATATAACTTTTACTAAAAGATCAATCTCTAAATATCTACATGTGTATTCACAATTTCACTCTTTGCAAAAATTAAGGTACACATAGATCTGAATTATAACAATTTCCCCTTATTTTGGCCCATGTAAATAAGAGCTGACTGTGCAGATGAGATTTCATAGTCTTTATTCCCAGTGTCCTACACTAAGAATGGAACATAAATCAACCTCTTCTATTACACTGTTACCAAGGATATATCTCAGTAATACTTATTTCTAAAGCAAGAGCTGAAGGTTTTAGATGTCCTTTTCCAGACATTTACTTGCTAACTTCTATATATTTTTTAAATTTTTTAAATTTATTTTTAAGTTTTTTAAATTAATGTATAATGTATTATTTGCCCCAGGGTACATGTTCGTGAATCATCAGGCTTACACATTTCACAGCACTTACCATAGCACATACCACCCCCCACAATGTCCATAACCCAGCTACCCTATCCCTAACCCCTCTACCCACAGCAACCCTCAGTTTGTTTCATGAGTTTAGGAGTCTCTTATGGTTTGTCTCTCTTGTTTCATTCCCCCCACCCCCCATGACCCCCTGCCCTGTTTCTCAAATTCTTCATATCAGAGAGATCGTATGATAATTGTCTTTCTCTGAGTGACTTATTTCGCTTAGCATAATACCCTCTAGTTCCATCCACGTTGTTGCAAATGGCAAGATTTCGTTTCTCTTGATGGCTGCATAGTATTCCATTGTATATATATACACCACATCTTCTTTATCCATTCATCTGTTGACGGACTACTAGGTTCTTTCCGTAGTTGGGCTATTGTGGACATTTCTGCTATAAACATTTGGGTACATGTGTCCCTTCGGATCACTCCATTTGTATCTTTAGGGTAAATACCCAGTAGTGCGATTGCTGGGTCGTAGGGTAGCTCTATTTTGAACTTTTTGAGGAACCTCCATACCGTTTTCCAGAGTGGCTGTACCAGCTTGCATTTCCACCAACAGTGTAGGAGGGTTCCCCTTTCTTCACATCCTTGCCAATATCTGTTGTTTCCTCACTTGTTAATTTTAGCCATTCTGACTGGTGTAAGGTGGTATCTCACTGCGGTTTTGATTTGTATTTCTCTGATGCAGAGTGATGTTGAGCACTTTTTCATGTGTCTGTTGGCCATTTGGATGTCCTCTTTGCAGAAATGTCCATTCATATCTTCTGCCCCTTTCTTGATTGGATTATTTGTTCTGTGGTTGTTGAGTTTGAGAAGTTCTTTATAGATTTTGGATACTAGCCCTTTATCTGATATGTCATTTGCGAATATCTTCTCCCATTCTGTCAGTTGTCTTTTGGTTTTGTTGACAGTTTCCTTTGCTGTGCAAAAGCTTTTGATCTTGATGAAGTCCCAGTGGTTCATTTTTGCCCTTGCTTCCCTTGCCTTTGGTGATGTTTCTAGGAAGAAGTTGCTGTGACTGAGGTTGAAGAGGTTGCTGCCTGTGTTCTCCTCAAGGATTTTGATGGATTCCTGTCTCATATTGAGGTCTTTCATCCATTTTGAGTCTATTTTTGTGTGTGGTCTAAGGAAATGGTCAAGTTTCATTCTTCTGATGTGATTGTCCAGTTTTTCAAACACCATTTGTTGAAGAGACTGTCTTTTTTCCAATGGATATTTTTTCCTGCCTTGTCGAAGATTAGTTGATCATAGAGTTGGGGGTCCATTTCTGGGCTCTCTAGTCTGTTCCATTGATCTATGTGTCTGTTTTTGTGCCAGTACCACACTGTCTTGATGATTACAGCTTTGTAATAGAGCTTGAAGTCTGGAATTGTGATGCCACCAACTTTGGTTTTCTTTTTCAACATTCCTCTGGCTACTCGTGGTCTTTTCTGGTTCCGTATAAATTTTAGGATTATTTGTTCATTTTCTTTGAAAAAAAATTGATGGTATTTTGAATTGCATTCAATGTGTAAATTGCTTCAGGTAACATAGACGTTTTCACAATATTTGTTCTTCCAATCCATGAGCATGGAACGTTTTTCCATTTCTTTGTGTATTCCTCAATTTCTTTCATGAGTACTTTATGGTTTTCTGAGTACAGATTCTTTGCCTCTTTGGTTAGGTTTATTCCTAGGTATCTTATGGTTTTGGGTGCAATTGTAAATGGGATCGACTCCTAAATTTCTCTTTCTTCTGTCTTGCTGTTGGTGTATAGAAATGCAACTGATTTCTGTGCGTTGATTTTATATCCTGACACTTTACTGGATTCCTGTATGAGTTCTAGCAGTCTTGGAGTGGAGTCTTTTATATTTTCCACATAAAGTATCATATCATCTGCAAAGAGTGAGAGTTTGACTTCTTCTTTGCCGATTCGGATGCTTTTTATTTCTTTTTGTTGTCTGATTGCTGAGGCTAGGACTTCTAGTACTATGTTGGATAGCAGTGGAGATAGTGAGAATCCCTGTGGTGTTCCTGATCTCAGAGAATGAAATTCTTAGAGAATGAAATTCACTGTAGGTTTTTCATAGATGGCTTTGATTAAGTTGAGGAATGTACCCTCTATGCCTATACTGTGAAGAGTTTTGATCAAGAAAGGATGTTGTATTTTGTCAAATGCTTTTTCAGCATCAATTGAGAGTATCATATGGTTCTTGTTCTTTCTTTTATTAATGTATTGTATCACATTGATTGATTTGAGGATGTTGAATCAACCTTGCAGCCCAGGAATAAATCCCACTTGGTCGTGGTGAATAATCCTTTTAATGTACTGTTGAATCCTGTCGGCTAGTACTTTGGTGAGAATTTTTGCATCTGTGTTCATCAAGGATATTGGTCTATAATTCTCCTTTTTGCTGGGGTCTTTGTCTGGTTTTGGGATCAAGGTAATGCTGGTCTCATAAAATGAGTTTGGAAGTTTCCCTTCCATTTCTATTTTTTTGGAACAATTTCAGGAGAATAGGTATTAATTCTTCTTTAAATGTTTGGTAGAATTCCCCTGGGAAGCCATTTGGCCCTGGGCTCTTGTTTGTTGGGAGATTTTTGATGACTGCTTCAATCTCCTTACTGGTTGTGGGTCTGTTTAGGTTTTCTATTTCTTCCTGGTTCAGTTTTGGTAGTTTATGTGTCTCTAGGAATGCATCCATTCTTCCAGATTGTCTAGCATATAGCTGCTCATAATATGTTCTTATAATTGTTTGTATCTCTTTGGTGTTGGTTGTGATCTCTCCTCTTTCATTCATGATTTTATTAACTTGAGTCCTTTCTCTTTCCTTTTTGATAAGTCTGGCCAGGGGTCTATCAATCTTACTCTTTCGAAGAACCACCTCCTAGTTTCATTGATTTGTTCTACTGTTCTTTTGGTTTCTATTTCATTGATTTCTGCTCTGATCTTTATTATTTCTCTTCTCCTGCTGGGTTCAGGCTTTCTTTGCTGTTCTTTCTCCAGCTCCTTTAGGTGTAGGGTTAGGTTGTGTATTTGAGACCTTTCTTATTTCTTGAGAAGGGCTTGTATTGCTATATACTTTCCTCTCAGAACAGCCTTTGCTGTGTCCCAAAGATTTTGAACAGTTGTGTTTTCACTTTCATTTGTTTCCATGAATTGAATTTTTAAAATTCTTCTTTAGTTTCCTGCTTCCTTCCATTCATTCTTTAGTAGGATGCACTTTAGCCTTCATGTATTTGAGTTCTTTCCAACCTTCCTCTTGTGATTGAGTTCTAGTTTCATGGCATTGTGTTCTGAAATTATGCAGGGAATGATCCCAATCTATTGGTACCTGTTGAGACCTGATTTGTGACCCAGGATACGATTTATTCTGGAGAATGTTCCATGTGCACTAGAGAAGAATGTGTATTCTGTTGCTTTGGGATGGAATGTTCTGAATATATCTGTGATGTCCATCTGGTCCAGTGTGTCATTTAAAGCCTTTATTTCCTTGTTGATCTTTTGGCTAGATGATCTGTCCATTTCAGTAAGGGGGGTATTAAAATCCCCTACTATTATTGTTTTGTTGATGTATTTCTTTGATTTTATTAATTGGTTTATATAATTGGCTGTTTCATGTTAGGGGCATAGATATTTACAATTGTTAGATCTTCTTATTGGATGGTCCCTTTAAGTATGGTATAGTGTCCTTCCTCATCTCTTATTATAGTCTTTGGCTTAAAATCTAATTTATCTGATATAAGGATTGCCACCCCAGCTTTCTTTTGATGTCCATTAGCATGGTAAATTGTTTTCCACCCCCTCACTTTCAATCTGGGGGTGTCTTTAGGTCTAAAATGAGTTTCTTGTAGACAGCATATGGACGGGCTTTTTTTTTTTTTTTTAATCCATTCTGATACTCTGTGTCTTTTGATTGGGGCATTTAACCCATTTACATTCAGGGTAACTTGACAGATATGAATTTAGTGCCATTGTATTGTCTGTAAGGTGACTGTTTCTGTATATTGTCTCTATTCCTTTCTGGTCTATGTTCCTTTTAGGCTCTGTCTTTGCTTAGAGGACCCTTTTCAGTATTTCCTGTAGGGCTGGTTTGGTGTTTGCAAATACTTTCAATTTTTGTTTGTCTTGGAAGTTTTTTTTAATTTCTCCTTCTATTTTCAATGACAGCCAGCTGCATATTTTACTTGTTTAGTGCTCTGAATATATCATGCCAGTCCTTTCTAGCCTACCAGGTCTCTGTGGATAGGTCTGCTGCCAATTTAATATTTCTGCCTTTGTATGTTACAGACTTCTTATCTGGAGCTGCTTTCAGGATTTTCTCTTTGTCACTAAGATTTGTAAGTTTTACTATTAGATGACGGGGTGTGGACCTATTTTTATTGATTTTGAGGGTGGTTCTCTGTGCCTCCTGGATTTTGATGCTTGTTCCCTTCACCAGATTAGGGAAATTCTCTACAATAATTTGCTCCAGTATACCTTCCACCCCTCTCTTTCTTTTTCTTCTGGGATCCCAAGTATTCTAATATTGTTGCATCCTATGGTATCACTTATCTCTCGAATTCTCCCCTTGTGGTCCAGCAAAACACAAAACATTCTCCAATAGAGAACAGGTTAAATAAGGTAAATAAGGTATATCTGCGTCTATTGCTATACAAACGTGTCTAACTTAAGTAAAAAATTTAAAATTTACGGTTTGTGTAATTTAAAAGTTATAGTATGATCTTATGTTAAAATCTAGATGTATGCATGAGCATGTTTTGTATATGCTTGTTTTTGAAGGATACATAAGGAACTATGATAGAAGTTAACTTCTAGGGGTGCCGGGGTGACTCAGTGGGTTAAAGTGTCTGCCTTCAGCTCAGGTCATGATCTCAGGGTCCTGGGATCGAGCCCCACATTGGGCTCCTTGCTCAGCAGGGAGCCTGCTTCCCCCTCTCTCTCTGCCTGCCTCTCTGCCTACTTGTGATCTCTTTCTGTCAAGTAAATAAGTGAAATCTTTAAAAAAAAAAGAAGTTAACTTCTAGAAGTTAATTGGGGTTTGATCGGAAGGTAAACTTTTACTTTTGTGCTGTTAAAGTATTTTTAACATATAATCTTCAAATATAAAATTACACTCAAAATTAACCTGACAATCAAATATATCTCTACACCTTGCCCCCCAAAACCCCACCAAGCCACTATATAACCCTAAAGGTAGCATAGAGGATTTTTGTTTTTATAATAGTACTTTTATCCAGAAAATGATTGGAAGATAAAGTTGCTATTTTCTATGAGTAAATGATTATAGTATTGATGCTTTCACAGGGAGAGAAATGCTATTATTTTTAAAGGTTATATTATAGTTGAAAATTACAATAAGTTATTTGGTGTATCAGTACATTTTGGACTCTGATAATCAGAGACTTCTTAGAATCTGGACCACTCCAGTGATATATCTGTAGGAATCCCTAAAGTGAGTTCATTTTATACTAAGTGAGAGTCTTTGCTGAATTTATATATACATTCTCAAGATTATTAGAATTTCTTTGTAATGTTGCATATAAAATTTTAATTTTTAGTATATATGTAAATCTTACATGTATTAGTATTACTTATACAGACATATATATGTTATATATAACATAAAATATATGGAATCCTATTTTATTGAATGAGCATTAACTAAATGTTAATGGAAGAAATTTTCATATGTGGCTTGTCTTTAGCAACATAATTTTATTTTTTGGTAAGATTTTATTTGTAAGTAATCTCTACATCCAACGTGGGGCTTGATCTCACAACTCTGAGATCAGGAGTCCCATGTTGCACCAACTGAGCCAGCCAGGCGCCCTACCCATATAATTTTAAAGTACAACAATTTTGGGGGGGGGCGCCTTGGTGGCCCAGTCGAGCATCCAACCCTTGATTTAATCTCAGGTCGTGATCTTCGGGTTATGAGATGGAGCCCCATATTGGTCTCCATGCTGGGTGTGGGGCCTGCTTAAGATTCCCTCTCTCCTCCTCCTGTTGCCCCTCCCCACCCCACCCTCTCTCTCTAAAAACAATAAAATAAAGTACAACCATTTCTAATAAAACTTATTCTAGTAATTACACAATTTTTTTTAAATGAGAGTTGCCTTTTAGGCTCATAGCTTAAATGAAAACCAATGTATAGTAATGAATATTAGAATAATTATTAATTCTACTGAATTAAAATTCTGTTATGTATGAATTTCAAGCCCAAATATTGGATTCATGTTTTTACCTAGAAATTTTCCTCCTAAAAGACTTTGGAATTAGAAAATGTATAAAACAACAAAGAGCAGCAGGCAAGAAAGAAATGTATTAACTTGTGGAAGCAACCATGTGTTAAGAAACAAACAGTGGAGGTGAGTGGGGGAATGGGTTAAATAGGTGATGGGGATTAAAGAGGGAACTTGTGATGAGCATTGGGTATGTAAGTGTTAAATCACTAAATTCTACACCTGAAACAAATATTACACTGTATGTTAACTGGAATTTAAATAAAAAATTAAAAAAAAAGAAACAATGGATCATTTTTGTGGTTTTATATAAAATTAGCCTGTAGAATATTCCCCTGTGAATCTTCACCCTCATAACTTTTTCTTTTGATAACAATAATAAAATTTTAGAGACAAGCTTTTTTTAAGGGCATATAGGGCCTAAGACATATAATAAAACCCAACATATATTCATGTTCTCTGCTAAAAAAATCAAATGAAAATATTTTTATTCTGAATGGCCCAGTTAGTGTAGAGGCATATACTTTGAATTCCAGAGTCAATGTCCCTGTGCAACTTGTTCCTCTATCATTGATATGCCCAAATATACTCTGGGCTAGAACATTGGATTATGAAAACCTGAAAGTTACACTCTATAAATTATAAAGACTTCCTTTTTGAATCTGTGTCTCTTTTCCCCCAACATTTGCATTTAAAACTATAGTTCATCTTAAAAATACTAACCTTAATGTAATGTGAATTCCCCAGGAAGAATCTTTATTCGTTTTTTTCTGGTGCACGTGGTAAATAATATTTGCCTTATGAGAAAGTGAACAAGGAGGGCCCTAAGCTAATTTCCCCTCCTTTTAATTATAGCATTAATATCCCATCCATTACTGCCTCCTCCCAAAGAAAAGGACTCATTCAGTTCAGAAACAAAAGCAGTCCTACCTGAGAACACTCTACAATACTTTGTACTCTTTTCATAATCCCTGTTTACTGGACCACTATTTTCCTCACTCCTTGTCAAAGCATTAATTCATTAGTGATTTCTTCCTTCTTGGATAAATGGACAAGGGAACTTCAGATTACAATATGGAAATTTAAAGAAACAGTGCTCTTAGTGTGAAGGAAGTGTATGTAAATTTTTAAGTTGATAAGTTTTCTAAATCACACTTTAAACATAGGAATAAGCTTATTTATTGTTAAGCAGGCCTTCGCAAAACAGGATTATTGTTGGAAAACTGAGTTTAATATTGACCACTTTTCCTGGGACAGTGATTTCTGTCAGTATTAACATTAGGTAATTTGTCACCTTAATCAGAATTCATTAACAATTTAGTTTCTGAGGGCTCTTTCTTTAAGGTCAATTAAATAAAAATGTGAAAGCCAGTATTGTTAAAATTTCTGCTACATAATAGTCAAATTATTTTATGTTTAGCCCCTTTGATTAAAAGTAATGGTCAAAGATGTTGAAGCCCTGGAAGGTGATTTTGAAGATGGAGAAGTGCTGGAGCTACCCAGGCAGCAATCAGAAACAATTAGGAAAAATGTACCAAATGCTTCATTCTTTTTCTAGGCTGCATGACAAATTACATTTAATATTTCAGGCTTGTTGCATTTTAAAATTAAGGCCTCCAACGAAGCAATTTTCAAGACAACTCCAATCAAAAGATATTGCTTCAAATTTTCTTATTGCCATAGAAATGAAAAGAGTGATTGTCTATGTTGATTAACTTGAAGATTGCTTTGGGAAGAATTTGACAGTTTTGTAACATTCCCATTATAATTTACAACCCATGAAGAAGAATTGAATATTACATTGAATATCAGGATAGTTTAAATCTTCCTTTTTATTTGATAATTTTATTCTAGTACTTTAACATAAAGAGAGTACCTTATAATATGTATTTTAAATATATATAATTGATTTTTATCATGATTCTTTAAAATTATTCTCAATTAGATCAAACATAAAATATATAGCATAATATGTATACCAAAAATATTTGGTGATTTCTACCATGGAAAGTTTTGTCAGTTTGCCAGGTACAAAGATGAAAAAGAAACATTACTTGATGTCAAAGAACTTACAGTTTAATGGCTAGAAAATTCACACACACACACAAAAAAAAACAAAGAAAAAGAAAACCTAGAGCCAATGACATTTTGGTTGTGATAAGTTGAGAATGGCTGATAGTATTTTGTTTGCTTATACATAAATGCTAAATAAAGGTTGTCTCTACCCAATACCACAAAAGATGGCAAGTTAGGAAAGTGACCCCACAATACTATTTTATGTTTAAAATGAAAGGTTCTAATTGAGTGAAATTACATTATACCTGGCAATGTATAGGAAAATGTTTACATAGCAAGAAAGATCTTTGTGCTGGCAAGAAGATTCATTTTTTGTTGTTGTTGTTGTTGTTTTTAAGATTTTATCCAAGAAGATTCGTTTTTTATGGACCTAATTTGCCAGCCAAATTTTTTATTGCTTTAAAATAGTTCAAGCTAGGGCGCCTGGGTGGCTCAGTTGGTTGAGCAACTGCCTTCAGCTCAAGTCATGATCCTTGAGTTCTGGGATCGAGTCCCACATTGGGCTCCCAGCTCCATGGGGAGTCTGCTTCTTCTTCTAACCTTCTCTCCTTTTCATGCTCTCTCCACTTTCTCTATCAAATAAATAAGTAAAATCTTTAAAAAAAAAAATAGTTTAAGCCAGTCTAAAAATCACTGGCTATCATAAATTAGCAAACAAAATAAGATTCAGTAATGGAGAGCTTTCAGTTAAATGGCATTCTCACTTATTCATTCACGAATTCAATTAATAAACATGTATTGTGTTTACCTGGTGATAGGCAGCTTGTTAGGGAATTAGAGATGCATGGAAGGATAACTTCCTCAAGTCATGGGTCACTGTGGTGAGACTGCTAGGGTAATACAAATTGTTATGATCCCTTTGGAAAAAAAATTAATGATATTTGTCAACAACTCTATAAAAACGTGTAAACTTTTTAACATTAATACCTTCCTATGGAAAGTATTCAACAGAAAAAAAGGATTTATGAACATACGTGTTTATTGTATATTTCTAATGACGTAAAATTGGAAGCAACTTGAATGTTCAAAGTTGCAATGATTAAGAAAATAATAATATTTCCCTTTGGTTGAATATAATACAGACATTAAAGTGATAATTTGGAGCTTTGTATTGTCATGGAAAATGCTTAGATGTATAACGCAGAAAAAACCTGAAAATAATATACAGTATTACAGTTCTGTAAAAATATACAAATGAGAAAACTTTTGGATTTTAGAAAATAATAGCTGTATTAATATGGTTAGATGATCATTTCAGTGTTTGTTTTTGAAATGCATATTATTTAAAAATAAAACATTTTAATGTATAAAAGTAGTTCTCAGCTGAACCCTTTGGGTGTTGCCTGTGTCAATATAAAATGGTGTAGCTGCTGTGGAAAATGGTATAATGTCTCCTCAAAAAATTAAACATAGAATTACCGTATAATTCAGAAATTCTACTTCTAGATATACCCCAAAGAAGTGAAAGCAGGGACTTGAAGAGATATTTTTATACCAATGTTCATAGCAGCATTATTCATAATAGCATTATTCCATAAAAGGTGGCAGCAAACCAACTGTCCATTGATGGATGAATGGATATGCAAAATGTGGTATGTACATATCATGGAATATTATTCAGCCTTGGAAGGAAATTCTGATACATGCTGTGACATGGATGGACTTTGAAGACATAATGTTAAGTGAAACAAACAGTCACAAAAAGGCAAATACTGTATGGTCCCATTTATATGAGAGTAATCAAATTCATAGAGACAGAAAATAAAATGGAGGTTGCCAGGGGCTTAGAGAAGGGGGAATAGGGAGTTATTAATGAGTACAGAGTATCAGTTTTGCAAGGTGCAAAGAGATCTAGAGCTAGATGGGGGTGATGGTAACACAACACTGTGAATGTACCTAGTGCCATTCATATGTACAATTAAAAATGATTTAGATGGCAAATTTTATGTGTGTTCTACCACATTTGGAAAAACAAAGATAAAATGGTAAATTTTATGTTCTGTATATTTTGGTACAAGAAAGGTTTTTTAAGTGGTTGAAGCTATGGATGGATTTCTAGATATGCATCAGAAGTTGAAAAAAGGGCTAGTCAATAGATTTAAAGATACAGTACAGTGAAAAAATGAAATGTATAAAGCAGTTAGGAAATGAATATTTTGTTTTTATTTAAATTTAATTAATTAACATATAATGTATTAGTTTCAGAGGTAGAGTTAAGTGATTCATCAGTCTTAGATAATGCCCAGTGCTCATTACATCACATGCCCTCCTTAATGTCTATCACCCAGTTACCCCATCTCCCCAACCTTCCCCCTTCCAGCAACCCCGTTTGTTTCCTATGATTTTTTAAAATTGTTAGTTACCATATAGTACATCATTAGTTTTTGATGTAGTGTTCCAAGATTCATTGTTTACATATAACACCCAGTGCTCCATGCAATATGTGCCCTCCTTAATACCCACCACCAGGCTCTCTTACAGTTTCTCTCTCTCTCTGACTTTATCTTATTTTTCCCTCCCTTCCCTTGTGATCCTGTTTTGTTCCTTAAATTCCACATATGAGTGAGATATAATTGTCTTTCTCTGATTGACTTATTTTGCTTACCATAATACTCTGTAGTTCCATGTTTTTGCGAATGGTAAGATTTCATGTTTTTGATGGCTGAGTAGTTTTCCAGTGTGTGTGTGTGTGTGTGTGTGTGTGTGTGTGCGTGTGCGTGTGTGTGTGTGACATCTTTATCCATTCATTTGTCGATAGACATCTGGGCTCTTTCCATAGTTTGGCTATTGTGGACATTGCTGCTATAAACATTGGGGTGCAGGTGCCCCTTCAGATCACTACATTTGTATCTTTGAGGTAAATGCCCAGTGGTGCAATTACTGGGTTGTAGGGTAGCTCTATTTTTAACTTTCTGAGAAATCTCCATACTGTTTCCACAGTGGCTGCACCAGCTTGCATTCCCACCAACAGTGTAAGAGGGTTCTGTTCTATTGATCTTTGTGTCTGTTTTTGTGCCAGTTGGAAAAATAATTTTAAGTTGAGTATCACCAAATTATATTATGCTCAAATTCATGATTTGAAATTTGTTCTACCTGCTCTTCATGCTTTTCTAAGCTCATGTGTGTTGGTAGTAGCAAAATAAATGTAATTTTCAGACTAATTTAATGTTCAATCACAATTTTAGATGTGAAAATAGATGCTTGTGTTAGAGGTGAGAAATCAAAAGTCCAGAGAAGTTAGGATTTTATAGGTAATGATAAATCTGACTGTAATGGATCCTTTGGCTTTTATTACAATATCACTTAAGTTGTATCCCGCCTCACGCAGGCCAAACTGTAATCTTTAAAACAATTAACCTTATGAAATATTCGATTATTTCTTTCCTATTAAGAAGTCTTATATCAAACATGAATTACCTTTGGTATAGCTCTAATCTACATCTTTTACTCCTGCTTTTGACTTTCTCAAGCAATTAACTTCACAGCTTTTCTTTTCCTGGTCCATAGTTCCTTTGATCATAAGAGAAGTTGCATTTTCTTTACTTTTAAAAGGAATTTTTTTATGGATTGATAACCAAATATCCTTCCTTCCCCCACTGTGGGAAGCAGGGGAATGTATTTCTTCATTACTCTTTAATTGTAGAACTCAAAAGAGCAAGGATATTATCTTCTACATTTTATGCATTGCACTATGTGTCAGAACACTCTTGTTGCAAATGACAGCAATTGAATTCCCCGAAAGATTTATTAGCTCATGTAATTGGGAGGTCCAAGGGTAGATCTTAAGACCGCATCCAGAGGCTCAAAGACCACTGTCAGGACTTTCTCCACTCCTGGTTTGTATTGATTTATTCTTCAAATAGATTCCCTCCTGGTGGCAGACAAATGCTTTCAAAGACTTCACACTCACATCCTCCCAGTTAAGCAATTGCAGTGGAAGAAATAAATCACTCTCCCAATGTCCGTATCTCAATTTCAGGTCCTGTGTGCCTACTCCTATCATCGGCAGCTCCAACACTAACATAGAATTGAAGAGGAGTTTCCTAAAGGAATCTGAAGAAAGAAGGTAGGAAAATTATCTGGGCAGACAAAAAGAACAATTCCCATAGTTTACTATACCCACTTTATAGTGAAGCCACTTTGAAAATTCTAAACTTCGATGTTCCTGTCCAACTCCATTAAAATGGTTTAAATCATTTCACTTTCTGCATATTTGTTGCCTTTTAATTGCCCAACATTTGAATCCCTTTCTTTTGTTCGCCTTTGTGGCAGCCTTAGTGGGAAAGCAGGGTCCCACCTGGAAAGTTGAAAAATACTGATGCTTATTTTAAACTCATAATTAAGGTTTTGTCAGGCAGTGTAAGTTTGGCCATCTTCCTGGGGCTTTCAATGTAATGAGAAGCAGAGAAGCAGGAATAGTTAGAATTCATTCTGCTTGCAGCAGGAACATCCAGGGCCCAGTAGCATTCATGTAGCAACAAGGTAGGGGTGCCCTAATTAAATTATTCCTGTGTCATGACATTGCTTATGATTGTGACCATTCAGCTTTCCACGGAGCTCATTCTAACAGCCTGGTTTTTCAGCCTTATTGTGTGAGCTATTCACATTGATAAATACTGTTAACTAATCTACACACCTTAACAGATTTCACCAGTTTTCCTCTTATGTCCTTTTCCTGGTTCAAGATCCAATCCAGAATCCCATATATTACACTAGTTGTTATGTCTTCTTAGTTTTCTCCAATCTATTATATATAGTTCCTCAGTTTTCATTATTCACTGCCCTTGACCCTTTTGAAGAGTTATTGGCCAGTGACATGTAAAATGTCCCTTAGTTTGGGTCTTTCTGATACTTTTTCATCATCACTTTATGTGTTTTTGGCAAGAATCCCACAGAACTATCAGTGTGTCATATCAGAGTATTTTATACCCTTATTATATCAATAATCAATATTTTATTATTGGTGATGTTAACTTAGATCACTTAAAGTGGTGTTTACCAGGTTTTTCCACTGTCAAGTTACTATTTTTCTATTTGTAGTTAAAACATGTTTTGGGAAAATTCTTAGAGGCCATTCTCATATCCTGGTTATACTGCCATCTATTAATTTGAGTATTCATAGATGATTACCTGTGGTCTTTTGCTGCGGGCATCAGTATTCTTTACATGTTCCAATGTGTTTTTCCCCAATCCGCAAGAAATTCTCCAATTCTTAGTAGATTGACTAGGTGTATACAAATTTAACTTAATTCTGACACCATCTATCTGGAGATAGCATCAGATCCCACATGTTGAGAGTTCGTTCTCACAAGACTGGCCCTATTTCAGACACCAGCCTCAAGTTCAGGTTGTTACCTGTGCCTCTGACTGATTGGCTATAAATTGGAGGTTCCCACAACCCTCTCCTCGGATTAGATTAATTTGCTAGGGTGGCTCACAGTACTTGGAGATAACATTTACTTGTGTTTACCAGTTTATTATAAAAGATATAAAGAATAGAGATGAAGAAGAGGTACATAGAACGAGGTCCAAAAGGGTCCCTAGTGCAGGAGCTTCTGTTCCTATGAAACTGGGGTATGTCAACCATCCTGCCATGTGGACTGTGTAAAAAATCTGGAAGCTCATTATGAAGAGTTGTTGCAGATCTTTAATCTCCAGCTTCAACCCTACTTTCCCTTCCCAGAGGTAATGAGTGGGGCTGAAAGTTCTAACCTACTAATTACTGGGTCTTTCTGGTGACCAGTTCCATACTGATGCTATCTAGGAGCCCAACCCTTGGTCACCTCATTAGTACAAACTCAGGTGTGTTTTAAAGGGACTCCGTATGAATGACAAAAGATAACTCATCACAGAAAATTCCAAGGGTTTTAGGAGCTTTGTGTCAGCAACCAGGGATAAAAACAATAGATTTCTTCTTTTACCACACAGTCTATAGAGTGCAGGAGAAAATTCTGTACCCTGATTAGTAAAAAAGATTTGTAAATGTGAATCTGATTAGAAACCATAAGTTACTTTGCCTGTAATTCTCATATATTCATGTGCATGAGTTTGGTTGGTTTTGTTTTCATTATAATATCACTTTATATGGTGGGGCTCCCATTGCCAAGGCAACCAAAAGTAGTCATGAGGCTTTACCAAAACCTTAATCCTTAGTAGGCGGAATATCAGCTTTCTTACTCCTTGGGTTGAAAAAATGCAAAACATTCTTTGCTTCTGTTGGGTTTCCCATTTTGTCTAACTTTTCTCAAAGTTTCTATGTATACACTTCTTGAATTTACTAATCAAACTCATTTTATTTCTACTAACATTGATAAAAACCAGTCTTTAATACACTAGATTCTCTTTAGATTAATAAAGCTTTACTCGGCATTTTAGACACTAAACTTGTACATGAATTACTTTTTTTTTTTTTTAAAGATTTTATTTATTCATTTAACAGAGAGAGAATACAAGCAGGCAAAGAGGCAGGCAGAGGCAGAGAGAGGAGCAGGCTCCCTGCGGAGCAAGGAGCCCGATGCAGGACTCGATCCCAAGACGCTGGGATCATGACCTGAACCAAAGGCAGTTGCTTAACCAACTGAGCCACCCAGGCATCCCCATGAATTACTTTTTGAGTGTTTAGGAAAGACATGAAAATCTTCATGTAAGAACTTCTAAATTAAGATAAGTGAATGAATCACTGTCCCCAATTTCTAACAAAATAACTAACAACTACAACAACAGAAACAATAAAAAAAAATCACCATTAACAACCACAGAGAAGGACCTAACCGTAAACTTTAAATACTAGCTGACAATAAAGGAAACTGAAAAATTCTGGAGCATGGTGTAGGGCTATAGTTAATATGATTTAATAATGAAGAAAAATAATTCTTTAGGCTTTCAGTCCAAAATAGTAAATTACCTAGAATTGAGGGAGAAAAATCCACAATAGAGTTGGGGGTGGAGTAGGATTGGGAGCTAAATGAACTGGATGCACAATACTGTAGATCACCGTGCTGCACAGTAGGTTTGGTGCTTAGTCAAGCACGGTTTTGAAGAGAGTTTTTTCAACCAGGAAAACTGATTTGTGCAAATCATCCACAAAATTCTTGGCACAGATCACAAATGAAGATTGGTTTAAGGATAGTCTTTTGAGCTGATATTATATCTAAATGCTCTGAAAATTCCTCTGGAAAGACATTCACTAGTAGTTTCACACACATATGACTTACTTTACTCAATCCTAGAGAAATTTTATCTTTGCAAATTTGATGAGGAGTAGTCTGGCCCCCTTACCTAGGCTGAAATTAATTTCCAGAAAAGCATGTGATGGCCTGTATGACATTTATAAATACATGGAGTTAAAGACTAGATTTCAATGTTTACATGATATCAAACTTTATGAACTAATTGTGCAGTTAGTTTTTTAAATACTGATAATAAGAATGTATAGTTATTTTTTAATTAATTTTTTATTTAAATTCAATGAAAATATATTATTAGTTTCAGAGGTAGGGTTCAGTGATGCTTCAGTCTTATATAATACCCAGTGCTCATTATATCCCATGCCCTCCTTAATGTCCATCACCCAGTTACCACGTCTCCCCACCTGCCTCCCCTCTAGCAACCCTCAGTTTGTTTCTTCTGATTAAGAGTCTTATGGTTTGTCTCCCTCTCTGATTTTGTCTTGTTTTATTTTTTCATCTCTTCCCCTATGATCCTCTCTTATGTTTCTTAAATTCCACATATGAGTAAGATCATCTGATAATTGTCTTTCTCCGAATGACTTATTTCACTTAGCATAATACCGTTTAGTTCCATCCTCATTGTTGCAAATGGCAAGATTTCATTTTTTGATGGCTGAGTAATACTCCACTGTAAATATATATATCACATCTTCTTTATTCATTCATCTGTCCACAATAGCCAAACTACAGAAAGAACCCAGATGTCCATCAAGAAAATGAATAGTTATAAATGGAATTAGTGAATTGAAAATTAAATAAAGTGACATTGGAATACCAGAATTCTGTAGACATTGCAGGACTAATATGTAAAAACTACTGTGAAAGATTTTATCCATAATTAAAGTTCTTGTATTTGTAAACACTTTTTTTTTGGCCATGAGACTAATTTAAAA
This sequence comes from Nasua narica, assembly GCA_028533885.1. Taxonomy (NCBI): domain Eukaryota; kingdom Metazoa; phylum Chordata; class Mammalia; order Carnivora; family Procyonidae; genus Nasua; species Nasua narica. The sequence continues at coordinate 91,533,108 of CM052797.1, read as the reverse complement.
ATATGGCTCCTAGAACTGAAGTCTGTATTTCATGCTGCAGTCACAACTCCAACCTCACATTAACATCTTGCTGTAGAAGAAAAAGGTGTCAGGTATCAGTTCCAAACCAGATGAGTAATGAATTATAAAGACTGGCATTGGTGAAGCATTACAAATTTGCAACAATCTTAGGCCTGAAGTGTAAAAGGAGGGAGTTTGCTAGAATCCAGAGAGTTTTAGGAGAGCCTAAGAGAAGCTGGGGCCCTTGTAAAGGAATACAGTTACTACTAAAGCCTAAATTTTATTCTTCTCCCTCTCTTTGATAGACTGCCAGTGTCTTCCATTGGCTAAACCCAACTGCCAGATAGAGAGACAGAGAATCCTGGTTGATTTTTTCCATGAGTCATTCTCTAGAGTCACAAAGCAGGAAAAAGGTGGAGAGTAGATCTGGAAGGGCAAATGGAAACTAAGACATTTTATTTCAGTAAAAGTGCAGTTGATTATATTTCTGGCTGTTAATTTTTCTTTTATGTGGTCTCCTTCATTTAGGTTATGTGGCAGGTCCCTGAAATCTTCTAAGTTTGTAATTCCTCGGGGAAATAATTTCATAGCTCGTGGGGTTGGCTCTGATACTGTTTTCTTTGTTATACTGATATTGAAGATTTGATAATGGTATATAATTGAGTTTTTTTTCTCCCAGATGGTGAGGTATACTTCTTTTATATGTGTAAAAGAACAGTAAGTGTATAATGTCATGAAATAGAAGCAATCTACTATGTGGGAGGACAACTCTTTGATTCATGTCATTCTTTTTGTTACTTGTATATCCTCTATTCTCTGCCAACGCATTCATATGCTTACTTCTTTCATATATATGCCATTTAGGGGTGCCTGGGTGGCTCAGTTGGTTAAGCCTCTGCCTTTGGCTCTTGTCATGATCTTAGGGTCTGGGGATCAAGTCCCATGTCGAGCTTCTTGCTCAACGGAGAGTCTGCTTCTCCCTCTCCCTCTACCTCTATCCACCCCCAATTTGTGTGCATGTGCTCTCTCTCTCTTTCTCAGATAAATAAATAAAAATCTTTAAAAAATAATAATATATAGGCCAGTTAGCTGTGGTAAGCTTGATCACACATACAGATGAAAAAATGATATATATCAAAGGAATAGTATCAATTTTTAAAAAGCTTACAAGTCCATAAATTTTTAATATTTTTTATAATCTTATACCATCAGTTAAATTAGTGCATAGATTTTAAAAATTAAAAAAAATAGTTTTTGTTCTTTCCCTCCAAATATCATGGAAAGACTCATTATAAACATAATAAATAAAATTATAAAATTCAGTGGGAAACAAAACAGTATATATTAATAACTGATGTCAAGGTAAAATAAATGTTTAAGATCCAGGAAGGGAGATAAACTTATTTATAACCAAATATGAATAAAATTACTTTAGAGACCAATATTCTGCTCTGTTTTCATTGATTTTCCTCATCAAGGCTCATAGTAGTATTCATTTTTGATCTCCTGAATATAATTGAAAGTAATAAAAAATATGCAGGATTAGAAACAACTACTTACAAAAAAAAAAAAAAAGAAACAACTACTTACTTTTTGAGTTACAAGAGAAAAGTGGTCTCCCAAAAAACTATTTTTTTTCATTTTTTGTTTCCCCATGAAAATAAAGCTCTTTAAAAAAATTAAGTTTGGCCTTTATTATCCCTAATAACTGTTTTTGATTATTTTTTTCTAAATATTGAAGTTAACTGAAATATTCATGTTGTAAGTACATATTTCTCCTCTTATTTTCTTAGAATGCACTGATAAAAAACCTGGAGTTAGCATTATGTTGAAACAGTTCTATGATACTAGGAAATCTTCACTGTTGCTGAAGTCTGTTGTAGCTGTTGTTTAAATCCTTGATAATGTCAATATTTGTCAGTTAATACTAAGTCTAAAGAGAATAAATATTTAAAGTATTTCATAACAGAAAAAAGGATGATGATTATGTGGCTAACATTCTCATTCTTTTTTAAAGTTAATAGCCCAGCCTGTTAACATTAATAAATGTTTGGACTTTAGTCTTACTCAGTTTCCATTTATAGATGTTTTAGCTGTGTTTTCATAGATATACCTTCATTCAAAACATTACAGGACACATTCTATATACTTTATTCAGCTATATTTCTGTAAAATTATAAATCATGCACAACTATAACCCTGAGGTACTATAAATCATGGAAAATAAAATTTTATTTATTCTAGTTACTAAAGCAGAGAAGTGTATCATTTTTTTTTCCTTCAGGGAAGTGTATCATTGCGTTCAACAAAATGTGAAAAAATCTCTTCTGATTGACTGCCAGCTAATTAAAAAAAAAATTAAGCTATTAAGTCATTCCACAGTATTCTGTTCTATGAGTTACATGTGTTATTTTAGATTAGTTTTCTTTTTTAAGTTTTTATAAATTGTACACTTGCATCTTTGCCACTGACTCTAAGCCTTTTTTGTTTTTGAAGAATGGGAAGTTTGACATATATAGTGTACTGATTTTTGTAGACTATAATATTAAATTATTACAATTATATGAGACCTATGTGTTGTATTTTTATTTGCATGCATATATGTATATGGCTTGTACTATAAAATTCACAGATGTACACTATGTTGTTGCTTAAAAACTCCAAAGGTGGCAATTTAAAGACTATTTTTTTGCTAATAATGGCTTAATACCTAAAACTGAACAGAGTCCTTCACAAGGTCAATTAACCAGGGAAATATGCCAATTTTGACTTCATTTCCATCCTATTGAATGATTGCATTCATTCTTTTTAGATTTAAAGCTCTTCATTCTACTGTTCCTCAACACTCTTTATAGAATTCCAGCTTGCTTTTCACCTTTTAACAGTTTAACATAGATGGCTGGATCAAGTCCATTGTTCCAATTGTATGTAGCTTAAAAAGCTCTGCAGTGTTTTACTCTTTCCATTGTATCTGGCTTCTCTGAGTGCTCTGCTCACTGCATTTTACTTCCTACTCTCTCTGCTTTCTAAACCCATTTATTCCTATTCTTTCTCAAGACACTTGTTCATCTGGGAGCTCAAATTGACTTCTCCCTATTCTATTTCCTTAACTAAAAATGCACCATTAAGGTTGATTGAACTCTTTAAAAGCATTTCATAAAAAAGTGAAAGAACATAAGAAACTAGGCTACCAGTGTTTGTAAATACCCATTTTCAGCCAGATTGATGGGAAGAAATAAGAAATAATTGGAAACTTAAAAATGTTATTGATATATTTTTTTACAGATTAGCCTCTTTTGGTGGTTCTTTGAGAAACATACTTGCAAAACATTTTGGGGAGGGGAGAGAAGGGAGAGGGGCCATTGTTATTAATTAAAGATGGAACAAATAATAGAGCCAACCAGCTAAAATTATCTAAAACATTTTCTAGAAAAAAATGTTTTTCTAGAAACATTTTTTTCTAGAAAATGTTTTAGAGTAAGCAAGATGTAAAACGTGCAGGTCCATGATTAAAATCTACAGCTTTTAAACCACATGATCTTATTTTTTTTTCTATTTAAAATACAGATATTTTTATTTAAAAATAAATGTAAACAAAAATGGTTTACAAAAATAGTAACCTTTTTTCCCCTCTTTGTAGTGTTTAACAAATGTAACTCTTCTGGTCTGAAATATATTTAAACATTTGTAAGTTAATTAGAATTTTATTCAGAGCCTATGGAAATACTCTTAGTTTTAATGATACAAATACAAAAAAAATCTATTTTAATTTTAAACTTAGCATTTCAGAATCACATGTATTTTATATGGAAAATGATGATGTTGATGAATTAGCTTTTGATATCCTTAAGAGACCATATAGTTAAGGAAAGGCCTGATAAATAAAACATAAATGATCAATAATTTGATTTCAGATAATCACCATTTTCAAAGATACTTCACTTCTGAGTTCCTTTGAATATTCTATTTTCAGGTTATAGCATTTCATGTTTTGACTATAAAATCATTCATCTTACCTTAGTTGTAAGGAAAAATCCTCACCAAAACAAAATTTTAAGATAAAAAAAAATGCACAAATTTGGTTTGAGAAATATCTTTTCAGTAGTTTGCAAACCTTTTTATTTTTTTTAAAGAAGGAGGGAAAAGGGGGGCAGAGGGAGAAAAAGAGGGAGAATGTTAAGCAGGTTCCACACCCAGCACAGAGGCTGATGCAGGCTTGATCTCACAACCCTGAGATCATGACCTGAGCCAAAATCAAGAGTCAGATGCTTAACCAACTGAGCCACCCAAGCTCCCAGCTTATAAACATTTTTATTCATCAATGAAAGAAAAAGTAATAAAGAATATTATAATTTGTATTTTTATGAATATGAAAATATAAATGGATATAAAAATAAAAACTTCTAGAAGTAAAATATTACTAAATAACTATGTTCTTGCTAAATAATTAGTTCTTAAAGGCAACTGTGAACTAAAGTTATAATTTGTATGAGTTTTTCTTTAAAATTATTTCAATAGTTTTAATACTTCAATAGGGGCACCTGGTTGGCTTAGTTGGTAGAGCATGTGACTCTTGGTCTTGGGGTTGTAAGTTTAAGCCCCACATTGGGTGTAGAGATTACTTAAAAAATAATAAAAATCTTAAAAAAAATATTTCAATAATGGAAGCAAGTGCAAAGAGATGAATAAGAAAAGCAGGTAGGCACCTGGAGGTCATCCAGAAACTCATATTATAGCAGAGGAATCTAAAAAACCAGCCAGTTTCTATCTCATAAAAAGGATTGATTTGATCAGATTCATTGAATAACCAACAGAACTTGGCCATAAGTGCTTGTTTCTACTCTTAGGAACTATAAATAATTTACTTCTTGTTATGTAAGTAACATTTAGTTGAAGTTAAGAGCCTAAAGCATGTCTAACAATAAGATCTAATGTTTTAAAACAAACACTTATCATAATGTATAAAAGATATGAATAAATAATAATGAAATGCCATGTTACATAAGGATTATTTTAAAACTGGCCATGGGTGCCTGCAAACATAGACACACAGTACACACTAATTATTCTAGGCAAAAATATGTTCACAACCATAGTTAATTTTGTGCCATTAATCAGAGAAGTGTAAAACTATGAAAATAGAAGTAAATAATAAAATTCTTATTGAATAATTATTATAGTCATTCATATATAGATATCAGAAGATCACTTTGATATCATCTATATTCAGTTCAGCATTGTAGACTCCTAATCCATAAAGTACCCTAATTTTTAGCTTTCCAGGTTGTTTGTGGAATTATTTTTCATTTAAAACAAGTCATATATTCATGCATATATCTGCATATAAAATGAATCTGTCAGGACCTTTGCTAGCAAAGAACTAATTTTACTGTAGAAATTATGCATTTTCCCTAAGCTAAATACACTGGAAGAGAATGAATAAATACTTCACAGTTTTTACATACATTAGGGCTCTACAACGGTTGATTACAGAGCACGTTAGTAATAATCAAATGTCGATTCACTTGTAGAAATTGAAAAAGTAATGAATTCAGAGTTGGAAAAAAACCGGATTTGGTATATCTTTTCCTTAAGCCAGTTTCTTTATAAATGGAGACCATATATGTCATATCTACTTCATAGAGTGGGTTATTAAGATAAACCATGTAAAATAGGGGCTAGTGGTTTGTACATTTAAAGTACTACTTGCCCGTTTTGTCACAGTCAGTCGTGAAGCATGTTACAAATAATCTGTAACTATAAAATTCCTCCGTTTGTGAATCGTTTCCTCGAATAATTTAGGGAAGATCTAAAGTCACTTCTATAAAAACATTCCTCATGTCCAATTACATGTTCAATTCAATTCTTTTAAACAAAGGATCTTATTTTCACCTAAGAGTAATAGTTGTTTTGTTGAACAGGAAAGGAATGAAGTTACAGCTGTTGCTTTATGAACTACACATAGCCGATAGCTTAACCCATCTAGGCATTCTCAGGGGAGTATGTTGTCTGTCATGTCAGTGATATTTGCTCTTGTGGCAGAAAAAAATTCAGAACTGTGTAAATTATGTTAGTAATCATCCCCCTCATTGCTTTTTACAAAATTATTTATCACATATTTATATTAAAATGTTCTAAAGATTGGATCTATGTCTATTTTCTGTATAGTAGCTAGCATACAAATTCATATTATTTTTAGTGTTGCTATCAAGTTATGTATTACTGGGGCACCTGGGTGGCTCAGTCAGTTAAGTGTCTGACTCTTGATTTTGGCTCAGGTCATGATCTCAGGGTTGTGAGATTGAGCCCCCACATAGGGTTCCATGCTGAGCATGGAGCCTGCTTAAGATTCTCTTTCTGCTTGTCCACTCCTTTCCCCTCTTTAAAAATAAAAAAATATATATGTATTATAAATTTACTTTCAAGAAGAAATTGAGATGTAATTAAAAATATATAATAGAAATAGTAAGATATCTCAGAATTTAACAATGTATAGTACATAAAAATCAAATGATAGATCTCAAAAATGTAACAAATACATAGGAAAAATGGCTGCAAGAAAATATGCTGAATGTTAAGTGGATGCTAAATAATGACTTAATGTTTTTCATGCTTTATATGTTTCTAATTCTTGAAAATTCCTTTTCTCTAGTGAAAGCCAATTACACTTATTATTATTTTAAAACAGTTGTCATTACAAAAGCAACATATATTCAGTGTTTCATTTACACAAAATCATCTAAGAAAAGAAGCCGATGATACCAAGTTAGTAACAGAGAAGAGGCAGACACTTATCAGAGCACTGAGAGGAAAGCAGTTGTCAAAACTAAAGGGCAACAAAGACATCTTCTGGACATCTTAAGAACTGCATAGTTGTTTTTTAAACAAAGGATCTTATTTTCACCTAAGAGTAATAGTTGTTTAAAAATCACACATTAAGAAGTATAAAATCAATCTGTATTAGGTTTGAAATTTTAAATATTACATGATTACATCACAAACATAAAGCATTTAAAGAAGATATAAGTTGTTGCATACACATTGGAATTAGTTTCCAAAATATCATTAAGCGTCTTTCCAGATAGATTATAAAATACAAATATTTTAGTTAAAAACTTATTTTTATGTAAGGAACATATAAAATAGTATGAAAACTATATGCAGTATTGAACCAATACTTGGAAAATGGGCTCATGAATCATAGAGCCCACTTATATTAAAATATGGTTTGCAAGTCAGTCATTAAAGTACTGTCTTTAATAAAACAATGAAATTCAAAACCATATTTGATTTTTTGTGATCTGTCCTAGTACTATACAGTATAATATTTTAGAATAATTATTTCCAGTGAAATATAATTAAGGGTTTCAAATTTAAACGTGCCCACTCAATTTGAACATGTGTTCTTTTTAGCCTAAACCTGTTTGTAAAATTATATTACTATGGGTAGGGTTAACAAATTTTGTATTTGAAATAGTACTTTTTTATTCTTCGAGCATGAATGCCTGGTTGCACTGACAGTTAGCCACCTTTAGGAAGTATTTGTGATGCCCATAATTTGCATCGCTAAACAGTTCTTAGGGCAGATCTTGTTTAAGTCCAATAATGGTCCTAAAAAACTAATTTGTAGTTCAAATGAGCAAAGCTCAGCTTGCTTTAGTAATAGTTGTATTTGATAAGAAATGTATGCTTTAGTTTTAGGTAACTCCAAATAAATGAATATTCAACAAAGAAGATGTGGTTATTTACTAGAATTATCTTTTCTTAGTATCTTCACATGACAAGCCATAATTAGATTTTATAACTAAATGTTTCCAATACCAGGACTAAATATTTGATTCTCTGGACTTTGTTTTATGTCATTTCTATCTTTTCAAATTGTATGATATAATGGTTCATGATTTTTAAAAATAGAAATTCACATGAATAATTAAGATAACCATAATGAAAGTTTAAGAGAGGTGATATTAAATAAAATTCAACCAGGGTGATAGAGATTTTATCATAAGGAACTGAAGTGCTTCAGTAAAATAAGTAACACGATTATCTTAGATATTTTTTTCACTGACACTGCTAGTTTTTGTACAACTACTAAACAGAAATAGGTTTCTTGGTGTGTATATTCATTTCTCTTGGCAATTACATTTGATTTGTTCTTGGAAAGTGGCTGCCAGGAATTCTGTCAGAAATAAAATATTTATGAGTCAAATAATTATGACTTATTTTCTTAATGGATCAGCTAATTTAAGATAATTCTGCAGTAAATAATTTCTGTATTTTATATGTGTTCAATTAAAAGACAGTACAACAGAGAAAATGACCCTATTCATAGACATCTAAAAATCAGGTTATCCTGAGGACTCAGCAGGGAAGTCAGTATAGCACGAGTCAGGCCTACACTAGATCTGCTGCTGAGGTCATTAATTAGATGAATTGGAGCTTGGCTACAAAGAAGCTGGGAGACAGGTAAGAACTGGAAATCTAGGTGGACAGGTGTTGAGCAACAAAGTGGATTCTCAATGAGAAGTAACAGGTTCTTAGGCACTGAGCTGGCCTCTAGGGCTCGGGTCTAGACCAGAGGAGAGGCTTGAAGAATTTACAAAATTCTTGGTCTTTGTGATTTCAGAATTGAATTTATCTGTTGTTCAAAATGTAAGTGAACTGCTTTGCATATTTAATGAGAAGTAACTTGGGAGAGTGCAATTATAAGTGTTTATTTCAGTGTTCCCTCATATAAATATTAGGTGAGCCCTATTCTACCTTGACGGCCATTTCTAAGCCTATTTGATTTATGGTATAAATACACAGAACTTTGGGAAAGTTTGGTGAATGTGGGAGAAGAAGCCTTATGCTATCTGACAGGTTTTTCCAGCTCTCAGTAAATAAATAATAGTATATAACAATATTTCCTATTTTTATACATTACTAGCAAATTTGGGGAGTTTTTTTTAATGATGAGAAATGATATTAAAACAGAATAGTTTTACCTTCCCTCATCTGGGTTGCTCTGGTACATTTGTGCAGTTGGAGATGCCATATTCTGATGTGATAAAAGAGATGGAGAGAGATTTATCCCTCTGAGTTGCCGGAAAGCTATTTCTGCATGGATGCTCCGAGGATTATTTGTCAGAATGCCTGCATTCTTGTTTTTTTTGTCTGAAATTAGGAATTGTAAAACAATGAGAAGCACTAAGTAATACAATGAATTAAGTAATAAATCTTGGTTGCCTTTCAACTGAATGCGTGCTGTACATATTTCATAACATGAATTAAAACATTTTAAATAAAAATATAAATGGAATAGATTTCTAGAACTTAATGCTGCTTAAATTTCTCTAAGTTAGTGAATCTATTGGATTGTTTCTTGGTAATTTTTAAAAATATAAATACCGAAAGCTGTGTGTTAAAATAAATGTAGAAATAAGATGACCATAATTTTCAAAACAAAAATTGCAGCAACATAGTCTGAAAATAGGAGACAAATTATAGGACTTTTCAATAAAAACCTAAAAAATAGTCACACAACAAATCCTGAAGACAGATATCTGAAAAGGACATGATGGAGATGAACTACTGCCAAAAAAAAAGAGAAGATATTGATGACATTCCTGAAGATAACATGGTAATATTAAGGAGGCTAATAATTTGGAATGTCCAATTTTACTGACAGTTATATCTACTGGACAAAAGCATAAAAATTCTCACTCTGACTAAAATCTTAAAGCCATACGTATGTAGAAGTATGAAAAATAAGTTAAACAAAAAATTACACCTTAACAAAATAAGGTATTTGGAAAGTGGCTGCCAGGAATTCTGGCAGTTATTTTGGGTTTCTTTTAACTGAGTTTCCTTTAAAAATAATCACACAGAGCAATCGATTCTTAGTAGACTCTTAGATCATTTTATAATAACTGTGATGTTCAATTTTATTGTCCAACAGTGGTCCCATGCAAAGTGGGATGTTATAAGGAATGGAAGATGCGAGCCCTCAGAGGAGTAGCTATCCCCAGTTTTACCAAAAAGATAGCCAGTGAAGATCTGGAATATGGGAAAAGGTTTAACCTAAGCCTGAGTTAAAATGTATATAATAGAAGGAATCATTTCCATGCCCTGTCTTTTTAATATACTTGCTGCTATAGAGCTCTACCTCTTGAAACTCTTCTCTAGTATTAGTTTCATGGTTTATTTGTGGTTTCAAGGATGAAGTCTGATCTCTTTGTCCCCCAAGAATCTGTTGTCACAGATATTTTTAAACCTTTGACTTTCTACTTTTAGCAGGACATACTAATGAATTGGTTTCATATGCTATGAAATACATAAAGTCAAACAAAAGCTTTGAAAATAAATAATTCAAGAAATAATTGTGCAAGTATCACAAAGTTCACATTATGAGCAAACGTTTACTTACAACATATCAGTGGTTTAGCAAAACCCCAAAATACTATAGACTCTAAAGTCAGAATGACCACATGAAACTTGAACAAACCTCACAGATGGCAGCTTTGTTCTTGTAATTTTTTGATGAAGGGTAACTGCTTGTTCAGAATCAATAAATGCCCCCAGGCTTCGATTATAGATAAGACTTCACAAATATACTAAGATACTTCACTTACTAGGGATTCTTACCACATATAGCATTTCAAATGGATGGCAGTTATTTGTGACTCTCAGTCATGATGAAGGAGTCTTTAGCTCAAGACAGAGTTGTCTGGTTCATGGTAGTCGTCTAAATAGGACCATGACTGATGGATTTTTGTTAATGAGTCCTGAGAACTTCAGCACTGCCCCCAAACCACGCCCATGTGTCCCCTAGTGGACATTGATTTGACTTGTGGGTGGTCATCAAAGAAAGCCCATCACTGGGTTTTAGTCACATAGATTTTGAGTCTCTGAAAAGCCTAATGTCTGCATCCCCTTCCTGAGACCATGCTTCTTCTATCAGGTTACCTGAGTGAGTCTTTTCAACTATACTCGCTGTCTGGGCACATGCTTCTGAGTTTCCATTTTGGAGGCAGTCACCATAATTTTATTGAATATAAGTGATAGTTACTAATGGACTAATTTCTTTCTTTGATTTCTTTCTTTTGATTTTTCCCCCTTTTCTTTTCAGCCTGCTGTGTTAGCATTATTCTTGGGACTTTTACCCAAGTAAAGCATTATTCTTGGGACTTTTACCCATTTGTAGTCCGATTTTATCTTTATTACAGTATTTTGTTTTTATTGTTACTTTTCAATTAGTAATTACTTGTGTAATTCTAGAACTTCTATTTAATGACGCTTCTTTGTTTTTTATGTCCTTTCTGTTCTCAGGATGAAGAGAATACATAAAGCTACTATCCATGTCAGGATTTCTTCTATTTATATCTTATTATAATATAATTACTGGCATTTTATTCACAAATATTCATAAGCCTATTAATTATTTGTTTTCTTCCTGTAGTTTAATCAACAAGTTATTTTTTACTTGATTTTCCGACGTGAAAAGCTTTTGCCCTAATATGTTGCATAGCCTTTAAACAAATAGAAAAGGACTAAAACTCAATTTAGATTATTTTTGCAGTATTTTTTTCAGCAAATCTGATTTATTCTAAAATTAAATCCATACTTTTTTCTAATGTGCTACTACATGAAAAGGAAAAAATGAATATTTTGAATTTTCAGTTTTCATTTTCAAAAATTATTTACCAAAACGAATGAAGAAAAACATTTAAAAGCATATTTCGTATCTATGGATTTTACATTTTAAAGTGGTAGTTTTTTTTTTTAAGATTTTATTTATGTGACAGAGAGATCACAAGTAGGCAGAGAGGCAGGCAGAAAGAGAGGGGGAAGCAGGCTCCCCGCTGAGCAGAGAGCCCGATGTGGGGCTCGATGTGGGGCTCGATGTGGGACTCGATCCCAGGACCCTGAGATCATGACCTGAACAGAAGGCAGAGGCTTTAACCCACTAAGCCACCCAGGTGCCCCTTAAAGTGTTAGTTAGATATTGTAGCGTTATTTTAAATTGCCCTCAGTTCCCCCCATGTGTATTTTAGATTAATTTCTTACAAGCTTTTTTCTGGTTTTTTTTTAAGATTCTACTTATTTGTTTATTTATTTATTTGAAGGTTTTATTTATTTGACTGCTGAGCAGAGAGCCAGATGTGGGGCTCCATCCCAGGACCCTGAGATCATGACCCGAGCCGAAGGCAGAGGCTTTAACCCTGAGCCACCCAGAGGCCCCCAAGCTTTTTTCTCATATCATAGATTAGGCCGAGGGAATGAGAAGGTTACTCGGTACCACACATTAGCTACACAAACATAATGTGTTTGGGTTTTCCATTGTTAACCCCAAACCATGAGATTTGGTACACTTATGTTTTTCTTTAGTGAAAGTATATGGTTAGAAAATTAACATTTTCATTTCCATAAATTTTTAGAATATCAAAATCTTTTCTGAGCACCAAATAGCTAGGCTGTGAAAGTTTTGTAATAATTTGCAGCTGGAATACATGATACATTTTAATCCATTAAAGACTAGTGGGAATGTGTCAGCCAGAGTAGCAAGTAATTTTTGTTTTAAAAATCAGAATATCTGTCACCTTTCAGTATTACCAATGCTGTTGGAAATTGAATTTAAAGTGGTATTAAAAAAAAATACCTCCTGTGGGGCGCCTGGGTGGCTCAGTGGGTTTAGCCTCTGCCTTTGGCTTGGGTCGTGATCTCGGGTGCTGGGATTGAGCCCCGCATCTGGCTCTCTGCTCAGTGGGGAGCCTGCTTTCCCCTCTCTCTCTGCCTGCCTCTCTGCCTACTTGTGATCTCTCTCTCTCTGTCAAATAAATAAATAAAATCTTAAAAAAAATACCTCCTGTTAAATAATTTTTATTGGTTGGTATATCTTACTATAGATTATGTACAAGTAACATCTAAATAAAATTATACTTTTAACTCTGAAAAAAAGAAACTTGAACAAACAAGGAATTTTAGGAAATGTAAATTTAAAAAAGCAATTTTAAGTAATATAAGAAGTCAGAGTGAGATTTTGGTTTCAAATGAAGTGTTTCGTTTGTTTGCTTTTACATTTACTATTAAACTCTGTCAAAATACCTTCAACTTCAGGAGTTAAAGTGAAGTCAGATCCCAGGTAATGGCTAAATGCACCAGGTAGAATTACATTTGTTATCTTTATGGGAGGAGCTTTCACTGGGCCAAAGGATCCACCATCCATTGAAGAATTGGTAACAGGATTACACTGTATAATAAAAGAAAAACAGTTAAGAACAACTCACATCCCAAACTCAGATCAATAGATTTAGTTCTTACCACAAGCCCCATTTGATAATCAATTTAAAATTCTTTAGGTCAGGGGTTATATGCTAAACTGTAAAAGTCTTTTGAACCCTTAACCTCCCTCAGAACCTTATGTTTTGTCTTTTCAGACTGCATCCTACTCATCAATAGTGTAAGGGCACCTCTCCCTTTCCAAAGGATCTTAACAAGGTAAGTGCGGAAAATGAGAATTAAGCTTTTTCCCCTTTGCTTCTTTTTTACTGAGCAGGAGTTTCTAGATGGTAAGAGTTATACCTTCTACATCTTTATATTCCTCATACTACTTTATCAAGTGCCTTGCAGTTAATTAGTTTTTCAAAAACAAATAAATGGGGACTAAGGAAAGCATCTTATAACAATCACTTTTAATGAATGTGCTAACTCTCTAAATAGTGTTTACATTTTAAGTTAGTTGAGGATTAAGAGGCTTTTAAAAGAATTCCAGGAATCAGCAAACAGGAGAGAAGTATTTTAGGTTGGAGACTCTTGGTTTCCCTAGAATTTTATGCTTGCTGTCTTCATTAAGACTGACCTTGTTTATACTTTTAAAAATATGAGTATACTGAATTCAGAATATATGATTCAACTTATTTAGAGATACAGGCTTTTGCCATTTGTGTGAAATAACTGATTTCCCTGTTTTAGTAAGTGTTACCAAGAATGCAGCTTTGTAATGAGCCCCAAAGTATCAGGCCTTTTACTAAAGCTGGTCAGTCCCAAATTCCCTAACTAATTCCTTTGTAGGAGTTTCTTCCCATTACTAATCTAGAATGTTGTCCAATTTTCTTCTGAAACCAAACGCACCAAAATGTTCCAGTTTAAAGGACAATTTTAGAGTTCATTTATTACCTCTTTACTTGCTGTTAAAAAAGAAAGTACAGCAGTAATTGAAAGAAAAATAAATTAGACTGAACTGATAAACTTGAAAAGGATTCTGTTTTTGTGTCTCCTGAAAAGAAATCATGGCTCAGTTTTGTTCTAGCCATGAAAATAAGCACTATTATTGAATCTTAAAACAGATTTCTCTAAAATAAAGACTTCAAAATATCCCCTTTATTTTATTAACCCTGTATAGATGAATTAGAAAATAATTTTTAATAAAATGCATACATATAGAATAAGTAGAAAAGTAGTTAAGTTCTTACATAAGGCACTGATTCAAAAGGCAAGAATACATGTCTAGATTCACTCAAGACAAATTATCATATCATAGTATAGTAATGGGAAAAATCCAAATTTACTATATGAAAAATAGAAAAGAATAGCCAAGAAGCAAGCCCTTTAGTGAAATATTCATCAGCTAAAATTTGAGTGTATATAGTATCAAACAAACTGTGTGCTCTGGGAATCAGTTTGTTTTACAGAAGGGATGGAGAGTGTTGGGTAATCCACTAAGTGAAAGGATCTACAGTAGTAGTCTTACCTCTTTTCTCTTCAGTATGCATTTTAAAAGTAATCTTTGTTCACTGACTGATGTCCTTGCTCTCTGGCTTTCACTTACATTAGAGATTCACTTACCTTCTTACTGCCCCACCCTGGTTTAGGTCTTCCTAACCTCCCTCTTGGGTTATTCTAAAAGTCTCTTAACTGATTTCCCTGCGTCCAGCCTCTTCTTTCTCAAACCTTGCAAAGGCACAGCACTATTAAGGTTACTTCTTTTTTCAAAAAACCATAGCTTTTCTGTGTTTAGTCTTTGTGGAGGATGGTCATGAAGAATCCTTGTCGTCAAGGACAGAATTTCCTAATGATACGCTCTCGTGGCTTCTGTCTCTAATCTATCTCATGTCATGGTCAGATACCTTTTTAGTGGTTGTAGGTAAAAGGTGCAATTTTTCTGGCCAACAAGAAAAGAAGCTCACATCTCCTTTGTTAGATGAACTACATAGTTTGGAGAGTTGAGGACAGAATTCCTTCCTTCCCTTCCTATTTGCTAAATTGAAAGAGTTTGTTAGTTAGAAAGGTTTATAGAAGTGATATGTTATAGATTCTTACCCTCTAGCTTTATCTCACATATTAAGAGGCAAACAGATTTTAAATATTTTTCTTTATGCCAAATTACATTACTGGAAAAAGGAGCTTCCCCGGAATTTGTGTGTGTAGATGTGCTCTATTCACCAGATCAAGGTGCTCTTGATAGTAATCACTAAAATAGATACTAAAATAATCTACAAAAACATCATAACCCAAATTTACCTGGTAAATTGGTTTTAATTTACTAATAATTATATATTTTAAAAAGGAAAAGTATAAATAATAGCAGTATTACCGAAGTTTTCTTTGCTTGGAGTTCAGAGAAGTGAAATTCAGCTTTAGCTCTATCATCTGAATTCACAGGAATTCCATCTAACATCTGTAAGTTAGGCAGCCGAAATATGAGCACATGGCGATGTAATGTTTTTCTGCAAATCTGAATAAAGTTATAAATAACATATTACTTTAAAAAACTTTTATTTCAAAGATTAACTTTTATAGAGAAGGAAATTAACACAGTAAAAATGACAGATAATAGCTAATTCGTTATAATAGACAATACAAATATAAGCTCCCTTTTTGAAAGTTTTCTCAATTCCCTATTATACTAAATGAAGATTCAAACTTTTAAATTTAGTTTTTTAAAAAATTATTTTTAATTTAAATTCAATTAGCCAGCATATAGTATATCATTAATTACAGAGGTAGGGTTCAGTAATTCATCAGTTGTATATATACCCAGTGCTCATCATATCATGTGCCTTCCTTAATACCCATCACCCAGTTACCCCATCCCCCACCCACCTCCCCTCCAGCAACCCTCAGTTTCTTTCCCATAGTTAAGAGTGTTTCATGGTAGGGCGCCTGGGTGGATCAGATGGTTAAGCATCTGCCTTCAGCTTAGGTCATGATCTCCATGTCCTGGGATTGAGCTGGGCAAGGAGTCTGCTTCTCTCTCTCCCTCTGCCTCTCCCCCTGCTTGTGCTCTCTCTGTCTCTGTCTTTATCTCTCTCAAATGAATTTATAAAAATCTAAAAAAAAAAATGAAGTGGGGTTATAGAATTTATATTCTTTAAAAAAAACAAAAGTCTCACCACCAGCCTGGTGGTGGGTATCAAGAAGGGCACGTACTGCATGGAGCACTGGGTGTGGTGCATGAACAATCAATCTTATAACACTGAAAAATTAAAATAAACATATTTGGGGAGAAAAAAAAAAGATTAAAAAAACAAAAAACAAAAGTCTCTCTCATGGTTTGTCTCCCCCTCTGATTTCTTCCCAGTTTTTCCTCCCTTCCCCTATGGTCCTCTGCACTGTTTTCCAGAGTGACTGCACCAGCTTGCATTCCCACCAACAGTGTAAAAGGGATCCTCCTTTTCCACATCCTCGCCAATGTTTTTTTGTTTCCTATCTTGTTAATTTTAGCCATTCTGACCGGTGTGAGGTGATATCTCATTGTGGTTTTGATTTGTATTTCCCTGATGCCAAGTGATGTGCATTTTTTCATGTGTCTACTGGCCATTTGTCTTCTTTGAAGAAATGTCTGTTCATGTTTTCTGCCCATTTCTTGACTGGATTCTTTGTTTTTTTTGGGTGTTGAGTTTGATAAGTTTTTTATGGTTTTTAGATACTAGCCCCTTTTCTGATATGTCATTTATAAGTATCTTTTCCAATTCTGTAGGTAAAAAGCAGCAGCTTTTTATCTTGTTGAAGTCCCAATAGTTCATTTTTGCTTTTGTTTCCCTTGCCTTTGGGGACATGTCTAGCAAGAAGTTGGTGTGGCTGAGGTCACAGAGGTTGCTGTCTGTGTTCTTCTTTAGGATTTTGATGGATTCTTACCTCACATTGAGGTCTTTCATCCATTTTGAGTTTATCTTTGTGTAGGATGTAAGAAAATGGTCCAGTTTCACTCTTCTACACGTGGCTGTCCTGTTTTCCCAGTGCCATTTGTTGAAGAGACCGTCCTTTTTCCATTGGATATTCTTTCCTGCTTTATCGAAGATTAGTTGACCATAGAGTTGAGGGTCCATTTCTGGGTTCTGTATTCTGTTTCATTGATCTATGTGTCTGATTTTGTGCCAGTACCATGTTGTCTTGATGATTACAGCTTTGCAATAAAGCTTAAAGTCTGGCATTGTGATGCCACCAGGTTTAGTTTTCTTTTTCAACATTCCTCTGGCTATTCAGGGTCCTTTCTGGTTCCATACAAATGTTAGGATTATCTGTTCCAGCTCTGTGAAAAATGTTGATGGTATTTTGATAGGGATTGCTTTGAATGTATAGATTGCTCTAGGCAACATAGGCATTTTAACAATGTTTATTCTTCCAATCCATGAGCATGGAGTTTTCCTCAATTTCTTTCATAAGTGTTCTGTAATTTTTAGAGTATTCCCTTTACCTCTTTGGCTAGGTTTATTCCTAGGTATCTTATAGTTTTTGGTACAATTGTAAATGGCATCAATTCCTTAATTGCTCTTTCTTCTAACTCATTGTTAGTGTATAGATATGTAACTGATTTCTGTGCATTGATTTTCTATCCTGCCACTTTGCTGAATTCCTGTATGAGTTCATAGGAACTCATAGGAAATTCTGGCGTGGAGTCTTTTGGGTTTTCCACATAAAGTATCATGTTATCTGTGAAGAGGGAGAAATTGACTTCTTTGCCAATTTGAATGCCTTTTATTCCTTTTTGTTGTCTGATTGTTGAGGCTAGGGCTTCTAGTACTATGTTGAATAGCAGTGGAGATAGTGGACATCCCTGCTGTGTTCCTGATCTTAGGGGGAAAGCTCTCAGTTTTTTCCCATTGCGAATGATATTCGCTGTGGGCTTTTTATAAATGGCTTTTATGATTTGAGGTATGTTCACTTTACCCCTACATTGTGGAGAGTTTTAATCAAGAAAGGATGCTGTATTTTGTCAAATGCTTTTTCTGCATCAATTGAGAGGATTGTATGGTTTTTGTCCTTTCTTTTATAAATGTGCCGTATCACATTGATTTGTGAATGTTGAGCCACACTTGTAGCCCAGGAATAAATCCCACTTGGTTGTGGTGAATAGTTCTTTTAATGTACTGTGAATCCTATTGGTAGTTGTGAGTATTTTGGCATCCATGCTCATCAGGGATATTGGTCTGTAATTGTCCTTTTTGGTGGGTTTTGTCAGGTTTTGGGATCAAGGTAATGCTGGCTTCATAGAACAAGTTTGGAAGTTTTCCTTCCATTTCTATTTTTGGAACAGCTTCAGAAGAATAGGTATTAATTATTTAAATGTTTGGTAGAATTCCCCTGGGAACCCTTCTGGCCCTGAACCTATTTGTTGGGAGATTTTTGATGACTGCTTCAATTTCCTTGTTGGTTATGGGTCTATTCAGATTTTCTATTTCTTCCTGTTTCAGTTTTATACATCTCTAGGAATGCATCCAGTTCTTCTAGATCACCTACTTTGTTGGTATATAGTTGCTCATAATATTTTTTTTAAAGATTTTATTTATTTATCTGAGAGACAGACAAAGTGAAAGAGAGCATGAGAGGAGAGAAGGTTAGAGGAAGAAGCAGACTCCCCGTGGAGCTGGGAGCCCGATGTGGGACTCGATCCCGGAACTCAAGGATCATGACCTGAGCCGAAGGCAGTTGCTCAACCAACTGAGCCACTCAGGTGCCCTGCTCATAATATGTTCTTATAATTGTTTGTATTTCTTCATTGTTGGTTGTGATCTCTCCTCTTTCATTCATGATTTTATTAATTTGGGTCTTTTCCCTTTTCTTCTGGATAGAAGGGATTCTATCTATGGATAGTCTGGATAGGAGTTTATCAATCTTATTAATTCTTTCAAAGAAGCAGGTTCTAGTTTTATTCATTTGTTCTTTTGGTTTCTATTTCATTGATTTCTGCTCTAATCTTTATTATTATTATTTTCTTGTTTCCTGCTTGATTTAGGTTGTAGTAGCTATTCTTTTTCCAGCTACTTTAGGTGTATGGTTAGGTTGTATATTTGAGGATTTTCTTGCTTCTTGAGAAAGTCTCATATTGCTATGTACTTGCCTCTTAGGACCACCTTTTCTGCATCCCAAAGGTTTTGAACAGTTGTGTTTTCATTTTCATTTGTTTCCATGATTCTTAAAAATTCTCAATTTCCTGGTTGACCCATTCATTATTTAGTAGGATGCCTGTTAACCTTTTAAGTATTTGAGTTCCTTCCAGATTTTCTCTTGTGATTGAGTTCCAATTTCAAAGTATTGTGGTCCAAAAATATGCAGGCGATGATCCCAATCTTTTGGTATTGGTTGAGACCTGATTTGTGACCAAGTATGTGATCTATGTAGAGAATGTTCCACATGCATTCGGGAAGATGGTGTATTCTATTCCTTTAGGATGGAATGGTCTGTATATAAATGTGAAGTCCATCTGGTCCAGTGTGTCATTCAAAGCCATTGTTTCCTTATTAATTTTCTGCTTAGATGATCTGCCCATTGATGTAAGTGGGGTGTTAAAGTCCCCTACTATTATTGTGTTTTTATCAATTAGTTCCTTTATGTTTGTTTTTAATTGTTTTAGGAACTTGGGTCTTCCTATGTTGGATGTATAAATATCTACAGTTGTTAAATCTTCTTGTTGGATTGTCCCCTTATTATTACATAGTGCCCTTTTTTCTCTTAAAATGTCTATAGTACCTAAAGCAACATATACATTTAATGCAATCCCTATAAAAATACCAAGAGCATTTTTTGCAGAGAGAGAACAAATAATCCCAAAATTTTTGTGGAACCATAAAAGACCCTGAATAACCTAACCAATCTTGAAAAAGAAAAGCAAAGCTGGAAGGAGCGCAATTCTGGACTTTAAGTTATATTACAAAGCTGTAGTCATCAAAACAGTATAGTATTGGCACAAAAAAAAAGACACATAGATCAATGGAAAGAATAGAAAACCCAAAAATGAACCCACAATTATATGGTCAATTCATCTTCAATAAAGCAGGAAAGAATACCCAATGGGAAAAAGACAGTCTCTTCAACAAATGCTGTTGGAAAAACTGGACAGCTACATTCAAAAGAATGAAAACTACTTTCTTACATAATATACAAAAATAAATTCAAAATGGATTAAAGACCTAAATATGAGAGCTGAAACAATAAAGATCCTAGAAGAGAATATAGGGCAGTAACTTCTTTGACATCAGCCACAACAACTTCTTTCTAGATAGGTTTCCCGAGGCAAGGGAAAGAAAAGCAAAAATAAACTATTGAGACTACTTTAAAATGAAAAGCTTCTGCACAGCCAAAGGAAATAACCAACAAAACAAAAAGACAGGGACACCTGGGTGGCTTAGTGGGTTAAAGCCTCTGCCTTTGCCTCGGGTCATGATCTCCGGGTCCTGGGATCAAGCCCCACATCGGGATCTCTGCTCAGCAGGGAGCCCACTTCCCCCTCTCTCTTCTTGCCTCTCTGCCTATTTGTGATCTCTCTCCTCTCTGTCAAATAAATAAATAAAATCTTAAAAAACCTAAAAAACCTAAAAAACAATCTACTGAATGGGAGAAGATATTTGCAAATGATATATCTGATAAAGGATTAGTATACAAAATTTATAAAGAATTTATAAAACTCAATATCCCTAAAATGAATAATCTAATTAAAAGAGGGCAAAAGACACAAATAGACATTTTTCCAAAGAAGACATATAGATGGCTAACAGACACATGAAAAGATGTTCAAAATGACTTATTATCAGGGAAATGCAAATCAAAACACAATGAGATATCACCTCACACCTGTCAGAATGGTAAAAATCAACAACACAAGAAACAACAAGTGTTGGTGAGGATGGGGAAAAAAGGGAATCCTCTTGCACTATGGGTGGTAATGCAAACTGGTGCAACCACTCTAGAAAACAGTAGTGTGGAGGTTCTCCAAAAAGTTAAAAATAGAAATACCCTATGATACAGCAATCACACTACTAGGTATTTACCTAAAGAATAGAAAAGCAATAATTCAAAGGTATATATGCACCCTAATGTTTATAGAAGCATTATGTACAATAGTCAAGTTATGGAAACAGCCCAAGTGTCCACTGATTGATGAGTGGACAAAGAAGATGTGTATATTTATATATATGTATATATACATGTGTATACACAATGGAATATTAGTTATAAAAAAGAAAGAAATCTTGCCATTTGCAATGACATGGATGGAACTAGACAGATTCATGCCAAGTGAAATGAGTCAGTCAAAGATAGACAAATACCATATGGTTTTACTCATATGTGGAATTTAAGAAACAAAACAAACAAGCCAGGGAAAAACAAGGGAGAGTGAGAAGCAAAGCAAGAAACAGATTCTTAACTATAGAGAAAAACTGGTGGTTATTACAAGAAAGGAAGTGGGTGGGGGATGAGTTAAATAGGCAATGAGATGAAGGAGTATACTTATAATGAGCACCAGGTGACGCATGGAAGTGTTGAATCACTATATTGTACACCTGAAACAAATATTATACTGTATGTTAATGAACTGAAATTTAAATAAAAACTTAAATAAATAAAAGTTAAACCACAGAATCAGTATCATGCTAAAAATAGTTTAATAAATAATATTAAAAATGCCAAAAAATTAAATTCCAAGAAACTGAAAGGAAATAATAAAGGGTGGGAATTATTGATAAAGAAACTAAATAAATTAACCACTTGATAAAACCAAAATATGGATCTTTGAAGAGATTAATACAATAGACAAACCTTTAGCAAGACTTATCAAACATAAAAGGGAAAAAGCAAAAATAAACAAATTTAGGTATCTAAAAAAGACAATGAAACACAAATACAGTGGAGATTTAAAAAAATTCATGAGTGTATTATGATAGTAATACACACATATAAATACATATGTATTTATATACAGATAGTATACATATAAATTTTAAATTTATATAAAAATTTATATAAAAAGAAATTTATAGAAAAATATAACTTCTCAATACTGACTTTTGAAGAAATAGAAAACATGATTAGATTTATACCCATTAAATAATTTGAATAAGTAGTTTAAAATCTAATTTCAAAAAATATTGAGCCCAGATTGTTTTAGAGATAAGATCTAATTATCCGGGTGCCTGAGTGCCTCAGTGGGTTAAGTGTCTGCCTCTCGCTCAGGTCGTGATCCCAGGGTCCTGGGCTCAAGTCCCACATTGGGCTCTCTGCTCAGTGGGGAGTCTGCTTCTCCCCCAACCTCTCCCCCCTGCTTGTGCGTGCTCTCTCACTCTCTCTCAAATAAATTTTTTAAAAAATCTTAAAAAAAAAGATCTAATTATCCTTCAAGGAACACATGAGTTTTTTCCTATGTAAGCTAATGCATAGACTCACAAGAGAGAGCTCCCAATTAATTTTATGAGGCAAGAACAGCCTTGATGAACTTAAAAGAATAGCAAGAAGAAGATATTTATAGGGTGATTTTACTTATTTCCATAAATATAGATATACTACATGAAACCTTAGCAAATTAAATTCAGCAAAGTATAAAACATGACTAAACAGTATTCAACCCAGGATTAATGATGGTTTAACACTAGAGCAGGTTAAGGAGAAAACTACATTGCCAGTTAGTCAAAATCCAATGACTATTCATGATAAAAACAGGTAGTAAACTGAATTAGAAAGGAACTTCCTTAAAATGTTGAAGGTTATCTACTCATAACCTATAGCAAGCTCATATTTAATAGTGACAATTTAGAAGCGTTTTTTGAAGTCAGTTACCTACTATCAGTGCTTCTATTCAACACTTTAGTAGAGGTCCTAGTCAACACACTAAGAGAAGTAAAGGAAATAAAAAACATAAGGATTGGAAAGAAATGAGTCATTAATGCAGATGATATGATAGTCTACAGAGAAAATCCAACAAAATTTACAATGCATTAGAACTAAAAAGAGAGTTCAGCAAAGTTCCTGGAGAAAGAGTAATATATAAAAATCAGAACTGCTATACTTCAGCAACAAACAATTAGAAACATGTAAACAGATATTGTTCAAAATAGCTATTAAAACAATGGAATAAATAAAACCAAAGATTATTAAAACCTTTAGGAGAAAACTATAAATTTTATTGAAGGACACAAAATACATGTAGCTATGGATATTCATGCTTATGAATGGGAAACCTCAATACTACAAATATTAAGGGAGACTGCTTATTGTTATGTCTTGGTTTGAATAGCTCTCTGATGTGCCACTACTGGGCTGTCCCAGCCCCTCTATTCCTCTACTAGGAACAGAGTGACTTAATTGATAAACTAGGAAAGATTAAACTGAGCATGTTTAACTCCTGGCTTTCCTGTCTTGGGAAGGAATGTATTGCTACAGAGTACCTTCTCTTTCTCTAGCAGAAGCTCTCCTATGTGGAAAGAATTCAGTTAAGTATTTCCTATTACTGGGTGATCATGATTGCCTATTTCTGGGATCCATTAGCAGGCCTATTTGGCTTTCTAATGAAGCTAAGCAAAATATTTTCACTTATCCATCTGCCACTGTCATATCTGTCAACTTGTTCAGATCTTAGGTGAATAAAGGTGCTGCTTTTTTGATCCCTCCAAAGCCTCCAACAGGAAAAATAGCAGATTTCTCCCAAAATTAACTTATATATTCCATGCAATTCCAAATAAAATGTCAGCAAGACTGTCACATAACTTCAAAAGCTATTTCCTAAAACTCACAGTAGTTGTAAATGGCCAAGAATAGCTGAGGCAGTGAAGAGAGAAAAAAAGAGGAGGAGGAAGGGAAGGAAAATTGGAGATGCTTTCTCTGCCAGGCACCAAGACTTAATATAAAACTTTAATTAACCAGTATAATATTGATACAGGTATTGACAATAGTCCAATGAATACAATGTGGAACTCTGAAACAGATCCTCTTATATATTTTCATCAGTTGGAAGAGGACAGTAGTTAATAAATTGTGCTTATTGAAGACAATAAAATTTCTTCACATATGAAAACAGATAAATTCCCACATATAAAAATAGATTATATACAACTATAACTAAATTAACTGATAAATTATAAAAGTAACATACTCACTGGATTGCCATAAACTGTAAGCTCTCTGAGAGAAGAGATACCATCAAGTTTTTCCAGTTCTGCTATATCCTATTCAAAAGTTAATCAATAAATTACTATTTGGTTAGATCCAATATTTTTAAATATACAGTTTTGAAGTAATCATATGTAAGTATTGGATTACAGCTAGCTCATGACTGGATTTTCCAAAGTGAGCTTGAGTGACAAATTCTGTATTTTTGATTAAGGACAAAATCTATATACTATTAATTCCAGATGCATGATTGGTAAAGATGATAATCTAATAGGGGAAATAGGCCATATAGCAGCACTTGCGAGAAAAGACCAAATTTCTTCTCAGAAAAGTTATGGTCTAGGGCTGAGATTGTATTTGGTTAATTCTCCAAAGGATTGACCCAGAAGTGTGGAAAAGATGGTAAATGCAGTCTAAATAATTTTATTTTTTTTAATATTTTATTTATTTATTTGACAGGGAGAGACACAGCGAGAGAGGGAACATAAGCAGGGGGAGTGAGAGAGGGAGAAGCAGGCTGCCTGCTGAGCAGGGAGCCGGATGCAGGCCCAGGACCCTGGAATCATGACCTGAGCCCAAGGCAGATGCTTAACTACTGATCCACCCACACACCCCTAGTCTAAATAATTTTAAACACAACCTTAACCATAAAGGAATATGTGATATTGAGTGGACTACATCCTGATATATTATTTGGGAGTATATATAGTTGAAAAACTATTTTTCTAGTTGAATGACTTGTCTTCACTACTGAATGGGTTATTTATTATTACCTATTTAACATGAATGAAAGTTTGCAAATACATTTTAATTTTTGCAAAATTATTTTAAAAAATGCTATTCCTGACAAAATTTAGGTGACAAGCCCAACTTCAGTTTGCTGCTAGTCTATAGTAATAAAGTTATTGATATGCTCCTATTCTTATTTGGAATGACAAGTAGATGTAGCCAATTCAGCTAGCAACTATAAAAAAATTTAGACCTATTTGAGACCATTTGGAAATGAAATTTGATTAAAATGGCTGATCTTTACAATTTTGATCTTAGAAGTGTCATAAAAGGAGGACTTTGGAAAAGCTCTGACAGTCAGTTATCTGTCTTATCTTTATGCATTTGACCCACAGGTAGTTCCTGTCTGTGGAATCGAAGCCTGATTGGAAAGCATAAAAATGTGAAAAGTTTTTTCTCAATTATTTCCTCAAATTAAACACAGTTTAGCAGCGATCACTAGGAGAACTTCTAATTAAAATGTTTTTTTCTCACGGAAGATGTTAATTTGAGAAACAGAGTGTTAAATTTGTAGATGATAATTCTGGTATAAAGAGACATCAAGAAAATGAATATGTTTGGGGCACCTGGGTGGCTCAGTGGGTTAAAGCCTCTGCCTCCACTCAGGTCATGATCTTGGGGTCCTGGGATTGGGCCCTGTGTTGGGCTCTCTGCTCAGTGGGGATCTTGCTTCCCCTTCTCTCTGCCTGCCTCTCTGCGTACTTGTGATCTCTCTCCTCTCTGTCAAATAAAATTAAAAAAGAAAAAGAAAATGAATATGTTCATAATTGGGGAAGAGGGCTGATGACTTCCCATTTTTAATATAAGGTATTTTTTTCACAATGGAGTGTTGGACTTACTCTGTACTGGCCAAATTTGGCAAATTTTCAGGAATTTTGTGAGATGGTGTTTTAGCTTGAAATTGGCTATGGTGGAAGAAATTATACCATGGAAATTGGCAAATGCTATTGATTAGGACTTTTTAAAGTAATTCCTCTTTTTAAAAAAATTTTTTTTAAATAATTTATTTTTTTTATTAACATATAATGTATTATTTGCTCCAGGGTACATGTCTGTGAGTCATCAGGGTTATATATTTCACAGCACTTACCATAGCACATACTTTCCCCAATGTCCATAACCCAGCAACCCTCTCCCTAGCCCCCCTACCCTCCAGCCACCCTCAGTTTGTTTCGTGAGTTTAGGAGTCTCTTATGGTTTGTCTCCTTCCTGATCCCATCTTGTATCATTTCCCTCCCACACCCCCCCCATTACCCCCTGCCCTGCCTCTCAAATTCTTCATATCAGAGAGATCGTATGATAACTGTCTTTCTCTGATTGAGTTATTTTGCTTAGCATAATACCCATTAGTTCCATACACATTGTTGCAAATGACAAGATTTCCTTTCTCTTGATTGTATTTATATATCACATCTTCTTTATCCATTCATCTGTTGATGGATATCTGGGTTCTTTTCATAGTTTGGCTATTGTGGAATTACTGCTATAAACATTCGGGTGCAAGCGCCACTTCGGATCACTCCATTTGTATCTTTAGGGTAAATATCCAGTAGTGCGATAACTGGGTCGTAGGGTAGCTCTATTTTCAACTTTTTGAGGAACCTCCATACTATTTTCCAGAGTGGCGGCACCAGCTTACATTCCCACCAACAGTGTAGGAGGGTTCCCCTTTCTCCGCATCCCCGCCAACATCTGTTGTTTCCTGACTTACTAATTTTAGCCATTCTGACTGGTGCGAGGTGGTATCTCACTGTGGTTTGATTTGTATTTTTCTGATGCCGAGTGATGTTGAGTACTTTTTCATGTGTCTGTTGGCCATTTGGGTGTCCTCTTTGCAGCAATGTGTGTTCATATCTTCTGCCCCTTTCTTGATTGGATTATTTGTTCTTTGGTTGTTGAGTTTGAGAAGTTCTTTATAGATTTTGGATACTAGCCCTTTATCTGATATGTCATTTGCGAATATCTTCTCCCATTCTGTCAGTTGTCTTTTGGTTTTGTTGACAGTTTCCTTTGCTATGCAAAAGCTTTTGATCTTGATGAAGTCCCAGTGGTTCATTTTTGCCCTTGCTTCCCTTGCCTTTGGTGATGTTTCTAGGAAGAAGTTGCTGTGGCTGAGGTTGAAGAGGTTGCTGCCTGTGTTCTTCTCAAGGATTTTGATGGATTCCTGTCTCACATTGAGGTCTTTCATCCATTTTGAGTCTATTTTTGTGTGTGGTCTAAGGAAATGGTCAAGTTTCATTCTTCTGATGTGGTTGTCCAGTTTTTCAAATACCATTTGTTGAAGAGACTGTCTTTTTTCCATTGGATATTTTTTCCTGCCTTGTCGAAGATTAGTTGATCATAGAGTTGGGGGTCCATTTCTGGGCTCTCTAGTCTGTTCCATTGATCTATGTGTCTGTTTTTGTGCCAGTACCACACTGTCTTGATGATTACAGCTTTGTAATAGAGCTTGAAGTCTGGAATTGTGATGCCACTGACTTTGGTTTTCTTTTTCAACATTACTCTGGCTATTCGTGGTCTTTTCTGGTTCCATATAAATTTTAGGATTATTTGTTCCATTTATTTGAAAAAAAATTGATGGTATTTTGAATTGCATTCAATGTGTAGATTGCTTCAGGTGGCATAGACATTTTCATAATATTTGTTCTTCCGATCCATGAGCATGGAATGTTTCCATTTCTTTGTGTGTTCCTCAATTTCTTTCATGAGTACTTTAT
>CM052797.1:91401769-91504742 GCA_028533885.1 Nasua narica | reverse complement strand
TAGTGGGATATGTGTATGGGGCTGTGTCTCCATACCTCTTTTGGCCTTTCATGGTTTCTCTATGCTTATTTCCTAAGTAAGCACTTATGACTTCACCTGTCACCACCTTTTGGTATAATTCCAAAATACACATGTCTAGTCCTAACTTGTGGTCTAGTTCTACTGCTTGAAAAAGTTTCCATTTTTATTTCTCAAAATTGTCACAACACAAACTGATTGTTCTCTACTACAAATTAGCAATGACTTTATCCAGCTTTAGTACCTCCTTTTGCCCAATCTCCTAATGAAATAAAACATCTTAAACTAATTTTCCTCTCATTATGTGTCAAATTAGTCACTAAGTCCTAATATTTCTTTCTTTTAAAATGCATTTTGGGGTCTACCTGGGTGGCTCCATCAGTTAAGCATCTTCCTCAGCTTAGGTAATGATCCCGGGGTCCTGGGATCCAGCCCCACATTGGTCTCCCTGCTTAGTGGGAAGCCTGTTTCTCCCTCTCGCTCTGCTGTTCACCCTCCCCCGCTTGTGCTCTCTCTCTCTCTCTCCCCCCCTGCCAAATAAATAAATAAATAAAATCTTTAAGGAAAAAATAAAATGCAGTTTGGAGTCTCCTTTTACTCACCCTTCGCACTGATACCACTCTAGCCCAGACCCTTTCTGTCATTTGTGTTGTATAGAAAATGCATGTGCTTTGAAGTCACACAGAGCTGTGTTTGACTCTGCACCACGCCATTCACTGGTGCAAACTTGGGCAAATTATTTAACCTTACTGAGATTTAATTTCTTTTTTTATAAAAATACATATAAAATTATTTAACATGTTGAGTTGCTCTGAAGGTTGAATGAGATAATCATTGGAGACAAAAAACTTGCCTAATGACTCAGTAAATGATAGCTATAATTGTCAGAGTCAACTGCCTCATTCCCTGCTTGAGACTACTCCATTCTGATTTGCCCGCTAGTTGTGGCAAGAGAACACACTCCCGTTTTACATTATTATATTTAAATAGACTTTCCAAGGTTAGGTTGTCTGCTTTTTTTGTGTTCACTGTATCTTTTAAAAGATCTGCAATTGTGCTTAATTTCTTGTTCTTTTAAGACTTAATCTCGTGTTTTTGAGGCAACTTACAGCACCTTTGACAGGCAAAAAGATGCATTAAATTTTTAAAAATATGATCTAGAAAAGCCTGTCTTTCAGAAAAAAGTTACCATATTCATATCAACTATATAAATATCTTCCCATATGTCTCAATGATGTATCTTCCAACCTTTCTTCTTTGTCATTAAATAATTATTGTTAGACTAATGTTCTAAACTGTTTTTTCCCCTTCCACTTTTTTTTTTTTAAAATTTATTTATTTATTTGACAGAGAGAGACACAGCGAGAGAGGGAACACAAGCAGAAGGAATGGGAGAGAGAGAAGCAGGCTTCTGGCCAAGCAGGGAGCCTGATGTGGGGCTCAATCTCAGTACCCTGGGATCATGACCTGAGCCAAAGGCAGCCACTTAATGACTGAACCACCCAGGCGCCCCTCCCCTTCTACTTTTTTAAAGATTTACAACTCCTACCCATTTTCAACTGCAAAATGAGCATTCTACATCAAACTGATCATGTTTAGAGGCTCTATAACTCTCTCAGAGAACTGTATACTCTGTTCTTATCAGGTTGGCCCCTTTTCAGATGTTGGCCAGCAGAAACCACAATCATGCTCTTGTGACTCTTCTCCCCACTACCTGCAAAACTCTTGGTCATGCTCACCTTCAATCTAAATTTTATCAATCATTCAAAAAGTCCTCTAGTGTTTCAATTTCTCTTTTCTCTAAACTTCTATTGCACATAACTTAGTAACACAGAGTTACTCAGTACTAATTCACCTTTCTTTCAATATTATCTTCACAGGTGGATCTTAAACTACTTTAGAGCAAGGATCTCAACTATATGTAATTACAATAATATAGTGTTTCTGTATATTTCTTAGTACTTAGCCCAATTCTGGGTTTCATAAGTACTTGTGAATTATTTGTTACCTTCTATTGGCTTTTTAATTGAACATGATGGAAAAGTAAATTATGATATAATATCATATATAACCCCAGAACACTGCATTTTCTAGGGCTAGAAATACAATATTCTGTAGCCCTAGAATATTGCATTTACATTATTTATGTAAATAACCCAAGAAAAACCCATTTGTGATTACTAAAATATTTTTATCAGTCTGTTTTAAATAAATGTTGATGCTGATATTTGCTTATTTAAAATAGTATTATCAAATCAACATTTAATAATAAAGACTTACACATTGACAGTGTTGCTACTCACCCTGTAGAAAGAGGAATTTTAAATTTCTTAGTCTGTTAAGCTGTAGCTGAATTAAATTACAAATTCCATTGTAGCCCAAATGAAGTACTTCTAAACTGTGCATTATTGGTGGCAAATTTTCACTGCTCATTGTATCTCTGAAATACACACATAAGTTCGAGCCTATAAATTTAATTTCAAATGAGTTGTATCATAAAACATCTGATATTTACTTACTATAAGTTAAAGTTTAAAAGAGTAAATTACTAGTAAATCGGAATTTAACTACGATGTTATCTTTTTGTATCTTATATAATAATCACTTTTTAATCTTTAAAAACATTTTTATGTGGTAAAGAATAAAGTACAGAAAGAGTTATTTGAAATGAAAGACAAGTGCCAGCACAGTCTAGAAAAAGAAAAAAAGATGCATCCAGATTGGAAAAAAATAGGTAAAATGGTCTTTATTCTCAGATGACATTATTTTGTATTTTAAAAAATCCTAAGGCATTCACCAAAAAACTATTACCTCACTAATAAATGAGTTCAGCAAGATTAATAAATAAAAATTGAATGTCTCCACATCATCAATAAACTGAGAATGAAATTAAGAAATCTACTCAAAAGTATAAAAAAGAACAAAATGTGGGGCGCCTGGGTGGCTCAGTTGGTTAGGTGACTGCCTTCGGCTTGGGTCATGATCCCGGAGTTCCGGGATTGAGTTCCATATCGGACTCCTGGCCCTGCAGGAAGTCTGCTCCTCCCTCTGACCTTTTCCCCTCTCATTCTCAGTCTCTCTCTCTCTAATAAATAAATAAAAAATCTTTAAAAAAAAAAAGAACAAAATGCTTCAGAAAAATTTAACAAAAGTAGTTTAAAATATATACACAAAAAACTATAAAACACTGCTGAGATAAATTAATGATTATGTAAGTGGAGAAATGATTATGTAACTTCATGGGTTGAAGACTCAGTATTACTAAAATCAGTTCTCCCCAAATTGATGAATTGATTCAAAGCAATCTCCATCAGAAGTCCAGCAGGATTCTCCCCATACCCAAAAAGTTTCCTTATTTATAAAGGAAATGTAAAGAACTCGGAATATTCAAAACCATCTTTAAAAAGAAAAAAGTCTGGAGGGTTTATAATCTCTGATTTCAAAATTTTTAAGCTTCAGTAATCAAACTAATCTGGTAGTGGCAAAAGATCAATAGAATATAATTAAGAGTCCAGGAATAAACTTTTACATTTGTGATCAATTGATTTTCAATAAAGGTACCAAGGCAGTTCAGTGGGGGAATGGGAAAGGATGCTGGGACAAATAGATATTCACATGCAAAAAGTTGAATTTAGAACTAACATTTTACCTCATAATATACATAGAAATTAACTCAGAATGGATCTTAAGCCAAATGTAAGAGAAAAAAACATAAAACTTTTTGAATAAAACATGAGAAAATCTTTGTGATGTTAGGTTAGGCAAAGAGTTGTTAGGTAGAACACCAAAATCACAATCTGTAAGAGAAAAAGTTGATAAATTGAACTTAATAAAAATTAAAATTCCTTTAAATGATACCATTTAAGAAAATGAAAAGTCATTGAGAGAAAATGCTTATAGATCTGTAAAATACCACTTCAAATCCACTAGAATGGCTGTACTAGAAATTAGAATCCTCATAAACTCTTACTAGTAATGTAGAATGGTACAACCACTTTGCAAAACAATTTGGCAGTTTCTTAAAAAGTTAAACATGAAAATACCATATGACCCAGAATTTCACTCCTAGGTTTCTACCCAAGAGAAATTAAAACATAAGTGTTTACAAATATGTCTACACAAATGTTTATAACAGCATTAGTAATTCTAGCCCCAAGGTAGAAGCAATCCAAATGTCCATCAGCTGGTGAATGGATAAACGTGAATGTGGCATATCCATCCAACAGAATACCTGACATGTTCAGTTTTAGAAAGGAATGAACTACTAACAGATGCTATAACATAAATGAACCTCAGAAACATTATTCCAAATGTAAGAAGTCAGATACAGAAGACTGCATATTATATGATTCTGTTTATATGAAATGTCTAGAAAACACAACTTTATGGAAATGGGATTAGTGGTTTCTTGGAGCTAGAACTGGGAAAGGGAACTGACCACAAATGGACATGACAGATCTTTTTGGTGTGTGGTAGAAATGTTCTAAAAGTGTATTGTGGTAATAGTTGTATGACTATAAATTTGGGGAAAATTATATACCTAAAATGAGTAAATATGGATGTAAACTATACTTCAGTAAAGCTGTTGAAAATATGAATAATCCCAATATAAAGGAATGTATAAATGAAATATTCATAGCAGCTTTAATCAAACTAGCCTCAAACTGGAAACAACCGAAATGCTCATCAATAGTAAGTGGATAAACAATTTGTCACATAATCTATAATGGTATACTACTCAGCAGTAAAATGAAATGAATTACTGACACTTGCAACAACATAGATGAATCTCGAAAGAACTATGCTGAATTAAAGAAGGCAGACACAAAAGACTTCTTACTATCTGATTGCAATCATAAGAAATTCTAGTACAAGACAAAATGACTAATAGAAAGCAGATCAGTGGTTGCTTCCAGGGGCCAGGCTGTGGAGGAGGGCACTGCAAAAGATGTAAGGTAGGTTTGGGCGATGGGAATAGTCTGTACTTTGATTGTAGTAATGGTTATATGACTGAATACATTTGTCAAAATTCATTAGACTGTACATTTAAATTGGTGAGTTTTATTATACATAAATTATGCTTCAGTAGAGGTGGCTGAAAACACAACTCTTCACTGGGATAACTGGAATGAAAATATTCTGTGTTGGAGATACGTATATCTCTTTGTGTTCTACCAAAAATGTGTTGGAAGGTGGGAGGTATGTCTTCATCTTCTTTATAAAGTATCTTTTCCATTGGTGCTGGGGCATTAAATGACCAGATAAATAATTTAGAAACACAAACAAAATAAATGTTAAACTTAAGTCCATGCTACTGGGTAAGGAGTTCTTTTGTGGGGTGATGAAACATTTTAGAATTAGATGGTCATAGTGGTTGGATAACTTTGTGTATATACTAAAATCATCACTGAATCATACATACAGGGTGAGGTTATGGTATGTGAATTGCATCTTAATAAAACATTAAACATACAAGATCTCATTTTCTTTTTTTCTTTTTTTACAATACGGGTATGAAATGGAGGAAGCAAAAG
The DNA here is from genome assembly GCA_028533885.1 of Nasua narica. Classification (NCBI taxonomy): domain Eukaryota; kingdom Metazoa; phylum Chordata; class Mammalia; order Carnivora; family Procyonidae; genus Nasua; species Nasua narica. Next base: position 91,499,190 of record CM052797.1, on the reverse strand, counting down.
CAATGACAGGACTATTTTGAGTATCTTTTCATTTGTGACATTTATTATTGGCATGTAGCTATTAAATAAATATGAAAGTAAGAGAAATGTATGTTACTGCTATCACTAATGCAACTAACTGCTTTTTAAACTCCCAACCAAAATTTTTTGTAGTTGTGAAAAAAAGAATAGTAACCTGTTTATTTTTGAAGTTCCTTGTTGTCCGTAGCCACTTGAAGGCACTTTCTGGTAGAGTAACTGTCTGTTGGTCAAGTGAGTCTGAGGTTTTACTCGGGGCATGATGGATTCAATATGATTATAATTGAGGCATAAGACCTATAGAAAAAACACCTTATTAATCAGACATTTAAATATGAAAACTGCCATATATATATTTTTGGTGAGATTATCAACATCCTAAAAACTATTAAGATGGTATAGATAAAATTCGATCTATACAACATAATTTAATAATATACCAGTGTTAAAATGACATAAATTTTTATATCCCAAATAGTCTGGACTTGGCTTTGAATGTGTTTTTTATAATGTGACTTGCTGGGAAATGACAAGATTTCAAACAAAATAATGGAGACCCTAGAAAGCTGCTCAGCATTCTCAATCTACTCTCCTGACTTCTTCAAGCCTAATATGAATGAAATAATTGTTTAGTTGGACAAATCACCGTTTGCCTATGTTTAAAAGGCCTTTGAAGATAGCTCAGCCAAAGGTTTAGGACAAGAAGCATGAAGGCTGCTTTGAGATCCTCAGTATCCTCTAATTTCATTCCATACTCACCTCACTATAGAGGCACACTTCCATCCCATCTCCTACTGCAGAGCAAGAGTTACTGCTTACAAGACAATCATATAAAACTGAGTAATATAAAAAATAATTTTGGAAAGTAATACTTTTTCTTGCTTGGTGAAAAAAAATCTTTAGGAAGGTTTTAAAAATCTATTTAAAGTCTCATTGATTTTTTAAAAGATTATTTATTTATTTATTTATTTGACAGAGAGAGAGAGATCACAAGTAGGCAGAGAGGCAGGCAGAGAGAGAGAGGGAAGCAGAGAGCCCGATGCGGGGCTCGATCCCAGGACCCTGAGACCATGACCTGATCCACAGGCAGAGGCTTTAACCCACTGAGCCACCCAGGCACCCCAAATCTCATTGATTTTGATTTATGTTTCTTTTCTTTAGTAACATAAAAATACATTTTAATCCAAAGTAAAAAAGATTAAAAACTTACATTAAAAACCTTGAAAAAAAATCTGTGAATGACTCACCTTCACATTAGGCAGATAGATTAATCCACTGAACGAGGTAAGATTATTGTTTTGTAGATTCACATTACATACATTTCTAAATTGGTCAACTGGAATCAAATCCACAGTTCTGAATTTAGATAAATACAGTCATAATTTTAATAGGAAAATTATGTAGGTGAATCATTCATATACAATCCCAAAAACATTTTAAAAATAACTCATCTGACAAATGCTATGAAAAAGAATTGCCTTAGTGTAAAATGTATGGGTCAGATAATTGGATAAATATATGTTTTTGTTGGACACATATGTAAGAAAATGACATAGAATTTGATTGCTTTTAAAAATGTCCATTACCCCATAAACATAGCACTATCTCAAAAGAAACTTTTAAAACAAACATCTCCAATTTTTTATAAGTTTACATATATGTTCATGAATTTGATCATGAACATTATCATGAACAGTAAATTCATGCCAATTGAGACAGGTTTTTCAGGTTATATGCTTCAGAGGATATATGTGAAACATGTTATTTCTGAAATACCAGGTAGAGGTTAGGGATGGGAAAGAAAAGTGGAAAGAAATCATGTGAAGTCTTTGTAAAAAGAGTTTTCTATGCAATCTCCTGAAAATTTTTATGGGATTCCCCCTTGTAAGGATGCTTTGGTAATTAAAAAGAATGCTTGATTCCTAGTCCATAGCTTTACAACTGTTCCACCTTCCTTTGTACTATGAAAGAGAAGAGTATAAAGCTAAATTACCTTGCCTTAACCACTTTTTTAAACAAGTCCTAAACTCTTTAGTAATGCTTATGGCATACTTTTATCCATTAATAAGTCATTTGTTCAATATATTTTTATTAGTAATTCCCAAGTACAGACAATGTGTTTGGAAAGGCTACAACAAATATGAAAAAAAAACCCACCATTTCTGCCCTCATGAAATGATATCCAGAAAAGTTAAAATAAAAAAGGCAAGTAAAAAAAAAAAAACAAAAAAGGAAAGTGGATATAATATAGTTAGATATAGTGGCATTTTAGGGAAAGAATAACTGATCTGGGGAAGTCAGGACTCACTTCACAGTGGAGAAAGACCTTAGAATGAGCGTTGGAGAACTTATAGGTGTCTGTCAGGCAAATTAGAAAAAGAGTTTCAGATAGTGGAACAAGTACAAGCAAGGCAGAAACAGAATCACAGCACCTTGTGATTGAGATTAAGGAACTAGAATATTTTAGAACTTCTGGAGTATAAAGAGTAATGGGCAGTTAAAGATTACAAGAAATAAAAATAAGTAATTAAAGAGTCTACTATGCCATAGAAAAGAATTTTACGTTTTATTCTGTAGACAGTGGAAAGCCACTAAACAATGTTGAGAAGGGAAGTGATCTGATAAAACTTGCATCTTAGAAGGCAGTATGGATGGATAATAAATGGTTTTGCAGGGAAGGTTACAAAACACAAAAAACCAAAACTATCACCAAGAGAGTTTCTAAAATAGTTCATTTACCAACCTAGGCCAGTGGTAGTGACTGTGGAAATAAGAGGGGAATTATGAGGCATACTTAACAATAGGGACTCTGTAGAACATGGTGATCAATTACAAGTGGAGGACAAAGGAGAGAGAAATGACCTTTAGATTTTTGGATTGGGCAACAACATCAGGTGGATATTATCTTCTCGATGCTATATCTAAAGAGCAACTGAATATTCAAGTAAAGAGCTCAGGTTTGGGCTAAATTTAAAGGGCCATCATACAAATTAAAAATATGGCTAAAGATGTCTGTCTGAAGAGTGCAGAATAAGAAAAAGAGAGGAGAGAAAAGAAATTTATTTGCCAGAAAGACAGTGAGAAGAATAGCATCAGAGGAATGGTGGCAGTAGAAGCCAGATTGCACTGGGTTAGAGTAATATGATGACATTTTATTTTTTTTTAAGATTTATTTATTTATTTTAGAGAGAGGAGAGAGAGCAAGCAGGGGGAGGAACAGAGGGGAAGGAAGAAGGAGAGGGACTCCCCGCTGGGCGTGGAGAAACAGGGCTCAATCTCAAGTCCCTGAGAATATGATGACATTTTGAATCATAATGTGTGATAATGCATTTCAAATTGTGGTGAAGTTAGCATGAGATTTTGAAGTAGGAAAGATGATTTCCTGAATTATTGGTTATATCTGGATAAGATGTGTATTAAATTATAAACCTTAGGAAATGATATTATATATTTAACTATAGTATCAAAAAGCATATAATAAAATGATTATACCTGATGGATGATGAAGTCCAGTTTAGTTCTTCCATTTGGGTGAAGTTTGAATGTCCTTGTCGTTCCGCAATCATGTCAGAAGTAAGTCTGCCACCAAATAAATCTTTTGCACATTCAGTCTCTGGTGGTTCCTATATATAAGGACATTTAGAAAATGATGTCTTCTCTTGCAGATGACATTAATTCTTTGGTTTTAGGTCAAAATGGAGTGGACTTATTTCTCCCTATTCCTCCTCCTAAGTACAGCTGAAACTCTTACACATTATATATAAAATAAGCATAAAGGAGACTGAAAGGTGCAGAGAAGAAGGCAGACCAGCTAGGGAGGACCGACACTGTGGAGAGTTCCCTGGCATATAATTGTGATTTATAATAAATATATATTTAGTCTTTATCCACTGTTCCTATCCTGGTCACATGGTTAGGCAGGAAAGCAAGGGAAACCTAGCCTACTGGAAGGATGCCCATATGGGGCAAGGCCCTATGGAAGTTTGAGGAGTACATTAAAATAGGACATATTGGATGCCCATCAGAATTCCTTCCAAGTTTAAAAAGTGATTGGAATTGACAAGCAGATATCCCCATATGCTCACTGAAAGTGGCCACCTGGGTTTATGAAATAGGTGGACATTGGGGGGTCTACAGCAATGGAGAGATGGTCTGAATGTAGACATATTTTTCTTGCACCCTCTGAGGCACAAAATGCAATAAGTACTGTTCTGTCTGCCAGTAAAAGAGACTGAGACTGCAGAAGACCAGGTGGCAGATTTCCCTGGTGGGAAGGCCTTGAACATAGCTGGCAAGTCAGACTGATTCTGGTAGCCCTAAGGGGCTACAAAAGGGTCTTGACAGAAATCGATACTGACTCTGGACTGGGTTTTGCTTAGCCAGTGGTGAATGAAAATGCTTAGAGTGCTATAAAAGAACTGGGACGGAAGATATCATGCCAATTTAGACAGGTGACTGATCTTTCTTCAGACCAAGGACAATACTTGACAGCGCGTAATGTCCAACAATGGTCATTAAGATATCCTCCTTAAGAGTAACAGCTTGATAGAGAATTAGAATGGGCAATTAAAACATTGGTTTTCTAAAACAGGAAGATAAAAGCAGGAAGGGCTGGTTTACACACCTTCATAAGAATGCTCACACAGTGTGAACATGATTGGGGCTAAAGGAATGTCCATAGATTTCTCTGTTTTTCTGGTGGCTGTGGGGAAGAATTCTGGTATTACTGTGCAGTTCTTGGTAAGGGAAGATGATGCTCATATACCACTATCCTTTTTATTCTTCCCCACATCACCTCAACTTTTGTTTCCTACCTGATCATAGGACATGGCTACAACTATAAGTGCTGGAAACGGGGATGATTCCGAAGCAAGAAGCTATATGTTTTTAAACCTTCTGTCAGAATTCCTGAGGGCCTGACAGGGATGAGTTTCGCCTTCACCCCATCTGACAAAATTGGGGTTAACAGTGAATGCAGTTATATTGTCTGGGGGAAAAAATAGCCCACTACTAGTCCAGCATCTATATAATCTCACCTTATCTGGACGGGAGTAGACTGAGAGCGAAGTACTTGCTAAACTATTATTGTCTACAATCTAGACCAGCACAGTGACCCAAACTATTGTCCCTTCCAAAGGTGGAAAAGTTTGGGTATAAATGGAGAGAAGAAATATGGGTGAATGAATTAATAAATAGGTTACATAATGAGGGAAATCCAATGTCACATTAACACTTCAAAAGAGGCTTAGAGCAGGAGATGCTATCAACTGATAAACAGATAAAGAAGATATGGTACCTGTATACAATGGAATATTGCTCAGCCATAAAAGAGAATGAAATCTTGCCATTTGCAGTGACATAGATGGACCTAGAGTGTATTATGCTAAGCAAATAAGTCAGAGAAAGACAAATACCATATGATTTCACTCATATGTGGAATGTAAGATACAAAACAGATAAACAGAGGGGAAGAAAAGAAAAAAAAGAGAGGGAGGTGAGTGGGAGTTTTCTGACATCAGTTCCTGAAATAGCTCCAGAGCCATAAAGGTGAAAACAGTGTCTAGTTATTCATAATAAGCTTCTTTCAACCACACCTGAGTCAACTGCACCTGAGCTTATATTAAAAGGTGACTTTTAGAAAGTCCCTAAGGATGGGGGCTGTTTGCCGGAGGAGCCAACCATGGTTAGAGGGTTGGAACTTTCAGTTCCACCCCCTGACCTCTGGAGAAGGGAGAAGGGCTAGACATTGATTTAGTCACCATTGGCCACTGATTTAACCAGCCATACCTACATAGTGGAGCCTCCATAAAAACCCAAAAGGAGGGGCTTCAGGAAGCTTCAGGTTGGTGAACATGTGGAGGTGCTGGAAAAGTACTTTGCTTGGAGAAATCATGGAAGCTCGGTACCCCCTCCTATATACCTTGCCCTATGCCTCTCTTCTATCTGGGTTGTTCCTGAGTGTTTTATCCTTTTATAATAAATCTGTTATCTAGTAAGCAAATGTTTTCCTGAGTTCTGTGAGCTCAGGAAATTTGCTCTAGCAAATTAATAGCCGGTTAGTCAGAAGCGCAGGTGCCAACCTGGACTTGTGATTGGTGTCTGAAGTGGGGGTGGGGGCAGAGGCAGCACTGTGGGACTGAGCCCTTAGCCTGTGGGATCTGATCCTATGTCCAGGTAGATAGTGTCAGAATTCAGCTGAATTCTGGGTCAGAGAATTGCTTATATGCGGAAAAACCACACATTTGGTGTCAGAAATATTGTGATTGTTGTGCAGTGTGAGAATAAAGGAAACACACAGACATGAGTTTTCCTTTATATCTGGGTTTTCTTTTTGCTTCGTGCATGTGGGACTTGGTGCTGAAGACACCAGAAACCCAGAAAACAAGAGAAAACAAAAATTCTCATAAATACCTGCCCTCTATAGTCAAAAAGACTAGGAGAGGCGAAGCCTAATAAGCCAGAAAACTTTTAGACAATAATGGGTCTACTCCAACCAAACTCCAAGGAAAAAATCATGGTGCCATCTACACCTGTAAAAGCAGAGAGGAAGCAGAGACTTCCCCTCTTGCCCTGGTGGAACAAGGCACCTCTCTTGCTGAGCGAGCAGCATGGACCTTCATCTTCTCACCAATTAATGCACCCCCCCCACACAAGTGTTACTAGAGGATACTTGGCCAGCCTGTTCCACTTCCACCCAGTAATAATGGCGAGGCATTCATGAGGCACTTCTGACTGGAAAGAGGAAACCAGTCAGGATGAGTCAGTGGAGGCCCAAGGGGGCTGTGAGCTTCTACTCTAGCCTGGCAGGTAATAAAGCACATACCTCCAGGTTGTTAACAGAGGCCAGCTGGGGGAATTTGGACTTCTGCCTTCCACCTGACAGCAACATCACCTTACTTACAGTGACTAGTGACACTGACATACCATTTTTTTGTTCAAATATATTTTACCTAAATATTAACTGTATTTTTCTAGGAAATAAGAAGCTGGTTTTAGGCCCAGGAGAATGGTAGGGCTTCAGAACAGTTTTCTATCCTGTCCTATAAAATTATACTCTTTAAGTTTTCAGGCACTGATTTCAGTGGGTACAAATGTAGGCAACATCTTCCCTTTCCTGCTACCTCAATTTAGACAAGAACTGTCTAAAGGAGAACAAAAATTTTTTAAAGATTTTATTCACTTATTTGACAGAAATCACAAGTAGGCAGAGAGGCAGGCAGAGAGAGAGGGGGAAGCAGGCTCCCTGCTGAGCAGAGAGCCAGATGCGGGGCTCGATCCCAGGACCCTGAGACCATGACCTGAGCCAAAGGCAGAGGCTTAAACCACTGAGCCACCCAGGCGCCCCAAAGGAGAAAATTTTAAAACCCAGATCTAAAATGTGCTTGGGACACCTAAGTTTGGGTATCACACTAGTGAGAAGGCAATGTTCAAAATGATTATGGCCTACGGATATATGAATATGAATTGGACCAAATGCTATGAATCATATAAAATGGCTTACAATTGAGATTCCATCCAAAGCTTTCAGTTCTGGAAGATGAAATATTACAAACAACCGGTAGTTTTCTTGATTCCATACAATAATATTTCCATACATGTCAAGAATGACCAGGTTGCATAAACCCTGGGTAATAGAAACACATACATTTAAAGATATATCTATATATTTCTATCTCTGTCTCTACCTCTGTCTATCTCCACACATATACATACATATATATCATCTACCTACAAAGATAAGCATCTACCTACATACATATCTAGTAGATCTATGTATACATATCTACTACTCCAGCAAGTGTTTTTCCCCTTAAGAATTTAACCATCCTTGAATTTTAATATTTGAATTACTTTATCATTTCATAGTGATTTCAGTGTACATTTAGTGATATACATAGTGATTTAAGTATATCTTTTATTGCAGGAGTTATCCTTACAGATCAGTAAGTTCTAATTTTGTACAATATTTCAGTGGTATATGTTAAATAACCAGAATCTCTTTTAGGATGCTGCTGCTAAATGTATTACTATCAGTAGTAAAGACATGGAGGGAACTTTACTAAGTTTAAAATCATATGCTTTGTTTATGGAATACTGTCCTATTAAGTAGTATGCACGTGTGTATATAGATGTAACAGGAATGAGAAACACTGCCTTCTGATAAGGGATAAAACTGATGTGCTTCTATCTTCTGAGAGAGTAGCAGAATTCATCTTAAGGGAAAATATGCTTTTTTATTAGGCAGGACATTTTGATGTGCCTTTGTTGTGCAGGAAGACCCCAGAGTAGAGGGGGATGGGAGAGGTTAAGACAAGCCAAGCGGGAGAAACTACTCTGCATCATGATGAATGGTTTATTTTGTTGCTGCTATCATTAATTAGGTTGCCTCTGCAGCTTTAGAAGTAGTTATGTTGGGGGAATAGGAAGGGAGAAGACTGAACACAAGGAAAGATAGGAAACGGACGTAAGTTTTCGGTAGAAGGTAAAATCCTAGAGATACGGTATCAGCAAAAGGAAAGAGGCCATCATGAGAGTCCCAGTAGTAGGGATTGGCCATTGAACTTTAGAAACAGTGAAGTCACACAGTGGATTTGAAGTGAATTCCTCTTCTGTGCTGTAGTAAACCTCCATTTTATGCAAATCTTTAGAAAAGCCTGTTACACAGTAGCCTTGACTTAGAGGTTTCGTTGGGAGAATTAAAGAAGACAAAGCTAGGCAAAGTCAGCCAGAAAGAGTTGGAGTCACCAGTAAGAATCAGTAAGTAAGTAAGAGATAATCAAGAGTTCCTCTGAGAACAGGAAATGTTAAAGATTCTTTACTCCCCAACCAGACTGGGGAATCCTTGGAAATACTGAGGAAGGCATTAGTTAGGAGGGGTGGGGCTTGAATATTTTCTTTGTACTACAAAGAAAAAATTTTTTCCCTAGTAGGTTGTCAACTTGGGGACATTATGGTTACATATACATATGTTTTTATATATGCATAAATTGAATGCAAGTATATTTTAGTAAACCTTGTTGTTCTTAATTTTTACTTTGTTTTATATTTTCCAAATCCTATACATTGAACATGCATTTTTTCATAATATAAAGAAACATTATTTTAAAAAACAAAAATATTACCACCCCAGTCACCTTTAAATTGTAGATCTCCTGATTGAGAGCAATATAGTTATTGCTTATGTATAATTCAATCAGAGTAATAGCTTTTTGTAAACCTCTCAAGGAAGTGATTCTGTTGTTCTCAAGAGAAAGGGAGTGAAGATGAAGCAAGTTATCAAAGATGTGTTTTTCCAGGCCAGTGAGAAGATTATTATTTATGCTGAGGCGGGTTAATTTAGTCAGCTTGGAAATGCCTAGAAAAATAAGTAAATTCAAGAAAAGATTCATATAGGACAGAACAGTTAATTTAAAAAAATAACTGACAGGCTATTTTACTCTTTACAGACTCTATATTATTAACTATCATTGTTTTAGTTTTTATTTAAGAAGGATATAACGTGTATAAAGGCCCAGCTAATAAATTCCAGTTTTGGATTTCTAAGTAGACTCTGTCTTCTGAGGTGTTAAGGGAAGGTATTATGTAGGAAATATTGAATTTCGCTTTCAAATAAACGTCAAATGATATAATTAAGATTTTCACCATCATAGTAACACAAAGCTCAAAAAAATCACCAGCCCCCATTTTACAACAGTAAAGATAAGGAACTAGATACAACACTTTGTAAAGTATTCCTCATTGTGGCATCAGTTGTATTAAAAAGAACCATTTGGCCTAATTTTACCTTTGTATACTTAAAAGTACTTTAAGACAGAACTTTAGAAAATGTCCCCTCTTACCACAATCTAAATCTTATGTATGCTATATATTGGAGGTACTTTTTAAGTGTAGGTAGGATGGTATATAAGTTGAAAGATGAGAACTTTGGAGTTAGAGTTGGTTTCAAATGTATAACTACTAGATTTGGGACCATAAGTATATTATGTAAAATTTTAGAACCTCTCTGCCTCATTTTCCTCATCTATAAAAAGGACATACTGAGGGGAGTCTGCGTGGCTCAATTGGTTGGGCATCTGACTCAATTTCAGCTCAGGTCTTGATCTCACAGTTGTAAGTTCAGGCCCCTCGTTGGGCATGGAGCTTATTTAAAAAAAAAATAAAAGGACATACCGTAATACTTCTAAGGGGTTATGGAATCAAATGGAATGGCATTTGAAAAGCATCAGTTATAGCTTTTGACAAATAATTGGTTTTCAGTACATTTTGTCCTTGCTGGCCTTTCACATAGCCTTCATCATGAGACTATGTAATGCTGAAAGTAAATTGATCTAGCAAGTAAGGATAGAACCATCAAGGCAAAAATCCTTAGATGGATATTAAGCCTATCTGTGTCTGGAGAAAAGAAGAGAAATATCTGTTAAACTTTAGTGAGACAGAACTATTACCTCTGAAAAGCAGGTATAGGAAAAATATAGGTTGGAGGATTCTTCCCTTCAGTGAGATTATGGATGGGAATAAAAAGGAAACGGGGTTCTCATTTATACATACAAAGCAAAACTTAACACCCTGTTGTATGGGAATGGAAGACTAGTGATGGATTCAAAGACAGATCTCTGAGCTACCCCCAGGTTTACTCAATGGAAATCTACAAAGGAGAGGCCTGTGAATCTGTATATTCACTAAGTGTCCCAAGCGATTCTTTTTTTTTTTTTTTTGCTTTTTTTTTTCTTATGATCAAGCAAGTTTTAGAAGCAGATTTCAGAGCCATCAAAATAAAGTCTAACTAATGTTATACATACTGTTTTTAAAGAGACTTAATACTTGTTTTTGTATATGTAATTTTTTGAAACAGTATTTTCTAGTTTATGAAAATGCACACCCACACATGCTGAAAATGATCCAACAATTCAAAAATGAGTAAGTATAAATTAAGTCTCTTCCAGTCATGATTTCCAATTCTTACCTTCTCTTCTTGACAAGGACAACCTTGTTAGCAAAATGCACAACCAGAAATATTCTGTACCCAGATAAACCCAACATTAGTAAAGTTGCTTAACAGTACTTTATATGGATCCCTATAAAAGGTTGTATGGTACATTTGATTTTCAACCTCTAGTGAATAAAATTTTCATTTTTGTTAAAGTTTTCACATTTCCAAATGTAACCTTAATTCCATATTTTGAAAAATAAACTGGGCTATTTTATCTTTTTCAAAAGTGCACCTTGCTCATTCATTCATTTTTCCCACTCTGTAGATATTAATTACTGCCTGTTTTGTAATACGCTAGGTTTGGTAATAGGTGGTAAACATTGGCATAGGAGAGAGAGGGAAGTCAGAGGAAGAACAAGTTTGCTAGCTAGGCACGTTATGCATAGCAGCCAGTCACAGAGCCCATCAGTAGATGTGCAGGACACTCTGCCCCAAACCTTTTTGGAACTTCTCTTAAACATCTTTCTCCTCAGACTCAGAAATTCTGTCCTCAGTGTTATTCATTTTTTGCTCTTGTTGATTAGATGCTCATATTTTAAGATTTTCAAATTCTCACATACCTTCTATCTTTGAGATACAGTTTCCATCCAATGTGAGCTCTTCCAAGTTAACACAGGATTCCAAGCCTTCCATTTTAGTGAGACTATTGTTGCTAAATGATGCCCATTTCAAATTTTCCAATTTTTCTAAATTTGTGATTTCAAAGAGATGTTGCCCATCTAAATTTAAAGCAGTTATCTGTAGAAGAATTCATACTTTGTTACTTCCGATTCTTATCAATAAACTCAGGGCTACAAAAAGACTAATGAAATAATTCAAATGTGGTAAGTGATATCAAAGGATTCCTTTGAACTAAAGACGTAGTGAAACTTACAAAAAGTGAGATTTGACAAGATTATAACTCCAAGGTGACTTTATATGGTTTTAGGGACACGGTGCTGTGTCAGATTCCCATCAAAGTGAAAGACTTTTCCCAGCTGCTGGGAGTGCTGTTGGCGGAAAGCCTTCAGCTGTCAGCACCTTCCCGGACAGCCTCAGCAGCAGAGAGCTGCCTTGCCCAAGGTCACCCTCCTTCCCAGGCTGGCCCAAATCCAATGATGGAGGGATACAAACACCTGGCCATCTCAGCTCAACCCGGGGCAAATTTAAAGAGTCATTCAATTCTAAAACTTGCTGTGGGGTCAGCCAGAGCTGTCACTGGGCCTGCATCACAGCTAAATATCTGTGTATATCTGGTAATAAAAATAATGTATAAAGGTGCTTTGTGAAGCAAAAAGGAGCTGGTGGTGCCCTCTAACCCTTCCCCTTAACCTCAGCTGAATTCTGACCAGTTCCCCTAGTCCGGTACCAGGATTCTTGATTTCTTTTACATTGTCACCCAAACTTTTGGCTTGATCTCTGGTTCTGAGCTTTCAAATTTGCTTGCTTATTTTGATATATCATTAAAACCTACCTTTGGTCTTGCAGTGTACCTTTATCCTAAATCTCATGTTCATGGTGACCACCATTAAGGCCTAATCCCTGTGACATTAATGTTCACAACTTGACTTCCTTGTTTAATTTTAATTTGGTTCTTCCAGTTTTCTGCCCCTTACCTATCTGTACCCTCTTTATGATACGCAGACCAAGGCTGATTAAAATCAATTGAAGTTAAGCTTTTATATTATGTTTAATAGAATTAGCTATTACCTTCAAGTACCAGTTTCCGCTCAGATGTAAATGTGGTCCTAACTTTGAAATCTGTGTCAGAATTTTGGCAGAAGGCCATATACTAAGTATCCGTGGTCTCTCTTCTTTAGTACCAGAATGCCGTAAGAGAGATAACTAATAAAATAAAAAGCACATGATGAATAAAGGAAATGGCATAAAGCAGGTCATTTATATATAGTTAAAATATTGTTTCCTAGGTGAGTGGCCCAATGAATAATTTTAAAATATATTTTCTTTGCCTTAAAATGTTTTCAATATCTAGATATACTTTATGTATTTTGCTTTTTATCTTAGCAGATATTTAACCATTACAAAATAAAATTTATAGAACTATGAAAGGATTGCTCTAATACAAACATCCATATAATCCATCCATTAAACAAGTTTCAGAGCTAAAATATTCCTCCTACTCTGGAAGCTTCCTGTGTGCCCCATCCTAACCCTTCTCCTCTCCTTCCCCTCAGAAGCCATCACGTGAATCAATCAATGCCCTAAGAAGCAGTCAAATAATCTCAAATTTTCTACCATTCATTTGCTTTATAGACCTATATTTGTGCCCATAAATAATATATCATTTAGTCTTATACATATTGGAACCTTGTGTAAATTGAATAATAAGTCTTCTATGACTTGCTTTTTTGTTCAACATCATGTTCATGAGATTCATGTATGCTGCTGTATGTAGCAGTAGTTCATTCATGTGTCATTGCTACACAGTATTTCCTTACCCATTCTCCCGTCAATGAACACTGAGGCTGATTTTAGTTTTTCACACTATTGTTATAAATATTCTTGACTCCTGCTGCATACATGCAAGAGTTTCTTTAGAATACATACAATTTAGTGGGTTATACCACCAAAGTATATATTCTAAAGGGAAAGTATATATTTCTATATAGAGAACGTATATATTTCTAAGGGAAAGTATATATTCAGTTTTCCTAGATAATGCCAAATTATTTTCCAAAGTGGTCATATCAGTTGCCACATCTCCTTCAAATTTTTGCTAAAACTTGATATTGTCAGGCTTTAAAACTTTTGACAACTTGTGACTCTAAGTTGGTAGACTGTGGTTTTAATGTTTATTTTCTTGAATACTAGTACGGTGGAGCATCTTCTATGATTTGGCTGTTCTGATTTCCTCTCCAGTATCTTTTGCCTATTTTTCTGTTTGATTGGTTGTCTTTTTTCTGATATATTCTGCATATATAAATAATATCTTTTGTCAGTTAGATGTGATGCAAATTTTTTCCACCAGTATGTAGCTTGTTTTTTTCCCTTTCTTTATGGCATGCCCTTTAAGGAACAGATGTATTAATTTTAATGTAGACACATCCAGTCATTTATATTTATGCTCTTGGTGTCTTGTGTAATAAATTCTTTTCTCATTCACGGTCATAATGACAATCTCTGTTCCTAATTCTAAAACTTTCTTGATTTTGACTTTTATAGTGAAGTCCTTAATGCACTTGCCCCAGTGCCTTTTATTGACAAGCCTCCCTGATCTGTAAAGGCAGCTCTGTTTATCAGTTTCTGTGTGTGCATGGGTCTATATTGGGTCTTTATGTTCTGTCCTCTTGGTCTGTGCAATCTACATTTTTTTTAAGTAGGCTCACACCCAACAGGGAGCCCAATGTGGAGCTTGAACTCATGACCCTGAGATCAAGACCTGAGCTGAAATCAAGTCAGACACTTAAATGACTGAGCCACCCAGGTACCCCAAATCTGCATTGTCTTAAAGGATTTTAGTAAGTTGATTTCTGGTAGGGTAAAACCCCAACTCTTCTTGAGGAATTAAGTATATTTTTATCAACAAAAAAGTTTCTTTCCTTCATTTTGAATAGATCCTAAATTATTTATTACATAAGTAATTAATATTCAAATATCTAAAAAAAACTAAATATGTAGAGAACTAGAGTAAAGATATTTAAGATGAAGCTACTTTGGCCAAAGTATAGCATTCTTAATCTGGATAATATGCACATTCCCCATGCCCCCCAAGTTAATAGGTTGTGTGTGTGTGTGTGTGTGTGTGTGTGTGTTTTAGCCAGACACATATAATATCAGTACTAGGTAGGTAATTAACTAAGTACTTTATCAAGGCTTCCAAGCTTACCTTACCCATAGAAGGTTATTTATTTTCATGTAGGCTCTAGAAAGGACTCTGGTGAGTTCAAGTTGATAGGAGAAAAAGTTACCCTAGAGGCATTTTTGTTGATTTTTGGGGTAATGTGCAGGGATGAGAATCCATACAACCAGTTGGTATTTAAATGGGATATATGTAAACAGGAAAAAAAGTTCCAAGTGATATGAATTTTATATATTAACTGATTTTTTATTAGAATACTAAGAGAGGATACAAAAATTTTAACAAAAAGCAAGAGTATGGAAAATATAATTTGTATATTCTAAATAGCACAAAAATATTAAACAGTAAAATCCAACCTGAGTAATCTTTGTTCCAGTAATAAATTTCATTGCTGCTGTTGCTTCTTCTGCAGAAATGAGGAGTCCATCTAAATGAGTAAGAGTCTTTAATCTGCCAATAACACTCAGCCTTAATGTGGCTGGCTTGGGAAAAATAACAAAAAGTTAATTTTATAAAATATTACATATGTTATGGCATAAAAAGGAGTGCTTCTTCATTCCTTCTCATGTAATTCAAAATTATGCATCTCCCACTTTATTAGCCATATCTACAAATAAGGGCTTAACTTAGTTCTTTAATAACTGAAATTAAGTTTTATTTAAGAACTGATCTGTTTTGTTTGAAGGTGGGTAGCTCTGCTCGCATGAAGGAAGGGAAGTCCTGTAAGCTGGTGAAAAGTGTGGTGAAAAGTGTTCAGAGAACTGCAGTGCTTCCCGTTTATCTAGATCAGCAGTTTGTCAGCTCTGTGTGCCCTTCTAACTGGATCTCTAGCCCTCGACATCTAGTTTGGCAACAGGAAGAGAGCTGTACTATGACCAGGCACATTCTGGGTCTGCTCTGGCAAAAGAAAAATATCCTTCCATTTTTCTGAGCAAAAAAGAAAAAATACAACAATGTAAACATAGTAATATGGCATTTTTTAAAAAAGATTTTATTTGGCACAGAGAGAGAGAGATCACAAGTAGGCAGAGAAGCAGGCAGAGAGAGAGGGGGAAGCAGGCTCCCCGCTGAGTAGAGAGCCCGATGTGGGGCTTGATCCCAGGACCCTGAGATCATGACCCAGGCTGAAGGCAGAAGCTTTAACCCACTGAGCCACCCAGGTGCCCCGTAATATGGCATTTTAATAGAATCAATCATTAGCCTCTTTTTAAAATGTTGAATAGTCTTATATACATTTTTGAAAAGCAAGGAAAGGAGGATTCTTGCAATTATAAAGTTGGGGCTTATTTTAAATGTTTGGGGATACCCTTAAACATAAACATTGAATAGTGAAATTTCTTAGCATGAATCTGTGTATTTTTGTGATAATCACAAAAGTGTTCAATCAAATTTCCCTTTATAGCAGAACATTAGCCTTTATAATACAGGTATATCAGGGGAAGTGACGAATTCATTCCCCCCTTAATGATCTGTCTCTCTTATTGTATTCTATTATTTTTTTTTAAAGATTTTATTTATTTATTTATTAGGAAAGAGAGAGAGTGAGAGAGAGCATGAGAAGGGAGAAGGCCAGAGTGAGATGCAGACTCCCCATGGAGCTGGGAGCCCGATGTGGGACTCGATCCCGGGACTCGATCCCGGGACTCGATCCCGGGACTCCGGGATCACGACCCGAGCCGAAGGCAGTTGCGTAACCAACTGCGCCACCCAGGCGCCCTCTATTATTTTTTTTTTAAAGATTTTATTTATTTATTTGTCAAAGAGAGAGAGAAAGAGCACACAAGCAGGGGGAGCGGCAGTCAGAGAGAGAAGAAGGCTCCCTGCTGAGTCAGGAGCCCAATGTGGGACTTGATCCCAAGACCTTGGGATTATGACCTGAGCTGAAGGCAGATGCTTAACCAACTGAGCCACCCAGGCTTTCCCATATTCTATTGTTCTTGGTTCCATGCCTCATTACAGTAGATTCTAGCACACTAAATTATATAAATTCTCCCAAGGTTTGCAAATGGCAATGGTATCTAACACTCTTAAAGCCACAGTACTCTCAAACTATTAGAGCTTATAAAAAAAATCTTTTAGTAATATTTGATTCATTGATCACTACACAACATTACACTATACTACACTAAATTCAACTTATGAGATACTTAAAAGGAATTCTAGTAAAGCAAAGATAGTTTATTTCTGGGTACTACAGAATAGTAGTGAGAAACTGGCTTTGAAATAAAAGATGATTTGGTTTTTATAAACACATCTGCTGCCTACCTTTTGCCATGGATTATGCCTAATATCAAGAGTAAGAAGGCTTGTGGTGTGTTTGCATAACATATTTATTTCATCACCAGACTTTTTCAGTTGATTCCAGCTCAAGTCTAAGTGCTTCAGTTTCATCAGACCTCTAAATCCCTCCAGGGTTATCACATGGTTATGGCTTGCATCCAAATATTCAAGGTTATACTGCAACACATACAAATAGAAGTGGTGCTAAAAAGGATCACAGCTGGTATGTACAGAGTTCTTTTCTCTATGATTCACTAAGTACTTTATATGCTTTTTGGTAATTCTTACAAAAAACCTACACAGTAGATATATTGCAATTATGGTATCAACATACATATTCTCCCAGAGAGCTACAGGTATTTTATTTTTAAACCTCTCTTAATTCTCACTTCACTCTTGTAATGTGGAGTGACAGTGCTTGTTTTCATAGAAGAGAAGGCAAAGACTAACTGACAAAAAAATTTGGTAGCCCACCTAAAAAAAAGTTCATTTTTAGAGGTAGAAATTAAACCTTTTCTATAATTCTCATTTTTAAAAGTAAATGACTTTTAATGACTTAAAAATCATTAAACTAACACATGGTCTATGTTGGAAATTTGGGAAATGTAATAAATAAAAGAAAAATAGAAAGCACATATAATTCTAAACTTAGAAGGAACCACTGAAAACATTGTTTTTTATTTTTAATTTTTTAATTTTTATTTTTTAAAGATTTTATTTATTTATTTGACAGAGAGAGAGAGAACACAAGTAGGCAGAGAGGCAGGCAGAGAGAGGGGGAAGCAGGCTCTCTGCTGAGCAGAGAGCCCAATGTGGGGCTCGATCCCAGGACCGTGAGATCATGATCTAAGCTGAAGTCAGAGGCTTTAACCCACTGAGCCACCCAGGCACCCTGAAAACATTGTTTTTTAATTATATGTGCACACATTTTTCTTACATAAAACAGATTATATTATATAGAGATTTGTATCCCTTTGGATGTTCACACATCATTAAATATTCTTCAAAATGGTTTTTCATGATTGTATAATATTCCAATAAATGACCTGTTAGGATCATTTTATTTTTTATTTTTATTTTTATTTCTTAGGATAATTTTAAACATTTTACTGTGAACAATTATGTGGCTTCTAATTGTTAGCAGCATTGCAAGAAGCATCCATGATCATGATAATTTAACTGAGACTCTGTTATTTTTTCAGAAAAGATTTTTAGAAATGGGATTATTAGTTTTAAGGATTTCTATATTAAGTTTTTTTTTTTAATTTTTTTTTAAGTAGGTTCCATGCCTGGTGGGGAGCCTAACACAGGGCTCAAACTCATGACCATGAACTGAGATCGGGAGTCAGACACTCAACCGAGCCACCTAGGCACCCCTATATGGTTAAGATTTTTGATAAATACTGCTAAATAATTTTCAAGGAAGTTTGTACCAATTTTTTCTTCCAACTTTAGAATATGGGAATGCTCATTTTCTTAAATACCCACCCGTTCACCTTTATTTTAATTTACATTGCTTATTACCAATGAAGCTGAACATCTTTCCATGTGTTTTGTATTAGCCATGTTTAAATTTTCATTTTTTGTGTTTCTTGTCTTTAGCCATTTATCTATTCAGATCTTCATCTAATTATTTGTTAGAATTCTTAAGACTTAATTTGTTACTTCTATTTGTTGCAAATAAAATTTTCTTTTAAGGTACATACTAATTCAGACATAGAACAAATAAGAGATAAAGAGAACTTTAAGAAGATATTTTGCAACATATTTTTTAAAATAAAAAGTAATATTACTATATATTAACAGTGAACTTGATTTCTTTATAGGTAATTCAAACAGTTGTTTGAATTCAGCATAGAATTAGTCAATGCTATAGTTCATGTTTTTGGAAATGCAATTATTACAGTGGTTAATTAAGGTTGCAGGAGTTGAATGTACCAATCATTAAAATCTTTTTTATTTCCTTCCAATCATTAAAATCTTTAAAAAAAAATTCCTGGAAACCAAATAATGTTACTAACTTTTTATTCTCATAAGCAGGCATAGTAAAGCAAACAAACATAATTATTTGCTATCATAATTTCTTGAACAAAAGGATATTTGATAATATTAAGGACACAATTTTAGAACAGTCTTTTAAATGAAATGAATTTGGTTTTATTACTACATGGCCTGTCTTCTCCCAATTTTCATCATAAAGTGGAAAAAATTGTCCCAAATTCTAGCATTTGAATGCAGACTAGCATTTTGGAACCACACATCATAAAAAATAACTGCCTTCTTTCCTTAAAAATGGGAATGGGATCTTCATTTTTATATTCCCAAAGATATAAAGCAGACTCTATGAAGATAGAGTCTATGAACATATTCATGGAACAGTATTTTCAGTTTTGTAGCAGGGGGTTCTTAATATTTCTTGTGCTTCAGTCTGTCTTTCTTAAATTACAGTACAGTACAGCCAACTTACAAAGATTAAAACCCACAACACCTCTTTAAAAAATTCTTAGGGATAAAGGTTCATTCTCTAAATATAAATTAGCTCTCTCTAGATATCACTTTAGGAATAAATTTTTCATTGGAAAAGATAAGACGGAAGTATTTTCTCAATAAAAAATTAGGCACATAATCTAGATTAAGATTCAAATAGCCATACATATTTGCCTTTCCCTGGCCAACACCGGCTGTGGTGGAGCTATTTTCAGAGAAAAAAAAATCTCTTCCTGTTCCTTTCTCTTAGATACTCTTTTCTTGATAGTTCAGGTGAGTAAATGATAAACATGCAGCTTAGGACTTTTTAATTTATCTTGTAAGGATGTCTTGTTTAGACTTTTAAAAAACCATATAGTGTATATATTTTTTCCCACCATTAATGAAGCCCAAGTCTTCCATTATATAAACAATGTTAGGTTGGGTATTTTGATTTAAAAAGCAAGGCCAGGATGATGAATATTTAGGAACAATACATTTACTTTCTGCAACCTAGTAGAAGCAACTTCTAGCATGCAAGAGGGGTATGGAAACTCTCCATGTTAGAGACATGCTTAAAGAAAATGACAGTAAAAATGAGATATCTCAAAGGCAACTTAAAAAATGTAGAAAACAACAGGAATGACAGGGGAGTGATTAAACTAGATCATAACCTTTTGTAGTGCCAGAGTAAACATAATTCATATTAAACACACATACAAAGCTCACTACTGGAGAATAAAGAGGCAGAGGCAGCATAGGTTTTCAATCTCTGAATCCCCACATGAAAACAGAATAAATTGATAAAACCCAAATTCTATGGACAACATTTATAACAAAGTTACATGACAAGGTGGCCCCATAAGCCCCCAAAGAAGTTGTAAGGATAAACCACCAACAACCACAAGATCTACGTGGTATCCATGTCTATGTGAGAGGAAGAAGGAAGCATCAGGGCAGTATCTGATGGCCCTGAGAACAATAGAGCCCCCAAATAGTCAGCCAGTGTTTACTGGAAAGTATGGGAACAAATCTGAGTACAGCTGGGAGGAGTTTTGCCCTCTTCAATACCAGATGAGTGCATGGGACCCATCGGAGAAAGGTCTGAAGCAGCTGGAGCAATTTAGAACTTATGAGCCTTAAAACTGCCCCACCAGGGCTCCCTTCTGGAATAGAATCCTTCTCAAAGAAGAAACTGTTGAGGCCAAGTCAAAAATTAAACAGGATAAGGACAAAAAAGAAAAAAAAAAAGAGAGAGAGAGAAAATAGAAGAAGGGAAGAGAGTCAGGAAATCTCAGAAAAGAAGCACTACAATTTTTTTTTTAGCACATATAATCAAAAGAGGGAGATCTGTGAAGGTAGGAAACTTTCCCAAACCCCACTTCATTTTCAAAGTTAAAAATAAAACTAATTTCACTAAAAAATGAGCAACAGAAAAGTATTGAGATCAAATCCTAGACAAAGCTAGGAGCACGAGGGAGAGGAAAGGAGGTGGGGTGCAGGGAGAAAGAAAGAGACAGAGAGAGAGACAGAGACATTGCTATGTGCAATAAAAGTACACCAGAAAGATATGCTCAGGAACTTAAGATTATTATTAACTTACTAGTTTAAAACAAGCAAAAAGATGTTAAGAATGATACAAGATATAAAATAACAACATAAATCTGGATTAGAAAAACTCAGAAGTTAGGTAAAATAATTTGAAATAAAATAAAAACATTTCATTAACAAAGACTAAATAGTAAAACACAAAAACAAGTAAATACAATAATGCTTTAAGAGACAAGAAGGCATTAAAAAATGAAGAATTATCAAATCAAATCAATTTAAAATTTTAAACCACAATGAAATACCACCTAACACCAGTTTGAATGGCCAAAATTAACAAGACGGAACAACAAATGATGGCAAGGATATGGAGAAAGGGGAACCCTCTTACTCTGTTGGTGGGAATGCAAGCTGGTATAGCCACTCTGGAAAACAGTATGGAGGCTCCTCAAGACATTAAAAATAGAGCTACCCTACTACCCAGCAATTGCAGTACTGGGTATTTACCCCAAAGATACAAATGTAGTAATCCGAAGGGGCACCTGCACCCCAATGTTCATAGCAATGTCCACAATAGCCAAACTATGGAAGGAGCCAAGATGTCCTTCAACAGATGAATGGATAAAGAAGATGTGGTTCATATATACAATGGAATATTAATCATCTATCAGAAAAGATGAATACCTACTATTTACATCGATGTGGATGAAACTGGAGGTTATTATGCTGAGCGTAATAAGTCAATCAGAGAAAGACAATTATCACATGGTTTCACTCATAGGTAGAATATAAGGAATAGCACGGAGGACCATATGGGAAGGGAGGGAAAACTGAATGGGAAGAAATCAGAAAGGGAGACAAACTATGAGACTCTGGATCTGTGAGACAAGTTGAGGGTTGCAGAATGGAGAGGGGTGGGGGATGGGGTAACTGGGTGGTGGGCATTAAGGAGGGCATATGATCTGATGAGCATTGGGTGTTATATGCAACCAATGAATCACTACATCAAAAACCAATGATGTACTATATGTTGGCTAATTGGACTTAATAAAAAGATTTAAATTAAGAGAGAAAAAGGATTCAAGAGAAAGTGACAAATAGTGAAGATAGATAAAGATTCAACGTATGAATAATGTGAGACCCCGAAAAAAACTACAAGGAAACAGAAAAATGGCTAAAAACTTCTAGTTTAAAAAAAGACAAGAGGGGCGCCTGGGTGGCTCAGTCAGTTGGGCGTCTGCCTTCGGCTCGGGTCATGATCCCAGGTTCGTGGGATCGAGCCCCGCATCAGGCTACCTGCTCCATGGGGAGCCTGCTTCTCTTCCTCCCTCTGCCTACTGCTCTGCCTGCTTGTATTCTCTGTCAAATAAATAAATAAAATCCAAAAAAAAAAAAGACAAGAAAAGGGCACTTGGGTGGCTCAGTTGGTTAAGCGTCTGCCTTCAACTCAGGTCATGATCCCAGGGTCCTGAGATAGAGCTCTGCATCAGGCTCCCTGCTCAGTGGGGAGCTACTTCTCCCTCTCCCTCTCTTTCTGCCCCTCCCCGCTGCTGATACTCTCTCATGCTCTCTCTCTCTCTCTAAAATAAATAAAATCTTTAAATTAAAAAAAAAAACCTTTAAAAAAAAGAAAAAGAAAGAAAAAATGATTTTAATCTGCATTTTGGAAGAGCACACTGTGGTTCTGAAATACTGGCCCAGGCAACCAATACCAAGACATATTCTAGTAAAATTACTAGACTTTAAAGAAACTGGCCATCTAAAAGAAAAAAAAGCATGTAATTAAGGGGAAAAAATTATACATTCTCATCAGACTTTTCTACAGTAACACTTTATGTCAGAAGAAAACAAAATAGTATTTAAGATGCCCAAGGAAATAAATTGTGAGCTAAGGATTTTATATCCTGAAAAGCTGCCATTCATGTATAAAGGATATAGAAAAACTATTATCTACATCTAGTAATGGAAGGGATATTGTTCCCATAAGCCCTTCCTGAGGAATCTTTCAGACAATCAAAATGTTTACAGTGATACCCATCTAAAGACTGGTGACAAGAATTAAATATACTTACCAATGAACTAAAAGGGAGAATGTACAGAGTGCAAGGCTACATGCTCTGACCAAATATATATGGAATGATAATTTTAATTACTTTTTTAAATGAGGAACAATGGAAAGAGCATACACAAAATTTAAAAAAAATCTTTCCAGTAACCATATTGATGAGAGTATTAGTGCTGTCATCCTGAGACTATTGTGTGTTTAACAGGGGATAAAACAATGAGCAATTATTAAATATTCCAATGCTATCACTTTGTATCCTTGAGAATCAGGATTCTTGCTGTGAGAGAAAAAAAGAGGTGTAAGTAACAGAGAAAAGGTTAAGCTAAAAGATTTTCAGTCTTGAACCTGAATTGGAAATACCAATATAAATTTGTGAGGTTAGTTTTAGATATATATATATATATATTATAGTCTATACATATAGATATACATACATACATATATAATCTATATACATATACATATATCACACACACACACATGCACACACCCCTTCCCCACAAGTCTGTCCAATGGAAAGACCTAGAAACAAAGACCAACCCTGACATACCACTTTTCTCTAAGAGAATTTAGTGCTCAGGCCGCCTGGCTGGCTCAGTCAGTTAAGTTGCCAGACTTTTGGTTTTGGCTCAGGTCATGGTCTCAGGGTTGTGGGATCAAGCCCTGCATTGGGCTCTGTGCTCAGCACTGAGCCTGCTGGACATTTTCTCCTTCTCCCCTACCTTGCTCCTTCCTCCACTCATGTTCTTTCTTTTTCTCTCAAATAAATAAAATCTTTAAAAAAAATAAAAGAAACTGGAGCTCCTTGAAGAAGTGGCTGATCCCATGTCTCCAACAGAAGACACAGAAAATGTATGTGGAACATCTCTTATACCAGGTGGTAAAGAAGCTATCAGAGACCACTAGGGTCATGGCAAAAGAAGCAAACTTAAGATGCTCCCATTGGCTAAGGATGAGACCATTTGAGCTTCAATCATGATAAGAGTTGCAATGGATGGACTCTCACTGAGTACGTTTAAGTCCATGTATTCCTAATGATATTAAAACAAAAAATGAATTGCTTATCTTTGAGAAAACATAACGAACCAACTCATTATCTTCAAAATTGGTAAATAAAGACAAATAAGCATCAATTCTGCATTTTCTTTTTTTTTTTCTTTTTTCTTTTTAAAGTAATCCCTGCACAAAATGTGGGGCTTGAACTCACGACCGCAAGATCAAGAGTTGCATGCTCTACCGACTGAGCCAGCCAGGTGCCCCTATTCTGCATTTTCTACATAACTGGGACTACTGATAACCAACTAACAGATAAAGGGAAATGTCTATTCAAAAATAGTCTAACTAATAAATGAGAAAGAAATGACAGAATAAGAATATTGCCATTTTGTAATCACTGACAAATTAATGGATATAGGCCACACCGGCATCAGAAAAGTGAGTCAATCAGAAATCATCTGCTTCCTACAGTCTTGCCAGAGGAATGGAACCTTAGCCTGATCCAGTCTCTGGATCTACTTGTCAATTTGCAGACAATATGGAGGGTTGAGGTCATGTAGGATTATGTCATAAGCACATCAACAACAGGGTCCAGACTGTAGGACATTTTTGGGACTGGAAGGTCAAAGTACTTCTACAGATAAACTATGGAGAGTGGAAGGGGACAGACGGGAAGAGAAGGGAAACCTATAAATTAAAAGAGACTTAAACAATTTTTAGAATGGCAAAACCAAACTATTGTGCTAGATGGAGAGGTACATTTGGGTGATAGAACTATGAGGGGAAATGCAGGGAGAGGATTACTGTAGAGGCCAGGATGATGATTTCTTGAAGGGATGGGGAATACATAGATGGGGCTTATGTTGTAGGTTACAAAGTTCTATTTCTTGACCTGGACATCAGTAATGTGCATGTTCACCTAATAATTTACTGAACCACATCCTTGTAGTATGTAGTTTTCTATATTTGTGTTTTATTTTATGATAAAAAGGTGAAAATATACATGTAGAGTATCTCCTCCCTCTGATCACCCCTAACATCCCTACAGTCATTTTTTAAGACACATTTATACATCAGATACTTGATATTTGAGAGGTTTATATCTAGCTACCTTTGCTTAATCTTAAAATTTGAAAATACCACTTGGGCATATAATTTGTCCAGTTCTCTTGTCTGTAAAATGGCCACAGTAATATCAACCCATTAAGTAGGCTGTGATAGAAATTTTTCTATCCAAGGAGAACAATAAAACTATACTGCAAAATACATGCTGGGCAGCTGGCTAAGCTATCTAAAAGCATTATCTAAGTGCCTTGCCTGACTTGGAAGTTTACTTTAAAAAAAAAAAAAGGATTTATTTATTTTAGAGAGGGGGTGTGAGAGTGGCAGGGAGGGGCAGAGGAGGAGGGGGAGAGAGAGAATCTCAAGCAGACCCCTGCTGATGCAGGGCTTGATCCCACCACCCTGAAATCATGACCTGAGCTGAAATCAAGAATTGGATGCTTAACCGACTGAGTCACTCAGGCACCCCAAGAGTTTACTGTTTAAATTTTATGCATAAGCAAAATTATGACTGTCATAACCTCTGTAACCACTGGCAAATCATGAGAAAAAAAGTTAAATAAAAAATGCCAACAATTTACATATAGCCTTGGGACCTCTATTATCCTCAAACTGCATATCAAACTCAGACTATCAGGGATTTTGTTAAAAAGGACTTTGGCTTGGGGCCCCTGGGTGGCTTGAGTTCTCTCTCCCCATCCCTCTGCTCCTCCCCTCCACCCTCTCTCAAATAAGTAAATCTTAGAAAAAAAAAAAAAAAAAGGACTTTGGCTTACTAAAAGAAATAAGGATGGAGGGTTAGTACTAAAACTTAAGGTCAGTAAGGAAAGCAACAGCTCCCATCACAGTGGGAGAAGCAGCAATGCAAGTACTTGGATATATGTTTAAAGGGGGTAGGGAATGAATAAGAGCTGAGAATGATGATATGTTCTGAAAAGTTATCCCAGTGACTTGGGACCAATGGAAACGGGATGCTGGGTTGGAGTTCTGGAGCCACATATGCAATTATTTTTGTTATATGATACATAACAAAGAAAACAAAAGCCAGATAAGATGCTTAGCTATGTGTCCATGATGCATTACTGTATTTGTCCTATGATCTATGGGAGGGCGAACACAAATTAAATAAGATCCGTGCATGTGACATTCAGATAGAAAGGACAAGGCAGAAAGAAAGAGAAATAACACATGAGTAATGAACAAATGTGAAGAGAACAGCCTTAGATATGAAGTGGTGAACCAGAAAATGAAGAAGTAAAGACTCACAAGGAGAAAAATAAGAATGAGAAAACAAGAGCAGAAGAAAATGGAAATGACAATTTCCAAAGAACATCTTAAAAACAAGTCTAGGGTAGTTTTAAAATAAATTTACTTTAAGGTAGTTAGAAATCAGATATGACCACAGCTGTATATTTCATTTGCAAATGGAATCTGAACCTAAGACCTATTTTATTTTATCTTACTTTATTTTTTTAAAGATTTTATTTATTTGAGACAGAGCACAAACAGGTGGGAGGAGGGGCACAGGTAGAGGGAGAAGCAGACTCCCCTGCTAAGGAAGCCCAATGTGGGACTCGATCCCAGGACCCCAAGATCATGACCTGAGCCAAAGGCAGACCACTTAACTGACTAAGTGCCCCCTAAGACCTATTTTAGACAAAGTAACAGACCATAGTGTTTTGTTCCTAATTTGAGCTATATAATCTTGAATATAGTATTTTGAGGTCTTCATTACAAAAATAATCTATCTATTAATTATTTTACTTAAATGATTTCAAAAGGATAGTTCTTACCAAGTGGTATACATCATCTAAACAAGTAAATTCATTAAAGCTGATATTAAGTTTTCGAAGTCCTGTTAACTTGGAGAGATCTCTCAATTTACTCAAACTATTTCCATGAAGATTCAGATTCTGAAATAAAATGAAATGTAAATAAAAAATAAGACAGATTATATTCTACATCATAGTTATTTAAATAATATTAAGTGAGAGCCAATAAGAAGTAAACCTAATGTATGCTTTTTTTTAATTTTTTATTAACATATAATGTATTATTTGCCCCAGGGTACATGTCTGTGAATCATCAGGCTTACACATTTTACACATACCCTCCCCCATGTCCATATCCCTACCCCCCCACCTCCCAGCAACCCTTAGTTTGTTTCGTGAGTTTAGGAGTCTCTTATGGTTTGTCTCCTTCCCCATCCCATCTTGTTTCATTTCTCTTCCCCACCCCCCATAACCCCCTGCCCTGCCTCTCAAATTTTTCATATCAGAGCAATCATGTGATAATTGTCTTTTCTCTGACTGACTTATTTCGCTTAGCATAATACCCTCTAGTTCCATCCATGTCGTTGCTTTTAAAAGGTAGAATTTATAATAGCATTATTGGACCCTGTTCTTGATTAATTTGACTTTCCACTTAGTCTAGAAATTCTTTTTAGAAAATAGTTAAATATATTGTTAAGATATTTATTGAGGCATGTCTATTTCTCAAGCTAGCCAGTGAATAATGTAGGCCCTAAAGATCTGGGGTATTGGCGAGGATATCTCACAGGAAAGAAGATGGCAGGGCTACACCTTGCCAGGAAACTCTGTGAGGGCACCAGACTAAGGAGCAGAAGCTGAGGTAAGCAGACAGACTCAAAGAAGGAGGCAGGAAAATGTTTCCATATCAGAATTTGGCCTGAACTGTCCCTGTCCATTTGATCCTGTGCCCAATAAAAAGGAGTGTCTGTAATACAGTTCTATATTTAGGGGATACCCTGATGACTACATATTTTTCTGTCTTTTGACTACAGCACTGTAAATGATAAGTGAAGATTACATTCATGCATAGTCTACATCATAAGTAGTAGCACAAGAAAATGTATTAATATAATTGACTGTAATGTTCACAACAAATGGGTATTATGATAAAATCAAGTGTCTACTTTCCAGCTCTCTTCACGCACCACCACCATCTTATACCCTATTATACTCTGGACATAACATAAATTCCTGGCAGGAGAAACATCTGAATGTCAAGTAGTTGTCAAAAGTTGGTTAAAATTGTTAAGGATGAAATTACACAGAGTAGTTTAATCTACAGGTCACATCTACAGGTATCATCCATGATAGAATCTACAGAAACCTTATACCTAACATGTCCAAACTGAATGCAACATTTTTCCTATATATCTGCCCGGCAGTCTATGTTTTTGGTCCTGATTGAGAGTTTCGCTGTCTATCAAACAGATATTGTTTACCACCCCCTTTTGCTCTTTTCCATAAACATTTGATTCTAGAAATGTTTCTCAAACCAACCATTCCATACCATCACCACTACAAGTGCCTTAGTTCAGACTATTATTTGTCCTGCCGACTACGGCAGTAGTTTCCACTGGATATCCCTATCATCAGTCTGACTTTAGTTAAACCAAGCCAAAAGTTGCCAAAGTTAGGGTCTTTAAAAACACAGAACCTGTTCCTTAAGGAAAATCTAAAATTTAAAATTTGCCTTCAAAAATCCATCCTGTTGTCGTGTAACCTCCTACTCTTCCGGCTACAGCCTCACACATCTTCCTCGTATCCCAGCCTACACCTTTACCTTCCACTGGTACACACCCTGTGTTCATAGTCACCCTGTGTTCCCTGATAACACTAGGATCTTTCAAAACCATGTGCTTCTAGATAGAGTATTTCCTCTGCCTGGAAGATGTAAACAACTAAATTTCTCATATCCTTCAAAAATCTGCACAAAACTTATCTCTTTCTGTGGTTTTCTCCCAGAAACTCCAAGCTTCCTATGTTTGTTTCCATATCTATCTCCACTAAAAAGATGTCCACGAGACAGGGAAAATAACTAATTCATTTTGAACTCCCAATACTTACGTCATGGCCTAAAACAAAGCAAATGCTCAGTAAATGCTAGAGGAATAAATCATTGCAAAAGCCAGATGTACAACTAACAACAACTCTATTTTTTTATTCAAGTAATATTAACATGTAGTGTGGGCGCCTGGGTGGCTCAGTTGGTTGAGCGACTGCCTGCGGCTCAGGTCATGATCCCGGAGTCCTAGGATCGAGTCCCACATCGGGATCCCAGATCCGTGGGGAGTCTGCTTCTCCCTCTGACCTTCTCCCCTCTCATGCTCTCTCTCGCTTTCTCTCTCAAATAAATAAATAAAAATCTTAAAAAAAATTAACATGTAGTGTTATAGTAGTTTCAGGTATATAATATGTTCAACATTTCTATACATTGCTCAGTACTCATCACAATAAGTGTGTTCTTAATCCCCTTCACCTATTTCACCTATCCTCCCCCAACTCCCACCTTTATTTCTATATATTTTATTTATTCTTATGGATGTCCTCAAAAAAACTTCATCTAGTGGGGAAGACTGAAAAGAAAGTAAGAGATATGTACCCTGAGTTTCTCTTATAGTAATGGCAAAAAGGAAGGAAAATAAACAGTGTGATGTCTAAACATTCTTATTGTACTATATAATATTCTTACTAGAAGTCTTAGAAGGTTTTTCTGGCTTTTGAGCCATAGAGGCAAATTTAGGATGAGAAGTTCTTTCATTCTTATGCTATGGGTGTTGATCAAATTAAGGCAGTCAGGTGGAGGTCATGAGCAAGTCAGAGTATTCTGAAGTCTTATCCTCCTCACTGTTTATCTTACAAACCAAAGATGATAAAGAAAAGACCTACTTTATTTTTTACTCTTGCTGTTTTTTTTTAACTTTTATTTATCCTGTTATATCTATAGAAACGTATGTTTTAGACGCTCAATCCAATCAGAACTCATGCATTTATTAAGGCTTTCATTACTGAAACTTTATTATCAAAAATGTATTACTCAAAAATGAAATCTTGACATAACAGTGCAGAAACAGTAATTTCTCCATTCTGTCAGCTCAGAGATTGCTCCTGTAATCACTAGTCAGCATATTTATGATACAGATGGTGGTACTGTCATCTTGTTAAAAAACTTCCCTCCCTTTCTCATAATAACTGGCTAAAGTCAAAACTTAATCTCCTAGACTTGAAGATTTGGTGGATGGTGATGATGTAGTTGGACAAAAGCAATCCCATAAACAACTGGAAAAGAGATGTTTTCTAAGTATTTTCAGAAGCACACTCAAAACTGTTGACCACACTTATTATTTTAAAAAATATTTTTGCTTTCTTTTTGTTTCCCAGTCACTTGAAAAAGACTGTCATCATAAACAACCGATCTAGAAATGTCACATTGGAGCAATGTAATTGACTTTTTTTTTTTAAAGATTTTATTTATTTATTTGACAGAGAGAGAGAGATCACAAGTAGGCAGAGAGAGAGGGGGAAGCAGGCTCCCCGCTGAGCAGAGAGCCCGATGCGGGGCTCGATCCCAGGACCCTGAGGTCATGACCTGAGCCGAAGGCAGAGGCTTTAACCCACTGAGCCACCCAGGTGCCTCAATGTAATTGACTTTTAAGATAAAAATCATTCCTGAGTATTCATCTGTATTTCAGCTTTCAGTATACACATAGAAACATAGTGTCCTGTGAGAGTAACTGGTCTTCTCAAGTATTCTTATCAGTTTATCAATCAAATATCAATTTGCTTGCCACTTCTGCAGGTTCAAGCAAACCCACTTTCTGTGTATGAACCACTTGCTGTTTGTAAAGGTATTGTTTTTGTAATGAGTATCTCACATGTGCCAGGTCTTGTACTAGAAAATGGCAGAGCTGATGCAAGTCTACATAGTGCTTATGAGTAAATTAGAAAGCAGCATCCATCCTTTCCTTGAGACACCTTTATTTTCAGCTTTTAGAAAATTGTCACAATATGTCGATTTTGTTAGTACAAGAAATTTTTTGAAGAATGGTCAGAAAATTGTAGTATACATACTGCTCTATGATTTAAAGGGTACCTTTTGGATATGGTCCTCTTGTGCAGTGCACACAGCACCATCTTATATTGCTGCCCTGATACTGGGGATATACATATTGAAGACCAGCCATAGCCCCTGCCCCTGTGGAATTTACAGTCCAGGAAGGATATAGAGCATATAATTAAGGAATCTGACCTAGACTCAAAGGTAAGAGAAAACTTTAATGCTTCAGTATAGATCTAAAAGGGGTGTGGGAATTAACTAGGAGAAGGGGGTAAGGAGAGAACATTCCATGGGGAGGACTAGCAAGTGCAAAGGCTCTCTGTTGGCTGCAGGCAGAATGCATTTAAGAAATAGAAAGGAGGCTGAGCACAGAGAGCTAAAGAGAGGGTAATATGAAAAGAGTCTGGAAAGGTAGGCCAAGGACCAGGCCATGCAAAACTTATAGGCCATATTAAGGACTTTGGCTTTATTTTTAAAACAATGGAAAATCATTTGAGGATTTCAAGTACGAGTGGTGAGGGGTGACAGATTTCCTGATCAGATTTGCATTTTGAAAAGATTGCTCTAGCTTCCACAGAGAGAATGAGTTAGGGGCTCAAATTGAAAGCAGGACAGGGCCTCTATTGCACAGCTCTAGGAGGCACCTTCTAGCCCCCATATTGAGTTACATTCAGTTATATTACGAATGGCACCCAGAGAACACATTAATAGCATATAATGTGAATTGCACCTCCTCGAGTTGTGCAGTATTGCAATGGTAGAGTGTCAGGAGCCCTGTTAGAAGACCATGGCAGTAGTCTAGGTCAGGGATAATGAATGAATGATAGTTCAGATAGAATGGTAGCAGATTTGAAATGGACAGATCTGAAGTCAAAGTATGGACGTAGGCTTAATATCTCAATAGAACTGCCCCAGTGTAAATAAAATAAGTTGCTTCAGTACTAACTCAAATTCTGTTGATTAATTTTATAAAGATAAATCTCTGATATTCTATGTTGATGAATCCTGGAAACTGATTTGAAAGTTATCTGTCTTAATCATTTAAAGAGAGCTTACTTGTCATTTGGGAATAAAATACCTTGTAAACTAGAAGGCTACCCTCTAGGCCTATACTGTCCTGTATGGTAGTCACTAACGCCAGGTGGCTGTTGAACACATGAAATGTGGTTAGTCTGAAAGTGCTGTAGACTGCAAATAGACTTCAGACATCAAAGACTTAGTTGAAACTATCTGATTAATAACTCTGCATATTGGGCGCCTAGGCGGCGCAGTTGGTTAAGCAACTGCCTTCGGCTCAGGTCATGATCCCGGAGTCCCGGGATCGAGTCCCACATTGGGCTCCCAGCTCCATGGGGAGTCTGCGTCTCACTCTGACCTTCTCCCTTCTCATGCTCTCTCACTCTCTCTCTTTCCTAATAAATAAATAAATAAATAAAATCTTTAAAAAAAATAACTCTGCATATTGATTGCATATTGAAATGATAATATTTTAGATATACTGGATTAATTAAAATTAATCTTTTAAGTAAAACATTTTTAACATGGCTAACAGAATATTTTAAATTACATGTATGGTTCATATTATATTACTACCAGACAACACTGATCTAGTCCACAAAGAAGGAAAGGTCAAGGCATTTTTAACTCTGACAGCATGACGGCTGGCATCACCAGATAGGTGTTTTAGTATTCTTAGACTTCATATAATAGATTATGATTCCAAATTCAAGGTCCAAATTCCAAATTTTATTCCTTATGATACTCACCACAATATGACTGTAAATGCTAGTCTTGGCAAGAGAAAGTATTGTTTTATCATCCAAACTAATAAGTTTTGGCCTGGGCTTGATCCTGGGATCCATTTTTATAACTTCATCATCAAATTTCAAATCCTGGGACAATGCTGATCCTTCTGAATTTTTTTTGCTTTCTTCTAGAATAACATTGTTGAATGAAGAAAATAAAGAGTGAGGCTTGACCTAAAAAATTTATTAGAAATATTGAAAATCTGGTTGTTGTATTTATCATTTTGAACAAGAAACAGGCTATGTAGCAAAGACGAATTACCTTTTTTTTCAGTTATATAGTAATAATACCTGTGATGATTAGAATCACCTTAGGAAGTCAATGAGAATAGATTAAAATTGTGGGCTAAGAATAAATATGTTCATCCCCTCCCATTGAAAATTCCTTAAAACTGGCAAAAGATAATTTTTAAATAGTTTTTCAGCAGCGGAGAGGGCATCAGTAAAAGACAAGGAATTGTGAGACATAAATCAGAAGGGACTATATTGAAGACAAATAGGAGAAATGTAACCTGTAGCCAAAACATGTATGGGAGATAATCACTTTGAAGAGCAGATCCAGAGAAACCTCGTTTTCAGAGTGAACAAGTAAAACAGCAGTGGGATGCTCTAGGTAATTAATAGGTAATTAAGTAATTATGATAAGAACCATGGATGAATGAGCATGAACATTAACAGAAATGGCTCTAGAAAAAAACAAAATAATCCATAAGAGAATTACTTTAAAAACCTGGGAGAATAAAGCATGTATAATAGAATAGGCTGCTATAAAAAAGAATAAGGTAAATACTTTAGAGTCAAAATTTAAAAATTAGTGAAATAAAAATATTCAACAAGTGCTCTGAGAAACCAAATGATATGGCAACAGATCAAATTAGTGAGGTGAGGCTATTATTGAGGAAATATTCAAGAACAGAGAATTTAAAAATGGAGATGTAAATTATGAGAGAAAAAATTAAAAGACATAGAAGATCAATTCAGAATGCCCAAAGTTTAACTAAACAAGGTTCCAGAGGGCTGAACAGAGAATGGAAGAAAAAAAATAATAAAGGAATTAAGAGAAGAAACTGTCCCAGAAATGAAGAAAGGACTGAATCTTCAGATGGGAAGAGCTCATGAAGTAGCAAGCAGATGAGTGATGGAGCTAAGTTCTTTGCTGACATCTGTCAAAGAATCACAAAAGCCAGGACTGCCTACTTCTTGACTTCTTGTTATTTGAGTCATTCTGTTTACTATTTGTCTAGGCTTCTGTGTCTTTTTGCTGAAAGCATACTTGACTGAAACAGTCTCATTCATAATAACA
Organism: Nasua narica; assembly: GCA_028533885.1. Lineage (NCBI taxonomy): Eukaryota > Metazoa > Chordata > Mammalia > Carnivora > Procyonidae > Nasua > Nasua narica. The sequence goes on along the minus strand of CM052797.1, from coordinate 91,464,993 downwards.
ATATAAAATATAAATGCCCAGAACTATATTTAACACCAGCATAAAAAAACTGTGAGAGGACCTGAGTAAATGGAATAACTTATCATGTTCCTAGATGAGACTCCCATTACAGCAAAAGCCAGTTCTCCCCAAATTAACGTTTAAATTCAGTACAGTCTCAACAAAATCCTAAAAAGATGTTTGAAATAGAACTTAACAAACTGATTCTAAATTTTATTTGGAAGAGAAAGTGTTCAAGAATAGTCAAGAAAATTTTTTAAAAGATAAGTGGGGGCAGAGGAAGGGAATTTTCCCTATAACATATCAAAGCATACCATCAAGGTTGTAATAACCAAAACAATATTAGATAAAGGACCAATGGAACAGAATAGAAACATCTATAAATAAACCTCATAAATTATTTATGAAAATAATTTTAATAATAAAGAGGGTATTTCAAAATAGAGCAAAAAAGATGATGTTTGGTCAAGTAGCTACCCATTTTCAAGGAAAAAATTATTTGATCCCCCTCTCTCATATGACATTAAATAATTTCCAGATGGACTTTAAAAAGCTATAGAACCAATCTATATAAGTACTGAAGAAAATAAAGGAGGATATTTATATAAGCCTTCTGAAATGAAACATAAAACTCAGAATTCCTAACAGAAAAGATGGAGAGGTCTGACCTCTTAAAAATGAACAAGTAAATTACAAATTAAAATGACAAGTAAGGTTTTGCTACAAATAAATATAAAAGACAAGTGACAGAAAATGTTTGTAACATATATATTAAGACAAAGGGTTAATATCCAAGAATGCATATACAGGTTTTTCCAATCAATATGAAGAGGATAGAGTCCAATAGAAAATAGTCAAAGGATATAACAAGTAGTTTATACGACTAAATAATCCATAAGTATATGAAAAGAATAAAGTTTCTTTTTCTTGCCCATCAGAGTGGAAACATAAAAGATTGATAATATCTTGTTTTGGTAAAGATGCAAAGAAATAAGCACTGTCACATACTATTGGAAATTTGTAGAATGGCCAAGCCTTTGTGGAGAATACTGGCAATATCAATCAAAATTTAATATGTGTATATCCTTTGACTAGCCAATTCTTCTATAAATCAATTCTGCAGAAAAACTTCCATATTTATATAAAGATGCAGCTATGATGACATTTACTGAAGCACTGTTTTAAATAGTAAGAAAACTGGAAACAACCTATATGTTTCATCCATAGAGTAATAGTGAAATAAATCAGACTATTACTGGATAGTATGCAGCTACCAAAAGAGTATAGACCTAGGCACCTGGGTGGCTCAGTTGGTTAAGCTACTGCCTTCCGGCTGAGGTCATGATCCCGGGGTCCCAGGATCAAGTCCTGCATCGGGCTCCCTGCTCTGCCGGCAGTCTGCTTCTCCCTCTGATCCTCACCCCCATCTCGTGCTCTCTCTCTCACTCTCTTTCTCAAATAAATACATAAAATCTTTAAAAAAATGAAGTATATACCTATATGTACTGAAGTGGAAATATGTCCAAAACATGTTGTTAGAGGCAAAAAAATCACAAAATACTTAGGTCTTAATTCTACTATGTAAAATGGTATATGTTGTTATATATGTAAATACATAGGAAAAAAGATTGAAAGCAAACCCACAAAGCCATTAACAGTGGATTTCTTCAAGAAAGGGAGCGGTGCTGGGGTTGAAGTGAAATCCAATTTTCATGTTTACTATATAGTCTTTGATGTAGTTTGAAACTTTTTCAGTGAGACTACAGCCATATATTACTCAGGTAATATATTCACGCACATAAAAACATTTAGGTGTCATAATGATTTGTTTTGAAAATTAAACTCTTCACCAAATAACCATTATATATGTATATGTTTATGTATAAATAGATGTTTAATAGAAACTTGACATTACATTATTAGACTTCAAATTACTGTTCTGTTCTTATTTAAGGAATTCAAGTTTTAAAAATACAGCCATACCACTGTAATATACTCAAATTCAACAATGTATTCTGGCAAAACAAGGTCATGATCAAAGACAAACCACTTGCACTGACGAACACTGCAATCACAGTTTCTTTGTCCCATGACAGAATCTAGAGTAAAATAAAAAACAAAACAAGAAAAATACTCTTCAAAATGAAATACATATTTTTCATTATTACACAGATTAATAAACAATAAACTCAGTAAGTTCTAACTACCATGTTATTAAGAGTATTCTATTTCTTATATTTTTCCACCCTCCTAGACAGTTTCTTAATTCTAGAAATACTAGTCACCCTTTCACTATGTAGACTAGTAGAGTTTAATTTTATTCATGTCCTTTTCCTTTTTATACTTATACTTTCCTTTTTATTCATGTCCTTTTCCTTTTTAGACTTTCCTTTTTATACTTATGTGTGGCCATATATTTTTGACAAATTTATTTCCCAGAAACCTTTGCTATTAAAAGTGGATGGGTTTTTCATCTTTTGAAATACATATAATATACACGAAATATACAGACTGAACATGAATTATTATATATGAAATACATAATATATATGTATTATATATATGAAACATAATATATAGTGTATATGTATAATGTATATGAGTATGTATGGGTGTGTACTTTACAAAATAAAAATCCTCACACACATATAAATGTCTTTGAAGTAGGGAATAGGAAAATAGAAGCTCACTAGTAGCTAGCAAAGGATTTTTTAGAACAGTTTACAAACTTTGTTGGTAGAGGTTAAACTCCACATCTGTATTAAACATAAACATTGTGTATTCAGAAAAATTAAAGCACATTTCTCTTTATGGCAGACATACTTATATATTTTCGAGGAACAAACACTGAATTAACCATTGGATAGTTAGCTTGATTGATGGAGTCCTGTTCACGAGCCTGAACACTCTGGCCAAGGAACACCTTTGTAATGAGGAGGATGCCTAAATATGAATAAAAAATAATTTTAATACTAATTCATTTTGGTAACTTTCTCATATTACTTTTTTTTTCGTTTTTATTCATTTATTTGATAGAGAGAGATCACAAGTAGGCAGAGAGGCAGGCAGGCAGGGAGAGAGAGGGAAACAGGCTCCCCGCTGAGCAGAGAGCCTGATGCGGGGCTCGATCCCAGGACCCCGAGATCATGACCCAAGCTAAAGGCAGAGGCTTTAACCCACTGAGCCACCTAGGCGCCCCTCCATATTACTTTCCTTAGTGGTTGCAGACCTGACTATATGTTCTTTAAGAGGAGAAATCCTGGGTACCTTGTTTGCCATTGTATAGCAAAACAAAAGATCACTAAATATTTGCTGATCAAATGAAGTAAGTATGAAAGAGGATTCCTGTGATTATATCAAGCAAAGCTTTACAGAAAAGGAAGAAGGAAAGAAAATAGTAAGTTTTTTATTAAGTAATTTAAAGTAAGAAACTTTCTGTTGTTTTTATTAACTGGGTAAAAATTCATCTCTGTATCATCAGCACCGAGCACAGAGCTTAGATCATAGGAGGCACTTGATACATATTTACTGAGTGGATAAACATTTCTTTTCCCTTTAGATTCTTAAGGGATCTTTGGATTCACTCAATCCTAAGGATCTCTAGGAGTCAGTCCTATAAAGTAACTTGTAATCACTAGGCATAAAACATTGAGATGCCTTTTTTTTTCAACGATGTATGAGTTATAAAATGCAAATTGAGAGACCCTAATTGTTTTGGGAAACATATTTCAGAAGGATCTAGAACAGCATCATGAGGTGTTTCTTAAGATAGGAACAGAGGAGAATGAGAAAAAGGAAGCAAATGGTTTTTTCAAATAAGGAGTTCTTTCTAGATTCAAGAATCTGCTTAATTTTCTGATTATTATTAACTGAATAAAAGACCCCAAAATACATGTAGTTCAACATGAATAATCTTAGCAGAGCTATTTTCTGAAACCTAGAAAATATTACTCTTACAGAGGTAAGTTAACCAAATTTCTAACTGCTCAGTCTTCAGTAGGTTGAACAGTGGAGACCAAAGAATAGGTGTCCCTTACTCCTTGACCAGGTCAGTTCTCCTTATTATATATTCTTTTATCATATGCACTAATATTTCATCTTACAGCTCTTATGAAAATTATAATTTTACATTTATTTCTGTGATTATTAAAGTTTGTCAGTACCGTAAAGGAGCACTGTGTCTAGTTTGCAGAGACTGTTTCCCTATACCTACTAGGTACCTAACAGGCAGTAACCATTCCATACTGCTGGTGAAACTGGAGAATGAACAGTGGGAGGGTGAGGCAAGAGGACCTGATGAGCTGGTTTTTTTCCCCAATCTGTGGTTAACAGGGAACCTCTCCCACAAGTGTCTTGAGAACTGACTTATATACTTTTACTTATCTATATCTTCAGGATGCACATACAGTACTAATCACTGTGAATACATTAAAGTACCAAAAGTTTATCTTCTGTGAGGTAATTTATAAAGCAGTCTCTACACTTCACAGTTTGTCTTTAGCCAGTTTTTTTTTTTTTTAAGATTTTATTTATTTGACAGAGAGAGACACAGCAAGAGAGGGAACACAAGCAGGGGGAGTGGGAGAGGGAGAATTGGGCTTCCCACCCAGCAGGGAGCCCAAGGCCGGCTTGATCCCAGGACCCTGGGATCATGACCTGAGCCGAAGGCAGACACTCAACAACTGAGCCACCCAGGCACCCCTTTAGCCAGTTTTAGATTTACAACTAGGTTTTCTTATCTTCTATTACAATGATTAAGGACAAATAAGGCCTGCCTTCCCAAGTGCTTGGTGTGATGATGATTGCATAATTGGGCCAGGTTCTCTTTTGTCTTTCTGTGAATTTGGGGGGTGGGGTGGGGTGGGGTGTGTGTGTGTGTGTGTGTGTGTGTGATGCATATATATTGAGTTTATTTTTAGGACACAAGTTAATGAAGAAAAAAGGAGATTGAGAGAGAGGAGATAGGATGGCAATGTAGTAGGAGGACCGTAGGCTCGTCTTGTCTCTCCAATGAACACAGCAGACTGTGAAAAGTGCTTGTTCCACATAATTAGATTAAATATGAGTAACAAACAAGTCCCATCCTATTAATGTTGACACAATAATCAGTAAATATTTGTTCATAACTTGAGTGATGAAGTAATAGATCAGAAGGTCATATATCACTACACTTGTAAATAATAAGTAAAATAGTTTTTAGAGAATCTTCCTGATTGATAAAACCAAGTGTTAAAAATGTTGTGAAAATAACTAATGAAGACTTAGAACTAAAACGTTCAGAAATTCTATGTATTCATATTACCATGCCTGAAGAGCTCATGCTCAAGAGAGTTCTTCTTCTCGTCTGTGTACTTTTGCTGTAAAAATTCAATTCTGGGACACTCACACATACTGAGGCTGTTAGCAAGAATCACAGCTTCTTTTCTGAGAGGCGGCTGTAAAGAAAAAACAAAGCCTGAGTATTTTTATAAAATTGACAGTACTTCAGCTTCAATACAGATGGTTTACTGGTTTATGTTTGTGGGTCTGGGCAAAGAAAATCAGAGTAGATTTGCTGAAAAGAAGTAGACAACTTTCAGGTGCAACTTTGTTGTGTAAAGCCATTTATGTATTTTAAATTTACATGCAAACAGGTTTATGAAGAGTGATATAGAATAATATTTATTTCCCATAAAAGCAGCCAGAGTCAAGGCTGACAATACTGTGTGGTGAAGGAGCTGTAGTTTTACACATTTTCAAGGATACTCCACAAGTAACCGTTCAAATTCCAAAAAGAAAATCCTGAGAAGTGAATAAAATCTCTCTTTTCAGTAGTAGAAAACTTAGAGCTATGAGAGATTATACAGTCTATCCAAGGACAGAAGTAGAAATTAGCAAAGTCATAATTTGAGCTCAGGTCTGCTCCTCCTTGTCACTATCTCCGTTTTGACATTATTACTAGTTTATATTAGAGCCAATTTATCTAAAAATGTATGTCTTCTATAAATGCTGTATTGCTTATATATTTTTTCTTATTGAAATCTGTTATCCAAAGATATTTTTAAAAAATAAATACTAAAATGTTACTATAAATTCCACATCTCAGTAAATAGAACGTTCTCAGATTTCCAGTAAGTATCACTAAATATGCATTAGATACAAGCTATGTGCATGGCATTAGGCAGCTATAGCATGGTCTTGGCCCTCAAATAACAGAGGGAAAGATCATGAAGAGAGCATAGGCAGTAATCTTTCTGACATCGGCTATATCAACGTTTTTCTAGATATGTCTCCTGAGGCAAGGGAAATAAAAGCAAAAATAAACTGTTGGGACCTATGGAATAAAATGTTTCTGCACAACAAAGGAAAGAATCAACAGAACAAAACAGCAACCTACTAAATGAGAGAAGATATTTGCAAATGATATATCCAATAAAGGGTTAGTTTCCAAAATACATAAAGAACTTATAAAACTCAATACCTAAAAAACAAATAACCCAATTAAAAAATGGGCAGAAGACATGGACAGACATTTCTTCAAACAGACATACAGATGGCCAAAATGACATGAAAAGATGTTCAACATCGTTGATCAACAGGGAAATGCAAATCAAAACTTCAGTAAGAAATCACCTCACACCTGTCAAAATGACTAAAATAAAAAACACGTGAAACAACAAGTATTGGTGAGGATGTGGAGAAACAGGAACTCTTGTACTCTTTTGATGGAATGCAAACTGGTAGAGCCAATGTGGAAAACAGTATGGAGGTTCCTCAGAAAGTTAAACATAGAACAAGGCTATGATCCAGTAATCACACTACTAAGTATTTTCACACAGAAAGTAAAAACACTAATTCAAAATGAGTCATGTACCCCCATGTTTATTGCAGCATTACTTATAATAGTCAAATTATGAAAGCAGCCTAAGTGTCCACTGATAGATGAATGGATAAAAAACATGTGATATATATGCACAATGGAATATTATTCAGTCATAAAAAGGAATGAAATATTGCCATTTGCAACAACATGGATAGAGCTAGAGAATATTAAGGTAAGCGAAATAAGGCAGTCAGAGGAAGACAAATACCATATAATTTCACTCACATGTAGAATTTAAGAAACAAAATAAACAAGCAAAGGAAAAAAGACAGAAACCAAGAAACAGATTTAACTATAGAGAACAGATACTTACCAGAGGGAAGGTAAGTGGGGGGATGGGGGAAATAGGGAATGGGGATTAGGAGTACACTAAATTATTGTGATGGAAAAAATGATTAAAAATAGACAACAACAACAACAACAAAATAATCAGGGCACCTGGGTGGCCTAGTGGGTTAAAGCCTCTGCCTTCGGCTCAGGTCATGATCTCAGGGTCCTGGGATTGAACCCCACATCAGTCACTCTGCTCAGCAGAGAGCCTGCTTTTGCCTCTCTGCCTACTTGTGTTCTCTCTTTCTGTCAAATAAATAAATAAAATCTTAAAAAAAATCAGAAAATGTAAAAAAAAAAAAAAAAGGAAGAGAGAGGGGAAGATGGAAACTATATCCAATAATTAAAAATAAAAACCATCACAAGATACGTCAAATAAAATCTCCTTTTTTTTTCTCCTTTTAGGTGGGGGACGGGCAGAGGGAGAGGGTGAAACAGAATCTCGAGTAGGCTCCCCACCCAGCACAGAACCTGATGTGGGGCCTGACAGGACTCCAGTGGGGCTCGATCTCACACCCTGAGATCATGACCTGAGCCGAAATCAAGAGTTGGAGGCTTAACCAACTGAGCCACCTTTCATTTTTTAAATGAAAATTGAGTTTGTAGAGGTAAGGGATCAATGCTAGGCTTTGAAGATTAGATACAATTCCAATAATCAGAAATTTTTTTTAAAAGATTTTATTTATTTGACAGAGAGAGCATACTAGCAGGGGGAGCAGGAGAGGGAGAAGCAGGCTCCCCACTGGGCAAGGAGTCCCATATGGGGATCAATCCCAGGATTCTGGGATCATGACCTGAGCCGAAGGCAGACACTTAACAACTAAGCCACCCGAGCACTCCCAATAATCAGAAATTTTAAAGGAAAGTCTTTTTAAGAGGAGAGCATATGAAAATATAGAAACAGGTATGATTTTTATCTACCCATCTATTCAACTATCCATCATGCATGAATCAGATTTCCACTAAGAATCTCTAAACAAAGTCCCTCCTCTTAAGGACTTACAGAGAAACACACATACAATTGGATTTCAATATAACAAACGTGCTACAATAAAATTCTCAGCTGCCACTGACTGCCACTTAACCAGCTTCCAGTTTACAGGATTAAGCAGTATTTTCCATCCTTTCTAGAACCTACAGTATGGTGACAGTTCAAGGATAAGAGGGTACTTAAAAAAATACTGATGTACTAGCATAGAGAATTGGTCAATAATATTGTTAATAATGTATGGTGACAGATGGTAACTATACTAGTCAAGGTAAGCACTGGGAATATATAGAATTGTTGAATTACTATATTGTATACCTGAAACTAATATAACACTGTATGTCAACTATATTTCAGTAATAAAATTTTTTTAAAAAACTAATGTATTTCTATTTCACCCAGCTGTGTTGCATGCTTAGGAAAAGTCAGTTGTATTCCTAAACTTTTTTTATACCACTTGTATTGGTTGTTGAAATTATACACATTAAATAAAACAATGAAATACGAGAAAGAATGAGAGTTGTGTTTATGAAAACTAAGTGGAAAGCTTTGGTAAGACTGCAGAGAGAGTAATCATTAGAAGCTTCTGTTAGAGCATGTGTAGGTGAGGCAAACATAAGAAGTTTGGTGGTAGCTGGGAGGATCATACAAACTAAAACTAGATTGATTTTTGTACTCAAGTTGCTTTGCAAGTATCTAAGTTCATGCTCAACTTTAAAGAAACTAAAACTAGTATATAATATGGTTGTGGCCTAATGTAAGAAAGACTCAGGAGTTCCAACCTCATATCAAAGACTTTGGCCCTACACAAAAAGACAAATGATGGGGTGCCTGGGTGGCTCAGTTGGTTAAGCATCTGTCTTCAGCTTAGGTCACGATCTCAGGGTCCTGGAATTGAGCCCCTGCATTGGGCTCCCTGCTCAGCGGACAGTCTGCCTCTCCCTCTCCCTCTGCCCCTCTGTCCTTACCCCCGCCACTTGTGTTCTCTTGCACTTTCTCTCAAATAAATAAATAACATCTTAAAAAAAAAAAAGACAAAAAGGGGCGCCTGGGTGGCTCAGTTGTTAAGCATCTGCCTTCAGCTCAGGTCATGATCCCAGGGTCCTGGGATCCAACCCCACGTTGGGTTTCCTGCTTTGGCGGGAAGCCTGCTTCTCCCTCTCCCACTAACCCTGCTTGTATTCTCTCTCTCTCTTGCTGTCTCTCTCTGTCAAATAAATAAATAAAATTTTTTTAAAAAAGACAAGAGAAATGTAAGTTTATAGGTTTTTAAATTTTTTTTAACTCTCCTCCACACATGAGGCTCAAACTCTTGACTCTGAGATCAAGAGTCATATGCTTTCCCAATTGAACAAGCCAGGCACTTCTATAAGTTTATCTGTTTTAAGTTTGCTAAAGGGGTGCTCGCTTTGGCAGCACATATATTAAGTTTGCTAAAGAGTTCTTTAAGTAAATCATTTGTTTATAGTTCTCCATATTAACTGACTTTCTGATAAACCCATAAATTAGGTAAGAGGGCTCCTACCATTTGAGAACTCAGGAAAGGCTGCACAAAATTAGAAGTCCTTGAGCTGAGACTTGAAGGGAAAGTTTGCCACAGGTAAAAGCAGGAAAGGGCATTTCATCAGAGGGAGGCATGGCACTGAGGTGTGTTTAGGAGAATCATAAGGAAAGTAGATGCTTCATTTGGGGTATTTATATATTTGGTAATAAGGAGTTAGGTTGAAGCTAGCTTTTGAGAGGCCTTAAATGCCGGGCAGAGGGATTTGGATTTCATTATTATCAGTAAAGAAGCTACTGAAGAATTTTCATCATGAAACAGTGCAGTGTGAGCTATGAAAATAATGTTTTAGGAAAGATTAATTTGTACTGTTAAAGGTGGATGGAATAGAGAGGAAGCCCAAGGGCAGGAATGCCTACCAGGAAACTACTAGCAAAGAATAGAGGGGTTTTTTGTTGTTGTGTTGTTGTTGTTTTGTTTTGTTTTTAAAGTAGGCTCCACACCCAGCATGGAGGCCAATGCAGGGATTGAACTCATGACCCTGAGATCAAGACTTGAGCCAGAATCAAGAGCTGGACACTTGGGGCGCCTAGGTGGCTCAGTGGGTTGAGCCTCTGCCTTCGGCTCAGGTATGATCTCAGGGTCCTGGGATCGGGCCGACATGGGGCCCTCTGCTCAGCAGGGAGCCTGCTTCCTACCCCCCCCCCCGCCCCCGCCTGCCTCTGCCTACTTGTGATCTCTCTCTCTCTCTGTCAAATAAATAAATAAAATCTTAAAAAAAAATGACCTGGGCATTTAACCGACTAAGCCACCCAGGCACGTCTAGAAGGAATGTTTGAAGTGGTGGCAGGCAATGGGAACAGGGAGAGAAAGGAAGAGTGCAAGCGATGAGGTAAAGGAAGAATCACTACAAATTGTAAATGATTAGATATAGGGATAATAGAGGAGGGAGTGGTCAGATATGATTTCAAGGCTGTGAACCTGGTCTGGTCCGTGAAGAGAATGACTACATTGTTAATAGAAAATGACAAGAAGATGGTGAGAGTTGCTTATGGACGAAAGATTAAAGGCTGGTTTTAGATATATGAGGAGATAAGGCCGAGTAACCAGGTAAGAATGGCAGCTGTTGGTGTCAGAACAGAGATCAGGAGGCTGAGGATGTACATTCTGGAGAAAGCCAAGATGGAATAAATGCCACTTTCTATGGCTATTCACCAAGTCCTTGGGTATCAAAGAGAATATCTTATTTTCCCCTGCCTTACAAAGTCACTGCCAACCTAAGCCAAATTCGTCTTCTAAACTGCTTATGCAGCTCATGTTTTAATCTTATCCTATCTTTTAAACAATGCAGCAAATATTTACCTTGCATGCTCATTATAGCATAAAAATCTAGTTTATCAGATCGATGTGCTACACAGTGATTTTTCTAGCCAATTATGTCCCCCATTTCTAAGATTTTAACAATGAGAGTAATTGATAGTGTGCGGAGAAAAAAGGGCAGATTAGTGAAGCTTAATCTTGTGGTATTCTCATGTTTAGAGGGAAGAGGAAGAACAAAAAGGAAACAAAGGCAGGACAATCAGAAAAATAGGAGGATAACAATAGTGTAATATTGTGGATGCCAAACAAATTCCAAAAAGAAAAGAGCAGTCAGTAGTATCAGATGTTTCAGATAATAATGGTAAATTTTACATAAAAACTTTACATGTGCCAGGAATTGATCCAAGAACTTTTGGGGTAAATTTTCATAATACATTTTATTTAATCTAATATATCTGAAATATTATTTTAACATGTAATCAATATAAGAGATTATAGGTCTTTCAAAACTGCTATTTATTTTAAACTGTAGTGCATCTCAAAGCCATATATCAAATGTTTGACAGTCGCCTGTGGGTGGTGGCTACCAAACAGGAGAGAGGGCGGGTAGAAGGTTTAGGGATATTGTATCTCCTACTGAAGGTGCAGGAGATAGAGCGCTAGCACAGGGTCTGACAAGCAGAAAACACACAAATGTTAGCCCTGTCTTTCTGCCCCCTTTGTGCCCATGATGGCTCATAGTTCTCTGGAATCACCCTGAGCACCCTCTGCCTTAAAATCCTCTATTCTTCACCTCCTTCTCACTTCTCTTCTAGAAAGTGCAGTGAGGGTACTCTCAGCACACCACCCTGCTGAAGCCAGCATCACCTCTAGCTTGAGCTGCTGCGGTATTTCCTCCATCTACTGCCCCTGTTATCTGCTCCCACTCCGTCCAGTCTATTCTCCACTGAGTGGCTGTGATGCTTTTTTGGTGATTTGTGTGTGTGGGGGTAAAAAATACATAAAGTAAAACTACCACGTAAATCATTTTTAAGTGTACAATTCATGGGCATTAAGTACATTCACAATGTTGTGCAACCATCACCATTATTCATTTCCAGAACTTTTCATCATCCCAAATAGAAGCTCTGTACTCATTCAACAATAATTCCCTATCCTTCCATCCTCCCCATCCTCTGGCAACCTTCATTCTAGTTTCTGTCTCTACCAATTTGCCTATTCTAAGTACTTCATGTAAGTGGAATCATACAATATCTGTCCATTTGTGTTTGGCTTCTTTTTTTTTTTAAGATTTTATTTATTCATGAGAGAAGAGAGAGAGGCAAAGGGAGAAGCAGGCTCCCCTCTGAGCAGGGAGCCCAATGCAGGACTCGATCCCAGGACTCTGGGATCATGACCTGAGCCGAAGGCAGACGTTTAACCATCTGAGCCACCCAGTCGCCCATGTGTTTGGCTTCTTTCACTTATCATAATGCTTTCAGGGTTTAACCATGTTGAAGTGTGTGTCAGAATTTAATTCCTTTTTATGGCTGATTAATACTCCATTGTATGGATAGAGCACCTTTTGTTTATCCATTCATCTGCTGATGGGCCTTTGGGTTGTTTTTACTTTTTGGCTATTATGAATAATGGTGTTATGAACATGGATATACAAGTATCCAAGACCTCTTTAATGCATACCTCACTCAATCCTAACAACTCCTCTGTGGACTAGATACTATTATCACCTTCATTCAGATAGGAAGAAAGAGACTGAGAGCTGAAAGCTGGTGAACAGGAAATGCAGGATTTAAATGCAGCCACATTATCATTTCATGTGTTCCATGATGTGAAGAGGATTAGGAGGTACTGCTCTATACTTGTGTGTTACAGTTGCCTCATCAAGAGGGTGGAAGAATAAGGAAGGATGATTGGATATGTTAGAGCTCAGAGTGACCAGGGGCAGGGCGGAGACAATGAAGTAGAGAATAAAGAGGTGTGTCAGTAAAAGAGAAAAAGAAAAACATCATGATAGCTAGAAAGCCCAGCAGTGTTGAGTGAATGGATTTCTTTTTTCAAGATGGGGAGTGTTTTCAAGATGAACATCAGGGAGTTTAAAATAGATTAGAGAAGTAGATTGCAAGTTCATCAATAAAAGGATCACAACACAAAAATAGGATACCTAGAAAGAAAAAGTCAGGCAGATAAAAGTAATTGATGGACTTACTCTGGTATAACACAAAGAAGGAAGATGCTCTACTTTCCAGTACCAAGCTGTGAAACAGCAGTTTGTTATAAACATGGATAAAAGGATTAAGAATTGAACCTTGCCTAACCAATGCCAGAGCTTTATTCATTAGGAAGAAAGCATTATTCTGAACGACATTTTATGCTACCTTGCTTGTTTCACTGTCTTTGAATCCTTTTTCAAGTATTTGAAGCAGATGCTTTTTCTTCACTGTAACTTCAGGATCAAAAACATAAAAAAGACATTCCAGCATCTTTCGATAGTTCCTTAAGAACAGTTGAGACAAAAAAAAAAAAAAAAGTTTGAGAATTATTTTCAAAAAAACTTAGCCATAGATAAGACAACTGTATATCCTACCCAGGATATTTCTCATTTACAATGAATGTTCCAGTGTCATTATTAAGCCTTCAATTCCCCTCAGTCTCAAAAAAAGCCCCAATGTGGGTACCCTCCTAGTCAAGATGCATGAAAAGGCAGTACTTACAAACAAGGTGTATTTTTAATAGTGTAAACTTTTAAAACAGAAAGACTCTTTTACAAAATAAAATCACACTTCTATAAAAATGTTCCTTATGCAATTTAACTTCTTACTCTGAATCATGCATATCTTCGTTGTCAAAAAACTTTTGGAATTTCTCTTCAAATTTTAGTCTTAGAATGCGGTTGTTGACTTTGATGACACGTTTTACTTTCACTCCTGTAATACCATATGTTCTGAAGTCCCATGTACAAAAACGTGAGAGAATTAATTCATAGCAAGAGTTAAACCTGTATGGGAAGACAGAATATATACAAAGAACAGATTGTCCTTAAAATGTTAACACAAAGTTACATATAAAAGTTATGGCCCATTATTTTATGTATTTTGCTAAAGATACTTGTCATATCACACTTATTCAATCAACAAAAGAGAGGCTAAGCTTTGAAACATAAAAGAGTTGTTTTATTATTATATATGTGTTCTGACTAAAGGATACATTGGTTGAGTAATCCTCCAGTATGCCTCTCTGCCCTACTTTCAACAAGTCTGTTTGGCCCTACGTTTAAAATACATCCTGAATATAACCCTATGTCATCACCACCACTGTTATTACCCTAGTCCAAATCACCCTCATCTCTTATTGGACTACTGCAAATAACTTCATAACCAGGAATATAGAAGTGAAAGAGGCAGGGTCCCTGCTTTCAGGGAACCTATATTGCAAGAAATTGGCCAAAAAATGAATAAGACATAAATAAAATCATTTCTAAACTGTTAAAGGTTTTGAAGAAAGAGAAGTTTAGTGTAAGCACTGGAGTGGGGGCTACTTAAGGTTGGTCTCTGGTAAGATCTTTGAGAGAAGATATTTGAACTAAGAAATGAAGGAGGGCCCAACTATGTGACGATCTCAAGAAAATGTATTTGGAAATGTTCTTCTGCTCTTTACTGCCCTTAGTGGGCCATGCCCTTTCTTAAAGTAGCACAGAATTTGGCTTAATTAAGATGATATTTTTAAATGGATCAATTTGAAAAGGAAGTTAAGTGATCTTATATGGGATATACTTAGCCTTTAATGAGATGTCTGGTCCTTACCGGCATGTCAACCAAAGCCTGAGCATGGTGTGGGCTAAGATCACAGAAGTGAGCTTCCTGGTGGTGGTCTCTCCCTGAGACAAACTTATTTAGAGTGTTTGCCTTTCTCACTAGCAAAGACTAAACCAGGGCAGCTGGGAGCTGCCTAGTTACTCTTCCCTTAGAACTGGAAGGTGAGCTGCCCAAACCAAACCATTCCCACAGGAGCTCACAGCCCATAAGGAGAAAGATATAAGTAGTGTTGCAACCAGCATGATGCTGATAGTTAGTTCGGAGGTCTGGCTAAATAGCTACATCATCACGAGGAGTGGGAAACCTACAGTCCCAAGTATAGAGGGATCATTGTCTGGGCCTAATCAGTCCAAGTCCCCCCTACAATATATGTCCTGAAACCACAGAAGCTCTCATTACTCCTTGTACCCTATTTATTGTTATTATTATTATTGTTGCACTTTGATAGAAACAAGTGCTGTAGGCATTTTATTGAGATAAAGTTTTTGTTACATAGTAATAAAAGGGTAATCGAGAATAGATGTAAGTGGGACACCTGGATGGCTCAGTCAGTTGGGCATCTGACTCTTAGTTTCAGCCCAGGTAGTGGTCTCAGAATCCTGGGATGGAGCCCTGCATCTGGCTCTGTGCTCAGTAGGGAGTCTGTGCAAAGATTCTCTCCCCCCACTCATGTTGGGGGAGAGAGATTCTCTCTCTCTCTCTCTCTCTCTCAAATAAATAAATCTTTTTTTTTTTAAAGAATAGATAGAAGTGATGAATGGAAATACCTAACTTCTAGTTTGGTTCCCAGGAATGGCACAGGAAACTCCACAAAGTGTGGTCCTTTCTTAGAGCTTTCCTCTGCCTAGAAATTCAGTAGCTGGGCCCTTCCTTGCATGGAATTCCTAGAGCCCTGGAAACTGGGGACCCCAGTGCCAAGAGAACATGGGCTCTGTGCTACCTGGGGTCAGAGAAGTAAAACAATTCATTCCATCGCCTGGCCACGTGGGGGATGAGAAGACATCATTCACAGAGTGCTGGAATACTGCTGCAAGAGGGAGAAGCAGACCTATGCTGACAGAGAAGTACTCTGATTTTCACTATTATCAGGTCCTCACAGAGGATGATACTTCTCACAGCATTGCTAGTAACATGGTACATGCACTGGGGGCATGTCATTACTGGCTTGAGATACATGCACTGTAGTCTAAATCTGAAATAATAACTCTATAGAAATGTATATAAAGTAGTATCTAAGTCTGCTATACCTCTCTTTCAAAGAGTCCCATAGATCTAAGGGCAAAATTCAAACTATCAGGTCATATGCTGTTTCCTCTGCCTGGGAAGTCCTTCCCCTAATACTCTATATAGTCAACTTCTGTCTTACAAAATTCAGATCAAAGTGTCTCTCTCCTAAGTATCCCCATTTCTAGAAAACTTTCTCTACAACATCCCCATTCTGGTTTGAATGCCATTCTTTTCCACACTGACAATTATCCCACAACTGAATATGGTTTCATTACCATCATCTCCTACACCAGAATGCAGCCTGGTTGAGAGCAGGACCCATGCCTTTTACCCCTAGCACCTAGAATAGAAACGGGCCCATAGTATAAACTCAGTGGATGGATGCTGAGCAAATGAATGGAATGTGACCTAGGTTTTCTGACTCTAACCTTACTGTGGTATTTTATTATTTCACAGATGAGTTCTCTTTTGAATGTGTTGAGTTTGCCTCACCAGTTGGACATCCAGATAGCATCTATAGGAATAGAGTAAAGAAGAAAGACTGTAAATAGTTTTTAAAAGTTCAGGAATACAAGAGACTGGCAAGAGAATATAAAAAGGAAATAGAAAATGTCTAAGTACAAAAAACAAGAGAGGTGAGGGGTGCCTGGGTGGCTCAGTCAGTTAAGCGTCTGCCTTCAGCTCAAGTTGTGATCTGAGAGTCCTGGGATCGAGCCTCATGTTAGGCTCCCTGGTCAGCGGGGAGCCTGCTTCTCCCTCTGTCCCTCCCCACCCCCCACTCCACTTGTGTTCTCTCTCTCTCAAATAGATAAAATCTTAAAAAGAAACAAAACAAAACAAGAGAGGTGGAGTTACAAAGAAGGAATGGTTAGCAGCATCAAGTATGATAGAGGCGAGGAGAGTCAGGGCCCATCATTTCACCGGGTACTGTCACTCATTCAGTGGTAGTAGGTTGTGTGAGCATCCCCAGTGGTGATCTACATCATTGACTGAGGTTGAGTTACACAGAAAGATGCTTACAATCATTCAATAATATCCAAATGACACACTCATTTAGCAAATGTAGAATGCACATTTTTTAAATGGTTGGAGCTCAATAAAACCTATTAAAATGTACTTCAAAATTCTAAATTAGTACTGTCAACTTATTTGCTGACTTACATCAATATCTTACGAGTATAAAACAAAAAGTTGGGTGGGGGAGGGGTAACAAGGTGATGGGTATTGAGAAGAGTACGTGTTGTGATGAGCACTGGGTGTTATACCTAACAAATGGATCACTCAACACTACATCAGAAACTAATTATGTACTATACAGTGGCTAGCTGAACGTAAAAAAAAAAGTTTATGCTGCTGTAACTCCCTGAAAGAGTACAGGAAGCACAAAATCTCGGGGCACCTGGGTGGCTCAGTGGGTTAAGCATCTGACTTGGGCTCAGGTCATGATCTTGGGGTTCTAGGATCAAGCCTGACAGGGTCCTGGGATCAAGCCCTGCATGGGCTCCTCACTCAGCCTGCTTCTCTCACCCTCTCTCTTTGCCCCTCCCTCTCCCTTCCCCCTGTTCATGCTCTCTCTCTCTCATATAAATAAATAAATAAATAAATAAATAAATAAATATTTCTAAAAAATCTATCAAAGCTAATTTACTATCAGGCTGACAAAGTTACCTAAATGGCTTTTTAGTCATTTTGCTTTTGTTTTTTTCTCTAGAATCTACTTGTTCTGTAAAGAGCCTCCTCTGCAATAAGTTAAAAAGAAAAAATAATAATAAATCTATTTAGATTGAGTGAATATAAACGAAAGACTAAAAAATCATTCATGTGCCCAGTAGACAGACACCATTCAGTTTTTGCACTTGAAAAATCAAGGTTTGTTTATATGGAAACTGGAATGAATACCTCTTATATCTGTGTACATAAAAATCAAGTATTGTGTGGAATACTATGCAGCCATCAAGAGAAATGAAATCTTGCCATTTGCAATGACGTGGATGGAACTAGAGGAACTATGCTAAGCGAAATAAGTCAGAGAAAGACAATTATCACATGATCGCTCTGATATGAAGAATTTGAGAGGCAGGGCAGGGGGTCGGGGGGGGTGGGAAGAGAAATGAAACAAGATGGGATGGGGAAGGAGACAAACCATAAGAGACTCCTAAACTCACGAAACAAACTAAGGGTTGCTGGGAGGTGGGGGTGTAGGGTTGTGGACATTGGGGAGGGTATGTGCTATGGTAAGTGCTGTGAAATGTGTAAGCCTGATGATTCACAGACATGTACCCTGGGGCAAATAATACATTATATGTTAATAAAAAAAAATCAAGTATTGTGGTTAAGTGAACAATGGTAACTGCTGGGCAGATGGATGCAAAGATACAAAAGAAAGTATTTAATTAATTAATTTTTAAAGATTTTATTTATTTATCTGTCAGAGAGAGAGAGAGCACAAGCAGGCAGAGGCAGAGGGAGAAGCAGGCTCCCCACCAAGCAAGGAGCCAGATGCAGGACTTGATCCCAGGACCCTGGGATCATGGCCTGAGCCAAAGGCAGCTGCTTAATCGACTGAGCCAACCAGATGTCCCCGAAAGAAAGTATTTTAAAAGGTCTCTTTCTCGGGGTGCCTAGGTGGCTCAGTGGGTTACAGCTTCTACCTGCAGCTCGGGTCATGATCTCAGAGTCCTGGGATTGGGCCCCGCATCAGGCCGTCTGCTCAGCAGGGAGCCTGCTATCCTCCTCTCTCTCTGCCTGCCTCTCTGCCTACTTGTAATCTCTCTCTCTCTCTCTGTCAAATAAATAAAATCTTAAAAAAAAAAAAGGTCTCTTTTTCACTTAAGCAGAACTTCTCAGGCTTTTCCACCAATGTACCCTAAGGCCCTTAAGAAGCTTTTACTCACAGAGGTAAGAGCTACATGTAATATAAATCAGGGGGCTTGTTTTAAAGTAAACCATAACAATCATATATTTTTCTTTATAAAAAGTTAATGCAAATTTTCCATTTTACTCCATAAAAGTCAGTGTTTGTCTCAACACTGACTGCAAGTAAAATCCTCTGGGATGATATAGCAAGTCCCTCTATTACTTTATGTGTTTCCTGGTTTCTCTCCACACACCCATATTTGCAATATGCTTCTAGGATTCTATGGCAATCTTTGGCTTGTTTGTGGGCTCCCCAATTTTGAGAAAACGATTGCAGAAATGTGAAAGTTAAAATTAGTGATATTTTTCTGCTGTAAAATTTTTCTTTCCCTTCTTCCCTCCTTCGTTTCTTTCCTTCTTTCTCCTTCCTTCCTCCCTCTCCTCTTCCTTCCTTCCCTCCCCCCTCCCTTCCTCTTTTCTGTTCTTTAGAATTATTTCTTTGGTTGTACCCTCAAGATGAGGCAACACAACCACTTCCTGGTTTGTACCAGTAGGCTTAATTCTGAAGTGTGTATGTCCGTTTCCTGCTTCTTCTGTTTCTGGTGGCTGTCTCCATTTTTTATCTAACTGGGCTTTCCACCCAAATTCCTGGTTTTTAAGTGTATGCCTTATTTTAATTCACAAAGTCCATGTGCACCCTGACTCTAGCTAGCTCTCGACAACTGGTTTGACTTTACTATGGACCCGCTGGAAATTTGCTAGGGAGGCTTCTCCAGTGTTTGCAACCTGGTGTGGCCAATCCTGCTTCTGCACTCCTTCTCTATTCTAGCTTCTCATACAGTATTCAGAATCCAGGCTTGTGTCCAGTCCAGAAATGAACAGTGTAAACATATATAAAATTAATACTTGGCCATAAGCTTTTAAAAATTGTATTCTGGTGCTCGCTTCGGCAGCACATATACTAAAAATTGTATTCTGGCAATAGAAAATGTATTGGTAGCAAAATAGGTAATGGGCCAATTTACAGTAGATGAATATTCTATATGACAAGTGTTTTGAAAATTAGACATCTTGAGATTTTATAAGTTGGTATTTTGATCAATGATCTATCTTAAGCACCTAAAATTATTTTTAAAGCTGTAACTAAATTTCAGATAGATTTACCAGTCATCAGATCGAGTGCCTTCTTCAAAGTGGATATTTCCCACAGTCTCCAACTCAATTAACAAAAATGGGATTAATAATCCATGACTTTTCTTCTTTTGCTTTACTTCAACACGATAAATTGCTTCAATTCTATTTAAGAAAAAAAAAGCTATTAGAAATGCTTAAAAATCACATTAAAATTTAAAATAGATTTTTTTAATAGCTGAAATATAGTGAAAATATAGGCTTCTGTCAATGGATAAAGAAAGCCTGGTGTTAACAGTTAAACCAAGGAAAAGATACTCTATTTCTGGCAGTTAAAATCACTTCAAATTATGTTAACTTCAGAATATGTGAAGGTTAGAAAGCTGTCCTGGCTCCCTCACTTATGGCTCTCAGATCTTTTTATGTTGTAGTTTCTTAGTAAAATGGCAATATTAATAGTACCACACCTGCAAAAGCTTTTTTTAGGATTATATGCAAAATACTTGTAAAGCTCTTAGGAAAGAATTTGGCATGAGGTAAATAAATGTTAGTTGGTAGTAGTAGTAGTAGTATTTACAGGGCAAACCAACTTATCCATTTAGTGCCCTAGTAAATAAAAAATTTACCGTACTTACTAAGTCTTCTTGCTTTATATTTCTAGTTGATACTCAAACCAGAGTTTGTTTCTACATGATTCCAGACAACTGTGTATATGCTTTGCTCAGTCAGATCTATGTGGTGAGTTTTCTGCATCAGTAGCAGCTCTGTTTTTAGTTTGCAGACACTAGAGCAGGATGTGACAGGAAGCCAGTAGGGGGAAGTTCGCTCTGGCTAAGTAAAGTTTTTGCCTTTGGAAAAAACTACATATGTCAGCTTTGAACCAATGATGTCTAGCTCTACTGGGAACTGGACTAGAAATGCATTCCATGTTTGCCTTCGTAATATAATTCTTTCCACTCATGAAGAAAGGAACTGAGCTCAACTGATAGCTTAGAATGTTCTCTCATTTTCAAATTTGAACTAGATAATTCATAAAACATACTCATCTAATTTTTTGTTCCAGAATGTTACCCTTTCATTCAAGGCATTTAGTTTGGTCAGTATCTTCTGTTGAAGATTTGGTTCTTCTGTGACAGTTTCACAGTTCTTTGATTTTTCAAGTTCAGTTATTTTATTGTTATTGGATCTGTCACTGTGCCCTTTGCCAGATCCCTTGAGTTCAGCAAGTTCCCGTTCCAGCTGTTGAAATCAGTGTGCCAGAGAGCAAACATTTTTAATGGAATTATTAAATATATAGTTAATTTAAATTAACAAAATAAAAATCTAGCTAATAAATAGGCCAAACTTCATAAAAACATGCTAACTGTGTGATTACAACTTTGGTACAAGTTTAGTTAGCCAATTTATCTTGACTAAGGGACAGTCTTAAAAACTTCAAATGTGGGAGGTTTTTTTTTTTTTTTTTTAAAGGTAGAGATTTTTTTTTTAAAGATTTTATTTATTCATTTAACAGAGAGAGAACACAAGCGGGCAGAGAGGCAGGCAGAGGCAGAGAGAGGAGCAGGCTCCCCACGGAGCAAGGAGCCCGATGCAGGACTTGATCCCAAGATGCTGGGATCATGACCTGAGCCAAAGGCAGTTGTTTAACCAACTGAGCCACCCAGGCGTCCCTGTGGGAGTTTTTTTAATTGACAATGAGAAAAGCAAAGAAATTGATTTTTAAATATTAAGTGATGAGTTTGTTTCTATTAAAAAGCCAAGGTAAGGGACGCCTGGGTGGCTCAGTTGGTTGAGCAGCTGCCTTCAGCTCGGGTCATGATCCCGAGGTACTGGGATCGAGTCCCGCATCGGGCTCCTTGCTCGGTGGGGAGCCTGCTTCTCCCTCTGCCTCTGCCTGCCACTCTGCCTGCTTGTGTTCTCTCTCTCTGAAAAATAAATAAATAAAATCTTAAAAAAAAAAAAAAGCCAAGGTAAAAATATAACAAATAATGGTTTTGGTATAAATAAAATATCTAAACTTCAAATTAATGTGACTTCTATTCAATTTTTCAAAAATTTTTCAAGTACTTTGGTATTCTGGGAAAAAATCAACCATAGCAAATGTACAAAACATGTATATAGGGATGCATATTTTTCCTTTTGGTGCAGTCTCCTATATATGGCTCAGCATAGCAATGTCTTTATCTAAAATTTTGATACTTTGTTTTTTCTTGTTCATAATGGGCTTTGTTGGCATTCATTTGCATTTTTAAAAAATACTGCACTAGGCATGATTTATTGTTACTGAGGTTTTTAGCACACAGATTTTGGGCCCACAGAGAGTGCCTCACTTGCCTGGCCTTATCTCTGCCTTACAGGATTTCAAGATAAATTGTACTATACATGGAGAGGTGTATATAAATAGAAATTAACTAATTATCTGTTCTCCCCCTCTATAATGGCTATATACAGCTGTTAAAAAACAAATTAAGCATATTTATGAAAATGTCTATAGTTTATCTTATCTAGAGGGATTATTTTTCACATTTACAGTTTTATTTAATACATTCATTTCCACATAAAAATAGATACAAAATTATTTCCATATACTGGTTCATTTTTTTTTATTCAAAAATAAATTCTGTTAATGTTTTACTTTTTAAGGGTAAATTTCTATTGTATTATTAATTAAAACATGCTTATTTTAGAAATATATAACTTATCTATTTATATAACTAATGATAATGTATTTATGAATATTAAATATATCATTTTAAAAAATATTAAATATATTTAAAAGACTTGCATTTTCATGTAAGTATACTATTCTATCTTAAAAATGAATAATTCTTCCTCTCTGGTTAAACATTTAGGTAAGTTTCCAATTTTTTGTTACTAATAGTACAGTGATCAATATCTTATGTATGTAAATATTTATCCAAATCCTTAGAATAGAGTGCTATATGTGGATTTACTGGGTCAAATGCTTCAAGCATTTTCAGGCTGTGAATATATACGACCCAAATTACATTTCATTGGTGGTATAGTAGTGCCACACTCCTCTTCACCAGCCTGAGTACTATCACGTGTTATACTTTGATAATTTTATAGGCAAACATGGTTGTTTGTTATCTTAATTCACATTTGGAAATTCATAATCAAATTGAGCTCGTCTTTCAATTTTTTTTTAAATTTTTTTTATTAACATATAGAGAATGGGGAAGCAGGTTCCCCGCTGAGCAGAGAGCCCAATGTCGTCTTTCAAATGTTTATTCATCATTTTCTATTTCTTCTTTTGTAAAATAAAAATTTATGTGCTTTGCTTGGTTTTTCTATTTGAATATTTGCTTTTTGTTTTACTTATGACTGTTTATACTAAGGATATCACGTCTGTCCAGGATGTTTGTTTTTCAGACTATCATTTATTGTTTACTTTTATTAATGATGCTTTTTAAGTACGAAAGCATTTTACTTTTATTTTTTGCAATTGAATCTACATTTTGTTCTTTTGTCATTTCTAGTATTTCTTTTATTTGGCAGGCTGAGGTAGGTAAACATATTCATCTATCTATTCTTCAGTTTTTTCAGGTTTTTAAAATTTTTACATTTAGTTCTTTTTTCCCCACTGGCATTTATTTTTGGTGAAGTGTAAACTAAGAATCCAATTCCCCTACCCCCAAATGATTTATTTTTTTGATACCATTTGTTGAATGATTATATTTTCTTGTCTTTAAAAAATACAGTAAGTTCTAATATATACAAAGTTTCTATTTTGAAGTTAATAATCTTTAATTTTTCAGAGCCTACTTTTGGTAAAGGAAATCTAATTCACTACAAGTAAAAAAAAAGCACACATAATATAACTACAAAAGTATAGCTTGATTTAAATTTCCCACCTTAATAGTATTAGTAAAGGGATATTTTAGCACTTTAGGCAAAAAAATGAATTTTGAGCATAGCCTGAAGTTGTCTATTAAAAATGCAGCAGAAACAATAATACTTTTATAACTTTTGGTTTTATATTGAATTACACAGCTTTTTAAAATGTTTATAAATTAATAATTGTATTAGTATTACTGTATTATGTATTATGCATTACTGTAATAATTGTAATAGGTATTACTGTATTATGGCTGCAGACTTCTAAGCACACAATGAGGCTTAGTCAAGCAAGTGGAATCAAAAGTTTGGGGGCAAACTTGGAAGTATTAATAAAAACACACACACACACACACACACACATATATATATGTAAAATTTAAAAGATAATGCTGTCTTATCACCAGTTTTCTTAAGGTATGGCCACTGAAATTTTATATTAAATCTTACATTTTTTTTCACAAAGCTAAACAATTTTATTCGTTCTTCTGGCAACTTCTGTAATTTGCATTTTCGGTCATTCAATTTTTCAAGGTCTTCATTAAGATGCCTCTGAACAGTTTTTATACGCATGTTGTAATACATTATTTTTTTCATTGCTGTGGTCTAAAAGTAAGGGGAAAAACAACAACAAAAAATCAGCTAAAGCAAAAAACATTAAAAGTAATTATTAGTGGCATTACAGGAGTGTGATATATTCTATATAATCCACTGGAAAATTTTGCATGCTCAACTGCTAATAATGATGATAGTTAAAATGATAATGGCTACAGAGTGCTATGTTTAAACTTAATAAGCAAAATATAAAATTCCAAAGATTTTCTTTGGGGATAATATTTTAAGTGTGAGGCATATTCACATTTATTTCAAGGATGACAATATTATGAGCCTCCAGATAGAATTCAGTTTATAAAATCATATCATTTGGCCAAAGAGGCAGTACTACTGAAGCAAATCCGTAATTACATCATTCCCATTTGATTAATTTAGGGGAAAATACATCGAAAAGCACTAAAAGCAAATGTAACATTATTCAATTGAGTTTTAAATATATGGCTAAGAAATCATGGATTTGATGTTTTTTTTTCCCCCAATTCTCTAAAAGGA
Source organism: Nasua narica (assembly GCA_028533885.1). Classification (NCBI taxonomy): domain Eukaryota; kingdom Metazoa; phylum Chordata; class Mammalia; order Carnivora; family Procyonidae; genus Nasua; species Nasua narica. Next base: position 91,440,001 of record CM052797.1, on the reverse strand, counting down.
TGCTCTAAATAAACTTAGATTGAGCAAATGATTAAATTGTCAATCCACCCATTACCTCGAATACTTTAATACCAATGGATCACTCAGTTATTAATAAATACATGATGATAAAGAAATCAAATCTACTTTTGAAAAGTACACCAGCTATACTAATACAGCTAATACTTATAAGTGATATTAGTCAAAAAGAACTAGCTGAGGAAAAAATAAATCAGATGCACTATTAAATGTGCATCTAGATTTAACTAGATTTAACTGTTTACCTAAAATAATGAAGGCATTTCTCTTTATTAGGAAAATTGTACCTCAACTTATTAGGAAAATCGTACCTTCAATTGGAAGACTTATACACTGTTCTGGACTAGATGCAGGCTCTTGTTATGTGATTTATTTGGTAGCGTGTGGATAATCAAGATCCCAACAGAATTATTTGATGTAAAAGAGGGAATAGACACAAATACATGGCATGACGAATAGGCCAAAAGAATTCCCTTACCCATGCATATTATGAAGTTCTGAAATTGAAATCACTAAATTCCTCTGCAAAAAAATAAGGCATTAATAACACAGAACCCTTTGGGGGAAAAAGTGTGTTTTAGGACGATTAAAGTATAAAAAATTCCTGATAAAGAAGAGCTTATTTTGGAAGTGCAACTGAATTAGAAGAAAAAAGAGAATGGCAAGTCGTGTTTCTTAATTTTTGACTATTTGGAGAAAATGGAAAATCCAATAAAGAATGCTTTGAGTCAGTGGCAGCTAAAAAAATTTCTATTGAATTCTTAAATCTAAAATGAGAACATGGGTAGAGATAGGATTGCTACATAAAATATAAGATGCCAAGTTAAATTTGAACTTCAGGTAAACAGTAAAAAAAATGTTTGAGTATAAGTGAATAAGTATAACTAAGTTTAAGAAGTATGATATTAAAACGTTGCTAATCTGAAATTTAAATTTAACCTGGGAGTCCCTTAAGTGGGGGACAAAAAAATACTGCTTTTCTCTGGCTTTTAATCTTTTTAAAGATTTTATTTATTTGAGAGAGAGAGCAAGAGAGAAAGAGAGCCCAAGTAAGTGGGGCGGGGGAGGCAGGGGCAGAGGAAGAAGGAGAATCAGACTCCCTGCTGAGCAGGGACCCTGAAATCATGACCTGAGCCGAAGGCAGAAGCTAAGCCAACTGAGCCACTCAGGCACCCCTAATTTTTATTTTTGATAATATATTCATGTTTCAAACATCAAAGTAATTGAAAAATATACAATGAAAAGTGTACTTCCCACAACTGTTTCCCACCTGTCCAGTTGCCCACCTTCCACAGATATCTACTGATTTCAGTTTCTAGTGTATCCCTGCAGTTTCTTCTACTGTACTTTCATATTTTATTAAGAATATACCTATATCTGCATTTAAGAACATAAATTGTGGTATTTTACTCTTCCTGAACTTTTTCAAAATCACTTACAGTGTTATAACAATAAATAAGAGTTATCAATCAGGGTTTTTTCATCCTTGAAGTATATACTAAGACTTTGGAAAAGCGGGCAAGACTATGTTGTAAGTTGTAAATACATGGCAAATTGACCATGTAAGCTACTATATTCAATTTGCTTTTTTGTGTTTGGACTTTTGAGAATGTCGAACTCATTTTTCACTCAATTCCACTTTGGTAGAATTACTTGTTTATTACAGTAAGAATTTTTTTTTAAAATACTCTAACTATAATGTTAAATCCAATTGCGTCTTTGTACTAACAAACAAAATTCATTCCATTTGCTTCTTGGATTACCAAAAAATAATGAAAGTCATAGGCTCAACTCTAGTTTCATAGTGATTATTTTTATAGTATTTAACAATTAAAATGGATTTATACCCATTAACTCACTGCATCCTACAATAACAGGACAGGTACTATTTTTATCATGACTATTTTAATAGTGCAGAAAACTGAAGTTTGGGAAGGGAAAGGCCTTGCCTAAGTGACAGGTTGTAATGGATGCAACTGGAGCTTGAATCCAAGTCTTCTGTTTTGAACTCCCATATTCTTCCCTCTTTCCCATGCTGACTCCATGATGATCCTCCTGACTTTACTTGCCACTGAGAGTTTACAAAACGACTCCCAAGTCACGGGTGAAAATTTGAAGAATCCACAGTACTCTGCTCAAGAGTTTATCACACTGGAGAACTGCTACAACCTGGCACAACCTGTCTTCTTAGGAATGGTAATGAAGAAAAAGCATCTTGGAAATCCATATGCAATCCTTAAATAAAAATACTTTGAATTTGAAAAGTCATCTTGATCTAAATAAAAACTTGAGCTATATTATATATCTTATTTTTGCCTTAAAAGGGTAAAGAAAGAGAAGCTATAAGGAACTGTGTAACAATTCCTTATTTTATTCTTTTAATGATAGTACTTCTGACATACATAAAACTATACCAAATATATGACAGTCTTAGCCAGAATGTCAAAAGAACCTACCTCTCTTACTTCTCCTCTTTTTTTTTTCTTTACTTCTCCTCTTCCATCTCTTCTCTAGGTTCCTCTTCTCTCCCCAGTCTCTATCACCCAGCCGACACACTTCCCCATTTACACTATTCCCTGGGTGATTTATCCAGTCCCTGGCTCTATGCACCATCTTTCTGCCTTCAACTCTCATATTTGTATATCCAACCCAGGCAACTCTCTTAATAGCAGACTTATATACCCAACTACTTATTGAACATATCTTCTTGGATTCCATGTTGTAATGGTGAGCACTCTGGACTCTGAACAAATCCTCTTAGATGTTCAAAAGATTGCTCAAAATTTACATGCCTAAGAGGCATTGGGTGGGAGGCTCAGTCAGTTAAGTGTCAGACTCTTGATTTTTGGCTCAGGTCATGATCTCAGGGTTTTAAGATCAAGCCCTGCATCAGGCTCTGCAATCAGAGGAGGGCCTGCTTCTCTCCCTCTCCCTCGGCCCTTCTCCACACTTGCATGTGGGCATGCTCTCTCTCTCTAAAATAAATAAATCATTAAAAAAATTTTATATGCCTGAAATTAAGCCATGATTTTTCCTTTTAACCTACTCCTTCCATATTCTTTCTCATCTCATTAAGAGCAACTTCCTCCCTCCTTCAGTTGCTGAGGCCAATAACTTGGAATTATTCCGTTTCTTTCCTCTGCACCTCACATCCAATCTATCAGCAAATGCAGATGGGTTCCACCCTTCTAACTACTACAGAATGCAACTACTTTTCGCCAGCTCTTCCACTAACTCCTTGTATCAAACCATCAACACCTCTCATCACAGTGACTGGGCTCTAACTGGTTTCTCTGCACTTGCCTTTTCCCTCAAATCCTCTATTCTTAATCCATTAGCCAAAAGAATCCCTTTAAAACATAAGTCATTTTGTCTCTCCTCTTCAAAATTTTCCAGTGGCCCCACCACACTCAAAGTAAAAGCCAAAATCTTTATAACATCCTACAGTCTCATATGATCTCCCCACCCTCCACCATTCCTGTCTTCATCTCTTCTCTTCCTCTCACTTACTCAGCTCCACCTACACTAACCTCCTGTTCTTTAAATATGAGACGCATGCTCCTGCCTCAAGTTCTTTGCATTTGCTGATCCCTAAAAAGCTTGCTCACTCACTTCCTTCAGGTCTCTGCCCAAGTATTGCCTGAGGAAATCCTCTCCCAACAATTCTATATGCAATAGCCAACACACCTCCCACTGCCCCTACCAACAATCCTATTTCCTTCGCCCTTATTTTATTTTTCTCCATAGCATTTATTACTATCTGACATACTAGTTTTCCTACTTAGTTGCTTATTACTTGTCTTCTCTCATAAGAATGTAAAGTCCAAGCAAGCAGGGATTTAGTCTGCTTCGGTCCCTCTATATCTCTAGGGTCTGAGCTGTGCCTGGAATGTAATAGGTGTTAAATATTTGTTGGATAAGTTCATAAGCCAAGTGATTTCATGAAGCATGAACCAGCTCACCTTTGAAGAAACTGCCTAATGTAAAACTCTGAAGATATATGGACATTTCAAATAATGTGTTACTGTGAAGTTTTACTGTTATTTTTGACTTAACACTGTTAGAGAAGACATTCTTCCCTGAATCTCCAAAGACTCTGATCATCTGCTAGTAGACAAGAACTCCAGCCCTTTGCTTGATGTTGCAAGACGGTTCATTTTTAGGTTGGGGAGGGAAAGAGGATAATCTCAGTTATGGAAAAAAGAGAGGAGAGAATGGAACCTGAGAATAAATCCTCCAGCTAGTAAGAGAAGAGGAACAAGATAAATTGATAAAGGCATGGTTTATATTGAGATGATGGATGAGCCACAAGGAAAAGATGGGAGGGCTTATGTGGGGGCAACCTCATGCTTGGCACATTCTAGATGCTCAAACCTACTTACTAGATGGCTAATTCAATGAACGAGTGTGGCACACTGGACTGGAAGGAGAGGAAGAAATACAGTGTGGAAAGACTATTAATAAATATGGTGAATTCCTAAGCACTCCATTCTGAAATTATAGAATTCTTTGATGGCATGTGAAAGTAGCCCTTTTACTGGGAAGTTCATCATCAGTAGCAGCCCAGGAATGGCTCTCTCCAAGATTTGAGAGCTCTTCAAGATTCGGGGGGTGGGGGTTGATCCACCTGGATTTCTAGGAACCCCAAACCATCTTTAATTAGATTAAAATCTACCTAATCCTGGCATACTACCATCAACCATGGTTATTTTCTAGTTTTGATATATAGTATTCCAAATGAGAAGGTTACTTATTTCATTTCTACTTTAGTTAAGCCTTACTAATTTTTGTATCTATAGCACTAGTTCAGTTATTCTTAACACTCATGAAAATCTTTCAGATTTCTTTTAGTTCTGTATAAATTATAATGTTTTTCTATTAATGCATCTTCCAGTACTGTCATCAAATTTGAGATTCTAGTACTAATATTATTATTTATATACGTTTATGTGAAATACCCAGCTCACTGGGGCAAAAGTAGAGTTGGTGACAAGAACTAACAAGATAATACGGAACCTACCACATGTGGACACAGCTAGAAAGAAGCAGTTAATTAAACTTAAGTCACAGATATCTGATCAGGGATGCACTTACATCTGCCAGTTCCTTGATCTGTTTTGCTGACACATCAAACGTGTCAAGTCTTTGAAGGCTAGGCAAGTGATACAATACATGTGTGGAATAATTACACAGCAGACAAACTGGATTGGTTTTATATTGCGGATCATTGAGACACAAATCCTTTAAGTGACGCAGTCTGGTTAAGTTAGTGAGGTCCTAAAACAACAGCAATGATAATGTTCAATTAATTAATTGCAACTGCCATTTCTAAAGGAGGCATTTGAACACTTAAGATCACCCATAATTTAATGTCATACATTTACTATGTGCTTAAACATGTTAAAGTGATTTAGGGGCACCTGGGTGGCTCAGTCATTAAGCCTCTGCCTTCGGCTTGGGTCATGATCCCAGAGTTCTGGGATTAAGCCCCATATAGGGCTCCCTGCTCAGCGGGAAGCCTGCTTCTCTCTCTCTCTCACTCCCCCCGTTTTTGTTCCCTCTCTTGCTGTGTCTCTCTGTCAAATAAATAATAAATCTTTAAAAAAAAATAAAAGTGATTTAGATAAATTTTTTTCTCTAATGAAACATTAGAGAAAAGATAGCAATAATTGCTATCATGAAGAATAGATAGCAATAATTGAACAGCAGACTCTTCTATAACTATATATTTTAAATATGAAAGGTCAAAGAATATTTACTAAACTGTGTATTCCACCTGGGGCCTCGGAGCCAGTCACCTGAGCACATTTACTAAGACAACACTGCCTCCTCTGCACAGCCCCTTTGCTAACAGTCGTCCCCAGTGTATCTGCAGGTCTCCTGCTTCCTCTGCTGCCATTTCCCACACTCAGCACTCTAGAACACTGCTCCCCGTTCTCCACCTGGGGGTTCTCCATCTGGGGCCACCAGATCTGCTTTTCTCATCGAAGGCTAGGGGACCCCTGTTCTGTTAAAAGCACCACTGAATTCCTGATTTTTAGGGGTTTTTGTTTCTTTGCTGTTTTTCTGTAAATGCCCTTTCTACCATTTAAAGGCAGCTGAAACCCAGCTTTCTCCTGAGGGCCTCATTTTCCTCACACCCTGTGGATGTCGGGGGGAGGGGTGGATTAATAATGTACTTCCAGACCAGTGTTTCTCCTGAACATCTTTTATTCTGACGTTTAAGCCATTGTTTACACCTTCTTTTATTTGGCATCTGGCCCTTGCTTAACTCTTCCTTCTTGTCTCTTCTGTTTCAACCCTGACATTTCATGTTTTAGCTGTACCAAACAAGTGGAAGTTTCAGAATGTGAAATAGAATGACCCTAACCAATCATTTACCTTCACTCATGCTCCTCCCATTGAATGCATTGAACTTCATCCCAGTTTTACCTCTTAATCTGTCAAGACTCAATCTAGTATTATCTTTTCTGGGAGTCTTGTTTCATCGCCCAAGCGTGGGGCAGATGCTCCTCCTATGAACTCTCTTAGCCACTGGGTTTACCTTTGTTATAGAATTAATCTCAGCTCTATTACCAATTGCTTACGCATACTTTATAAGCTAAGGGTCTATATGGGCTTTGGCCCTTAAAGCTAGGAATGGTGGTTGTATTTTTTAAGCGTTAAAAAAACTAAAGAAGAATTCATGACAAAGGCCTGGTGGAGGAGGGTACTGTGGTGGGGTTGACCTTAAACAGATGTAAAGCTAGTTAGTAGAGTCAGAATCAGAGTTAAGGGAAATCCAAAGCAAAAACCAGGAAATATTAGTTCTGAATATAACGTACAAACAGAATGAGGAAGTAAGTAGTGAAGACAGGCTCCTAGAGTCAAAAGTAAGACAGGGTCAGGTGGCTGATGTGCGTCCAAACTCTCTCTGGCCAGTGAGAACTTGGCTCGCTGACTGGCCCTGAGGCTAGTACTGGGCTCCTGGCAGAAGTGGGACTAAGCAGAGTCGCCCTGAAATGGAGATTTCTGGACAGAGTTGTGCAAAGACTTATTTGGTCAAATTCTGCAGGGGCAAAGGAAGGTAGGCTATCAGACTGTTCTGAGGAGTAAACACTCTCTTTGACTGGTGGCTGTGTCCACCAGTCAGCTCAGACTGGTGAGCTGACCATGTCTGAGCTATAGTGGGTATGAACTTTGAAGTCCTACCCTTCCCCCAACCCCACCTATAGTCTAAAGTCAGATAACACTGGAATCTATGAAAGCACAAAATCTCACTGAAAATTAGTCTTGTGGTACCTGTTATGGGTGGAAAGTGCACAGAAGTTATTCCCTCACCACCAGTGTAGAATCTTTTCAGGGTGGGTGGAAAGGTTAGAGATAAAAATTCAAGATAATAGTGTTTCACGGACATTCTTACTGTGAGAATAGTAAAAGGTGCTGTGAATCATGTTTCAATGTTTTTCTGAAAAATAGCCATCAATATTATAGAGAACCTTTTTTATTTGATGCCATATAATAAATTTTCACAATCCAATTTTTATCCATATTTTTTTGATGAGGAGATTGAAACAGAATAGGTTAATGTAATTAAAGTGATAGTAATCACAAAATAGCGTATCTACTGAGTGCTCACTGGGTGCTAGTCATTATTCTAGGAGCCTTACATTATTATTTTGCTTAAACTTCATGTTACCACAGTACAATGCTGCCTCTGGCTTGTGGCAGTGCTGAAAGAGACAGTTCTTTCTGTGTAGCTATGCTCTTCCGCACCACAAGGCTGAAGCACCATATGCTAGCCAGGGTAAGATGACTTCTATGTGGCTTCTTGGTAGGACAAAAACCTTATCCTCACAGCATTGTGGACTTATCTTCTTCAGCTTCAACTCATGATTCTCTCCCTCACTCTGTTCCCAGTCACAGATTTCTAGTTTCTTGAATTTGCCATGCTCTTTCCCCCCACTTAGGTCCTTCACACTTTGCCTGGAATGCTCTTTCCCTAGGCACCTCCTACTCATGTCTCATAAGTTAGCTTAAAAATTGCCTCCCACAGCATTCCAAATTTATCTTTCATAGTTCCCTCTGCTCTCTTCTGCTGATGTTCTCAAATATACCCCTTGATTTCTTACCACGTCTTCATGCATATTGTTCTCCCCATGCCTACTTCCCACTGCAAGTGCGTATATTTTTAGTAATCTCTATGCCCAATGTGGGGCTTGAACTCATGACCCCAAGATCAAGAGTCCCTCCCACTGCATTGTAGAAGATCCTCCTCCAATGCCTATTGAAATTCTGTCAGCCCCTCAGTGTTTACATCAAATATTTCCTCTTGAATTTGACCAATAAAATTTTGTTTAAACTTTTTATGTTTTTAAAACTTCTGGTTAAAGTGTTTATAACATTCTGCCTCATTCTATAGCTTTTTGGCATCTAATATTCTTCTCTGAGTGCGTGAATGTGTATTCATAATAATCCATTCAAAATTATTTTTATAGTGAATTTATTCATCTTCATTACTGTCTAGAGGAAGTGTTTTGAGTGTGCACTTTCAGTTGGACACTGTCAAAATTGTAAATGCCATGTTTTCACCTACATTATATGCCATAAATATTAAGTCTTTTTGTTTTCCTCTTTTTTATTCAAATGTTTATTGAGACTTTACATGTCAAGTAGTATTTTAAGCATTGTGGATACAGCAGTGAACAAAATGGGCAAGGTTCCTGCACTCATGGAGCTTGTATTCTAGTAAGGGATGTAGATAAGTACCAAGAAGAAAAAACAAGGAAAGAGTGATAGGAATGTTTCAGGTTAGGGAGGACAGTAGCTTTTCACTACTTTACACTATTTTACAAAAAATTGGCCAGAAAAGGTATCACCAAGAACTTAACATCTGAACAAAATCCTGCAAGAAATGAGATAAGCCATGAATATATTTACTGGAATAATATCCCAGAGCACGTGCAAAGGCCCTAAGGTGACAGCACTAGCTATGTTCAAGGACCAGCGAGGAGACCAGAGTGGCTGGAATGGAATAAGGAAAAGGGAAAGTGGTAGAAGCTGTGGTCAGAGACACAGTGAGAGGAGAGACTAGATTATATAGAATCGTGTGGGCCATTGCAGGAATCGGCTTTTTCTCTGAGATGAGAAACCAAGGGCATTTTGTGCAGAAGATTGGTTTTTATCTGACATATTTTTTGAAGGAGCAGGTTACTGTGTAGAAAACAGACTCATAGTGGTGAAAGGTTAAACACAGGGAGAGCTGTTCAGAGGCTTTTTTTCCCCCCTGAATGCAGGTTAGAAATAATGGGTGTCTTGAACCAGGTTAATAGAGATCTAGGTGGTAAAAAATGGTCAGACTGGACATATCTGAAAGTAGAGCCAATAGAATTTGCTGATGGATTGGATATGGGCTATGAAGGAAAAAGAGGAATAAAAAAATGACTCTAAGGATATTGGCTTAAGTTATTAGAAAAATGGAGATGCCATTTAGAGGGGTGGAGAAGACTGCAGGAGAAGAAGTTTCAGTGCAGAGGAAATCCGTTTGAGTTAGGATAGGAGATGTCTATAGTTGTGGGGAGTTATTAGGGAAAGTAGAAATAGAAATAGTTGTTAAGGAAAGTAGAAAATTAGGGGTAATAAATGAATAAAAGGTATTTAAAGTCATAAGATGATGAGATTATTTAAATAATGAATGCAGATAGTAATGAGAAAAGATCCCGGGATTAACCTGGAGCAGTCCATTTTTTAGGTGCTAGAAGATGAAAAACTAGAGGTGTAGACAGAAAGATCAGAGGAAAGCTAAGCCAAATAAATAGTTTCTTGTTTGGTTTTAATAGTGTCAGATCATTCGGGCCAACTTAATCAGCTGCCTCTAAAATTTCCTACAGTGTTGAAGAGTCCAAAGTAATTAAGAGGGAACAATTTAGTACATTTTCTACAATAAGATGGTTCATGATCCAGGTTGGTAAATACAGACTGTTCCACTTAAACATACCTTGAAAGAACATATTTGGTTACCAGAAAGGTTTAATCTTTCCAGTTGTTCATTGGGATCAAGACATCGACCTTTAATTTAAAAAAACAAGATGAAAGAAAAATTAAATTTCTTTTTTAACCTCCTGTTCATATCCTGTGATATTTCTTACTATATGATCATCATTTCTTGCATATAAGTAAGGCTAACAGTATCACTGTATAGTTAGTAACAACTCATGGTTAATATTTTCACATCCTAAAATCATAGATTTAGAAATGCTTTGCAAAATATCATACAAAAGAGTTTTAAAAAGAAATCTAAGAATGTACTTTTCATACTGATAAAAAATTATTGTAGCATTATCACATATTCCAAATGAAATAATACATACCAATGCTGCTTATTAGATTTCCAGCAAGGTTGAGATCATTTAAATTCTTCAAAGTTTGTAAGCCCTAAAAATTTAGACAATATATCATTTAGAAGTAGTCAGTAAAATATATATTTATAAATGATCTGATCAATCTGGTTAGTTCTCCAAGTGTTCTGAGCACTGGGTACTATGTACTTCACAAGCACATAAGTTAGTAGGTGCCTTAATGCATCTTTGTTTCTCTGGAATGTGGAGAGAATTATTAGAAGAAGAGGGAACACGGAAGGGAGGGGAGAGGAAAGGAGGAAGATGGGTAGGATGAAAAACACATCACACAGAGTGTTTTCATAACCTTTGGCAAGTTATATATATAACTTCTCTAAATCTCTATTTTTTTAGCCTTCAAGGAGGAAATAATACCCTACCTCCCAGGCTTGGTGGGAGGAGTAAAGAAAACATGATATATGAAGTTTTCTACACATTATAAATGCTGTATACATGCTAGTTTTTCTTAGCAATAATTAAGCTGGTCATAATTATGTCCATAATATGATCTTGGACATTGTGATTAAAACTCCACAGGGGTAACTGACTTTACATATAAATTACTGAAATTATCTTACCTCAATATATTTGATTGTATTGTGATTCAGCCAGAGAACCTCCAATCTGAATAATTTCTCTAAATTTTCTATTTTGGAAATTTTATTATAATATAAATACAGTTTTTCTAAATTTCTACATTCTTGAAGACCTCCAATTTTCTGTTAAAAAAAAAAGGAGACTGAATAGTGTTAACTTATGTTTTGGCATTATCCTTTTAATAAAGTAGATTATAAGTATATTTTCTTTTCAAAATCACATTTTATTACATAATCTGTATCCAACAAAATAAAGATTTTTAAAATTTATTTATTTTAGAGAGAGAGAGACAGAGAGCACATGCGAATGAGTGGGGGGAGGGATTGAGGGAGAGAGAGGAAAGAATCTCAAGCAGACTCCACTCTGAGCTCGGAGCCCCAGGTCGGGCTCCATCTCACAACCCTGAGATCATGACTTGAGCCAAAATCAAGAGTTGGATGCTTAACCAACTGAACCACCCAAGAGCCTCAAAATGAACTAAACATTTTCAAAGAAAAAACATGCAATCCCTCCACCTAAATACAACTATTTTCAATGCTCATATTTTTAAAATTTTAATCTACTCTATATCTATTTTTATATTACAATTATGATACCTATGTAATTTTGTGGATTTTTAAAATTTAAGACCATCTAAAATGTTTTTGTAATCATTCAAATAATATTTAATAATTACAAAGTATTATATAAGGTATAATAACATTCTTAAAAATACCTGTGTGTTAAATAATTGTTCAAATTTTTAACTATTGTAAATAATACCACAGCAGGTAACTTTATGTTGTTTTCTACTGTTGACTTACTCTTCTAGGATTAAATCTTAGAATTAGGGATTTCTGAGTCAAAAGGTATTCACCTTTCCTTGACTCATGATACGTTTTGCAATCTTGCTTTTCACTACAGATGTTACAATTTTTTCTTTTCTTTTCTTTTTTCAGATTTTATTTTTAAGTAATCTCTGTTCCCAAGGTGGGCTTGAATTCACAACCTCAAGATCAGGAGTTGCATGCTCTCCTGAGCCAGCCAGGCACCCCTAGATGTTACAATCTTCACACAACAAATAGTGAGTAACTAAGTAAACCAATTTACTACTAAGCAATATTGTGCATTATTTGATCTGATCTAATTACTATAAAGTACAATATGTCTACATTTTGAGTCTTTACTTCTATTTTCTCCTTTGTAGAAATCTATTTCTATATTTTACCCATTTGTTTTGTTTGTTTTGTTTTACTAGGTAAAGGTTTTTATTTTATTTCATCATGTATGCCCTCTCCATTCATCTGTTTTGATCCATGACTCGCACATATATTTCAAGGAACTATTTTTCCAAGGCCAAAAAATTCAGCATAAAATACTTCATATATGGTTATGTTTAGACTTACCTCAATGCAGCATTCGGCAATCCAGAGTTCTTTAAGCCGTAAACAAGTTTCTAGCCCTGAAATTTCTTTTATATCTTGAGCAACAATTGTGAGACTTGTTAAATTAGGAAATAATGATAATCCCACTATACGGGGATACCCTGAGAAAAACATCTCCAGTTTTGAAGTATCTGATCCTTCTTGTCCAACCATCTCATAAGACAGACCATTGCATAAACACTGTTTCAAAAAAAGAAATTGGGTTATTACCTTTTTAAAATAATTTAAAAATTATTTTGCTAATAGAAATTATAAACTGTCAATTGTACTGATGTCATTTTTAACTTGTTAGAAGGAAAGTTATACCATATATATGATTTTTCTCTACTTCCAAAGGTCATAGGGTAGAAGAAATCTAGGTAAGCTCCAGAGAAGAGTGTAAAAATGTTCATTTAATATTCTTGCAAATGTAATTGAAAAGAAATTTGGCTTTGACTCACCAGTTCCTTAATTATTTCTTCCTGGTTTAGGTTTTCACATTCAATCATCTTCCATTAAAAATAAGGGTCATAATAATATATCTGTTAAGGAAATGAAAAGTTGAAATAAATGCTAGAGTCATGTTATTCTAAGTTGAAGGGGCCTTAAAGCTATTTAGGTGGAATTACCCATATGTGGCCTGAAATTTTCATGCAGTATAATACCAACTATCTATCTGGGCCCCAAGACAATCCATTCCATTTCTAAAGTTTTTTGTTAGAAAATCGGTTTTTTATTTTGAATTTAATTTTGTACCCTCATAACTCCACTCCATTGTTATTTTACCCCCCAGGTTCAAATGAGTGTTTTTCTTCCACGCCATAAGCCTTTCATACTTGAAGAATGTGGTCATCTCTCATCTACAACCTTACTCACTCCCCAGAGTTCACCTCTTTTAGTTCTCTCACTAGAGATAACTATTTCTGTCCTTTGAATAGGCTCCAGTTTATCCTTCCTACAATACTGTTGTGTCCAAAACCGAACATAGCTCTCTACGTGTACTAGCAAAGAAAAGAAACCTCAGGGTTTTGTGACATACTTGGCATGGGAATAAATATTTAATAAAATGAATTAGCCAACATTCTAATTTCAGATGATATGAACTGCTTAATACCTAAGTAGCTATAATAAAAATTCAATTTTTGGTAATCTCTAATATATTCATTATATTATTCCAGATATATACTATTTTTAAAATATAGGAATCTAGGGGCACCTGGGTGGCTCAGTCATTAAGCATCTGCCTTAGGCTAAGTCATGATCCCAGGGTCCTGGGACTGAGCCCCACATCCAGCTCCCTGCTCTGTGGGAAACCTGCTTCTCCCTCTCTCACTCCCCCTGCTGTGTTTCGTCTCTGGCTGTCTCTCTGTCAAATAAATAAAATCTTTAAAAAAAAATAAAGTATAGGAATTTAGGTTTTAATGTGATGACAAACCAAAATGTAGGTATAATGTATATTGTGATTCCACTTTTTACAATTTGCCTGTAGTTATGTATGGGTGTACATCTGTGTGTATATGTATATATGTATATATGTATATGCATGTGTGTATGATTATGAAAGGAGAAAATAAGTAAAGATACATGCTAAATTTTTAACATGAGTTGCCTTGGATGCAGGTGAAAGCTGGTGTGGTTATAATAGGCATGAGAGGTTGGATAGGAATAGCTCTAGGTAAAAACGGAAAGGAAAAAAAAACTTTTTAGAAGTATGTTTATTATTGTATAGTATGAATATATAAACCACTTATTCCTTCTACTATTAGTAGACATTTGAAATGTCTCCCGTTTGGAGATAAATAGTGCTTCCCTGAACAGTTTTATCATAGGTCCACATAAGGCTGAGTTTATACCTAGAAGTGGAATGAGAAAGAAACTATTGTTGTATACAACATGGCTGATTCCCACAAATACAAGCTGAGCAAAGGAAGATACACACAGAGTGAGGTTTATACTGTGTGGCTCCGTTCACGTAGAATTTGAAAACAAGCCAATCTATGGTATTAGAAGAAGTCAAGATAGTGGTCACCTCTCAGGGTGAGTGACCAGGAGGAGGTAAAGAAGGGCTCCAGAGTGCTGATGAAGATGTATATTGTCATCTGTGTGCTGGTTAAAGGAATACATTCACTTTGAGAAAGTAAAATTAGATATCCTAGATTTGTGTGATTTCTATATATATGTTATACTTAAAATGAAATTTTACTTAAATATTTATTTTAGAAGTATATGCTCACTTTCATTCATTCATGCAAAATTATATACATGTACAGGTGTACACATAAATTAAAATTTTAAGAAAAAAGAGATGATGACTTGTGCCCTTGTATCTACCTGCCTTCTCTCCCCAAATCCTACTAGAATAAGTAGAGAAATATGAAAATAAGGAATGTGTAGCAGTGCTAGGAAAAGAGCATCGCCAGAGATGTTGAAAAAGGTACTTTGTTGTTGTTTTATTTAAATTCCAGTATAGTAAACACACAGTGGTAAATTAGTTTCAAGTGTACACTATAGTGATTCAACAATTCTATATATTATGCAGTATTTATATTGATAGGTGTACTCTGAATCCCCTTCACCTATTTCACCGATCCACCCACCTCCCCCCTGGTAACCATCTATTTGTTCTCTCTAGTTAAAAGTCTGGTTTTTTGGTTTGTCTCTCTTTTTTTTTTCTTTGTTCATTTCTTAAACTCCACATATGGGTGAAATCATATGGTTATTTGTCTTTTTCTGACTGGTTTATTTAACTTAGCATTAACTCTCTAGATCCATCCATTTTGTTGCCAATGGCAAGATTTGGTTTTGTTTTGTTTGGCTGAATAATATTTCATTGTGTGTGTGTGTGTGTGTGTGTGTGTGTGTGTGTGTGTCTTTCTTTATCCATGCATCTATCAATGGATACTTGAGATGCTTCCACAGTTTGGCTATTAAAAATAACGCTGCAGTAAACATAGGGGTACATATATCCCTTCGAATTAGTGTTTTCCTATTCTTTGGGTAGATATCCAATAGTGCATCTATTGTATCACAGGGTAGTTGCTAAAAATATCATAGCTATTTTTAACTTTTTGAGGAACCTCTATACTGTCTTCCACAGTGGCTGCACCAGCTTGCATTCCCACATCACTGCATAAGGGTTCTTTTTCTCCACATCCTTGCCAACATCTATTGTTAACTTTAGTCATTCTGATGAGTGTGCGGTGATGTCATTATAGTTTTGATTTGCATTTCTCAGACGATGAGTGATGTTTAGCATCTTTTAATGTGTCTTTTGGCCATCTGTATGTCTTCTTTGGAGAAATGTCTGTTCATGTCTTCTGCCCATT
The DNA here is from genome assembly GCA_028533885.1 of Nasua narica. Lineage (NCBI taxonomy): Eukaryota > Metazoa > Chordata > Mammalia > Carnivora > Procyonidae > Nasua > Nasua narica. The sequence continues at coordinate 91,424,281 of CM052797.1, read as the reverse complement.
TTTTAATTGGAATATTTGTGTTTTTTTGGTGTGTTAATATTTTGGATACTAACCCTTTATCAGATATGTTGTTACCAAATATCTTCTCCCATTCAGTAGATTCTCTTTTAGTTTTGCTGATTATTTTCTTCACTGTGCAGAAGCTTTTTATTTTGATGTAGTCCCAATAGTTTATTTTTGCTTTTGTTTCTCTTGCCTCAGGAGACATACTTAGAAAGATGTTGCCACAACCAATATCAGAGAAATTACTGCCTATGCTCTCTTCTAGCATTTTTATGGTCTCAGGTCTCACATTTAAGTCTTTAATCCATTTTGAATTTATTTTTGTGTATGGTGTAAGAAAGTGGTCCAGTTTCATTCTTTTGCATGTAGCTGTCCAGTTTTCTCAACACCATTTGTTGAAGAGACTTTTTCCCATTGCATATTCTTGCCTCCTTTATTAAAGCTTAATTAACCATATAATTGTGGGTATATTCCTGGGTTTTTTATTCTGCTCCATTGATCTATGTGTCTATTTTTGTGCCCGTACAATACTGTTTTGATTACTACAGATTTGTAACATAACTTGAGGTCTGAGTTACGATACCTCCAGTTTTGTTTTTCTTTTTCAAGATTGCTTTGGCTATTTGGGGTCTTTTGTGGTTCCATACAAATTTTAGGATTGTTTGTTCTAGTTCTGTGAAAATTGCTGTTGGTACATTGACAGGGATTGCATTAAACTTAGTGTAGTTTCCTTTGACTAGTATAGACATTTAAACAATATTTGTTTCAATCCATAAGCATGGAATATCTTTCCATTTCTTTGTGTTGTCTTTAATTTCTTTCATCAATGTTTCATAGTTTCAGAGTACAGATCTTTCATCTCTTTCGTTAAATTTATTCCCAGGTATTTTATTAGACAAAGGTCTTTTGAATGGAAATGAAGTAGGCAGCATGAGACTGAGTACAAACCAGCCACAAATTTAAGGTACCAGAGAAAGAAGTTTTACAAAACTATGCTAAAAATTCCCCAAACTCAGAGCCTTGGTGACTGTGAAGAAGGTGGTTGTGAGCGATCCATTGGAACCAAATCAAAGGACTTTGAGATTTGTATCAGATCTCAGCCTTTGTAAACTGGAGATGCAGTATGACCTTGCTGAGCTGAGGAGAGGAGGAGCTCCAGCTACCACCACAAAGAAAAATACAGCCAGAAAATTATCCTGGAATCTCTTACTAATTCATTCACTCATTCATAAAGATATGTGTTGATATAGTGATACAGCTACCAGTCAGAAAATGATAGGGGTAGAAGAAGAGCCTTTTCCAATAAGGTAGGATCTGGGCAAGATGCTGAAGGAAACAAGGGAGTGTGAAGGTATGAGGAAATGTGGGGAAAATGTACCCAGGCAGAGGGAAGCACACATGCAAAAAAAAAAAAAAAAAGGTGAAAGGATACTTGGCATGCTTGCAGAATAGCAAGGAAAATGATATGGCTAGAGCACAGATAGGAAATGGAGACTGATATGATATGATATCAGAGAGGTAGTGCAGGGCCAGATCATGGGCTAGCTTGTGATTTATAGGCCCTTTGGAGGATTCTAGATTTTATAAGTAAGATGCAAAGCTCTATGAGGATTTTGAGGGAGAGAGTAACATAAGCTGTCTTAAATTTTGAAATGGATCACCCTCAAAGGATCTGTTGAAAATAGACTATATGGGTCTAAGGTAGAAGCAAGGAGACCAGTTAAGGGACAGTTGTGATAATGTAAATAAGAGACGATGGTGCTTGGACTAGGGTGGTGGTAGTGGTGATGGTGAGAAGTAGTTAGATGATGGACCTATGTGGAAGGTAATACTGATCTTTCCTCCTTTGCTTGCCATCAGCAACTGTCTCTCGACCCCATTCTTGGGTACCCCAAGATATTACAGCACGAGATGCAAGAACCAGGCAAGGGAGCACTTTGCAAGGAACAACTTCAAAGGATTTAGATACTCCATCAGAGGCCCATACATAGATGCAGGTCACAGTCTTGCCTCCTTAGGTTTATTTGGATGCCATACTAGGTAAAGGAGGGCTTTGTACCACTACTTCTCATCAGAAAAGCCTCCCCTACATTCTGGTTTAATGTCTGTGAACATTAAAAGGAAAGCCTGCCTTCCAACTGCCACATGAGGGAACAAAGCCTGTTCTCAGTACATCCAAAGTCACCAAATGGGGATCCAAGTTGTCTAGTCTATATCCAAGACATCTGTTCCAAAAGAAATTAAGTGTACCCTTTATTATTCACTAAATTATCACATATATTTGAGCCTAGTTTTGGACTTTCCAATCTGTGTTCTCCCTTAGCTTTGCCTTTTCCTATTGTATCATCCTGTTTTAATTACTGTGATTTATATTAATTCCCACCTTATATTCTTTTGTAAAAATTTCTTGGCTATTCTTTAAAACAGATTTGTTTTTCCAAATAAAATTTATGATAATTTCACATTTAGTGTTTAAAAATTCACTTGGGTTTTTGAGATTCCATTGTGGAGCTTAATTTAGAGAGAACTTCCATCTTCACAGTATTCAGTCTTCTTGAGAACAGGGTAATGTTGGTATCCAAAACAGGCATATTTCTCTGTCAAGACTAAGTAGTCTAGCTATAGCTAGCTCTCCATTTATTCAAGGAGACTACTTGGTCTTAACAGAGAAATATGCCTATTTTGGATACCAACCTTACTTCCCACTTCATCTTATTTAGGAAAAAATTTGTTTTAATTCAACAGTTAATTAGCAAAACAAAATATAATTTAAAAATCTTCAGTCCTATAATCTGCATAACTACATCTGAATTATGAAGAGCCTGAACCTCCCTGGTACTTACAAGCCTCCTATGCGTCCTCCAATCACATGGGCCCAGGTCTCCAGCTGAAGCTTCTGATTCCATCAAGAGGTGTGCCCTGTTGGCCAGCTTCACTCATTCTCCTCCACTTTGGGAAAGTTCTTCTCAGGGCCTGACCATCTAAGAGACCACAGGTGTTCTTCTCTAGTCCCTTCAGGGAACCAGGAGCCACTAGGAGCTTCTATAACTTTTGCCCTTCAAATCTCAAATCTTGGACTGATCCAATCCCCTCCTTCCCCTCTCCACCCTAGAGTGCTACTGGATGATTTCACATTACCAGCACAGAGCTGAAATCACAGCAAATGCATGGCCTCTAACTTCAGCTGGATCTTCAACAACAGACATTTTTTCCTCTTTGGCTTCTTCTCCTAGGGAGAGTAGGGCTAGAGATACGGCTCTGGGATTCATGAAGTAGGGACTATTCTAAACTTCTACCACTCACCTCAAGTTCTCCCTCCCATCCCCCCTCTGCAGAGGATCTTATCCCAATCTTAACAGAAAACAATGATACCATCAGACATTCATTCCTTAAATTCCCTTTCCTCCTAAAAATGTATTTCTTTTCTTTCTTGACTCCTGTCTTAGTAAAAGTATTCTTTCTCTTGCCTAAAATGTGTGTACTGATCCCATTGTCTTCATTCTCTTTCAGAACACTGCTATGTCAAATTTTTCTCCTCCTTTCATTCTCATTTTTCTTCGCTAGGGTCTCTCTTCTCTCCATATATGAATGTTAGATCATTCCTGTCTTAAAAAAAAAAAAAGTCCTCCTATCCTGTATTCTATGAATGTATGTTTTAGATACTTTCACAGAAAAACTTCAAGATAGAGGAGTCATTATGGCAACACTTCACTGCCTCCACGTAGTTCTTACTCATGGAAACCTCAGGCCACTACTGCTTCTTTTGCCAAAGTCAACAATAATCTTTTTTTTTTCTTAAACAATAATCTTTTGGTTGCCAAAGACACTGGACATGTTTCAGCTCTCAACTTAACTGGAGTTTGGCATGGCAGTTGACAATGTTGATAACTCCCTTCTTTTAGTTTTCTTTTTTGGTTTGCCTTTTTCTCCTTGGCTTCTCTCTACTTGCTATTTCAAAGCTACTTTTTTTTTTTTTAAGATTTTATTTATTTATTTGACTGAGAGAGACAGCGAGAGGGAACACAAGCAGGGTGCGTGGGAGAGGAAGAAGCAGGCTTCCCGCCAAGTAGGGAGCCCACTGTGGGGCTCGATCCCAGTACCCCAGGATCATGACCTGAGCCAAAGGCAGACACTTAACAAATGAACCACCCAAGCACCCCTCAAATCTACTTTTCTGATCAATTGTTTCCTTCTTGGTGAAAATTTACTAATCTTTATCTTCCTTTTTTCTGTACAACAAATCCAACTTCCCACATGGAAAGCTATATCTGAATGTGTCAGAGGCATCTCAAATTCAATGTGTTCAGTACTGAAGTCATATTTCCCAGCCAGCCTACTTCTCCTAGTGTATGCTTTCTCTTGGTAAATGGCACATCTTTGTAATCATCCATATCAGAAACCCAGGATTTATTCTTAACCACTCTTTTACTCTTTCTTCCATGTTCACTCACTCATTAAATCCTCCTCCATATACCTCTTAAATGTCTATCATTTCCCCCCTCCTCTCCATTCTGTTTGCCTCTGTTTTGGTTCAGGCCTTCATCACTTCACCTTAATTGGATGCTCTCTTTGTAGTCCTAAAACCTCCATTCCATCCTCTACACTACTGTGACAGCCAGCCTCCTGAAAGGTAAATCTGTTTAAGCTTCTTCCCTTGGCAAGTATTCCTGGTATCCATGCTCTGATTCCTGCCTACCTGTCAAGCTCATCAACCACAAACTCCCAACACCCCCAGGGTCTGGCCACAACTATAGTTCTCTAAATGGGCTGGGGTATTTCTATATTTTGTCATATGCTGTCTTCCTTCCCTAAAATGTCTTTTTCCCTTGACTCTGCGGCATACTCCATAAGTCCTTAAAGATTTAAATCAAGGGTCTTCTTTGTGAAGATTTTAATTCTCTCTGGTAGTATTATAATCATTCTCTTCCTTGTGACTCCAGTTAAGGCCTGCATATGTTCTATATATAGCATCTGTCCCACTGTATTGTGATGCTTGCAGGTCTCTCCTCCCTACCAGGTTACATGTTCTCTGAAGGCAGGGACAATGAACCTATCACTGTGCCTGGCACTTGCTTGATGTTCCATAAAATTTGTTGAATAATTTGAATTAATTGCCTACAGAGTCCTATATGGTATAACTTGGAATATATACAATAATATGTAAATACTTGCTGTACATGACCAGAGTATAATAATAATTAGGGTGTAACGCACCATGTTTCTGTCTGCCAGGAGAGCTGGGTAGGGTAGTATTCTGAGAAAATCAAATTTCTTTTCTACAAACTAGAACTCCTGTAGGATCAAACTGTCTCCTCCCTTGGGTATAAAGAGATAAGAATCCGTCTGTTAGCATGGATGGACCCAACAAACGCCCTTCTGGCCCTAGGTGAGCAGTAACCAGTTTGGCCAAGGAGCACTTGGTTTTTCTCAGTTCTGGACCTTAACGTGTGCAGTAAAGGCTGCGCAGGTGACTGTGGGCCACCTTCCCTTTCCTCCTCCTCTTAACCTTTGCTCTGGTCACTCTGACAGCCTCCAATAAAGACAGTAATAACATTACTATAATCTCCATGGCGCCATTACTAGAGTCCTTTGACCTCCACGTTGCTAGTCTCCCATCTTCCTCTCGGGGGCAGGCAGAGAGGGAGGAGAGGAGAACAAAGATTCCTGGGGCCTGCATACAGGTGATGTTGGCCCAAAGGCCACAAGGTGACACACTCACCTTATCCCAAAAAGATGGTGGCTTCCAGGGCGATCCGAGACAGACCACAGTCCACTCCGACCTCTCAATCCCTGTCTTGCAACAGGAGGCACGACACCCGTTCTAATCCGGGGCCTGCTGTGTGTACACTAACAGCTCCGGTTGCCTAGGAAACCTGCCCTCCGCCTGCCCCAACCTTGGAGTGAGGAGGGGGACAACAGAGGCGGGGAAAGCAGCGGCCGAATCCGTTTCTGGGTCACGTGGTGGCAACCTCCAACCAATCAGCAGAGGTAGGGGTCCACCCGGAAGACCCCGCTGGTGCTGCTGGGAAATGGTGAGGACCTTTTGGCTCGCGGGTCTCTTTGTGCTAGCGCTCATCTTTTCACCTGCCTTCGCTGGATCAGGGGACCCGACTGGGAACACCGAGTTGTGGGCATAGTGGCAGAGACCTAGTCGTTTGGCCTCCTCCAGTCCCGGCTCTCTCCCACTGAAAACTTGGGGTCTGGAAGCCCGGAGCCTCGCTGGACTTAAACCTCAGTCATGGCGCTGTGATGTCATAAGGCGACCAGAGAGCCAGGACAGGTCCCGATCCCCTGGCGTGGCCTCCGATCCCCAGGCGTGTAGCTGACCGCCTAAGCGGCCGAGCGCCGACGAGCCGATTCGAAGGACGGCGCTGGCAAACGAACGCCCCGGTACCCTCTGGAGAAGAGATGGGTCCTCCTAGGGTCTTCTTACTGTTCTTGGGCCGGCACTTGAGGGTCGTTTAAGTATTCCAAAATATTCAGGAGGCAAAACATGTTTACAAAATAAAGTAGAACTTAAAGAGGGAAAGGGAGGAACTTCTAAAAGAGTGGGCAGAAGGGGTGAGAAATGCGTGAACTTAGTAAAAGGCAAATCAAAATAACTAGCTTTCCATTTTCTAGATCTGCCTATCCAATATGGGAGCCACTAGCCACAGCCACGCGCGGCTTTTGAACCTTGAACTGTGGCTAGTCTGAATTGAGATGTGCCATAAAATATGCATTGTATTTTGGAGGCTTAATATGAAAAAATAAACTTTTTGTATCGATTATATGCTGAAATAATATTTTTGATATATCGGGTTAAATAAAAATGCAATATTAAAATCTTACTTTTTAAAAGCAGTGATTAGAAATTTCTAAATTACCTATGTAACTTCTATTATGTTTCTGTTGGACAGCACTGCTGAAATTTTTGTGGTTCGGTTGGTTTGTGTAGAATATTTACGACGTTGGGTTCATGCAAAATAGTACTGGTAGTGCCCTTTTCCGTCACCAGATGGCCGCCTCATTCAATAGACTATAGTTTTAAACTAATTTCTCAAGAGAAATAGAAGTGTAGATTTTAAAAATATTTCTTGCCAGGGACGCCTGGGTGGCTCAGTGGATAAAGCATCCTACTCTTGAGCTCAGGATATAAGTTCAAGCCCCGTATTTGGTGGGGAGCCTACTTTAAAAAAAATTCTTTATGTTTATCTAAGAACTATTAACTATTCAACATTTGTCATTATTCAATTATTTTTTTCTATAATGTTAAAAATGTTTTTGTGTTTTTCTGTAATGTTCTATAATGACTGTAAATGCATAAACATATTTTAAAAAGTAAGTTAATTTTCCCTCTACATTTTTTATTTAACAAGAATTTGTTCCAATCTGTCTGTAATTTAGTTAAGAATAAATTAATTAAGATATTTGTGGCGTAGGGGTTTAAAACAAATACCAGAGAAATCCGATTCATATTTGTATTTTTAATATTATTTGAAAACCTAGTTGAACAAGATGACCTGTCTAAGCAAATATTCATAGGATATAAAGACTAGATAAAGATAGTTTAGAAATCTCAACTTCTAGGTTAAGAATTCAGATCAGAGGGCGCCTGGGTGGCTCAGTTGGTTGGGCAACTGCCTTCGGCTCGGGCCATGATCCCGGAGTCCCGGGATCGAGTCCCATATCGGACTCCCGGCTCTGCGGGAGGTCTGCTTCTCCCTCTGACCTTCTCCCCTCTCGTTCTAAGTCTCTTGCTCTCTAATAAATAAATGAAATCTTTAAAAAAAAAAAAAAGAATTCAGATCAGAAATCAATGAGAATTTTACACATCAAGCTTCTCATTTGGGGGGATATAGCTCTTTTGGATAAAGTAGAGAGATTATTAAAGTATATTATTAGAAATCTGTTATGATTCTTCTAACCAGTAAAGGACTAGGAGAGAGCTAATACACAGTTTTCTTTATATTATATAAACCAATGATTTTATTTCTAAGTTTTGTATTCTTCCTATGACTTTTAATTGTAATCACCTTTTGTTCCAAATACCATCTAGAATATGTAGATGGTACAACAGGCCAACAGGCAATTCTTCCTTTGAGAATTACTCATGGCAAAGGCTTTACTTTGGCAAATCACCTAATGGTTGTTAGCCTACAGCTACACAAGAACTCTGACTCAGTTGCTGACTGGCTACATCCTTGAGCTTTTGCAATAGAGAAGTGCATATATCTTTTTGAGTATGTTTTTTTGTTTTCTTCAAGTAGATACCCAGAAGTGGAATTACTGGGGAAATGCAAATCAAAACTGCAATGAGAGATCACCTCACAGCAGTCAGAAAAAAGGGCAAGAAACGAGTGTGAGTAAGGATATGGAGAAAAGGAAACCTTACGCACAGTTGGGAATGTAAGTTGGTGTAACTACTGTGAAAAACAGTATGGAAGTTCCTAAAAAAATTAAAAATAGAAATATGACCCAGTAATTGCACTATTGGGCATTTACCCAAAGGAAACAAAAACATTAATTCAAAAAGATGTATGCACCCCTATGTTTACTGCAGCATTACTTACAACAGCCAAGATACAGAAGCAGCCCAAGTGTCTGTTGATAGATGAATGGATTAAGATGTCCTTACAATTTTTACATCACAATGTGTAGTTGAGTATTACCTTATGTATCCCAAACCAGTGCTGCTTTGACTCCATAGAGACTTATCCACATTTTTTTCATCTCTAGTATTTTACAATAAAATACTTGAGAAGTTAATAGATCAAATGTGAGATGCCCCTCCCCCACCCCACATCACTGGCTTACATTCCTTGATTTGGTGAAGCTAATCTACTACAGGATTAAAAATACTGGAGATTTGCTCCTGTTTTCATCTGTCTGTGCCCCAGCCTAGTGGGAGGCAGCAGTTTTACCTAAGTGAAGCTTCACTGACCCAAACTTTCCCTCAGGTGGACTGTTGTGAGATCTAGTTGGAAGAGGGAATGTTGGTCGCCCTTTTCTCTACAGATATACAGCCATTTTCCCAATGACGTTTCCAGTATTAAAGTTGATATTTTAAGCTCCCTTTATATGTCTCATGACTATTTCCCAGTTGATTCGAAGCTTGGAAGGAAAAACGGGGTGTTATTTATTTGCCTTCTAAAGCCTGGTTCTATAGTTTGGGTTAAATGTATTTTTGTATAATCGGAATGTTTGAAATTGAAAATGCATATTGACACCGAGAAAGAATATTCTCTAAGTCAGAATAAAGAGCTCTTTTTCCATTTTAGGAAAGTGAAAGTGTGCTATGCTGTTACTAGAGATCTACCTCCTGGCTGCATGCACACAAAGATGATAGTATCTGTAGAATTTAGAGCCAGCCTACACAGAAACACTTGATTTGTGTTACAAACCATGGCTAATGGGCACATCTGTGTACTTGAGGTCTTGGGAAAGAGATGCAGCACTGTTATCAAATACAGGGAATTCTAACACAATTACTATTTGTGGCCAGCAACAACTTGTTAACTCTACCAGAAGGATCACTGCATGAGCCAACCTGCAAATCCAACACCTGAGTAGAAGCAGACTTTTAATTGTGCAAACACAAGGTGAACGCCACCAAGCAGAACGTTAGACTGTAATTAGTAACTTCAAATGACCTTCTTAAATAATATCCAGGACATCAAAAATAAGAAAGGCATTCATGCCCTTGAAAACATGAGTTAAAAATTGATATGATAACTGAGTATGATATGATATGAAAACATGAGTAAAAAACTGATAGGAATGTCTTATATGTATTTTCATTTGTGTGTATGTATTTATAAATATGCAGAAGAATTTTACCTATGACAGCACCTTTTGTATCAGAGTTATTGGAGTTTTTAAATTATCGTGCTTAGGGAGTGCCTGTGTGGCTCAGTGGGTTAAAGCCTCTTCCTTCGGCTCTGGTCATGATCTCAGGGTCCTGAGATCAGGCCCCGCATGGGGCTCTCTGTTCAGCGGGGAGCCTGCTTCCTCCTCTTTCCTGCCTGCCTCTCTGCCTGCTTGTGATCTCTCTCTCCCTGTCAAATAAATAAATAAAATCTTAAAAAATTATTGTGCTTAGGAGACTTTAAGCATTTAATTCACCTTTTGTCTTAATACAGAATCATATTTAAAAAATTATCTGAGATATCCTTTCTTTGAAAGATACATTAGCAGTCTTCCATTTTATTTTAAAACCTCCTATTGACAGGACATGTACCACATGTCTGACTGACCTCATCTGAAATGCTATAGATTCTGTCATCTTTGTCTTTTTTGATCTTCAGCAAAGATACCTCCTTATCCCCATATTTAAAAGTTCATGTCCTAATCAGTTTTGTTGAATAGAAATAAAATGTGGACCATATATGTCATTTTAAATGTTCTATTAGCCATATTAAAAAAGTAAAAAAAATGTGAAATTAATTTTTATAGTATTTTTTAAATCACATTATCGTCAGAAAAGTCTTTTTTTGAGATTTAATTGACATGTATTAGTTTCAGGTGTACAAATTTGATATTTGTATATATTGCAAAATGATCACCATAATAAATCTAGTTAATATCCATTATCATTAGAATTAGATTTTTTTTCTCACGGGGAGATCTTTTAAGATTTACTCTTTTAGGGCGCCTGGGTGACTCGGTTGGTTGAGCCACTGCCTTCGGCTCGGGTCATGGTCCCGGAGTCCCGGGATCGAGTCCCATATCGGACTCCCAGCTCTGTGGGAAGTCTGCTTCTCCCTCTGACCTTCTCCCCTCTCATTCTCAGTCTCTCTCTCTCTAATAAAAAAAAAAAAAGATTTACTCCTTTAGCCATTTTCAAATAGGCATTACAGTATTATTAACTATAGTTAAAAGGTTGTATATTGCATCCTCATGACTTTTTTATAACTGGAAATTTCTAATTTGATTCCCTTTACTTACTTTGCCCAACTCCCAACCCCCATCTCTTGCAACTGCCAATCTGTTTTTTATTCATGAGTTTGGTTGGTTTAGTTTGGTTTGGTATTCTGCATACAAGTGAGATCAAACAGCATTTATCTTCCTCTGTCTGACTTATTTCACTTAGCATAATGCCCTCAAAGTCCATCCATATGGTCACAAATGACAAGATCTCATTCTTTTTTTTTTACAGCCGAATATATATATACCACAATGTCTTCATCCATTCATCTGTCAATGGACACTTAGAGTGTTTCCATGTCTTGGCTACTGTAAATAATGCTTCACATTAGTTCTCATTTTCTTTGAATAAATACCCAGAAGTGGAATTGGTGGATCATATAGTAGTTTTATTTTTAATTTTTTTATGAGCCTCCATACTGTTTTCCACAGTAGCTGCACCAGTTTACCTTTATACCAATAGTGCATGAGGGTTCCTTTTTCTCCACATCCTCGCCAACACTTATTTCTCATCTTTTTGCTAAGTCTTTCTGACAGGTGTAAGGTGATACATCTTGTGGTTTTGATTTGCGTTTTTGTGATGATTAGAAAAGGTGATTAAAAAAGATGTTGAGCATCTTTTCATGTGCTGTTGGCCATCAGTATGTCCTCTTTGGAAAAATGTCTATTCGAATCCTCTGCCAGTTTTTTAATTGGATTGTTTGGGTTTTTTTTTTTTTCTCTATTCAATTGTATGAGTTCTTTATATATTTTGTATATCAGCCCCTTGTCAGGTATATGGTTCACAAATATTATCCCATTCAGTCATTTGATTTATTTTGTTGATGGCTTCCTTTCCTGTGCAGGTGAAATCAATTATAGTATTTTCAACCCAACATATCAAAATATTTTCATTTCAACATGTACTCAATATAAAAAGTCATTAATGAGCTATTTGCCACTCTTTCTTTCATATGAAGTTTTCAAAATTCAGGGTGTATTTTATCCATGCAGGATACCTGAATTCAGACCAGCCACATTTTAAATGCTATTAGATACCCATGAATCATGGCTACCATATTCAATTGTATAGTTCCAAATGATTGACTTTAATTTTTTCCATTTAGAATTTAGATGAATATTAGACTTAGGTTTGGCTGCACTGAAATAAAACACAAAATAATCATAGCTTTATAAAGATAGAAATTTATTTCTCTCTTATACGAAATGAGGAGATAGTGGTCTAGGGTTAGTAAGGTGTCAGGACCCAGCTTCCTATCTTGTTTCTCTTCTGTCTATAGCCTTTATTAGCAGGATCACCTTATGGTCTAAGATCCTTGCTTCTTCTCCAGTCATCACATCTGCCTGCCAGCCAGTGGATGGGAGGAAAGACAAGGGAGGAAGTTTTATATAAAAATTGTGTGCCATCAACCAGAACTTAGTGACAGGTCCACAGAGAGCTGCAAGAGAGGCAGAATATTTAATATTAATTTAAGGTAGCCCTATATCTAGCTCAGAATTGGAGGTTTTGCTGCTACAGAAGAAAAAGAACTAGATAAGGAGGGAAAACCAGTAATCTTTATTTCAAGAAGATCTTTGAAAAAACTCAATAGGATTTCAAAGATTGTCTTAAACATACCCATCATCAGAAGTAAAACAGGTCTCTTTAGGGTTATACCTTCTTTGGTAGAATTAACCCACAGATTTCTTAGTTTACTGGCAAACCTACTGATACTGAACATTCTATAAGGTAGAGATTCCAACAGGTTGTGCAACTTTAGCGCTTTAGCAGTACAGAGAACTATGCTTGGATGATGACCATTCAGAGAAGTTTCTGCCAGAGTAGAGAGGTGCCCTCAGTCTTGGCCTTTAGCCAGATCATCTTACATGACCCAGTCTTGTATTCCTACATGCAGATGTTTAATTGCCTAGTTATTAAATTTGGGTTGTATTAAATCAAGAATTTCCACAAAAAAAAAAAAAAAAAAAAAAGAATTTCCCTAAATGTGGAGCTATTTTCTGGAGAGAAAATGGGCTAAATGGAGGATAGTGCCACTTTCCCCCTTTTGGCAGGTGGTTTTGTTACTATTTAACCATTTTGTTAGGTATCTTTTTTTCTCCCTAAATATCTATAAATAACCAGAAGGCAAGGGCCTGTATATTATTACTTTTGTGATTCCCACATACAACTTTAGTATTTAAATAAACAGATATTTGGTATTTCTCATTAAATGCACTGCTGCTTTAAAGCTATGAAATCTAGGGTAAATACCCAAGGATCAGGGTTACAGATAGTACAAACACTCAGAGCCATACTCTTCCTGCTTTTATTCAAAGACAGTTTGCCTACTTTCTCAAGATTTATCTTGAAAGTTGAAATAAAAATTAAAAATTCTCTCATTCGTCCTCCCTCAATCAATATTCTTGACTTCTGATCCCACAGAAAGCATCACTGTTCCAGAAAATTATTTAAATTGTATGGAGACTTGAAGCCTGGTGATAAGTAATTGAGTTTCCAGTGCAAGATTTATTTCAGTGACTTCAGTAATCTAAACAGATACGGCAAAATTCTTAAAATGAACTCATTTTTATTTAATTTAGTAAGTGAATGCACTAATAGTTTGCGTTTGTTTGAGAAAGGGCAGGAGAGTGGAACCAATGAAGGGAAGTAAAATGTCATCCAGTCAAATAAATGGGAGAGATTCACTATGTGCTTTTGAGCCTCACTACTATTTTCTCTACTAGACTGGGCAACCCTCAGGGAATGGGGTCCCTCTCTCAGTCTCTGTCTTCAGGTCTTAGAAGTGCCCTTTCCACATAGTGGTTAGTGGGCAGGTATTAATTGTGAAATGATGGAGTACTCTTCCTCATTGCAGTGATCCCAGGAAATATTGGCTGAAATGCTGCCAATATCTCTTTACTAATCAAAGTTGTATAATCATCCAGAGCACCTGGGTGGCTCAGTTGGTTAAGTGTCTGCCTTCAGCTCAAGTCATGATCCCAGAGTCCTGGAATTGAGCCCCACATTGGTCTCCCTTCTCATCAGGAAGTCTGCTTCTCCCTCTCCCTCTGCCTGCCACTCCCCCTGCTTGTCTCTGTCAAATAAATAGAATCTTAAAAAAAAAAAAAAGATACTCAAGTGAAAATAATGATTTTAAAGAAAGCACTTGCCCTTCCCACACCAAATTCTTTTTAATATATTTAATCATGGTTGTGAAAGATCTTTAGAAAGATTTAGAAAAATCTTTAGAAAGATTCCTGCAGCCTCTCAACTGGGTTCAAAGAGGGAAAAGAAACTAGAAAAGATTGAAGTCCTTTCTAAAGATGTAGCTCAGAGAATGGAGATGAGAGAAAAAATGAGATGCTTACAGATGAGATCTTTGTGTTTTTTGGTTGTAGATGTTTCTCCTTCCCTTTGATGCACTTTCTGTCTTGAATTCTTCACTTATCATCTTTACTTCTTCTTATTCAATTGAAGTGATTATTTAATTCATCTGCAATCATTGTTTTGAATGCCTCAATTCTTTAGATTGCCATTAAGAATTTTCCAACTGGAAATTCCATCGGAAGAATGGTTCATTTCGTCAAGGGTTTTCAAAACATACTTTGATTTTTGTCACTTCTTTTCTTCCCTTACTTATTTCTAAGTTCAATTTAAATGAGTTCCTAAGTAAGCATCCGGAGCACTATTTGAGCCATAAATATAGGGACTCATGAGAGAGTGATACTAGACATTCATGAACAGTTGTAATGAGTGACTGACAGTTACTTCAAATTACAAGTTTATTGTGTTGTGGGTTTTTTTTTTTTTTTTGGTAATAATAACACACTGTCCTAATTTGCAGAATATCCCCATCTTTCATAGTTTTCTAGACTATCAAAGCATATTTACTAGAGTAAACTTTAAGTTTAGAACTTCATTACAAAAGTATCTTGATTAGAACAAGTATTCTCAAGCTTTTGGGTCTCCTTTATACTCTCAAAAATTACTGAAGACCCCAAAGAACGTTTATTGGTGTGAGTTATACCTAACTGATACTTACCATATTAGAAATTAAAACTCAGAAATTTTAAAACATGTTTACTTACTTTAAAAAGAATAAACGATTACAGTTAGCATAAATAACATGTTAATACAAATAATTATACTTTCTGAAAGAAAAACTTTAGTAGAAACACAGCTTTGTTTTACAAGTTCTTTAGTGTCTGACTTCAGAGAATGCATCTGACTTAAGTGTCTGACTTAAGATTCTTACATGTGCTTTTGAAGTCAGTCTGTTGCAAAATCTTAGCCCATGTAGCTTCATACACTCATAAGAGAATGAGAGTGAAAGGCAAATTACATCCTAATATTGTTATGAAATTGGTTTTGACCTCACAGACCATGAAAGTCATCCACCACACGTTGAGAACTTCTGGTCTTGAACAACATTTGGTCCATGAAGAAAAAAGGTTTACTATTCATAACTGAGAGTAAAAGGAGTTTAGAATTCTAGGCCTAGAAGGTACTCCATTAGTTATTGGGACAATTGTTTTAAATACGTTTGAAAATAATTTCCTCACTATTTAGCTTGTAGAGGTCAAGATCAGTTTTAAAATTCTAAAAAATTCCACATATGTGCTTGACATTATTGAATATATTGACATTATTGGCATAATATAAATATATATACACATTGAGCAGAACTTTATTTTTTAAAAGATTTTTTTTTAATTTATTTGCCAGAGAGAGGGAGAGAGAGCACAAGCAGGGCGGAGCGGCAGGCAGAATGAGAAGTAGGTTCCCCACCAGGCAGGGAACCCAATGCAGGACTCATCCTAGAACCCTGGGATCACAACCGAGCCAAAGGCAGACGACCGAGCCACCTAGGCGTCCCACCTTGAGCAAAACTTAAAAAAAAAAATGTCTTCAGAAGTTGTCATTTGCGATCGTACTATTTTAAGTAGTTACCATCCTCATATTGCCTCATGGTGCAGGAGAAACAGCTCAAGTTTTTGAGTTGTAACTTCAGAATTGACTGGCTTCGTGAATGAGCAAGTTACTTCACCTCTCTACGCCTCAGTGTCCCCGTTTTGTGAAATGGGAATAAAAGCGCCTGCGTTGCAAAACTGTCAGGATCAGGACAAGAGGGTGTGTGTGCGGGTGCACGTGCCCGGGGGGGTGGGGGGGGTGGGGGGGGAGGGGAGGGAAGCTAGCAAGCTAAAGGCTTTGACTACGAAGATGAAGCCTCCATCTCGCAATTGAGCATGGATTTTGATGGACAGCCATGCTGAATTCCACCTGGAAACAGGTGAGGGCAGTGGTGAACTGCAGGAGTAGGAAGGATTTGGCAAACCTTAGCAGCAGATCTGCTGCAGAGACCCTAGTGATCCAAGCAAGATGCGGTGGTGGCATCAGAGGAGTGTGCGGATCAGAGTTACAGTGAGGTACAGAGACACGGAAGCCAGTGTGAACCCAAGAATGAAAGCCAAAGAGCGAGCCGCCATGACACCAGAGAGAAGAGTCAGATCAAGACCAGGAATTAGGAACAATTAAGGACCCGGAGAGGGTGCAAAGAATCTCAAGAGAGAAATTTCAGGACCTCTGTTGATGTGGAGGCCTGGACGAGTCATGCAGGCCCTGCCTGATCCAAAAGACAACCTTTCCCAGTGTGGCCGTAGAAAAGGGGTAGGAGCTTTTTCCATGCTTCTGCCCAGGCGCCAGATGGATCCAGCCTGGGTGAAGTAAATATTCCCCTGAGTTCAGCCTCTCTTCCGTCTTCATCTTGTAACGGAAGTGCGGAAGTGCTTGTTCCTGTGGGGAACTCAAGCCATATAGAAAAAGTGAGGTGACCAGTTTTCCCAGTTTGACTGGAACTAAGGGGATTTCCCAGGACATGAATTTCAGCTTTAAAACTGGAAAAATTCCTGGGGCGCCTGGGTGGCTCAGTGGGTGAAATGACCAACTCTTGATTTGGGCTCAAGGCATGATATCAGGGTTGTGAGACCAAGCCCTACGTGGCTCTTAAGACCTGGGTCTGGAGCCTGCTTAAGATTCTCTCTCTTCCTCTGCCCCTCTGTCCCTCTCTAAAAAAACCAACCAAACAAACAAACAAACAAAAAACCTGGAAGAGTTCTAGGCAAACTGGGACCTGTTGGTCACCCTGTCCAGTAGGACAATCAACCCCCACTCTAAAGCAATGCACATATCACAAGTGAGGCTGATGGAAGTCTTCCCCAGGGCGTTCTTTTCAGAGCTATCAGTAAAGACATCTCTATGGCTCCTGGCTAAACTAAGTTAGTGGGATGGATGTCAGGATCTGCCAAAGGTCATTTCAACCTCTACAGGGAGAATTTCTGTCTGAGAGATAAAGATAAATCCTGATCCGTGGTGATCATCTCCATCCAGCTGAGCCCAAAGCAACACTTCCCAGGGACCTTTCAGTGACGTAAACTTACAAATTCTTTCTTCTGCGTAAGTTTGAATTTGGTTTCTAGCCTGGCTTAGTATAGTGGGTACCTTGAATAGAAGGCAGCTTATAAATCATGGCATAAACTTAGTTTCTAGGAACCTTTCTCACTTTGTGAGAAATTAGAGCTGACTGGGTTAAAAGCTATAATAAGGGACTCCTAGACTATAAATTGCTATGCCTTGACCAATGTCCTATGATTGACTGTCTTACATTGACTTGATGTGTCTGGTAATACGGCCTTTACTAGCTTAACCTATTTCTTGAATTCTGCTAGGTATAGTCAGTGATATCTTCTTGCCATAACTGTCCTCACTCTCTCACCCCTCTGTCTTAGCTCTTCTAGCAGTATACCTTGGTTGGAATATCCAACCCCATTTCTTCCAGCTACTTGCGAGTATTTAATGCTACCAGCTCCACCAATCTTTCTGGGTTCCTAGCTGTAAACACTTCTCCTTGACCTACTTGACTACAACTTGGCCATGGTTACCTGCTCTAGTCTTTGCTTCCTCTCCCATATTATATAACATTGACTGGGTGGTTGGGTAGGGCAGGGGATGGGGAGTGGTAAATTTGCAGAATAGATTTGTGGAAATGATGATTCAGGGCTGAGTGAAGAAGGATGCTGCTACAGCTATAGTTTTCAGATTTTAGTGGATATAAGAATAACTTGAGGGGCCTATTTAAATTGCATATTTCTGAGCCTGTTTCCAGTGAATCTGACTCAGTAGGTCTGGGGTAGGGTCTAGGATTAAGCATGTTAAGTAAGAATATCAAGTAATTCTGTTGTAGTTAGTCTCTAGAGGATACTTTGGGAAATATTCCTCCATGGTATGTTCAGAACATGTGCTTGGGGGAGGAAGGACCCCAATAATTTGGGTGTGCTAGAATAGCTACAGGGTGGATCATCTTTGTGATTTTCAAATCCTTTTGGGGCTTTATGATGCTTGGCTTGTTTTCCGTAAGCAGTTTGGTAAGCTTGGAAGTCAGGATGGAGAAATATGGAGATATATATATATATATATATATATATATATATATATATATATATATCTCACAGCTATGCCATAATATTCCATAAAACCCAAATTTAACAGAGACCGTTGGAACTTGATGGCCTGCCTAATCCATGTATATCATTGAATGTCTTGGAGGGAAATGATTCTAGAGAATTGAACTTTACAGTATCATATTTTGATTGATTCAGTTCAGCAAAGAGCCAGAATTACTAGCAGCAATTCAAGATTATAAGAGAGAGTGGGCCAGATCCCTGGAGTTGTGAGACAATCATCCAGAATACAATTGCACCCTCAATCCAACATATACCGAAAGAGGGTGCTCCCTGTTTGGGGCACCTTCACAGACTGGTTGGAAGGAAGTCTTAAAGTAACTGCATCTGTGTTTTGGGAGGGATGAACATGGCCCAATAGAACTGAGGCTGCTAGCACCGAGAAGGTAGCTTCCATGGTATTACAAGTGTTCTGGAACTTTTGATACTTCCAGCATATCTCAGGAAGGCTTTGCGTGGCTGATGGTTTCTGGACAGAGTCCAGGAAAACCACAGACCCCTCTAGGGGAACCAAGTGCCAGGTTTACCTTAGACCACAAATTCTGGCACCTATATGGAAAAATGAGATACATATTACACTAAGGGTTAGAGTCTTTCAGACAACTGAATAATTATCATGAGTAGCTGGTTTGTCAAGTTGGCCACCAGTGGTCTCAATTTCAGTGGGGCAATAATGGCTGCTGCAGCATTTGGCTTCTGGAGACATCATCCACATAGAATGCAATGGGCATGGAGCTTCATGTAATATTTGTATTTGTAAAATAGTAACATTGGGGACAATGTTGTAGAAAAAGACATGTGGTCTCTGAGTATTGGGCAAAGTGTATAGTTTCCGAAATTACGTAGGTTGGTAGAGCTTTTGGAGGATGTAGCTTGATAGATGGAGGTCCTGGGGTTGTTCCATGATGAGATTCATCCTTTGATAGGGGCCTCATTTACACCAGAGCTGATTTTTTTTTCCCCACTCTCTTTCTCCACTGGGGACTTGTAAATGGCATAGTGCCTCACCTGCCCAAGCTCAAAGAAGAAGAGAAAGGTTGGAGCCAAGTTAGCTTAAGTGCATCAGTTTAGGGTGACCCCTATGGAGGCCACCAAATTGGAGCATAATGAAGACACCTGAGCTGGTATTTAAGAGGCCTTGAATCAGTTTCAATCAGTAGGCACAGTAATTTGGACAGAATCACTACTGCTTCCACTTGGGTGGCCCACATGGACTATTGAGAACTTCCCAAAACTCATAGAGTGGCTTTATTCCAGTCCAAACTGAATAAGCTAAATGAAATTAGCAATCTAGGCCAAGACCAATCTATAGCTCTGCTATTAGCACTGACACTTCCAGACTCAGTCACCACCTCTCGATATCCTTGAATATCCACCACATTTAAGCTCTGGATTACCCGAAACAGCAGAGTGAAGAACTGTATTTATTATCATCAAAGATTTTTTTTAAATCTGTCATCCTCTTGGAGTGGTAGTTTATAAGGAAGTCCAAATTTTAAGGCATGTGTGCTGGTTTAAGGTCAAAGATTTTAGCTAGAACTAAAGCCATGCCAAGAGGCTGGACAGAATCTTAATGTTTCTTTCAAATGTATTTGGAAGACTAAGGGAAAAGATTATAGGAGAAACAAGAGAATTAGGTGAGGGACTTTAGTTTTAAAAATATTTAGGAATGGTGTGAACTTCTATATGACCTTGAGCTGGGGGTAGTATTCCTCTATGCATATTTGAGGTCAATGGGCAGCATAGGCACAACTAACAGAACCCATGAGGTTAACTTCAGACCCTGCAGGTACCAGAGCTGCACAGAAGCCTCTATCCCATGGGTGAGAGATGTAGAGAGCAGAAAGCCAAGGAGTGGAGAGCCAATGACTTGGGTTTCACTGGGAAGTGAGTGGAGACTTGCAAGATAAAAGGAGGCTGAAATGAAACTAGGGAAGGACAGATCACCAGAAGTAAAGCCATATCTGGGGAGAAACCAGGACAAGGAGGGATTAAAAGTTGAAATCTAAGCCAGTCTGTCTCCAGAAGGAAAATAGTGGTCAAAGCCAGAACCCAGGATATCACAAGATCTAGAGGTGCCTGGTGGAGATGTCTCAGGGTTGGGATGAAGGAGCAGCATCCCTTAAGGAGGTGATCCTGCTTAGTCTAAAAGATCCCCAATGTGTCTTCCAATCAGGACACCATACTTCACTCCTTTACTCAGCCATAATTTATTAAGTATCTACTATATGCTAGTCACTGCTGTACAATGTGTGTATAAATCAGTGAGAAAAAAGACATCCAACAACTCAGTGCTACCCTGTTCAACACAATGTATAGGAATAAGTTCATTTTTACAGGACCAAAATAATTCTTAGTCAACATGAGTCCATCTTCACAATGCTCTTTCACAATCCCTCTCCTGGCTGTCAGCCCAGCTGGTCGGCCCAACACTGCTGGTTCCTAGCATTTCTTAACTGAGAAGGACCATCGTTGCCTGCAGCTCTGTGTTCATTGATTTTTATGATGTTTTTTCAGCTTGAAGTTATTTCACTTTTTGGTTCATGTCAGAGCAGCTACTTAAATCTTGAGAGCATTCATGCTTTATATATGTCTGCTCAGATGCAGTGTTAAATGCACCCTTATCTCTAGCATAATTCAGTGTTCCAACTTTCTACAACTGTGTAAAAACATATTCCACTAATGGTAGTTGGAATGCTGGCATTGCCAATTAGGCTTTAGGTAAACTGATGTTTATTACTGGATCAGAATCATGTCAAAGAGACATTAAAAACATTCCCTTTAGAATAATTTGGTACCATTTATTGAGCGTTGAATATACGTCAGGCATTGTGCTGAACATATCATAATAGTGTTTATTAAGAACCCACTATATGTCAGACACAACATTAAGGGCTTTATGTTATCTTGTCACTCAATCTTCACAACAGTCCTGTAAAGAACGTACCCTTATGACAATTTTGAGTTGAGAAAACTAAGGCATAGAGAGTAGCTCACCAAAAAATCTCACAGCTAGACTGTGGCAGAGCTGGTTTCCAGACTCAAGCAGCCTGATTGCAGAGCTCATGCTCTTAACCCTAAATTTATGATCCACCTCACGGAATGTTCACAATAATCTTAATTAGGTCTATATTATGATAGCTGTTTTACAGGTCCATATCATTATTATGGATGTTAGAAACTGAGGCTTTAGGGGACTCATTTGACCTCATTAAGTAGGTAGGATAGTCACAATTTGGGCCCAGGAAGTCTGATGCCACAATGCCCTTCTGCTCTTTCTTCCTATGCTATACTACCAGGATGTGGCACAATTGGAATTCAAATCCTGACTGACTTTGGAGTCCCTAACCAATTCAATATCAGTCATTTGCACACAGTTCTCTTTGTGTTTGTTCATTTGTTTTGGTTAGTTATTTATACTAAGTCTTAGAAACAGTGGGATAACTATTGCAACTTTTTAAAAAAAGATTTTATTTATTTATTTGACAGAGAAAGATCACAAGTAGGCAGAGAGGCAGGCAGATAGGGGGAAGTAGGCTCCCTGTTGAGCAGAGAGCCCAATGCGGGGCTCAATCCCAGGACCCTGAGATCATGACCTGAGCCAAAGGCAGAGGCTTAACCCACTGAGCCACCCAGGCACCCCTATTGCAACCATTTAACTCCACTGGAATTATTGAAGAACTTTTAGAAATAGAATGTCTTAAATGATTTATGTATGAAAGTTCAAGTTGATTATTCATTTGACTATATTGCCTTCCAGAAAGAGCATATTAGAATGCCTTGGATAAAGAGCAGTCATAAAGCTCTTTGGTAATGTTGGAATTCTTCATTTGAAGAATTACAGTCTAGCAGATCTGAATAAAAATGTACTGTAGGGGCGCCTGGGTATGTATGTGTATATATATATATATATATATATATATATATATATATATATACTGTAAAATTATTATAGTAGTCAATTGGAAAAAGCAATACAAATTACAAATGTTAGGCTTACACACAACCTTTCCTATTCTGAAACTCTGCTATTGCCTCCTTCATGCTTTGACCATGACTCTGCCTTATACTTCACTGACCAAGAAGGCCAATATCAGTATTGAAGGT
>CM052797.1:91387585-91401269 GCA_028533885.1 Nasua narica | reverse complement strand
TTTTTTTTTTTTAAGATTTTATTTATTTATTTGACAGAGAAAGATCACAAGTAGGCAGAGAGGCAGGCAGAGAGGGGGAAGTAGGCTCCCTGTTGAGCAGAGAGCCCAATGTGGGGCTCAATCCCAGGACCCTGAGATCATGACCTGAGCCGAAGGCATAGGCTTTAACCCACTGAGTCACCCAGGTGCCCCTTGATGGAGTTTCTGTGTCTGAGTCTCTGGTTGATCATGTGGATCAGGCCTCCCCATGAACCATACTAGATGTGAGTCTAAGAATTCTGTTGTGCTAAGCCACTGAAATTTCAGAATTAATATTTTTACTGTAGCATATTCTATCCTAACCTGACAAATAGAGGAAATATTCAATACATTGCCAATGAACACATGAAAAGGGTGTCTATCAAATAAATTGTGTTGGTGGAATTATTCAAGAAGCTTGATCTACAGTTTGTAGGAGATTCCAGTTTCATACGTGTCTGCACAAAACCTCTCATTGAGGCTCTTACCCATTATCAGATTGTAATTATCAGATTGTAAGTAGCCTACCATTTGATATCATTCTTCTTACAAATATCTTATAAACCTTTTGCTTTCAAAATCATTGGGCTCTCTGCTCAGCGGGGAGCCTGCTTCCCCCCCTTCTCTGCCTGCCTCTCTGCCTACTTGTGATCCCTCTCTCTCTCTGTCAAATAAATAAATAAAATCTTTAAAAAAATTCATTTGGTAGTTTACTGTGTATGTAGGTTCATGGGGTTTTTTTGGGGGTAGCAAAATTTGAAGTTAGATATTAGAGATGCATTGCTCGTTGAATGGTATACATGAGGTTTTCTTGATGCAGTCGAATGCATAATCCTTATCTTCCTCTGGCTTACTGACAGCCTATAGTGCTCCTTTCATGATTTTTGATGTTTAAAATTACCTTACATGAAAACTTTGTAATCAAAACTTTCTAGTATACAAAAAATGCTGGCTGTTTACCTTTGGGACTTTGAATATAAATGCTTTTATTCTTAGAGAATTCAGAAAAGATGAAAAACATTTAAAGAAGAAAATAAATGTTTTCACAATCCTAGAGATAATTTGTTACAATATTACCATCTGCAAGGATTGGTAAGCAGGTTTATAGTTTGTTGAAATGAATTCAGCCCTGGGGAAGTTAAGCATCTTTCTCTGATTCTTAAGGGTCTGGAATTGCAATCCTGTGAGCTGTCTTCCCTGAGAGATGTGGAATACTTTGACTCTAGCCTTCTCTCCTTATCAAGATCTCAGCTCAGCTTAGTAAAGTTGTCTGGTAATTCTCTATGAGATATCAATATTATGAATGCTAAGTTACTGTTTCTGGGGATGCTGCCATTTACAACAGTACTGACCTGACAAATTTATAAAGTCAAAACATTGTATTTCCAATACCAATTACAGGCTAGAGTGGGAGCAATGTTTGGCAGAAAGATCTTTCTAAAGTCTCCACAATTAAGCTGCCCAGGAAGCTGTAATTCTATTGAAGAGTAACATCATTTCAGAGTAACGCCTTGATGCTTCTGCAGAGCAGTTGTCTAAGATAGTTAACCTGTTGCTTATAAAACAGAAAGCTAAACTCATGACTGATGCTGTAATAGGCTATACCCATTTCCAAGAGACATAGTTCAAGATTCTTTTTTCCTCTTATTTCTTCAAGTGAAATAAAACAGATCCAAAGTGTTTCTGTCTCTTGATTATGTGCTAGGTATCCTGGACTATCTTCATGCTCAGGAGTTTTATTTGGAACCTTCTACCATCATCAGGACTTTAACTTAGGTTGATTTCCCAGTCACTACAGGCTTATGCTGATTTATTACTCTTTTACACCTGTACCCCAATAGGACTGCAGTGGGATAGGTGACAGATGTCTCAGGACAGCTCATAAGTACATACGAGCCACAGAGGTTTTTTTTTTTTCTTTTTCAAGTTTTATTTAAATTCCAGTTAGTTAACATACAGTGTAATATAAGCTGCAGGTGTAGGATTTAGTGATTCTAAGCCATAGAGTTTTATGTGGTCCCATCTGCTCTATGACACCAGTGGTCAAACCTGCGTTGTGGTATATATGGAATCACAAATATACCCTGGCTCTGAGCACTTTTACATCAGTATTCCCCATCATCTCTTCCTGGAACTCTCATGTTAACTAAAGCTTTTGCCAAGTAATGTCTCAGGATACCACTTACAGTGGAGTTCCTGCCAGTCCCTAAATTTGATGGAAAAGCAGCTTTCTAAATAAATCTCCAAGCAAGGAGAGAAAGAAAACAATTTCTTCCCAGACTGGATTAACACCTAAGAAGCCCCAGGTAACTGGGATTTCTTACCATGTTTGTCAGGCCCAAAGATAAGGCCATGTCACTTCACAAAAATGACAGACTCTTGAAAGATGGTATGACGTTTTTTCCTCAGGAGAGACAGGGGCCATATGAATAAGGCAGGTGCCCTTTAAGTTGGGACTAACTCCATAATTTTGGGTCAACCACGACTCTGGAGTTGAAATAATTATAGTCTGAAGTTAGGAGAAAACGCCAGCCTTTGCCCAAGGCTCCTACTGAGCTGTCCAGGGTTCTGACTTCACACAGGCCATCAGTACCTTCCTTATCCTTGGTCTTGATGCTGATAATTTTGCTTTAACTTTGAATACTTTGGATCTACTTTGTGATTCCCATTCTTGAATACCTTTATGGTCTCTATTGAGCACTGCTGGGCCAGGCTCTTGTCAATGGCCCAGTATATGTAAACTGAAAAACTGATTATGCTATGTCAGGATTTTAATTTGGAAATCTTAAGTTCTAGAGTCAGAACACTTAGACTTTAGTGACAGCTGCTTTAGCTATGTGACTTTGAAGAAATCTCTGAAGGTTTTTTCAGAACTTTGGGCTTTCTCATCATGCCTGAACAATAAAACGTGACAAATATCTGCAACATAAATGACAAAAATACGATACAAAGAGCATTTAAACACATTGAAGAAAAAAAAATATCTGATTGGAAAAGGCAATTGGACTGGACACAAGAAGCAATTCACAAAATAAGAAAGATTAATTATCCACATGATATATAAAAATTAATTCAAAATGGACCAAAGACCTAAACGTAAGAGGTAAAACTATGAAACTCTTAGAAGAAAATGTAGCTGTACATCTTTGGACCTGGAATTAGGCAATGGTTTCTTGGATGTGACACCAAAACCACAAGCAGCGAAAAGAAAAGTAGATGGATTGGACTTCATAAAAATTAAACACCTTTGTGTTGCAAAGGACACTATCAAGAAAGTAAAAAGACAATCCATAGAATGGGAGGAAAAAAATTTGCAAGTCATATATCTGATAAAAGACTTGTATCCAGAATTATAAAGAACTTCTACAACTAAATAACAAGAGACAACCCAATGTAAAAATACGGATGGGATTGAATAGACATTTCTCCACAGGAGGTATACAACTGGCCAATAAGCATATGAAAAGATGCTGAACATCATTAAGTATCAGGGAAATTCAAATTAAAACTAAAATGTGATATTACTTCCCACCCAGTAGGATGGCTATAATAGAAAAAGGCAGATAATGGGCGCCTGGGTGGCTCAGTTGGTTGGGTGACAGCCTTCAGCTCAGGTCATGATCCCGGAGTCCCAGGATCGAGTCCCATATCGGGCTCCCGGCTCTGCGGGAAGTCTGCTTCTCCCTCTGACCTTCTCCCCTTTCATTCTCAGTCTCTCTCTAATAAATAAATAAAAAATCTTTAAAAAAAAAAGAAAAAGGCAGATAATGACAAGTGCTGACAAAAATGTGGACAAATTGAAACCCTCATACTCTGCCAACAGAATTTTAAAATGGTGCAGTTAATTTGGAAAACAAAATTCTCTAAAAATTTGACAGTTCCTCAAACAATAAAACAGACCCTTATATGACCAAGCAATTCTAATCCTAGGTATATATACAAGATAAAAGAAAGTATACTCCCAAAAATCTTGTACACAAACAATTATAGGGGCTTTATTTATAATAGCCCAAAAGGAGAAATGACCTAAATGTCTATCAATGGATGATTGGTTAAACAAGTTACAGCATATTCATACAATGGAGGATTCATACAAGAAAAAGGAATGAAGTACTGATACATGATATAACATAGGTGGACCTTGAAAACATCATGCTAAGAAAAGAAGCCAGTTACAAAAGGGCTTATAATGTATAATTCCATCCATATGGAATATCCAGAATAAGTAAAGTTAATGGAGTCAGAAAGTAGATTAGTGACTGCCTAGGACTGCATTTGGGTTGTGGGGGTGGAGAGTGACTGCTAATGGGCATGAAGTTTCTTTTTGGAGAGTTGAAAATGTTGTACAATTGATTGTGGTGATGGTTGTACAACTATGTGATTATACTTAAAATCATTGCATCAGACACTTTATACTGTATGCAAATTAAATCTCAATCAAGCTGTTACTTAAACAAATGAATACAAATTGCCAAGAAGCACATTTGAAATCTACTAATTTATTGGCAATCAAATAAATAAAATACTTACTGGGAGGATACATATCTTTCATCATATTTTGGAAATTAAAAGTTGGCATGTGTGTGTAGTCAATGAGATCTGCTTGCAAAATGCAAAGAACTGTTCAAAGGCAATTTACCTCCTTCGTGTGGATTTTGGTTTGCTTCTCAATCTCAGAATATCTTAAAAGGTGTTTTGTGAGTCCAAAGCATGGAGAATTCATGTTACATATCTCCTAATTCATGTTTTTGCCCAAAGAAATAACACGTCTTTGCAGTTTTGCTCAAATGCACAAGTTCTGTAAGAAAACCAAAACTGGGTTACTGAAAAGCAATCACTTCTCTTCTTTCCTTCCCTACTGAACGACATTAGAAGCATCTATGTTTTATTCCCTTGGATGGCAGAGTCAGGAACAGCAGCCACTCCCTCCAGGAGCCCGGTGTGTTCCAAATGTGTTGTGAGACATTTGTGAGTGTTGTAGTGGTCTCCTGGAGAAAACATAGCTGTCTTGTGCACCAGCCTGGGTTCTCTATAAATTAGCTTCAATCTAAATATTCTTCCACTGCCGTAGGAAATGGAGGACTCTTTTCCATATAAAATTCAAAAGCTTCCACCCTTGTAGTAAAAACCATGTTGCAAAATAAGCTGGATGCTATAGACACAATAAGCTTGAACCAACCCTACACACAACGATTTTAGAAAAATTTGAGGCTGCAGAACGAGTCTCATCTTGAGTCAAACACTTAGTCTTACTAAGTCAATGCGAGTGATTTCAGTTGCATTCTTTCCCAAAAAGTTTCAAAAGTAGAAGGGGAGTGGGGTGGGTACTGAGGAGGGCACATGTTGCATGGAGCACTGGGTGTGGTGCATGAAACAATCTTGGAATACTGAAAAAATAAAAAAAAAAAGAATACTGCAAATTTAAAATCAGGGTTTTTAAAAAAGATTTTATTCATTTATTTGAGAGACAGAGAAAGTGAGAGAGAGCATGGGAGGAGAGAAAGTTAGAGGAAGAAGCAGACTCCCCGTGGAGCTGGGACTCGATCCAGGAACTCAAGGGTGGAGCTGGGACTCGATCCAGGAACTCAAGGGTCATGACCTGAGCCGAAGGCAGTTGCTCAACCAACTGAGCCACCCAGGCGCCCCTAAAATCAGTTTTGTACAAAGTGAGGCTTAGATCTTTTAAAGAAAAAATGTGCACAAAGGTGAGAAAATTGTAATATCAAACACTCAGAATCATTCAATTTTATATATTATGTGAAAACTAATGAATATATTTAATTATTTTATTTTATTAACTGTAGAAAAAACAAGTGATGTAGGTAGCTAAAACATTAAAATATTACTGCTTCTCCATATTTGCACAAAAAAAAGTTTCAAAAGTAGAAACTAGGTTTGGGTGTTAATAAACATATAACCCAGAGAAGGCAAATGTGTTGCCATATGTTGCCACCACATCTCCTTCATTTGCCTGCATGTAGCTATTGCTTATCCTTCTAGGCACTTTTTCCTACTGAATCTGAACATAGCCCAAAACTCTCAGTACAGTGCCCCATGCATTCAGTGCTATTCAATGATTTCTATTTGCCATTCCCGATATAGGCTATTCCAAGTTGAGGGGTGTGTGTGCGTGCGTGTGTGTGTGTTACCCAGCTACTTCAAAGAACATTTGAAGTATATTTATCTTTATGTAAGGTTTGGCTTTCAGAATTATAGGATTTTCAAGTGGAAACAGACCAATAGTCACTCAGTATAGGAGAACATTTCTCATCTAATTTGTTTTAAATGCCTTTAAATTTGTTTTAAATGAATTGTTTGATTCTTTGGCTTTGACTCTTTGATTTTTGTGAACATAAAAACGCAGGCAGAGGTCTTACCAATACAAGACATTTTCTGGAAGTAATTTGGTGTGTGCTCTTCTATGTTAATAACATACTTACTTATGTCAGCGAATTTGGTGCTCCCTCAAACCCTGTACAGAAGATACTATTAAAATCTCCAGCTTACAGTTGAGGAAACTGAGGCACAGAGCTCTTATGTAACTTTACTGTTGAAGCTGGAAAGGATTTCATCTCGGTTAAAGTTTATTACTTGTGGTGCTCTTTTTGCCTGTTCGCGTACCCCTTTTCCCATGATAAAAGGTTTGGTCTAAGTTAAGAAACTAGAGTTAAATAAATCCTCCTCACCAGATTCCTTCTTTTGAAATAATGAACAAAACTTCTTTTCCCCAAAACAATAGCTTTGTCTTTGAAGATGAAACCTGACAGTTCTTTTGTCTCAACTCTTCTTGCTAAGAATTCTTTAAAAGTGCCAACCTTATTTTTCTTTTTTAATCTCCAAAGCATGTTGAAGCAATTCATAACTTAGAGCAACTATACAAACCCTGGAATTCCACATCTGACTGTGTGTTATGCCCATAGATCTCCAAATTAGTTAAGCTGTGTCAGTACACAGGTGTGCTAATATAAAATAATGTGGATAAACATTGGTAATTTCAAACGAAAGCACAAACCTGAAAATTTCAACCAAATAGACAATTATTGGTATCTATCCAGACGTGGAATCTAAAAAAGTAAAGATGGTTGTGAAGATTGCTAAAACTGAAAAGTGAACACATCTCTTTTCAGCAGAGCAAAACAGAATCATTTATCAAAATGGAATTTGAATTAAATTGGAAATGAAAATGGGAATTTCAATTTCCTCTAACAAGTAAAATCTAAATACACTTAACTGCCTATTTCCTCCTCACATTCTCAATTAGAGTATTGATCAGCATCTGATGAAATAGGGAAAATAATTAGAATCCTAATCCCAAATTCCTTATCTATTTAGGCATAAGGAAGTTAAGAGGCTTGCATAGACAACCCAGTTTTTTTTTTTTAAGATTTTATTTATTTATTTGACAGACAGAGAAAGTGAGAGAGAGCATGAGAAGAGAGAAGGTTAGAGGAAGAAGCAGACTCCCCATGGAGCTGGGAGCCCGATGTGGGACTCGATGTGGGACTCGACCCCGGAATTCAAGGATCATGACCTGAGCCGAAGGCAGTTGCTCAACCAACTGAGCCACCCAGGCGCCTGACAACCCAGTTTTTTAATAATGACTTTCATTAGTGTTTCCCAGGGAAACAAAATAACATACACTGTGTAATTCTGTATGTAACTGCCTTACCCTAACAACTCTCAAATGTCCAGTACCCATCCAAAACTGCTTAATGTTACATCATTAGAGTTTACTGTGTTCTTGGCATGTTATCAATAATGAAACTGAGAAATTCCCATCTGGTATTTCTGATGCTCCAAGGAGTTCTAAACAATAGATTTGAATAAGTCTCACAAGTGCCCCCTGATTACACAACAGGATTAAGTTTTACGTTAAGACAGCAGTAGCATAGCTTTTCATCTTAAAGATTTCTTTTTTTTTTTAAGAAATGGATTTTTAAAAAAGATTTTATTTATTTATTTAACAGAGAGAGATCACAAGTAGGCAGAGAGACAGGCAGAGAGAGAGGGGGGAAAGCAGGCTCCCTGCTGAGCAGCACCTGATGTGGGGCTTAATCCCAGGACCCTGAGATCATGACCTGAGCCAAAGGCAGAGGCTTAACCCACTGAACCACCCAGGCTCCCCACATCTTAAAGATTTCTTAAACAAGGTTGTTTTCCCTATGGAAATATTTCAAAAACCACAGTGATTCATGATAATCAAGAATTTTTTTGGTGGTTGTTTTTGGAGGGGGTAATTTTTTATAGCTTTATTGAGGTAAAATCGATCTACGTTAAATTGCACATATTTATAGTGAACAATTTGATTAGTTCTGACATATGTAAACACCTGTGAAGCTATCACCATAATCAAAATAATGAACATGTCCATGGTAATTTTTAGATACTAGTAATGTAAAATTTTGGTAATCATCATATCTCCAGGGACAGCCAGCAGTAGTAGGCCATATTTATTGTCTACTGAGTGAATACATTTCTCTAATTTATTATCACTGGACATCTTTTGAACATTAGTATATTAGAACAACAAAGGGTTAGACAGAATTAGGCTTTTAAGTGTCAGCATTTTTGAGGAGCATCTGAACAGTGCTGAAGCTGCCCTTTGAATATAAAAATCAAAAAGTATGAGTGCTTGGATGGCTCAGTGGGTTAAGCATCTGCCTTCAGCTCAGGTCATAATCCTGGGGACCTGGGATGGAGTCCTTAGGCTGGCTCCCTGCTCAGCAGGGAGTCTACTTCTCCCTCTGCCTCGCCCTCACCTCTCATGCCCATGATATTTCTCTCTCTTGCAAAAATAAAATCTTAAAAAAAAATCAACAGGTATGAAACCCTTGATAGGTTTATGGTGGCTTAGCTGACTCACCATATCCCAAGTACTTCTATTCCACGCCATTGATCTTTCTCTAGAAAGATGGATAAGCCTATTCTTCTACTCTTTGTGTTGGCCTGAAATTTATTTTTTCCCCAAACCACATCATTTTATAGACAATTTAGAAAGAAATAATGCACAGGTTTTTTTTTTTAAAAGATTTTATTTATTTATTTATTTGACACACAGAGAGAGATCACAAGTAGGCAGAGAGGCAGGCAGAGAGGGGGAAGCAGGCTCCCTGCTGAGCAGAGAGCCCCATGTGCGGCTGGATCCCAGGACCCTGAGATCATGACCTGAGCCAAAGGCGGAGGCTAACCCGCTGAGCCACCCAGGCGCCCCACGCACAAGTTTTGTTTGAAAAGATGGGTTCAAATATGGGAATAATACATTATAAGCCAACTTCACTGAGTTTGGTTTATCTTTCAAGTATCCTCCACTTTGTCAGAGATAGCTGTAAAGGGAAAAAACCCAGCAGCAGCAAGGTTCCTGAGATGTCCACATTCTCAAATAAAATAGACTGCACAGACAGCTTATCATTTGTATGGCTTTTGGCTCAGTGTTTCTGATAGGAGGCATAGCCACTTTTTGTCCTGCCTAGTGACATCCTACTTGCTTTCAATGGGGGTACGGATGAGGTCTGGTAAGCTTTTTTTTCGGAGGCTCTCCTGGTAGTTCTTTCCTGTACTCCACTATTTTCGGCCCTGTTCTGGAAACAACAGTTTTTAAGGACGCAGCATTTAACCATGGGGTTGCAGCTCCCCGTCTCCTGCCAACATTCATCTTCACCCTTCCCAGCGCAGACCCACGTCCCCTCCACAGCTGATACCGGTCACCCTCAGAACCGTGGCCTTGAGGTCTCTAAGCTTCCTTTCTTTGCCCCGAGTCCCAAGACACCAGTCCGGGCTCAACTTTAGGAGTTGGGAGGGCGGCTTGCTTCATCCGTCATGCTTCAGCTGGGGACTGCTCCCACCTGCTCATCTTCTGCTTCGATTCTGACCCCAAAGAGAGGAAGATTTCGGTGGATTTGGCCCATCCCCTAATCGGGGCCTGCCACTAGCCCGCTGGGGGCTGGTGTGGGCCAAGGGAGACTAGGGACGAAGCAGGCCATTTTCACCTGCGTAATAACAGGCTTGGGAGTAGCGAAGCGGCAGCCGCGGCTGGAGTAGGAGGAGGAGCGCTAGCGGCGGCCGCGGCGGGGCCGGGAGGAAGAGGAGGGGGAGGAGGAGGAGCTGAGCGGGGAGAGCGGCAGCCAGCAGCTCCGCCGGAGTTGCAGCAGCGACGGCGGCGCTGACACCGCAGCCTCCCCGAGCCCCGAGTCCAGGCGGGGGCAGCAGCAGGGAGCGCCCGGCCGCCCAGGCACCGCACCTCGGCCCCGCCAAACCGCCCTCGCCGCGCCGGGGGGACCGCCAGCCATGGCCACGCCGCCGGATCCCCAAGACGAGCTGCTGCCGCTGGCAGGCTCCGAGTCCCAGTGGTTCGGGGACCGGGGGGAGGGGGAGAACGAAGCGGTGACGCCGACGGGGGCCAAGCCAGCGCCGCAGGCGGGGGAGCCCGGCCGGGGGTTGGGCGCCGCGGCCAGGGAAGCCGCGCCGCGGGAACCGGACTCGGGCCCCGCCCGGCCGCCGCCCGTTGCCATGGAAACTGCATCCACAGGTAAGGCAGGCGTCGGGCGCCGCTGCCCCGCAAATGGCGTCGGGGACCGGGTCCCCCAGCCGGTCCCCTTCTCCGCATCTCGGCTCTGCCCCTCGCTCGCGCGCTCTACCTTGAGCATCAACCTTAGGTCGCTTGGCCACGGGCGACTGTAAATGTTGGCGGACTGGTAGAAAACAGGAAATTTTTTTTTCCCTAAAGGCTCGGAAGAAGACGAAATACTATCGATTCATTGTATTTCATTATTATTGTTATCTCGGCTTTAAAAATTGCCCTCGGAGGCAAACCGCAGCATCCTGGCTGCTGGCGGGCCCGCGTACAAGTTTCTTCCTTCCGCCAAGGGGTTGGGGGCTGTAGGGCCCACTTGGCCAGTTGCGATGATTTTTTGGGGCGTGTTTGCGCTCGGCATGCGCGCGGGCTACAGGGAACGCTGACAACAAAGCGACGGGCAGGCCGGCTGCCGCTAGATCCGGCTCAGTCCGGGGCAGAGATGTGGCCGGAGTGTTCTTTACCCCTTCCCTCCACAATTCGCCACACCCTACTCCCAGTTCCTCCTCCCGTTCTCCACCTCCCCCTCCCTACCGCAGAAAACAGAAATCCCAAGGTGTGCGTGTCTCCTTCAGGAGGGGCAGCGTTGCAAGAGGGTTGGGAGTTGTGACTATCCCCGCCCAGAATTGCCCAGATGTCCCCATCTTGCTGGGAGCATTGAAACTTGGAACCCGTAAAAGCGGCCGGCCTGGCTGCAGTGTGAGAGGGCTTGAGTGGCGATGGTGAGTGAACGAGGCACAGTTTTCTCGGCAGTCTGGACCCGCCTGGGCATTTGGAAATTGCCTTGGATTCGGTCACCCTTAGCCTGACTCCCCTCTTTCGAGCCGGAGCGCGCGGGTGCCCAGCTGGGACCAGGGCCTTGGAGCATCCCTACCAAAGGATTCGGGAGGCCAGCTTTGGGGAGGGGCTGCCGGCCTGGGTAGCCCTGTGTTTCCAGGCAGTGGGTTAGAGGGGCCCGTGCTGTGTTGTTTTTCAGAAAAATCTTTGCTGTAGTGGCATGGGAGTTGTGTAGATTTGGACATGCAGTCCTCGAGGATCTGGGGTGGTGGGTGCTTCCGGAAGACGGAAAGGGGGTGGGACTGCTTGCGTATTCTTGGCAGCTGATTTTGGGAAAACCCCTTTCTTAAGCCACCGCCTCTTAAGGGTCATGTGGAGTGCGTTAGGTAGCCTTTAACTCTGGTCTAGTACAAAAGATTGATGCTGAGGAAAGGAGGTTTGGGGAATGCAATCATTAAAGCATAACATTCTGATGGGAAGAGAAAAAATTGAGACCACGATCAGAAAAAAAAAGAAAGAAAGAAAAAGAAAGAAAGAAAAAGAAAGAAAAGAAAGAAGAAAGGAAAGAAAGAAGAAAGAAAGAAAGAAAGAAAGAAAGAAAGAAAGAAAGAAAGAAAGAAAGAAAGAAAAAAGAAAAAAGAAACTCCAAGGAAGAAAACCCCATTTGTCATATATTAATTATTTTATGAAGGTGTGGGGGTGGGAAGGATTTAAGACTAAGAAAGGCTGCCTAGCCTCTCTTTCAACTTCTTCATCTAAATGAAAACAAAACTCTTTATAATTACAAAGGAAGATGGAAAAAGATAAAAGACAAAGGGAGGTATCTTTTTTGTTGGTTTAACATTACTATTCTTTGTAGCTTACAGTTCAGAACCTTTATCCACCATCATCAAAGTAAATTATTTCTTTATAAATATTTCCCACCTCCCACTAGTGTCACCAAGGTTAGGGGAAGCTGGGAAAGAAAGCTAGTGCCCTGTGTTCAGTAACACACTATACACTAAAATGAGTTAGTTGCTATGTATAAAATGTTTAGAACAACTCCAGTCAGAAGGTAGTCATTTGCAATTTTAACATTATTATTATTATAGAAAATTATAGAAATATTTTACTTTGCTGAATATGTTGGGGGTTTCCTGTTCTAGATAACAAATACATGAATAACACAGAACATGATGATGCTGAATTTGGATGGGAGGGGGATGAAGGGACAGGAAAGGAGCACATATTTTGCATATTTATATAGAATGTCTTTAGTTTATTATTGCTGCTTGAAGGAATGTCTCATAGTTGTTGATTGTTTAATGTT
Organism: Nasua narica; assembly: GCA_028533885.1. Lineage (NCBI taxonomy): Eukaryota > Metazoa > Chordata > Mammalia > Carnivora > Procyonidae > Nasua > Nasua narica. The sequence goes on along the minus strand of CM052797.1, from coordinate 91,388,595 downwards.
TTAAATCCATATGTTTCATATTTCCTTTTTTTTAAAGATTTTATTTATTTATTTGACAGAGAGGGAGATCACAAGTAGTTAGAGAGGCAGGCAGAGAGAGGGGGGAAGCAGGCTCCCTGCTGAGCAGAAAGCCTGATGCGGGGCTTGATCCCAGGACCCTGAGATCATGACCTGAGCCGAAGGCAGAGGCTTAACCCACTGAGCCACCCAGGCGCCCCTGTTTCATATTTCTTGTACTGGAGAGGCTGCTATAAGAGACCTAGATACTGGAAATGATATCTAAATTTTTAAAAAATATTTTATTTATTTATTTGACAGAGAGATCACAAGTAGGCAGAAAGGCAGAGGGAAGCAGGCTCCTCACTGAACAGAGAGCCAGATGCGGGGCTCGATCCCAGGACCCTGAGATCATGACCTGAGCCGAAGGCAGAGGCTTAACCCACTGAGCCACCCAGGTGCCCCTGGAAATGATATCTAAATAAATAGCTAGGTCTTGAAAAATTCAAACAAAATCTGGGCCAGCTTCCTTGTCTGGTATTGTGATAGTTTTACTCCTATAAGCAAAGTTAGTAGGTACATCTTTAACTTTATCAGAGACAAAATCCAGAGGGAGCCTATTAAGTACACTGATCTACTTTTTTAAAGAGAATGGTGCTCTTTGGGACTCAAACTAAGAAGTAACTTAGACTTTGAGAGCGTGATACACTGTAAACAGATTTTGTTTCTTTTTCAGATAGGATTATAAAGTGTAAGACAGATAATGATATTTTAAAAGTTTTTTTTTTTTTCTGAAAAACAGCACTAATCATACCTTCTGGACAGAAATTCTGTTATTTATTTTTATACATTGATGGTAATTAAAGTTCCTAAAGAAACATTTCTGAAAATATTTCTTAGTAATGTCCTGCAATGAATATATGTTTAAACATTCTTAAAATTGCACTGTATTTTCAGGTATTCTCCTTTCTCCTGTCCCTTTTGTGGATTGGAAATGTTCTTAATAAAAAGTA
>CM052797.1:91250595-91387485 GCA_028533885.1 Nasua narica | reverse complement strand
GCTGGGATCATGACCTGAGCCAAAGGCAGTTGCTTAACCAACTGAGCCACCCAGGCGTCCCAAAAAGTAACATTTTCTTTTAAAGCTACAACTTTTCCTGTTGAAAATTGATAAGGGGTATGTGAAATGATGTCTGTTGCCAAGGGAACATTTCATACACCATGTGTAGGCTACAACACGTTAAAAGTTTTTAAATCATGAATCAGGGGTGCCTGGGTGGCTCAGTGGGTTAAAGTCTCTGCCTTCAGCTCAGGTCATGATCTCAGGGTCCTGGGATCGAGCCCCGCATTGGGCTCTCTGATCAGCAGGGAGCCTGCTTCCCCCTCTCTCTCTGCCTGCCTCTCTGCCTACTTGTGATCTCTCTCTCTGTCAAACAAATAAGTAAAATATTAAAAAATAATAAATCATTAATCAGTGCCATCATCTAATAATTTTATACAAAGCACGGTAAGAGCAACTGTTTTGATTTTTCATGATCAGTTATTTTATTCCTGGAAACTATTCAAAGGGAGCATACAATAACACAAGGATAGAAGAATGGCCCTTTGTTTAAAGGAATAATTTAAAATAGAACATTTGAACAAAATGCAGTGGTAAGAAGTTAACTCATGTTCACTTTGGAAATTAACTCATTGATTTCTTCATGCGTGCAGGGCAAAATGAACAGAATGGAGAAAGGTTCAGAGAAATCAATATGATTTGCTTCTGTAATATTGACTTATAGATAATTTGACTAAAATTTCTAGATGACTGGAGAGAGAGATTTTTACTTTATTTGAACCACAATGCTCATAAATTTATATTTTTCAAATGCTATATGTGATACTCTCTTGGAAAAACTATATCTCTCATGATTTAAGTAACTTCAGAATATTTTATATATCCTGTGTTTATTGGTTAGCATAATAAATTTGTACTGTATACATCACTGATCATCTTCTAAAATTCACGTGGAGGCTGGACTGAATCTCTTTACTTGTGGGTGTGTTTGATAGATGTGTCTACATTTTTTAATTTGGAGTCATTCCCAGTAATCCCCTTCAGAAGGTGTAAATTTCAATTTTCTATTTTCTTTCATCTTTTGAGAAAGCTACAGTTATGTTCAAATGAGAAGGAACACTACACTTTTATAATATTTTACAGAACATATAAGAAGAATAAAAGAGTTTCTAATGTAATTTATTTCTCTGGACGTAGCTTCTGGCTACAATCAATAACATTTCTGGCAGAAAGTATGGTTTATGTCCTTTCATATAGGGCATTCAAGTCAGGGTGAATTAAAATTTAGAAACACTTATATGGCCTAAAAATACATTGATAATAAATTTTATCAAGGCTTCCAGCATCACTTCCACTTCATGAATTTACCCTTCCTGGAAACCCATCCTGGTTGTTGCCCTTCAAATCTACCATAGGCCTTCTTGCCTCCTGTCTCTTTTCTAGGGCATTCATCTACTTCTGTTCCTGCAGGTTTGGAGACAAGTTATGGCTTTTCTTGCTCATTATACCATATCCTGAATAGCAAGGGTTCCAGAAAGTTTTTATTATCTGTAAAGTAAGAAACCATTGCAGTTCATTTCAGTTTAGTAAACATTCATTGAATGCCTCCTTTTTGGAAGTATCTGTACTAAACCCAGGTCATGATTTCCTGGAAGAGGTGCATCTTTCTGTTTCACATTAGTATTTAGTTTAATGAAACAGTTCCTTTGGTGTCATTTTTCATTTTCCTTATTCCCAAGTCATCGCTGGAAGCTTGACTAGAAGGGCATTATAATAATCTAACCCCATGGGCACAAGAGCATGAGTTAGTTTTCGGAGATCAACACGGGATAAATAAACCTGAGCACAACTTGCTCAGACCACACAGCTGTGGGAAAACAAAATGTATCTAAGTATCTTTCAATCTATGGGATTGGGATCAAGAGAAGGGAACATTTTATTTTTTTACTCTGGGGGATTTTAAAGCATTTTTAAGCATTTATGAAGTGATGGCAAGATGGATAGTGTAGGAGAGAGAGTGCATTTCCTGTAACTGAGTAGGCGAGGGAACGGATCCAGGGCACGGCGACGGAGGGCTGGTGTTAGATGGACTTAAGGACAACTTGTGGGTATAACTGAGCAAAGACAGACAAGTGGGCCACAGGGTTGGGGCCTGGAATGGCTAGAGGTTCCCTTCCAACTGCTTCTATTTTCCATGAACTAGGAAGCAAGGTCAAGAGAAGAGTGAAGGCCGGAATGGATTTGGAAGTTTGAGAGGAGAGGAGAAAGTATAAAAATGCTGCAAGAATGGCAGAGTGAAAGGATTAGTGGAAACAGAATTCTGAGCAGTCTTAGGGCTCGCTTGGAGTTTGTGGTCATGAACTTGACGTGAGACCAATTACTATATATGTTGTGTTTTTTTCCAGCAATGTTCAGCTGCCTGAGTGTGGATTTGGAGTAAGTGGATGGTTGAACTGGTTTTATTTTTGTTTTTCAGTGAACCTGACAGGAAGAGAGGGGCCATGGAGGTGAACAGTGTGTAAGGCAGTGAGGATCCTGATAGGTTATGGTATCTCGGGAGGAGGGAAGGAGGACAAGAGGGGGCTGACGCTCAGTGAGAAGATGATATAAATGGTTTGCATGTGCTGGTGGGGTGGAAGAACAGATGGGACAGGGATTCCTGAATAAGGGAATTGAAAGGATAAGAGGTGGTGCTTCCAGAGTGGGTGTTTGAGACGGAGATTAAAGAGGAAGTACAGTTATTGAGTAGGAGACCGAGGTGGAGTGGAAGACAAGGTCATTGGAGGAGGAGGGTCCAGAAGAATGGCAAGGGCAGGAATAAAATCATCACCTATATGATTACTGAAATCAAAAGAACCATGGCAGAGATAGGAAAGAGACAGTAAACTTGGTGCTGATATCTTTAGGAAAGTGGCCTGGGCTTCAAAGCTAGCAGTTTCTCGAGGGGGTGGGAAGAACAGTGTCCTATAAAATGATAAATGTAAAGTCCTGACTGTAGGTTCTGCAAACTCTATTTAATATGTACGGAACGTAGGAGATGCAACTTAAAATAGTTCATTGTGGGGGATGGGAACTTTGAGGGTTGTAATTAACCAAATATGAGCTAGTGGTATGGTGAAATTACTAAAAAATCTCTTATGTAATTTTAGTATTAATAGAAAGTCTTGGATACACATTATTTGAGGTAATAATTCCTCTAGATTTTGTTCCAGGCGGGTTTGGAGTCTTATGCTAAACAATGGGTACCATGCTGTGAGAGACATTAATGAACTGCAGAATGCTGAAAGAAGGGTGACCAGACTGGTGAGGCTTCTAGAAAAAAAATGCCATTTGAGAAGTGGCTGAAGAAATTAATATTTTTTTTGCCACAAGAAAAGAATTAAAGGAGATTTGAATGTTAAATTCAAATACCAGAAGCACTCTTCTGAAACTGAGACGTGACCCAGACAATTCCACAAGGCAGAATTGGGAGGGTCGTCAAATTAGAGAAGCAGATTCCTACTTAAGTGGAGAAGAAAGTTCCACTAACTAGAACTACCAGGAAAAGAGATAGGTTACCTGTCAGTTAATGGTATTCAAGCAAAAGTGGGGTTGTTGTTTGTTGGAGGAAACTTTGAAAGGAAGGTATTAGTTATACGAAGACCTTTACACCTTCTTAAAAGAAAACAGTATGCCTAACTTACATTGTGGTGGTTAACATGGACATATTTCTCGAAAGCAAACAGCATCCTAATGAAACCAGAAACAGAGTCCAGCACAAAACCCATAATTACGTCCAAATTGACTACCTAAAATGCACTTTCCACAAAATTGTGGCCTTCTTAAAATTCTCTAGATCTCCATTGTCGAGAAATACTCCTTACTATAACATACCTGCTTAAGAACTACACAAATAAAAAAAAAAAGAACTATACAATTTAATCCAATTTAGGATTATTAACCTAAATGAGAAGCATGGTATTTGCAATATCTCTTTTATTTATTTTTTTCCTGAACTCTCTTTTTCACTTTTTGCTAACATGTCTAATTCCATAGATATTCAACATATTTGAGAATGTTTGGGGAATTCACTAAATAATAATTCATTAATTCTATAGTGCTAAAAGCATCGTCTGAATCCCTCCTTAGTCCTCTGCTTCCCTACCTGTACATTTATGTGAGATTATTCATTGTAAAATCATGTTTTCTGGGTTTCCTAATGAATTACCTTTCTAGCTGGAACAGTTCTGCATTCTAACTTCCATCTCGAGTCCCCAAATGGATTTTCAAATTCATCTACTGCATAAGATCATTATAAAACTAGTTATAGATCAAATTCTTACTTTCTTGAATGTGGGGAATTTGTTGAATATATCATATCTTTCAAAATACCTAGACCTAGAATTTTGTTTTAGGCATAGCAAATCTTCATGCATTTTCAAAAAACCACTCTTGGATAACAAAAAATTGCATGTGTTCAAGTTATTGCTGATCTAGTTGATGAGCGTAAGAATAAAAACCAATGTCACGTCTATCTTTGGCATGAATTTTGCAACTGATCCTGAAATATGGAAATGTGGTCTGTAGACTGTCTGCTTCAAGATCACATGAGGTAATCCACAGACTTCAGACTAGGGAAACAAGCCTGCCAGATGCATATTAAAACTTCAAGAAGCACCAATATATTGAATCTCCTCCTTATGCTTGGCATTTTGCTAGGAGCTGTGGGGAATAGAGAACATGGGCTATGTCCCTCTTTCCCCATTCTTCTGAGCTTACTGTTTAGATGGAAGATAAGACTAACTCACATAAAACAAAGGTAAACCAGTCAGAGTACAGCCTCATGGTTGGATGGATGGTACAAGCTCTAAGTGCTATGCACATCTCATGATTTTGTGGGTCCCAGAGTACCCGGTATTTTGAAAGAGGTGGAGTGTGACATACCTAAGGGATAGAATAGGATATAAGGATATAATGGAATAGGAATAAACAGAAGTGAGCTGAAAGACAGTTTGGGTTGGGGGAGAAACATGGATGATGACTTGGGGATGACCAACGACTAGGCTGGCTTAACCTGTCCATCTGGGTGAGGGCAGACAGATTCTAGGGGGCATGAAAGCTACTCAATGGACTCTAGACTCCTTGTATATGGATTCTGGGACCTTTGAATGTTTATGGGTGGGGGAAGTGATATAAAGCTGTGTTAGGGAGGATATTCTGTGGCATAGAAGATGAACTTAGTGGGGAAGTGTGACCCACTATCAGCCTCAGGGCCTTGAATAAATAGCCGTGCTAAGAAAGAGGAAGAAAGATGAGTGGCTTCCCAGGAACATTCAATAAGACTTTATGACTGACAGGATATGGGGTGTGAGGAAAGGAATAAGTCACTCCAAAGTTCTGTGTCCTGTGTGGCTGGGAGGATGTCGATATTCTAGGGAGGTAGGGAGGGGGAACTCAGACAGGTGAGGATCATGGAGTCATTTTTAGTCATGTGGGGCTTCATAGGGTGGTATGCCCCTTGAGTGGAAATCTCCACTTGGCACTGAAGATAAAGGAATGGTTTTAGAGATGAAAAACAGAATTGTTGATATAGATTTAGAAGGTTACAAGAGAAGTCTTAGTAAAATTAGATTTTTGAGAGAGTGTGTTGTATGGGCTGAAAAAAGGGTCAAGAATGGAGCATGAGCTACCTGCCTCTTATTAGCTGAGTGGCATAAGGCAAGTTTTTGAACCTCTGTAAGCCTTGGATTCCATAGTAGTATATATGATACCGGGTCCTGTAGAGGGCCTGGCAATCAAATGGTAATTACTCTTTAAAAAAAAAAAGATTTTATTTATATATTTGAGAGAGAGAGAGAGTGCGCATAAACAGGGGTGCAGCTCAAATGGCAATTACTCTTACTAGAGTATCATGGAAGCCAAAATGGCATGGTGTAGAATGAGCTCTGACTAAGAAAGCAGATTTTTTTTTAAATATTTTATTCATTTATTTGAGAGACAGAGAAAGTGAGAGAGCATGAGAGGAGAGAAGGTTAGAGGAAGAAGCGGACTCCCCGTGGAGCTGGGAGCCCGATATGGGACTCTATCCCAGAACTCACGGATCATGGCCTGAGCCGAAGGCAGTTGCTCAACCAACTGAGCCACCCAGGCGCCCCAAGAAAGCAGATTTTTTTAAAAAGATTTATTTATTTCAGAGAGAGAAAGCTCATGAGCAGGGGGAGGGGCAGAGGGAGAAGGGGACAGACTCCCTGCTGAGCAGGGAGCCCAACACTGGTTCGGTCCCAGGACCCTGACATCAAGACCTGAGCGGAAATCCAGAGTCGGAGGCTTCGCTGACTGAGCCGCCCAAGGCGCCCCTGAGAGCTTTATCTAGACTTGGCTTTGGTACCTAATATCCCCTCAATGTGGGTAAATCTGCTTTACATCTCGGTTTCTTCATATATAAAGTGGGCATGATACTGTTGTCCTGGCTATGTTACAGAGGTGTCGGTGAAGATAAAATGAAGGAACATGGGGAGATAAATGCAAAGTGCAAATAACTAATTATCTGGAAGGTGCTATTAATAGGAAGCCTGGTCAGCGCCCTGTCAGATGCAGAAAAGAGGTCTAGGAGAACAAAAGCCGACAAAAAGTCACACTACCTTAGTCTTAGGCTTTTTAATAGAAAATGCTTGTTGTGCTTACCTGGACCTCAGCCAAATCTGAGCAGGGAGCGGCAGGGGAGCAGGGAAGGATGGGGGGAGGGGAGAAGAAAGGGGGCGGGGAGAAGTCCTTCCGGTGAAACAGTGGAAGACATTTTGGCTCGGGGGAGTGCAGTTGGAGTGGTGACCTGCCTCATTCCTCAGGTCTTAATGAGGGGTCCGTGACTGGAGCCTGGCTGAGGCATGCCCGTGGGGGCCAGCTGGAGTGAATGCAAACAGCAGTCGGAAGGACAGTAACTGTAGGAAACTGTCCTAGGTATGCGTGGGAGTTGGTCTGGAAGAGGGCGCTTCTCTCACCAAAGAGAGTATGACAGCGGAAGCCAGCTCCTGCCACCACCTAGTCCCCTCCCCCCACCTCTTGCCCCCAGGGCAAGACTAAATCCGCCAGTCCTGTGGGCTCCTGGGTATGTCCCGGATAGTCTTATAGCTCTGTAGGTTAACGTCTTTTATAAATAGACTAATGCCTCTGGAAAGATGGAGAAAATACACTTCCTGTATCCTCCTGCTAAGTATAGCCAAATGCCTGAACATCGTATATGAAATAAACATAAAAAGACAAAGGTGGAGAGAAGAAGGGAGACTTTACTAGGGACGTTGGGACCTGAGGAAGGACCCATGGTGAGTTCTCTGGGTTTTCTTTTTCCCTCCTGTAGTTAGTTCAGACTGCATATGGTAGAAGCCAGCCATGGGGAAAAGGCCAATGGGCACAGACAAAAAGCACCCACAAGAAAGCCTGTTCTCTCCAGCCAGATGACCAGGAAAGGAGCAGCCTAGCAAGACCGAGAACTTTGTGCTGATAACTTCTCTGCTACAGCCAAACACCATGAAATAAACTGCTTGCCCCCATCCCTATCCCACCGGCAAAAGCCAAGCAGGGAGCCTAGACTTCCACGCCTGCGAAGCTGTAAGAGGCACCCCAACAATCCCCCCACTGCAATCCCAGTACCAGTGGATACCACGTGGGAAGCCTGGAATTCCACTCAGCATAGCAAGGCTTTGGACCTAAAGGGCCTGCCAGCTAGTGTGGTGTCAGAGGAAGCTGAGTGGAGAGGCAGGCATTTTAACACCGCTCACTGGTAATGAGACTGAGCGGAGAACCTAAACTCTACCCACCCCCATCGGGGCTAATAAAGCAGCACCCTTCTTCCCTGTTAGTTGTGGCATTTACATAAGATCTGTAGTCTCATAACAAAACACCCCAAATGTCCAGATTTTAATTGAAAATCACTTGTCATACCAAACCCCAGGAAGATCTGAATGTAAATGACAAGGGCTAATCAACACCAAGATGACACAGATGCTGGAATTATCTGACAAGAATTTTAAAGCAGTCATCACCAGAGTGCTTCCATAAGCAATTATGAACACACTTGAAACAAGCAATAAAATGGAAAGTCCCAGTAAGGAAATAGAAGGTTTCAGTGAAAAATGTAGACGATATAGTGAAGAACCAAAGGGACATTTTAGACCTGACAAATACAATCGCTGAAAGACTTGAAGAGAAAAAAAAAACACAACAATTCAATGGGTGAGCTCAACAGTAGAATGGAAAGGATAGAGGGAAGAATCGGTGAACTTGTAGGTAAACAATAGAAATGACCAGTCTGAACAACAGAGAGAAAAGAAACTGAAAATAAAAGTCAATGAATAATAAAACCCTTCCAACTCTGCAGTTCAGGCATCTTACCAGGGCTTGTGCCCTTTCTCCAATGTTCCCTGAGTGTCCATGAGAACGGACCACGGTGAAAACAGACTAAGAGGTGTGTGCCTCGGCTTTGCTAAGTACATCAGGTCTAAGCTGTCTTGGTCTAGATGTGCACTGTAGAGAGAAGAACCTAACAGCACTATTTTAAATCCTTGAGCTATTTTCTGCACTTACAGTACTCCCTTGGTTTCTGACCAGTCTTGTACTTAGGTAACTAAATAGAGGCACATATTAGCTAAAGTATTTAACAAGCACTTATGTAGTCTGTACAATGTGTTCTGGGTTCCTTACATTTTATTGTTACAGCTACCCAATGAAGCAGGTGTAGTTGTCTATCCCATTTTACAGATGAGTAAGTGGAAATAGAGGTTAAGTGACTTGTCTCAGGTCACGCAGTAGTAAGTGGCAGCACTGAGCTTTGGCTCTAGAGTCTGTGCTCTTAATTAGCCCACCCTTGCCTATTTTGGGCTTTTCTTATGCAACATCTGTTTTATGATCTCTGCCGTAGAAGTTGCATGCTTAGGAAAGCCTATCTGAACTAGAGTGAGAGAGAGAGAGAGAGACGCTAGGTAAGGGGACTTAGCTAAAATGTGGATGGATAGAACTTGAGAGTCCATAGGAACCTCAACTGAAAGAAATTTTGGTTATATTTCAAGTGAAAGTTTGACAGGGACAGTTGTAAAATGTTGCAATGGGGGGGGGGAGCCTGGGTGGCTCGGTGGGTTAAAGCCTCTGCCTTCGGCTCGGGTCGTGATCTTAGGGTCCTGGAATGGAGCCCTGCATTGGGCTCTCTGCTCAGCAGGGAGCTTGTTTCCCCCTCTCTCTCTGCCTGCCTCTCTGCCTACTTGTGATCTCTCTCTCTCTCTCTCTCTGTGATAAATAAATAAACAAACAAACAAACAAACATAAATAAATAAATAAATAAATAAATAAAATGTTGCAATGGGGTCCTCAAACTATTAAAAAACAGAATGGGAGGGTCATGGGGAAATTGCCACACATATAAAGAAAAAAAAATACAGTAGTCTTAGTTAACTAGAAGTTCATTTTAAGTCAGTGGGATGAACCAGCTGCCCTCAAGGTGACGGTTGGTCTGTGTTTAGCAGGGGTATGTGGTTTTGGCCAGGGCAGGGGTGGGAGGCCGCTGGGGAGGTGTTGACCACCTGTGTGGCTAGGTGGCGTCCCGAGTGCAGTGAGAGTGCCAGAAAGGAGGTGGTGCAGAAGGGAGCAGAACCTTGACTCTGGTTGAAAGAACTGAGGATTTGCAGCCCACACAAGGGAAGATAGGATGGGTTATGACAGCTGTCTAAAAATACACGAAGAACTGTCCAGTGGCATAGGCACTGAATATGTTCTGTGTGACTCTGGAGGATGGAGTTTTGGTCAATCAGAAGTTATGCTGTGAAATATAAAAGTAGCCAGGACTGCCTATATGGTGATGAATTTCTTGTCCCTGGAGGTATGTAAGCATAGCTGAGCTGCTCATATATATGATAGAGGGGATATAATAGAGAGGGTACGTTGGGCTAGTAATTCTTTATATTTTCAGGTTCATAGACCCCCCCCCCCCCCAGAGAGTCTGATGAGAGCTTTGTGATCAGGAAAATGCACTTATAAACACAATTTTGCATACCAATTCTGGGATTTTTCAGAGGCCTTTTATAGATGAAGGAATTAAATAACTTTCCAACTCTTAGAAATCGATTGGGGCACCTGGGTGGCTCAGTTGGTTGGGCGACTGCCTTCGGCTCAGGTCATGATCCTGGAGTCCCGGGATCGAGTCCCATATCGGACTCCCGGCTCTGAGGGAAGTCTGCTTCTCTCTCTGACCTTCTCTCATTCTCAGTCTCTCTCTCTCTAATAAATAAATAAAAAATCTTTTTAAAAAAAAAAAGAAATTGATCATTCCAGTGACCTCATATAGATCACTGTTTATACAAGGGCACTAGTTTTACAACTCAATAAAATCTCAGTGAATCATCCATTTATTTATTCACAAGTATTTATTTATTTATTTATTTTTAAATTTTTTGACAGAGAGAGATCACAAGTAGGCAGAGAGTGAGGAGGAAGCAGGCTCCCCACTGAGCAGAGAGCCCGATGTGGGGCTTGATCCCAGGACCCTGAGATCATGACCTGAGCCGAAGGCAGAGGCTTTAACCCACTGAGCCACCCAGGCGCTCCCCCCAACAAGTATTTATTAAGCACTCTCTAGATGTGTGTGTGTGTGTGTGTGCGTGCGCGTGCATATGCTCGCGCAAGGTAGGTACTAGGTATAAGTAGGTGACACTTAAATGCATCACCAGAATATAAAAATAAATGTAGATCCTAACAATATAGCCAGACTAGGAGGAAGAACAGTCTATATTAAAGAAAAAGTCTACATTCCATGACTGTGTCGTTAGTTTCAAGAATATGCTGTAACAGAATTTGTGTCTCTCAAAGGGTTAGCAAGCTACGCTCTTTCTAAACCAGCTATGGAGACGTGGAAGAGAGTGTGGACTTAGAGATGCCGTCCCGGATTTTAGTCTCAGCTCTTCCAATGGCCAGTAGTTGGTCTCAGCCTCTGTGGGAACGGTTAAATGGTAGCTCTAGGTAAACCTTCAGTCTCCAGATAAATAAGGTATCACTTGTTCATCCACTGCTTTTGTGTATGTTGTAACTTCTGTGTACACTTCAGTCATTGCTTAAGTTTTTGGAACAGTTACTTAAGGCAACATCCCTTTACTGTTAGTATCAGGAGATGCTTGGGGAAGGGGTGAGAGAAGATGTTACTTTTCCCCTCTAGTATCCCCACCACAAGCAAACAAATAATCTCTAATGTGGACAAGTGATGTTTTCTCAGTTTGATGTAAAGTGTGCATGCGATTTTTAAAAATTCTGTACTGCTTTTATTTGTGTCTGAATACATCATCAAAGTAAAAACAAGGTGATTGCTGCACAAAGGTAGCTTCAAAATACGTCATCTGGCTCTCTCTCCAACCAGCCTATGGCCCCTAGGTACTATAATCTAGGAAATTTTGGAGTGGCCCCTACTATTAATTGTTTATCAAACCTTTTATTATAGATAATACAAGGGTAAATTGCGACTCAGCATGTTTGTGTTACCGGAACTGAAAGTGAGTGAGTTTATTTTTTTAATCAAATCTGTGGTATTAGAGAAGTCTTTCTATTTTATTTCACCAGGTATGTAAAAAAGAACAAACACCTAGTACCATTTCCTAGAACTTGCATAACCTTTTAAAGGCTAAACTGTTTATAATTTGGACGTTGTTTATCAGAAGTCTCAGAAGAATCAGTTTCACTTCTATAAATAATGTGGAACAATTTTTAAAAATTTGTTTGAAAAGGGAGGTAATGTACTTTCTAGAGGAATGAGCCCCAGAAGTTTCCTGTCCTGAAGGTAAACGTGAATTAGGAGTAGGGAACAGTTTGTGGTGGGTTATCAGGCCATTTGTGTTAACTTTTTTTTTTCTTTTTAGGTATAGTACTCTGCTCTGTGCTCAGTACTTATTTAACTATTATAATAACTTCCAGGAACATTGGTTCCTAAATGAAATCTCCACCTATTTGTTAACGAAGAGGTCCGCCATTCAATCTCTAACTGTATCGCTTAACAAGTAATGATTGGGTTTCCCCTGTGATCATTTGTGTGAAAATCTTTTTGATATTGATTTGATATTGAAGTGCTCCATTGTATAATGAATCTTGTGAAGTATAATTTTCAGTTCATGCAAGGGAAAATTGGCACATAGGTTGAAAACAAGAGCCTAGAACTTCTTTTTCTTCTTTGAAGGGCCCTGTCTTGCAGGGAAGGAAGAAATCAGCAGGGGACTGTGTATGAGTTTAATATAACTTAATTCTGTTGATTTCCTTAGTCTTGTGGAAGTATTTAATTCTGCAGACTTGTTTTAAAATTATAAAAACCGGGGTGCCTGGGTGGCTCAGTTAGTTAAGCATCCGACTCTTGATTTAGGCTCAGGTCATGATGTCAAGGTTGTGGGAGCAAGCCGGGCTCTGCGCTCAGCAGGGAATATGCTTGAGATTCTCTCCCTCTCCCTCTGCCCCTCCCCCGCCCAGCATGTATGCGAAGGCATGCTTTCTCTCTCTCTCAAATAATAAATCTTTAAAGAATATATAAAAACAATGTTTGCAAGAGAAAAAATTACCATCTCATTTTCTTTGCACACTTCTTAGAGCCAACCTTGTATAGTGGTTTGAGGGGTCAATGAAACCTTTGTAATGCTTGACACTTAGGACTTTATAAATGTTTGCCATTGTTATTGTTGTTTTAATTCCCTATTAATTTTTTCATTTGCATAATAATCACTAACCTTCCTTAAGTGCTTTAGAATGGATGAAGTGCTGATGTCATTTATTTAGTGATCCTCATTTTACAAATGCCAACTAGGAGAAAGGCCAAAGCCACATCTCCGTCTGAGGTGATAGGGGTGGGGGGGGGGATGGTGATGGAGGAAGAAAGGCTTGACCCTTGTTTTGAACACAAATAGACTAATGAGGGGAGGGAGGGAAGGTGGGGAAATATATATGTAGATTTGTGGGGGGAAAAAAGAGAGAGTTTTCTAAATTCTAGAATTGGGGTTCTTGGTCTTACTTTCCTCTGAAATTCTAATTTGTATCTTTTTAATTTTTTAGAGACTTTTTCTAAGTGGAGTGACCTCAGCAGGCCCCTGGGGCTCAGGGGTAGAAACTTGAGGTGTTCTGTGCAGGGCTGCCCAGAGATTTCTCACCCGCAGGCCTAACGAAATCAAGTAGTGGGTTGAATCAGGCCCGGGGGCTGAAATGTTCCTTCCTCCATCTGGGGACTTTCCAAAGGATTTACATTAGCTTTATCTAAATGGAGAAAAAATTAGCTTGGAGTTTTCTCTCAGAAACAAGGGATTATTTGTAAACTTTTCTCAGCACAGCCAGCCCTGAGGTTCACAAGTGCTGTGGTTTGGGTAGCAATATCAGAGAATTAACTGGTTTTCCTTTACCATGCTTATGTATAAAACGGACTCTCTCTGAGAAATGGGGGTAGTTAAGGAAAAGAGAGGACACAGAACAAAGTGAAGAAAGTTAAAATTTATTTAGCACATAGGGTGAAGCAGGCAGCACATTGTACACATTTTTTTTTTTACCTTGTACACGTTTTGTATACCTTCTTAGCTTAGCTTTAGTATCAGTGGCCTATTGAGTAGGTAGCAGAAAACCGCACTGTCATTTGGTTTAATCTGAACAGCGGTGACCACTAATTTTCATAAGTCCCTTTATTTGCTTCTAGCCAGGGCCAGAAATTAGACGTTAGAACAGGGGTCTTCCACTGAGATCCCAGTAGGCTGATTAGAAGAGAGGACGAGATGTTGGGATTCGAGTCCTAGCTGGTGATACATAGGCATTTTCAGGAATGTTTATTTAAACCACATTATTTCAGGGGGCCTGTAGAAATAGCTAAGGATTTGGGGTCCTCCCCATCCTTACATCAGGTGATTTACGTATGTGTACTTGCTCATACTGCATCGAGTACATGAATGTTTTCTCCTTGTCTAGATAGAAGCCCCTCAAGGCAGGTGTCATCTCCAATAGTCTGTAATCCCTAGCAGAGGATCAAATATAGCAGTGTCAGAATTTTATCATTTGATGACTTATTTCGTTCTCTGCTTACATAAAAAGATCTTAATACCATATTGAGGCCATAGCACATTTTCATAAGCTTTCGGCGTTCACAGAATCAATGACAGTTCGAATTTAGAAGTAGGAGCTTGGATCTTTTATGTATAACTCATGTGACCGTTATTAAATCAATTACAATATAAATTCTTACTCCTATTTATATGAGTTATAAGAATAATCGGCAAAAAATGCCATATGTCCTACCACTTTGAATTTCTTTAAAAACTCTCGAGTGCTAACTTAAAAAAAAAAAAGAGTTCTTAGCAGTTATGATTAAAAATGATGATAAATGAATTCTGTTAAGGTTTTTTAAATTAATTGAGTGGATGCCCTTGATAAGGTGTTCAATTATCCTGGGAATTCACATAATAAAATGCAGTAGCTCGCACTGAGATTAGTTTGACACAATTGTCATTAACAACGCCTCCTTAGCACCTGGTGCCTCACCTGGCAGCTGAGCCTTCAAGCAGGGGATGTGGCATTGGGGTGCAGACCGTTAGGAATAACAATGGTGAATTAATCTTTCATTAGTTGGTAGGTAGCAAGATATTACAGTCTTTTCCATTCAATTCTCACCCTTTGAAATCTGGGCATTTACTTGGGATGAAAGAGGTTCCACAGAAATGGGGCTTGAAAACAGTGAAAGAATTGTTTCAGGTTGCCCAGCAAAGATGGCCTGGCTAGAAGTCTATATATGGGATTCGAGAATCAATTCAGGTCCCGGGCCCACCTCCTTCCCCCCAGGCTGGCTAGTCTGTGCCAGCTCCCTCCATCTCTCCTCGACCCTGCCTCTGTTTGCTGCTGTCCCTTCATGTGGCAGGAAAAGTCTGTTGATTCAGCAGTTAGACCTGGTCAGAAACAAACGTCGCAGGAAGTAGGGCATTCTTCGGTATGGAAGGTTCCAGCAGAGACTGCATGATCTCTTCTCAGGTATGTTTAAAAGGAGGCTTATTTTCAAGTGGGATGTTGAACTAGATTACTTCAAATTTTCTTTATATTCCTTTTGTCTCAGGAGTCCATTATTTTACCATAAAAACTGGGATTTGGTATGCGCATGTGAATGACTTTAAATTGACACATACATTTTTAATATGGGGGCTTTATATCTTGAGCTAAAACTTGCATATGAGCCCATATGAGCAAACCAAAGCACCAGTCATCTAAATGAACAGGTCATTTTAATACTGGAAAGCATTTTCTACCCGTTGTCTTTATGGCATGGTCAGATAAAATGTCTTTGATTCGTAAAGTGGAAATGTTGATTAATCATTATATTCTTTAAAATGCTGTTGGTAGACAAAAATATTTTATAAAGTGGTGCCCATGAGGGGCAATGAGGAAAGATGGATGCTAAATGTTCATTATTATACACTTAGATGCCAGGTATTCCGCCAAGTGCTGTTTTTAAAAATTTAAGAATGTTTTTTAAAAAAACTCTTCTCTCAAGAAACTAATAGTCTAATGGAGGAGATAAATAAGGCAACAATTATATTTTATTGTGGAGAAATATGATGGAAGTGTCTACCTAATGCTTTGTCAAGCATCTTAACAGAAGGGAAGGTTGGAAAAAGCTTTTTACTGCCAGTGGTTGTGAAACTGACTTTTAAAGGATGAGAAATTAGCAAGATAAGGCATGGGGAAGACCATTCAGAAAGAACAGCCCTGCTTAAAACCGTATTTCTCCCTTCTTGCTTTTTCAGAAAAGAATCCTTTTTTTTTTTTTTTTTTTTTAGAGTCTCTCAGACTCTGGGTTTCTAGAATAGTGATGAAGGAGTACAGAGCTCTTTATTTCCATTTGTCTTTAAGCCTCTGGATTACTCCTGGTTCACAAGCAAAATCAGCTGCCTTGAAGTGGCCGCTTCTGTGAGAGGGCGTGGGGTTTTCAGAATTGGACAGACTGTATGTCACAAACAGGTGTGCAGACACCTGGCTCAGGACCAAGGGCACTCAAAGCCAGACTAGACAAGGGCAATTTTTTCCAGTACTAAGCCTTTTAAAATATTGGGTTTTATTACAAAATAAATGGATGCATAAGGGAGGAAATTCACATGCAGTTGACAAATGTGAGACTTTAAACTTCTTTCATCATGCATCTGGGTTTCGTTCACGGGCCCTTAGGATACACACTTCCTCTTCTTTTTCTGTGATGCTTACTTCGTTGGAAATATTTGAGGAACATCAGGCAGAAAGGTGTCTGCATAGAAAGTCTGCTGGGGTGAGGACTTGAGAACCTCAGGAACAAGGTGGGAGATGGGTGTGTGTGTGTGTTTGTGTGTGTGTGTGTGTGTGTGTGTGTGTGTGCGCGCGCGTGTGTTGACATGTGTATGTACCAGCTCATAGCTATGGGTGCTGAGAGGAGAAGAATGCCATGGAAAAGAATGCTGGCTTTGATGAGTGATGTCTGCCATGTGCGAAATGAGAAGGGAGAGAAGCAAAGCTGGGTCAGAATTTATCCCTTGGGTCTCTCTATTTCTCCTTCCTCAGAAGAGCACCAGTGACCCTGTAGCCAGGAAGGGGTCGGAGAGATGTCACAGTTCTGGTCCTGATTCTTTCTTCCAGGATCCATTCCTTGTGCTGCCATGTCACTGACTGGCTCTTCTATCCCAAGCTGGTTCTTGGCCCTTAATGGCCCATCGCCAACTAATGGCTTATGGATATCAAGGTTGCTATTATAGAGAGTTCTCAGACTTTTTGCAATTCTTCTGAGTTCAGATTTTTATATAAAGAGCCTTCATCAGGGCGCCTGGGTGGCTCAGTGGGTTAAGCCTCTGCCTTCCGCTCAGGTCATGATCTCAGGGTCCTGGGATCGAGCCCCACATCGGGCTCTCTGCTCAGCAGGGAGCCTACTTCCCCCTCTCTCTGCCTGCCTCTCTGCCTACTTGTGATCTCTCTCTCTATCTCTGTCAAATAAATAAATAAAATCTCTTAAAAATAAAAAAAGTAAAGAGCCTTCATCAACTCAATGTTTATCATTCCAACTACTGCTGTTCCTAATCTACGATAATGCCCACACATTTAACAATGGAGTCAGGGGACTTGTTTTCTCCTCTAGCATGTGCTCTATAGACTTGTTCAGAATAGTGCCTGAACTAGCTTCTTCGTCTGGGTCTAGAAGAATTGTCTCATGCTGGAAAATGGTGGGGGATGACTTTCTAGGGAGAGGGTTCAGTGAGTGCAGATGAATCAATTTGTAAAGCTGGTGTGAGGGGATACGGATAAGTTGTCCCATGTGGTTCTGTGTGTGCGGAGAGCCTCCTGGGAAAACAGGAAGGGTGAGGGAAGGTGGAGAGGGACCGGGGCGGTGAAACACCTCGAGCTATTGGATGCCACACCAAGAACTTTAAGTTTATTCTCTGTTGATAATGGAGAATCATTGGAGGTTTTCTCATCAAGATAGGAGCTCTCTCAGATTGGCAGTAAGTAAACAAGCACTCTGGCAAACATGGAAGTGGGAGTGGGGAGCACCGTGGGGGTGGGAGGTGAGTTAGGGGGCTTCCATGGAAGTCCTGTGAGATGTGGTGAGACCAGAACTGTGGCAGTGAATAGCAAGAGGGGTTGGGATGCAAAGATTTTAGGAAATACAGTGAATAGAACTAGGAGATGAGAAAAACTTAAAAATTATTTCTGTCCCTGGCTTGAACACGTGGGTGCACGGTGATGCTGTTAAGTGAAATGCGGATACAGAAAGAGAGAATCGATGTAAAACACTTTCAGAGATAATAGCACTCCGTTGCAAATGTAATGTATTACTATTAAAATCACATTTCACTGAACTTATCTTTAAGATAACGGTCATCCACAGTATTGATTATACAGAGTAGAGAAACCATTAGGGATCACAAAGCTAGTGCTTTTATAAACACCATACCAAAAGATGCAAACGATAAGCCCTTTTAATTTTTAATTTTTAATTGATGCAGAGAATCTATAATGTCAAGTTCATATGTAAGATGATTAGATTTTACTTTAATTATAGGTCTTACTCTAGTAGCAATTTAGGATATGGAGAAACAGTAACCAGTCCTGATAGAATATAGGTTGATTGTACACCTGTATCCTTATGATATCATTATTTAGCATCCATAAATATTAAGTGAAATTGCTAAGTCTGAGAGAACAAAATAAAGCTTGACAAATTCTAATAGGATGTATCAGAAAGCTCCTTGACTATATATTAACCTATTTGGTAATTTATTAATATTTTTTAAAGATTTTCTTTGTTTGAGAGAGAGCAAGAGAGAGAGAGAGAGAGAGCATGCATGAGCAGGAGGAGAGAGAAAGGGAGAAGCAGGCTCCCCGCTGAGCAGGGAGCTGGATGCTAGTCCATCCCAGGACCCTGGGATCATGACCTGAGATGAAGTCAGACGCTTAGCTGACTGAGCCACCTAAGCGCCCCCTTCCCGGATTTGGTAATTTATTAAAGCAACAGGAGGATTCATTACTTATTTAACTTTTCCCCATGAATATGTTTTTAAATATCATTTTAAACTGTGGTAAAATGCACATAATGTAATATTTATCATAACTATTTTAAAATGTCAGTTTAGTGATAGGAAGTACATTCTCACATTATTGTGCAGCTGTCACTGCCATCCATCTGGAGAACTCACTCAATCCATTAAACAATAGCTCCCCATTCTCCCCACCCCCAGTCCCTGGCAACCACCATCCTATTCTCTGTCTATTAATCTGAGTACTATAGGAGGACTCACTACTTTTTCAGCAAGTGAAAACAATATAGTTTTCCTCTAACCTCTAACTGGTTCTCTGTTGGCTCCCATGTAACTGACTCATTGTCGGAATAACTTTTAAAAGGATTTAAAGCGGCACAGTGCAGTGGGCTGGGTAGAAAAGTCGCACTTTGCTGATCCTTGGACAGGTCCTTCACAGGCTGCCCCGTTCATATCAGGAGCTAACCAGCTGTCTCCTGTGAGCATAGTATCTGGAGTTACTTTCGGTTCGAATCGTGGGCTGTCATTTCCTAATTGTGTGATGTTGGACAAGTTGATTGAATTTTGAGAGTCTGTTTCTTTATCTGTAAATCAGTAGAACTTTCCTTAGAGTGTTGTTGTGAGGCTTCAATTTGTTATTCTCTAAGAAAGCATTTAGAACAGAGGCAGGTTTACCATAGCATTTAATCGATGTTAAATACCGTTATTCCTCAGTTGAGCTGTTATTCCTAATGCCTTGCGTTGTCAGTCTGAGCTGACCAGGGAGCACGACTGAACCGTGGTTGATTGTAGAATATTTTAAGACATTGCTGCAGCGTATTTGAAGTCAGCTAGAACTGGAATTGGGAAGTATGGTCATGGTTAGTAAAGTTTACTCTAGGCCTGATGCGTTTCTACAGTTTTGATAATGGAAATATGAAGCATGAAAATTAAGGCCTTAATGGGGCAACTCACAACCCCGAATTACACTGTACATTATTCAAAAAGATTGTGAATCAAAGCATCACGTACTAGAGGGATTGCCCAGATTCCTCTCTATCACAACAGGATCTGGCCTTGAGGTAGACTGTGGCTCCAGGTAGGGATTTTCCTCCTTTTCATTAGCCGAACCCTCCTCCCCTTCCCCCCCCCCCCCCAGGGCATTGTGGAAGAAATAGATTGCTCTAGTTGAAAACTCGAGCTTTTCCCCCATCCCACCCTATCCTTCCATAGTTTCTTTCCCATTCCATATTCACGGACTAAAACAGGGTTGTTCTTTCTCTAAGGATAGAGGTTTTGGCCGTCACTTATTCACAATATTTGCTGATTGACGTGGTGAGACAAGTAAGGATTATATCTGCAACTCTATATTCAGACACCTGATGATAGCAACTCGCTTGTGAATACCTGTTTTTTTTTCTTGTTCGAAAACTTCATGTTCTCTGAAGTCTTAGTCTCCATGTCTCTATGTCTCATATTATGTCTCTATGGCCCATAACAATGCTTGGCACAAAAGGGTGTTCAAAACATTTCTTGAACGAAAGCATACATAAATGAATGAATGAATAGCTGGTTTTGTTTGGTGGAGAACTGGAGGAGATTATGGGGAGACATCCAACAGCAAGAAAGTCTAAGCCCTAAAATCTCCAGGCACTCCATTTAATTCTTCCCTATTGAGAAGGTGTCGCGTCCTTCTTTGTTGCACCTTGCCTATTTTACTTTTGTATTTTTCCATCTTAAAACACTTTTTTAACATAATCAAAAACTCTTCTTTTTCTTCTCATGTAAGTAACAAGGCTACTATCATAAACTCTTTTTTATCCTTCCTCCATCCTGAAGTTGTGTTTAGAAGACCCGGGTGCTTGTGCCTGTGAGAACACCCACGAGTTTTCCTTGATCTTTTGCCCAGACCAGACTCAGTCCTCCATTGCTAAACCAGCCTGTATTCCTGCAGAGGGGCTGGGAGTAAGAGCATCCCACGAGGATGCTGAGATTCTCAAAGCAGCTTTTTTCATGGAGCAAATTAAGGACAAACACAAATCATTGTGGGATTTTGACCTAAATCTTAACCCATTTATTTTCTTAAAATAAATCTCATTTTTTTTCTAGTGCCTTGAAAATGTTTGTAAAAAAGCACTACACTGTAATTGTTGCTTTCTAAATGGAAGACTTAGAAAACTCCAATGGCTAAGTAATTTGTGAACATTTTATGAAGTTTATCTAACAGTTTATAGGGCACGGGCTCTACAAGTTTTGCATTTTTTCCAGTGTCTCACTTTTGTGAAATTACACTCACAATTTCCTTTCTTAAATCACAGGTGCCTTCCTTTTTCAATTTGTTTTAGCTTATCTTGCCAAGTGTATACAGTTACATTTGCTGAGCTGATGTTAGTAGCAGATATTTAAATTAGAATAACATTAATAGATATAATCTGTTAAACATCATCCACCTGTCAGGCTGATTTTGTGATTTAACTTAATGATACCATTTAATCTTTTAAAAATACGGAGATGTAATTTACACACAGAAAAGTAAACAAATCTCGCTTATACTCCTAGGTGGCTGCACATCCATGTAACCACCACCCAGATCAAGAAAGAACATTTCCATGATCTAGGAAGGCTCATTCATACCACTTCTTCCAGTCAATCCTCTATGCCCAGAGGCAACCATTATTCTGCCTTCTATCACCACATAATAGTTCTACCTGTCTTTGAACATACATGAAGGGGAAACTTTTGTATCTAGCTTTTCCCCCTTCTTTTCTTTATTTCCAGTTAACATAGTGTTATGTTAGTTTCAAGTGTACAATATAGTGATTCAGCAATTCCACACCTTTGCTGGTGGTCATCATGAGTGCATGCCTTAATCCCCATCACCTGTTTCTCCCACTTCCCCGCCCCCTCTCCCCTCTGGTAACCATCAGTTTGTTCTGTATAGTTAAGAGTCCAATTTCTTGGTTTGTCTCTCTCTCTCTCTCTCTTTTTTTTTCCCTTTGCTTATTTGTTTTGTTTCTTAAATTCCACACAGGAGTGAGATCCTACGATATTTGTCTATTTCTGACTTATTTTACTTACCATTATATTCTCTATCTCCATCCATGTTGTTACAAATGGCAAGTTTTCATTTGTTTTTATGGCTGAATAATATTCCCGTGTGTGTATGAATAAATGTATACCACAGCTTCTTTATCCATTTATTAATCAATGGACACTTGGGCTGCTTCCATATCTTGGCTATCGTAAATAATCCTGCTATAAACATAAGGTGCATGTATCCCTTTGAATTAGTGTTTTTGTATTTTTGGAGTAAATATCCGGTAGTGCAATTGCTGGAACACAGGGTAGCTCTATTTTTAACTTTCCGAAGAACTCTCATACTGTTTTCCACAGTGGCTGCACCAGTTTGCATTCCCACCAACATTGCAAGAGGATTCCTTTTTCTCCGCATCCTGGCCAGCACTTGTTTTTTGGTGTTTTTTATTTTTAGCCATTCTGACAGGTGCGAGGTGATAGATAACTCATTGTAGTTTTGATTGGCATTTCCCTGATGATGCGTGATGTTGAGCATCTTTTCATGTGTTTGGCTTTTTTTTTTTCCTAATAAGATGCTTTTGAGATTCATCCAATGTTATTATGTATATTGAGAGTTTGTTATTTTTTGTATTGTTGTGAAATATTTTTTAATATGAGCATATCACAATTTGTTTATCCATTTCCTCGTTGATGAACATTTGGGTTCGGCCCTTATTTTTTGGCTATGATGAATAAAGCTGCTATGCACATTCTTGAACATATTATTTTGTGGACCTATAGAAATATTTCTCTTAATTATGTGCTTAGAAGTATAATGAAAAGGCATAGGGTAGGCCTTTTTTAGTTTTACTAGGAACACCTGAACAGTTTTCCAAAGTAGTGGTATCTTTGTGCTCCTGTCAACAATATATAAAAGTGAAGTTTTCCACATCCTCATCATTACTTGTTATTCTCAGACTCCTTTATTTCAGACATTCTGGTGGATGGGTCATGGAATCTCCTTGTGTTTTTTTTCCCACTGAAATGTATCAAGATGTAACTTAGATATAATAAAAGACACCCATGTTAAGGGTATAGGTTGATGGGTTTCCAAAAATGTATAGAACTGTGTAACTACCACCCCAATCCATTATTAGGTATAAATATTCCATCTGTAATTGCCAATTAGGTCAAGTTAATAAATAATGTTTTTCATATCTTCTGTATCAACTGGAGTTCTGCAGAGAAGTCAATCCTAATGCATCTGTTGTATGGCTCTGGAATGGTGCTAGTTATATACCATCTTTGGAAAACTTGAAAAAAATAGTTATTCAAATCACGTTTTAGGTGCTTAAATTTTTTTTGTACAACTCTAGCTCAGGAAGGCTGTTCTATACCTTAGTGTTTTTTGTCTACTTATTTTAACTGTTTCTGAAAGAGGGATTTTTAAGTCTCCAATGATAGTTGATTTTTCTATTTATCCTGTTAGTTTTTTTCAATCTTTGCTTTATAGAATTGAAGCTCTGTTATTAGTTGCATATACGTTTATGAATGTTATGTCTTTCTGATAATTGTCCTTCAAATAATTGTAAAACTATGCTAATACTCCTTATTTTAAAGTGTTCCTCATCTTGCTTTCTTATGCTTATTGTTTACATATATATCTTTGTCTACTCCTCAACTTTGTCTATCTAAATCTTTATAAAGCATATCTCTTATAGCCCACATACTTTTGAGTCTTGCTGTTTTATTCAGTCTAAAAATCCCTCCTTTTTCCCCTTCAATTTTATTTTTATTTTTAAATTAATTAATTTTAATTGAAATATAATTGACATAAAATGTTACATTAGTTTGATCTACAACATAGTGAGTTGACAAGTTTATATGTTATGCTGTGCTTCCCATGAGTGTAGTTACCATCTGCCCCCATGCAATGCTATTACTGACAATTCTTTATAGATGGAGTGTCTAGATGCTTACATTTATATTATTGATACTCATATTTATTGATATGACTGGGCTTAAGTCTACCTTTTTATTGTTTTCTTTGGTCCCATCTGGTTTTTGTTCCTGTTACTTTGTTTCTTTCTTTTGAGTTGATCAAAAATGTATTACTATCCGGGCGCCTGGGTGGCTCATTTGGGGAAGCATTGCCTTTGGCTCAGGTCATGATCCCAAGGTCCTGGGATGGAGCTCCGCACTGAGCTCCCTGCTCAGTGAGAAGTCTGCTTTTCCCTCTGCCTCTGCTACTCCCTCTGCTTGTGCTCTCGCTCTCTTTGTCAAGTAAATACAGTTAAAAAAATTATTACTATCAACTTTATTTCTTCTGTTGTCTTTTTTAGCTATTATTTTTAATGGTTGCTATATAGCTAATGTCCTTAATTTATCAAATTCTACTTGGGATGGAAATTTAGCATTTTTAACCCCTTAATCTTCACATTTGCTCTATGAAGTATGTGTTATTATCCTGACTTTATAGACAGATGAGGAATCATGCCCAAAGAGGGTATATAGGTTGTTGAAAGTGATGGATGGGAAGAGGTGGAAGAAAGATAGCATCTAAAGAATGTGAGGTGCTTAAACGGTCCTGATGATATTCAGTGGTTCTCTCCATATAGTCATTGCTTCTGCAGTTTACCTTCATGAATAACACCAAACAAATATTTGTGCTAAGGACTTAGTGAAAGTTCTGCTTGATTTGTCATCAAATGCTTCTCATGAAAGAAACGGACATCTTGAGGCTACAAGATTGGATGCTTTCTCATTGAGAAATTTCTTTAATCACGTGGAAATAGGATTGATATGTTTCCCCAAGAAAGCAAGTCCCTGGAAGAGGAATAACAGAGGGGAAAATAGTGAATATTTTAAAGTTTGGAGTTGGAAGAATATTTTAGTTTTGCATTTATTATGAGAATGAAAGGCTGAGGTGATATAAAGTTTAAGGTAGCCAGCATGTATTGATCATGTACTGTGTAGTAAGTGCTTTTCAAATATCATCACATTTTTTTCTCTTTATTTCTTTGCGTATGTTGACCAACATTTTCCTGTTTCCTCCACCACCTAGCTTCTGGTATCTACCCTTCTACTCTCTGTTTCTGTGAGTTCAACTTTTTTAGATTCCACACAGAAGTGAGATCATAAAGTACTTATCTTTCTGTATCTGGCTTAATTCACTTAGCATACTGTCCTCCAGGTTCATTCATATTGCCACAAATGGCAGGATTTTCTTAAATCTTAAGATTTAAGAAATCCTAAGGCTGAGTCATATTCCATTATCTACATGTATATTCATATATATATATATTCCATTATACATATAATATATGTATTCATTTATCTATTGACAAACAAAGCTCATTTACATATCTTGGCTTCTGTGAATAATGTTGTAATGAGCATAGAGGTGCAGATACATCTATGATATATTTTCTTTAGATATGTACCTGGAAGTGGGACTGCTGGATCCAAATATTAACAGCCATATGTGGTAGGTACATTTTTATCTCTAGTTTGCAGGTGAGGAAATTAAGGCATGGAAAGGATATGATGTGCCCGAGATCACACACCTGGAAAAAGAGAAAACTAGTCAGGTCAATTTGAAAATCTGTGTTCTTAACCACCATTAAATTGAAGGTAGAGAGGAGAGAGTGGTTTTCTGTCTACAGCTCTTCTGGACTCTATTTCATGTAGGCCTTACAACAACTTTCTGAAGTTGATAAATGCAGTTATTTTAATGATGGGGAAATGGAGACAGTGGTTAGATGACCTCACCAACATCCAGTATTGCTTTGCCTGAGTCCAGGATTCCTCCCAGTCATCAGGATGGGTCTGTGCTGGGATGGAATAGAAGCAGAAGAGGCAGGACCGGGCCAAATGATGAGCAGAGCACACAGTGGGTTGTGAAGGTTAAAAATGGAAGAATTTGACAATGATTCTGGAGACCTATTTTGAAAAATTTGGGAGAACAACAATAAGAGAGAAGGCAAAAGGTGGAAAGAAAGTTTAATTATAGAACACAAAGAAATCAGGTAATCTTAGAACCTAGGAAAGGCCAAGTTTACAATGCAGAAGAGATCTAATTAAATTTTTTTTCCTGCATGTTTAACACCAAAAACAGATTTTTCAATTATTCTCTATATGAATGAGAATTCTGCAAAGGAAATTCTAAAATTAATTATATGTATTAGACAGAGAAAAAGCTGAGTTTTCCCTGTGGATGAAGCTGAATTTATTGAATTTTTAGCCTTAATTTATAGAAAAAATTTCCTGCTTCACAGTTGAAGTTAGTAAAGGTTTAAATCACTGTTGATATATTTCTATTGATTGTCTTATGAGTATATAGACTCATACTTTGCAAAACCGCAACACATTTTGCTAATGGCCTGAACTTTTTCTTTTTAAACCTCTCAAATCAAAGTAAAATAAGTGTTTTAGAGAGTGCCAAAGGACAGCAGCCCAACAATTAACTTTGGTTCGTCAGTAGAATGGATTTAGTGGAGGGAGGAAGATTACCAACTCTTTATATTTTTCTAGGCTGTTTGACAGGTTACAATAAGCAGGCATTATGTTGAAATAGCAATAATTATAATAATAATGAAAGGAAATCATAACGTATTTTATGAGCTAAAGCTAAAGACAAGCTAATGTGCATTTTGAACTTCTGAGAGGAAAAACAGGATTCCTGTCATCAGAGAGTATTTTTTTTTAAGATTTTATTTATTTATTTGCAAGAGAGAGAGAGCACAAGCAGAGGGAGGGGCAGAGGGAGAAGGAGAAGCAGACTCCTCGCTGAGCAGAGAGCCTAGGAGGGGCTTGAGTCTAGGACCTGAGCTGAAGGCAAACGCATAACTGACTGAGCCACCCAGGTACCCCCAGAAAGTATTTTTGTAATAATTGATATATTGAATTTCGATTTCTAATATAAACTGAGTTATATCTGCATATGTTTGTTAAGAACATGAAAAAAAATAGTAGAAAGCAAAAAAAAAATTAAATATTATCCATTCAAATGAATTCACTTGGTAATCCAATTTTATTGATCATTTTCAGTCTTTCTCTTTGATTCATAATGAGGAATGTCAATGAGAAATCTGAAAGATTTTGCTAGTAAAATAGTCTGGAAACTACTTTTCTTTATTTTTGTCTGATGCTGTCTCTGTATTAAAGCTTTATAATAAACATTGGGATTCACCTTTACTTACTACATCCAAGTCCTTTTCCCTTTACAATCCAGCTTCCACTTTTATCTTCTCTTCCTCCCCAACACAGGCCTTCTGCCCTGGATAATCTGGCCTTCTTGCCTTCCCTCAGTGAAGCATTTTAGCCTTCCTGCCTCCACCCCTTGGTTCACATACTTTTTCTGTCTGGGTTATCATCTCTTCTGTTTTTTCTACTAGTCACAAATTGTAACAGGTCCACAGATGAGAAGAAGAGACTACATCTCTGGACACCATGAGTTATGAAGAAGAGTTGTGAGAACTGACAAAATTAGGTATATGACCTAGGAAGGCCCTTAATGCCCCTGAACCGTAATTAATCACTCTGTAGAATGGAGACAAGAATAGGACCTACCTCTTATGATTAATAAGGACCTTGAGGTGGGGGAGATTATCCTGGATTATCCAGATGGGCCCAGTGTAATTACAAGGGGCCTCATAAGAGAAGGACATGAGGGTGAGAGTCAGAAAAGGAGATGTGATTACAGCAGCAGAGGGTAGAGGGATGGCAGGAAGGGATCGAGGCAAGGAAATTATTCTCCCCCAGAACCTCCAGAAAGAACGCAATCCTGATGACAACTTGATTTCAGCCCAGACTTCTGATTGGCATAAATATAGGCTAATAAACATGTGTTGTTTTAAGCCCCTTACGCTTGTGGTGATTTGTTATCGCATTGATAGGAAATGAACACAATGCTATACTTAATTTTATCATCATCATTATCATAGTTATTAAACCTAGAAAAAAGAAACCTTAGGACATGATCAGAGTCTTAATACAGTTAATGAATTTTCATATGGGAGAGTGATCCTGTGTGGTCCAGGGGGCAGAACCAAGGTCAATGGTTGGAAGTTCTAAGGAAAGACATTTTGAGGTGATTTTAAAAAAATGACGTCCTGAAAGTACAATAAAAATAAATTACTGGTCTATCGGAGTTGTTGAGGCAGCCACAGGATAACCTCTTACGGAGTAAGTTGTACATGCACCCTGTAGAGTCAGACAAAATTTCAGTCTTTGAACCTAGTTTGCATGCCTTTCCCTTTGGTGTGTTTTCATTGTCATGCCAGCAAAAGGAATCGCTTATGCACATTCTCTCTCTCTGCTTTATTCCCATTGCTCTTGGATGTCTCACTTCCATGGTATTTATCACATAGACCTTATATTGAATATTTAGATTCCAGGACTCTTGAGGACCTGGGCAGGGTCTTGCATAACTTGGTAATTTACACATTGGCTCGGCAAGGTTTCTTGAACTCACCAAAAATATGTTGAAGGAGAGATTAAATTCATCACAGTTCGAGTGTGTAAAATATCCAAATTTCCGTTCATCTTCCTTTGAGTTGGTTCACGGAATTAGACTATTTCTGCAGTTATCTTAAGGTTGATTCAAATTTTTATTTTAATGACGTTATGAAACCCAGGGTATGTGGGTAATACCTGTTGACAGGAATGCCTATTTCTCTGCCTTCAAAACTATAAGATAATTAGCTTTGTCTTAAGACCCTACGTTTGTGGGCTTCCTGTAATTGAATGTTTTCCACTTATCTTTTATATGATTTGCCTGTAGGATTTTTGAAATTTGTGCGGTCTCCTGGAAACTTGAATTCTCTTCCTGATCTGTACCAACTTTAAACCCTGGCCAGTGGGAACCCCAACCTGAATCTTGCTCTTAAGAAGACTCTGTGGATCACAAACACTAAGACACAAAGACTTAAAAAAAAACAAAACCAAAAACCCTCTTCTGTCTTGTAAAATTCATTTTTTTCCAAGTTCAATAACCAGTTGAGCAAATGAGGGGAGTGCTTGAGCCTTTGGCCCAGGCATGGGCTTGGAAGTGAGATTGCCAGAAGTCCACAAGGAAGGAGGAGAAAATGAGAGCTTTCGTCCGAGATCGCAGAGGGTGCTCGTGTAGTCGGAGTGCCCCAGGTACCTGTACTTCTGCTCTCTGCTCACGCAGTGTCCTGTTGGGAGGCACCCGCGTCTGGGAATTGAGGCTTGCAGGAGAAGCGTGGTTCTGGGAGTCCTTTCCGGGTTCGGGGAGGCTCAGCTTCCATCCCACCCCCGCATTTTCATGCCTTTGTTCAGTCTTGGAAGGAGCCGGGCTGACTTGCTAGCAGCGGCTCCTTAGCCTCTGGCTCTTGGGGCCCAGGAGAGAATGTGGCCTGGGGAGAGGCGCAGTTTGATTTATTGCTTTTATATATTAAATTTGTGCTGTGAGCCTCTATTTGTACTCTTGCCTCAGGCCCAGCATATGTTAGGGGAGGATCTCCTCCTGACTCTGTCAGTTTCTAACTTTTTTCCTGGACTTAAAGTTTAAGTAATTTTTAAAAAAATAAAAATGAAGATCATATCTTTGCTGAGAGAGGAACACAGAATGGATTTTGGCCTAGTTTGTTCACTGTTACATCCTATGTCTGCCGTGGTGCCTGGTGCACAGTGAGTGCTCAACACATTTTTGGTGAGTAAAACTATGAAATTATTATTTTCTTTTTTAGAGAAACAGTTTTATTGAGGTATAATTGAGGTATAATTGGCATATAATAAACTGCACATATTTAAAGGGTATGTTGAATATAACACATATATAAATCTGTGTAACCAACCGTCACACTAATCAAAATAATGAATATTCCCACACCCAAAAAAGTTTTTGGTGCCCCTTTGTAATCCACCTTCCCACTCCTACCCCCCAGTCAGCCCACTGTTAATAGGTTTGTGTTTTATCTACTGAGAACCATTTGAATTGTGTCCGTTTTGGGCTGCTACACAAAGTTGCTGGGAAGGTTATGTACAAGTCTTCCTGGGGACACATACTTTCATTTCTCTTGGATAGATACCTGGGAGTAGAATGGCTGGATCATAAGGTAGGTATAGGTTTAAGTTTGTAAGAAACTGCCAGAGTTTTTTAGAAAGTGCTTGTACGGGGCTTTGGTGGTTCAGTCGGTTAAGCGTCTGCCCCGGGCTTGGGTCATGATCCCAGGGTCGTTGGATGAGTCCAGCATTGGGCTCCCTGGTCAGCGGGGAGCCCGCTTTTCTCTGATTTTGCCTGCTTCTCCCCCTGCTTGTGCTCTCTTTCTTTCTCTCTCTCCCAAATAAATAAAATCTTTTTTTAAAAAGGTAAAATAAAAAAGTGCTTGTACTATTTTCCCTTCCCATTACCATTATATGAGAGTTCCAGTTCCTTTATATCCTCACTGACATTTGATACTCTCAGTCTTTTCAATTTTGGCCATTCTGATAGGTGTATAGTGCTATTTCATTGCACTTTTCACTTGAATTTCCCTAATGACTCAGGATGTTGAGGAACTTTTTTGTTCATATTTGCCATCCATACACCTTTTTTGGTGGAGTATCTGTTCAAATCTTTTGCTCAAGTTAGGTTTTTATCTCATTGAATTTTGAAGGTACTTTACATATTCTGCACACAGATCCTTTATCAGATACGATTTACAAATGTTTTCTCTCAGTCTGTGACTTGTCTTTGCATTCTCTTGACAGTCTCTTTGAAGAGCAGAAGACTTATTTTTTTATAAATCCTATTAATTAACTGTTACAGATTGCTGTCTTTTATAGATTTTCATCTTATATGTAAGAAATCTTTGCCTAACTCAAGGTTGCAAAGGTTTTCTTCTATTTTTTTCTAGAACTTTTATAATTTCATATTTTGCATTTTGGTCTAAAGTCTATTTTGAGTTAATTTTGTATATGATGTGAAATATGAATAGAAGTGTTTACTTTCCTTCCTCCCTTCCTCCCTTCCTTCCTTCCTTCCTTCCTTCCTTCCTTCCTTCCTTCCTTCCAGCAGTAGATATCCAGGTTTTTTTGGCAGTATTCATGGAAAGACACTTCTTTCTCTGAACTGCCTTTGTTGAAATAAGTTGTACATGAACCCTCTTGCGTTGTTGCTGGGAATGCAAACTGGTGCAGCCACTGTGGAAAACAGTATGGATGTTCTCAGAAAGTTAAAAATAGAACTATCCTGTGATCCAGCAGTCACACTACTGGGTATTTACCTAAAGAATACAAAAATACTAATTCAAAAGGCTACATGCACCCCAATGTTTGTAACAGCATTATCTACAACAGCCAAATTATGGAAGCAGCCTAAGTGTCCATTGATTGATGAATGGATAAAGAAGATGTGGTACACACACACTGGAATATTATTCAGCCATAAAAAAGAATGAAAGCTAGGGGTGCCTGGGTGCCTCAGTGGGTTAAAGCCTCTGCCTTCAGCTCGGGTTATGATCTCAGGGTCCTGGGATCGAGCCCCACATTGGGCTCTCTGCTTAGCGGGGAGCCTGCTTCCCCTTCTCTTTCTGCCTGCCTCCCTTCCTACTCATGATCTCTTTCTCTCTCTCTGTCAAATAAATAAGTTCTTAAAAAAAAAAAAATGAAAGCTTGCCATTTGCAATGACATGGATGGAGCTAGAGAGTATACCGCTAAGTAAAATAAGTCAGTCAGAGAAAGACAAATACCATATGATTTCACTCATATGTGGAATTTAAACAAAATAAACAAGCAAAGGAAAAAGAGAGACAAATCAAGAAACAGACTCTTTTTTTTTAGATTAATATATAATGTATTATTTACATCAGGGGTACATGTCTGTGAATCATCAGGCTTACACAATTCATAGCACTCACCATAGCACATACCCTTCCCGGTGTCCATCACCCAGCCACCCTATCCCTACCTCTCTACCCCCCAGCAACCCTCGGGTTGTTGCCTGAGATTAAGAGTCTCTTATGGTTTGTCCCCCTCCCAATCCCATCTTGAAGAAACAGACTCTTAACGATAGAGAATAAACTGGTGGTGACCAGAGGGGAAGTGGGTGGGGGATGGTTGAATTAGGAGATGGGGATTAAGGAGTGCATGTGTTGATGTATTGTGAGGCGCACCGGGTGTTGTATGAAGTGTTGAATCACTATATTGTACACCTGAAACTAATATTACACTGTATGTTAACTCTGCTGGAATTAAAATTAAAAGCAAAAAAAAAAAAAGAAGTAGTTCATGTAAGTGTGGGGTCTGTTTCTGGACCCTATTCTGTTCTATTGGTCCATTTAAGCTAATACTACACTCTCTGGGTTATTATAGCTTTACAATATGTTTTGAAATTAGGTAGTGTTTGTCCTCCAACTTGGTGTTCATGATTTTTAAGAGAAATGATTTTTAAGTCAAAGGAAAATTCTCAAGGATCATTTAGAAGAATCTTGGAATGTTTTAGAACTAGCATTTGCTTTGGGGAGCAGATATGTCTCTGTGACCTGTGACATTTCTTAATGTTTGTGCTCTGAGAAAAATGGAAGTTACCATATTATTTACTAGAGCCTGTACAGTCTCTAAAGCTAATGTATAAATCACGTCATTAAATTTTAACTATTATTTAATGTTTTCCTACTGTTAAAAACTTTACATTACTACTTTTAATATTTGCCAACCATGAGATAGTCAATATTTACTCTATTCTTTTTCATTCTCTCTGTACCCCTTAGATTTATATCACCCATAGGAATCCATGTGGATATAAATGTCTCATTTTCAGATAAATTTCTGCATTATGAGCCATTTCTCTAAGTTTGTAAGCTCTGCGTCCTGGAAAATATTTGTTCAAGCTTCAGTTTGGCAGTTGCCCAGATGTGTCTTGTCATTTATTTTTCTCCTGAGGCCCTTTGTCGTATTTTCTTCCAGACATGGTCTGGATACCATAAAGATGCTTCCTGATGGGGAATCATTTTAGAGTGCAGTCTTGACTTGCTTTGCATAGTTTTTTTCTTGACTACCTGTGCTCTAGGGGAATGAGGGGAAAAGTGACAAGGTGGATTCAATGACTTTTCCTACGTAAACGAGAAAAGATAAATACGTTGTCTATGATTTATTATAGATAATTATAAGTAATTATAAAGTGAAGTGCAAATATAATTATTTTTATCTTTATAAAAGATAACAATCTCTTCATCTTTATAAAAATATAGATATCATTACTTGTATTCATAGGTAAATGTACTGACCCTTCTCTGATCCTTACAACCCTAATTTCAGATTACAATTTTTCCTGTCTCTGCTCATCAGGTTCTTGGCATGAACTGTGACTCTCAGAATCCTGAGGTCTTGAGTCTAAATCAGATTTGCCCGAGTGCAGGGAGATCGTCAGTGTGATGCTAGGGAAATGCTGCCTCCAAAGGCTTCCTCTAGAGGGGTCGTCTCCTGTGCCCCAGAGGGTGAGAGGGGAACAGGCAGGGTGTTGGCAGCGTGTCCCTCCTTTCAAGTACAGAGGAAAGCAGTTGCTTTTTTTCTAATCTCAGGAGACTAGCAAAGTAATAATTTAACATTTTTTCTTTTGATTTATAACCTGTAATTTTAACTTTTATCTTTAAACCCATACTCACTGGGCAACTGATCTAAAATACACTGGTATCTTCTTATGAACTTGTCTGGGACACAGAGCTGAGACTTCTAAGTATTGCTTCTGTGTCTTCGACTGTAATTTTCTAATAGTAATAACAATGGTAATAGTAGGTAGTAATTATTTAGCCCTTACTACATGCCAGGCACTGTTCTAAGGGACTTACATATGTTAACTCATTTATTCATTGCAACCACCCCGTGGATGACATCTATTTCTATCCTTATTTTACAGAAAATTGAGGCACAGAGAGGTTAAGCACTTGCTGATGTCATACTGTTAGTTAGGGCAGAGCTGTTATTTAAACATGAGCGATCTGTTTCTTAATTGGGAATGGGCTCTATTCTGTGATTCTAAAGGAGGAGGGGAAGGGAAGAGGGTAACTGATTTACTTAGAGGCACTTGAGCTCTAGGAGGCAGAGCTGGGAGTTGTCCTTGGGTACCTGTCACTCCTCCAGGGTGCTTTTCCACAGTGTTGTCCCTGCTACCCTCCTACGCCTGCCTAGTCTCCTTCCCCTCATTGAGCACTTCCCCTTCTCCCTGCCTGGGCTGGCGAGCTCCCTGAGCTTCGGGGCTTTTGGGGGCAGTGCTGGGGCTGCAGGTATGTGGGCAAAAGGGTCGGGGCGGGGCGCGTCTCTCTCGTAGCTTGCTGTTGGGTCATTTCCTTACAGAGTACATTTGATGAGTCAGCACAGAGCATCTTTAATGCTGGCGCTGAACAAGTTTGGCTCCCGCCACAGTCAGCCTCCCGACGGATGGAGCCGGGGCTGCTTTCCGGCAGGCATCACCCGCATCGATCCAGATTCTCTACAGTGCCTTCTGGAAGGCACTGTAACAGCTGGTGGACAAGAGAGCTGAGCCCACAGAGACGCCCTTCCCCGCTGCTCCCTCTGTGGCTGGCTTGTCTGTGTGACTGTGTTCCCATGGAACTCATTTCAGAATTTACTCTGCTGTCACAAGAAAATCATACTCAAGAGCAAACACGTGCCCCAAACACTTACTGTCTTTCATTGAAGACTCTTAAAGAGCCAGTGCCCGATTATGTACAGTTTGGGTCCTTTGGGTACCGTAGTCCTTAGTGCTATTTGCCAGATGTTTCTGGTTCTCCTCTGGACTTAGCCCCATTCCTTGCAAGTGAGGAATGGCTGTGTGGTTGGCTTTGCCTGCTGGACCGTGAGTGGCAGTGTCATGTGCCTCTTTAAGGTGAAAGCTTCCAGAGCAGTGTGCACTCCGCGATGCTAGCTTTGCCCTGCAGGGTGCAGAGTGTGTGTGTGGGGGGATGCCCTCGGACTGGTTGGGGTGTGAGGACCCCAGAGCACCATGCCCGGCCAGCCTGCCTGCACAAGCCGCAGGAGGAAGACCTCAAACTTTGCTCTTTGCTCCCTCACTTGACTTATGATGTGGACTTTTCATCTTGCAATAATTACAGATTATAAGAAATTTCAAAAATAGTATAGAGAGGTCCCTTGTACCCTTCATCCAGTTTTCCCCAAGGTTTCTATCTTACGTAACTGTAAAATGCTACTTCAAGTCAGTGAGATTTGGAGATTACCTCAGCACTAGCTATTCTGACTAACAGAGATGTTTTCCTTTTTAATCATACATACCTTAATTGCAGAGACATGAAACTCTTTCAGACTCATCATATCTTGATTTCCCCTCTTTAATCAAACAGAATGCTTTTTTCCCCCTTTGTTATAGTCACTCATCTATATTTTTATTCTTTTTCAGATCACAGGCTCCCTAAAAGAGTACATCTGATTAGTCTTTGAATACCTCCCAATACGGTAGTATGTGTTGTATACTCTAAAATATTTATTAGTCAGTGAGTGCTGGATTGCTATGTAGGTGCCAGCTTCTTAGGTAGAGAGAATGGGAAATAAGAAGCTCATCTGGGGACCTAAAACGTGCTAAATATCCTGAAATCCATCATTATCCAGCCGCTTCAATATTGAGCTGTGAGATCAACCGGAGATGGGGTGAGAAAGCCTAGGACGTTGCATAATACATTATTTGGCAGAAGTGGGGCTGGCAGAGAAGGCACTTATCATACAGCTTTACTTCATTAGGCATAGAATTCTGCCTTGCACCATTTATAGGCCACCTTTGTTCCTTACTGCCTATCGCTTTTTAAATGCTTTAGAAACTTTATCTGTGAATGTCTTTTTATAGTCAGGATTTTCATACTGAAATCATGATAACTCCCCCTCCCGTACTATTCGATTTTCTTTAACCATCTACCTCTGTGCTATGGGGAGCCAAAAATCACACTGTCAGTTGCAGCCAGCAGTGCATTTCCCTCTAGCAGAGGGCCTAGCAGGGAGGAGCTGGCTGGGTGTCACATGACAGAGGACCCTTCCTTAGTGGCATCGGAAGCAAGCCATTGCCTGAGACAAAAACTGGGACACGTTTGGACCACTGGTGTGTGGTTTTAAGGCAGTTTGCAATTCCTGTGCTGCTGGTATGCAAATGGAGGCTCAGCGGCCCTCCCTGCGGGGCCACATAATACCTGCTCATCCTCACCAATCTCTTCTTTCAGGCCTCTGTCGTCTTCCGTCTGTGTTCCTATCTAGTGTCTTCCGCAATCCTCTTAAGGTGGGCTTTGTCCAGCCCAGAAATGAGCACAGCTCTCTAGGGAGAGTCAGGCTAGTCGGAACATAATCCCTGGCTTCTGTTGAAGTATTACAGCTGGCCTCTCTCTCCCACCCTCCCTCCCTCTCTCCCTCCCTCTCTCCTTCCCTCTTCTCTTTGGTGTCCCCCCTCCCCATTCTAAGGATATACTTAACCCAATACTTCAATACTGAGAAAATGATTCCTCATGGTGTAGACTTGATCACAGGTGTTTAATTCTTTAGCTCTCCTTTAGAATAAAAACTAAGGACAATTGCTTGAAGGTCTTTCTTCAGGAAATAAGGGCAAAGACACACAGAAAAAAGTGTCTGTGTCAGGAGAGATGATTCTGAATGGTCGCTGAAGATGTAAGGTTGCATTTGCCAAGCTACATTCCAGCGTGAGGTGAACAAAAGCAAGCAAGCCTCCCCTGAACACATTTCCTGGGAGGTAAATAGGGTGAGAACTTATTTTGGTCCTGCATGGCCCATTAAACATGGAAGTGCCCTGTCCATTTGCTTGCATGGGAGAACTTAAAGTAGGTACCTGAGATGAGTAGGAACAAATCATATATACAGGCTGCTGGGAGTACGTCTTCACAAGTATCTGAAGTCAAAACACTTGCCTCAAACAAAATTATATCCAGAAAGGATATAAGAAGTTTGACTACAGGGCGAGGGAGAGAAGAACATCGTAGGTATCAGGCAAGGCTATTACAGGTCACGCAGTTGGCTGACCCCAGCCTTTTGTTGAAAGCCAGGTAGAAACTGGTTTGGGAAGGTTGAGCTTATTATTTGTGAAGAATAGGCAATGACTGAGTCTTTCTCGGGGGGTGAGGCTGTCTGATTTATTTGCAGTTTCAGCCGAATAGTCCTTGGAGCTGATGTAAAGAGTATGGAGTCTATTGTTTTCTCAATAATGTTTCCATGACTAGTTGCTAGGGTTGGGGATGCAGTGACTGTGGGCTGGTGAGTGACTGGGTGGGCAAAATAAAATGGTCTGCCCAGGTTGCCATGGCAGCCAGCAGGAGGGCAAGTCCAGTGAGAAAATGAACCCAAATGATACGACGAAGAAGAGCCCACTAAGAATCACAGGTCCTTGTTGGCTTTAGATTTCTTTAGTGCCCCCAGACCTTCCTCTGGTTGGATGCTTTTGCCATCCAGATACCAGCTGGGATGCCACTTCTGCAGAGAGGCCCTCCTTGACTAAATGCCATGCTCAACGTCCCATTGCTTCCTGCCAGTCAAGTCTGTGAATTTTCTTCTTTGTACTCTTCATTGCCTGATGTTGTGTTTTCGCTTATTTACTTGTTGTCACTAGAATGTAATAACCATGAAATCAGGCGCTTGTCCTTCCTCCATGAGATCTATTGTCAGAGCCTTGTATAGATCCTAGCACAGAGTAGGAGCTCAGTAAACATTTGCTAGATGAAAAGCCATGTACTGCTTGTGGGGAAACCCTGTATTATTCATCTCTGAGTTTGAAATTTCTGGCTCCAGAACATTTCCTGAGCAAATGTAAGCTCCTGTGAAGCAGGGAGATTATTCCTGTGACCTTTGTTTTCCTTGTCCCTTACACCCAGGAACCATTTGCCGATGCAAAGTAGAGAAGGAACTCAGGGCTTCCAGTGAGCTGCTCAAAATTATGGTTATATGGCCAGACTGGGATTGGAAGAATGGCAGTCTGAATGCAGAGGGGAAACAGACACAGCTTACTGGACTACAGGACAATAATCACTAATAGTTACGAAGTGCTTACTATGTGCCAGCTACTCTGTTAAGCACTTTATAAACACTGGGTCACTTGATCTTTACAACTGTATAAAGGAGTAAGTTCTAGTGGTGTATCCATTTAGTAGACAAGGAAGCTGAGGCATAGAGAGTTTAAGTAACTTCCTACAGTTCACCAAGTTTTCAATGGTGGAGCCAGTAGTCAGAGGTATGTCATAGGATCATGTTCAGAACTGAGAGGATTTACTTAAAAATGTGGTTTGTGCTCCTAAATATGTTTTTCTTCCTCCCTCTTCTTTCTCTTTCACTCTTCTTGTTGCTGCTTTTCTGATCCCTTGATATTATGGTTTCATGCTTTTCTACCAACTTCTCTCTTTTATTTGTCTGGTGGGGAAGTAGAAATGTACTATAGATTTAGTAGTTCAGGATGTGCAGGTGCACAGAGAAAAGCCAGTGCTGAAGAATGAAGTGTGTGAAATAGGATCCTGGGAATGGGTGCCACAAACTTTTGAGTGCTTCCTTCCATCACGCCTGGAATGAGGGCAGTGAGGTCTGTTCTGAACTCAGCTGCTACATAGCTTTGTGACATAGCGCATGCCACGTAGCCTGTATGGCCTCTGTCTTGTTTTCTTTAAAACCGAGGGTCAGGTGGGGCCTTGAGGTAGATAAACTTGAACGTCTATGGGACTTTAAGAGCACATGATAACTTTGTCCTATGGCCTCCTGTGCTTTGTGTGGACTCCAGGGTCTGAGGAGCGCTGCACTTGTGCAGCTGGAGGCCCGAAGGCCCAGATGCGACCCTGTGGTGTTCTCACACTGCAGGCCGCGGAGCAGACAGCTCCCTTTCAGGCTGATCAGAATTTGAAAAATCAGAAAACACATTGAACGACTTTATTATTATTTTACAGCAACTTACTCGGAGTTAAAGCATTTTCCTGGATATTCCAGGCTTTTGACAGTAGGGGAAGCTAGAAGGAGAGCAAGAGCAATGTTTGCCTAAAACATTTTAGAGCTGGCAAGTGAGGGTCAGAGGTCAGAGAGCCCAGAGGTTGAGTTCAAGAGGGTTACCTAACTTCCTCAATAGAGGGAGTGATTTCCCCCCAAGAGACATTTGGCAATGTCTGCAGAGAATTTTGATTGACATGACTCAGGGGTGCCATTGGCGTCTAGTGGGTAGAAGCCAGGGATGTTGCTAAACATTCTACAGTGCATATGACGGCTGTCCTCAACAGAGAATTATCTGGCCCCAAATGTCAAAAGTGCCAAGATTAAGAAACCTTAAACTATGGTGGGGGGAATCATACAGAGTCACATGTAGAAAAATCTGAGCTAAGAGATTAGAAATGAGGTAATAAGCAAACTGAATAACAGGAGGGCAGGCAGTGAGAGGTCGGGGGTTTGGCCCATAAAATTTCAGGAACTCAGCTGAGGATTAGGATTTAGGCCAGACATCTGGAAATAGGCACAGACCACTAGCAGCATGAAACTTCTAATGTGCCATCTGCTTTCTGAAGTAGGAGCCTCTTTTAATTTTTTTCAGGACCTTGCTGATGTTAGTTTCTTGCTTCAGGTCAAGTCTGGCATCAAGAAATGGGCAAACAGTTCTCACGTCTGATCCTCCCTACAGCTCTTTGGGTATGGCCCAAGAGATGGGGATGGCCAGTATTATTTCCATTTTACTGCTGGGCCTCTGAGGCTGTGAGGAGCTAAGCGATTGCTATATACAACGCAGTAAATAAGTAACGGAGTCTTCAGAGCCCAAGTCTTGCACTTCTTTGACTGAAAAGGGTAGAGGTCAAATTCAGATCACATGACCAGAGCAGGTGAGGCAGGGGGTTAGGATGAGGGTAGCTCTTTAAAGCCTCCTCTATCAAAGCTGAAAGATGAGGGTGCCTGGTGGCTCTTTCATTAAGCGCCTGCCTTCAGGTAAAGTCATGATCTCAGGGTCCTGGGATCTAGCCCTGCATCGCATCGAGTTCCCTGCTCTGCAGGGAGTCTGCTTCTCCCTCTCCCACTCCTCCTGCTTCTTTTCCCTCTCTTACTGTCTTTCTCTCTGTCAAATAAATAAGTAAAATCTTAAAAAAAAAGCTGAAAGATGGGAAAGAAGTGGTCAATGAAGGAGTGTGGGGCTTGTGGTCAGATTTTAGCACATAGGGGTTTGGGAGAATTTTGTCATCTTTTGTTGAACAGATCTCATTAATGAAATCAGGAATTTCACATATTCTGACAACATTAATTTTAATGATGCCTTGAAGTTGAGGATATAGACTTCTCAGTTGGTAAATAAAAAATTATAAAGTAAAACACAGCACAGTGGCTTTTTGAGCTAGTCCTGGCCAAAACTTTTTGTTGCTACATTTCCCAAACTATATTTTGAAAAAATTAGCTACCTCTTAGATAAAAGAGAAGGACTTCAGCATGGGAGCTGTTAGCACATTTTCCTTCAGAACCCCAAGGGGGGTATTTCCTGAACAACAGATTTAAAAAGGCACCACAAATACAAACATTTGCATGTAAATACTATAAAACATCTTACTTTTCTAGAGTTCACATTTTGGGCAATTTTAGGAAATGATTGTAAACCAAAGCATGAACTCTCTACCCCACCCCTACCTCCCATAAATTTAAACCATCAATACAGGCGTCACAGCATTCAGAAAATAAAGCTGAAATACTAGCAGAGGTTCACGGGCTCTGCTTCAAAATGTATTTATGCTACAAAGGCTTCTCTATGCAATAAGAACAGGAACACTAAAATAATAAAATGGTAGAATGGGCGAAAATATTTTTAATCATTTTGCCAGGTTAATGTTTATCCCGTGAAATATAATGAGTACTTACAAAGGTAAAAGAACACCATTAAATTGATGACACATAGATAGGCACAATAGCGATCTAGGGAACGTTTGCTACACCCTAGATACCGGGTTTAGCACCTCAGGAACATTATTTCATTTGATCCTACGCAACTGCAGGGATAGCTACTTGTTACCCCTGTTTGATATATGAAGACCGTTGAGCTTGGAGGAGGTAAAAAAAATTTGTTCAAATGACATACAAGAAAAAAAAAAAAAACCCTCAGTTAATCAGCTTTTGAAAACTCTTTGACCTCATAGCAAAGAAGCAAGAATTAGACCTGTATCCCTTAAACAAGTAATACATTATATGTTAATTAAAAAAAAAACTAACTAAAATATTTTTAAAAAGGCAAGAATTAGCCTTTGGTTTGTATCTATTCAACCAGCAAAAATAGAGAAGCCATTGAAATGGGCTGCTGACAGAGCTGCGGGCGGTGAGGGGCCGTCCGCCATCGTGCGCCATCGTGCGCCGTCGTGCGTCGCGGCCGGCGTCCGGGGCTGGCAGGGCATTGTGGGAGGTGTGGAAGTGCTTATCCTAGTCACCAGCGATCCCGCTGTCCGGAGTTGTTCTTGAGGAGAAGAAAATCAGGGAGAAGAAATACGTTGGTAGATGTTTTAGTGTGTTCGCAGTGGCCCATTAATAAGGAAGTGGTGAAGAGCATGGTGACGTATTTGTTCAGAGGGCTGCGCGTCGGATCTCCACAAACGAGAAACATGAAGATGATCTTGTTCAGAATACCCTCTTTGTCAGGATCTTGGACGTGCGCTTATTTTCACAGACAGTTGGAAGAGATTCTAAGGTAACTTGTTGGTTTTTTTAAGAACTGATTCAGATATGCTTTTCTCCCCCCTGCCTTTCGTTTGAAAAATTCATTTCCTGCCTATGAAGCATCATTCTGTATACAGGCTCATAGCATACTTTATTTTTTCTTCATATTACTTGTCACCATTTCTTTTATCTATCTATCTATCTATTTATTTACATATAACATATTATTTGCTCCGTGGTACATGTCTGTGAATCATCAGGCTTACACATTTCACAGCACATACCATAGCACATTACCCCCTGCCCCACAATGTCCATAACCCAGCCGCCCTATTCCTACCTCCCCTACCCCCCAGCCATTTGTTTCATGAGTTTAGGAGTCTCTTAGACTCCTAACTCTCTCCCTCCCGATCCCATCTTATTTCATTTCCCTCCCCCACCCCCCCACACCCCCCACCCTGCCTCTCAAATTCTTCATATCAAAGTGATCATGTGATAATTGTCTTTCTCTGACTGACTTATATCGCTTAGCATAATATCCTCTAGTTCCATCCACGTCGTTGCAAATGGCAAGATTTCGTTTCTCTTGAGGGCTGCATAGTATTCCATTGTATATATATACACCACCTCATCTTTATCCATTCATCTGTTGATGGACATCTAGGTTCTTTCCATAGTTTGGCTATTGTGGACATTACTGCTATAAACGTCTGGGTGCATGTGCCCCTTCGGATCACTCCATTTGTATCTTTAGGGTAAATACCCAGTAGTGTGATTGCTGGGTTGTAGAATAGCTCTATTTTCAACTTTTTGAGGAACCTCCATACTGTTTTCCAGAGTGGCAGCACCAGCTTGCGTTCCCACCAACAGTGTAGGAGGGTTCCCCTTTCTCCGCATCCTTGCCAACATCTGTCATTCCCTGACTTGCTAATTTTAGCCATTCTGACTGGTGTGAGGTGGTATCTCACTGTGGTTTTGATTTGTATTTCTCTGATGCTGAATGATGTTGGCCATTTGGGTGCCCTCTTTGCAGCAATGTGTGTTCATATCTTCTGCCCATTTCTTGATTGGATTATTTGTTCTTTGGGTGTTGAGTTTGAGAAGTTCTTTATAGATTTTGGATACCAGCCCTTTATCTGATATGTCATTTGCGAGTATCTTCTCCCATTCTGTCAGTTGTCTTTTGGTTTTGTTGACAGTTTCCTTTGCTGTGCAAAAGCTTTTGATCTTGATGAAGTCCCAATAGTTCATTTTTGCCCTTGCTTCCCTTGCCTTTGGTGATGTTTCTAGGAAGAAGTTGCTGTCTGTGTTCTCCTCAAGGATTTTGATGGAGTCCTGTCTCACATTGAGGTCTTTCATCCATTTTGTGTCTATTTTTGTGTGTAGTATAAGGAAATGGTCCAGTTTCATTCTTCTGCATGTGGCTGTCTAGTTTTCCCAACACCATTTGTTGAAGAGACTGTCTTTTTTCCATTGGATATTCTTTCCTGCCTGGCCAAAGATTAGTTGACCATAAAGTTGGGTGTCCATTTCTGGGCTCTCTATTCTGTTCCATTGATCTATGCGTCTGTTTTTGATTTTTCACCATTTCTAATTATATTTTTATTTTCTTTACTACTAGCTAATAAAAATTGATTTCCCCCACTGGAGTATAGGAGGTCCCCTAAGGACGGGGA
The DNA here is from genome assembly GCA_028533885.1 of Nasua narica. NCBI lineage: Eukaryota > Metazoa > Chordata > Mammalia > Carnivora > Procyonidae > Nasua > Nasua narica. The sequence continues at coordinate 91,344,712 of CM052797.1, read as the reverse complement.
CCATCACTCTTGTAACCTTAGAGTTCGTCTTGCTACCTGTCACATATAGGCACTTAGTAGCAATTTCCTGAATAAGTGGGTGCATATGGATTAGAATCTGAGCTCTATGTTTGACTATTGCCTTCAAAACAGAAATATTTCTTAAGACATTCTTTCCTGTTTTCTTGTGAGTTCACCATATACTGTTCATCATGCTGAGATTTGCCTTTAGAACATATAGGAAACAACCCTTATTAGTACTGGGCATTTTATAATTTGATCCTTCACAATATTATTATTATTTCAACGCTCTTCACTGCACCCCTCCTCCCCCAGCCAGGTCTTAATTTTATGCAGGGTGGTGGTCACAACCTGGCTTGTGTCCTCTATCTAAAAACTCACTTATACATGCAGTAAATATTCCTTAAGCCTCTATTCTGTGTCAGGCACTGTGTGAGGGCTGGAGATAGGGAGCTAAATCTGAATTGGTTTTGGTTTCCTAGGAGCTACTTGGGGGTCAGGGAATGTAGACCGCACACCATATGGCCGTGTGGTCAGCTCTACAGTGATAGAGAAATGGACAAGGTGCTAATGGAGATGTGTGAGAAGGGACAGTGACTTCCCAGGGAATTAATGTTAAAGGTAGGGGGAGAGGAGACAAGGATCCTACACTCAAGCATCAGGGAGAAATTGTGCTTCTTTGTATCAGGGGATGTTGAGTAAAATAAGTGGTATGAGGATTAATCAGGGGAGGCCTCATGGTGGTAGTTAATATCTCTAAGAACAGGTGGCACAAATGACTTCACAGTGGTAGGGGGAAGCCCTGCTAATAGAAGTGGAACCCTGAGCAAAGGCCTGAGGAGTTGGCAAACAACACAGGAAATAGCAGATTAACTGGGCTACTGCTAAAGGATGCAGATACCAAAGGGGCCAAAGTTGGGGTGAGGGGAGATTCAAGGTCTAGGAATCAGAATTATGGAAATGAGGAAGAAAGGAGGGCTCTAAGAAGGGAGGAGGGGTATTCAACAGGCTGACCCCAGGACTGGAGGTGGGAAGGGAGGAGTGTGAAATTGCTAGGGGATGGGAGAAGCGCCGAAGGATGGAGAGAGCTGGAATGAAGAAGGAGAGCCCATCAGGGAGCATCTTTGTGTCTCTCCAAGGACACAGGGAAGGTCGGGGTCCATAGATATCTTCTGCAGAAGTGCCTGCCTGGCTCAGTAGGCACTGGTTGATGGACCAGGAGTTTGGGATGAGTTCAGAGACTGGGAGTGGAGAGGTGAAGACAGTGTAGATTACCTACCATCTAGGACTGACATGAAGAGATAGGGAGACCCTGGGACCTGCAAGGCATGTAGGGTTTGGGAGGGGATTCTTAAAGTTAGGAGGGAGATTTTAGGACAAAAGAGACCAGGGATGAGCATTGGGGTGAATCTCCAAGCAAGCTGCAGGAAGGGCTCCTGTGGACTGGAGGGACTTGGACTCTGGATAGGGGGTCCCAAACTCTATTTCTTCCAGAACTATTACCCTCAGAGTGTAAAATCCAAAATTCTATTTGTTTAAAGTTACCGGATGGGGCTTTACATATTGCAGTGGGCAGGAGGATCAAGAAGAAACATTATTAGGAGGGTTGTCAGTGGCAGTGATGGTGACCTTAAAGAAAAAACTCTGAGAAGAAATCACTTTTCAGAGTAAATATGAGCTGTCTTGCTTTAAGTGGTAGCTTCTCAGCAGTAATGTATTATATGCCTTGTTTGGAGTAAATGAATAATGCACAAGACTTTTGAGTCTTGAACAACATAAAATAGTCTGGACATACTGAGCAAGTGATGTATAATCTTGGCCTTAAATATTACTATTTCTGCTGTTTGAGCAAAGTCCCTGATTCTATTACAGAGCAAAAATCTCAAAAATACTATACATGAGAAAATCAGGCAGAACACAAATCAGGACAACTTTTCCTTGTCAGGGTAAAATTATCCCAGAGAGAACTTGGCTGCCATTCTAAGCTGTGGACATTCTTGTATTTATTTCTTTGTTTGGGCTGTCTGTCATAGCCGAAAATCATTGAGGTTGCTTTACATGGGCGAGTGAACGAGACCATTCATAAGTGAATTGTTGGCATTTCCAATCAGAGCTTTTCAAAGAGTATTTTGAAGTTGGTACCTATCTGGCTAGTTAAAGCCACTGATGCTCTGATGCACTGTTGTTTGCAAAAATAAGTGAATGGGTTAAAAAGTGTGAGGAGAGCAGGAAGGAGAGAGGTTCGTTTGGCTTTTCCTTCCAATAGTCTTTTTCAACACTGAGCTGATGACTCTTTCCAGAGAAGTGATGACTTGATGTCTTCAGAGCCTGCACTTGCAGGTGTAGAGCCAGCTCCAGGATGTTGCCAGTGGGGACCCCATGCCCTGGCCCCCAAGCCCTGGGACACGGCTTTCCTTGACCCCTCACCGCCCACGTGCACCAGCTAGCAGTCGTGCTTCCTGCTCACTTCTCTCTAGGAACGCTTGTTGAGCTTACGCTTCAGCCTCTGGCTCTGTTGTTTGCCTTGATATAGATACAATACAGAAGGTGGTTTAGTTGACCTTCTGGGATTTTTTTCCCCTGGCTGCCTATCCCTGTGTTATCTGTCTAAGCCTTCATCGCATGTGTGTATTCTGTCTTCTTTTTATTTACCTTTCCCTCTTCATCCTTTCTGTAAGTTGGACACAGTGTTTAAGAGTGCAGCAGACATCTCGAGTGCATGAGGGCAAATCCCTACATTAAATAAGGCTTTGTGAAAAGGTAGAGGTTTGGACCTTTCATGCGTCTCAGCCTAGGACTACTTGCACCTGGGCTGCTTTTTGTGGGGACATTAAACCTCTAAAGTAATATTTCTGTTAACATGGGGTTGAATGCAGTCTTTTTTTTTTTTTAGAGAGATCGAGGGTACCCATGTGAACAGAGGAAGGGTGGAGGAAATGAGAGAGACTCTTAAGCAGGCTCCACACCCAGCGCAGAGCCTGATATGGGGCTCGATCTCATCAGGTCTCATGACCTGAGCCAAAATTAAGTTGGATGCTTAACCAACTGATCTACCCAGGAGCCCCTTGAATGCAATCTTATTTTTTTTTAAGATTTTATTTATTTATTGACAGAGAGAGATAGCAAGAGAGGGAATATAAGTAGGGGAGTGGGAGAGGGGAAACAGGCTTCCTGCACAGCAGGGAGCTCGATTTGGGGCTCTATCCCAGGACCCTGGGATCATGACCTGAGCTGAAGGCAAATGCTTAATGACTGAGCCACCCAGGCACCCCCCCCACGTGATTGCAGTCCTAACTGCTTCACCTCCCTGTGGTCTCTCGCTTTTTTGATCGTAATGCCTAGCAGTAAAGGAAAATTGAAAATGGATTTCTACAAATTTATATGCATTCTTACCTACTAACCACCCACATGTACTAGTATATTGGACATAGAAAAAAGGAGATAAAGGCAAAAAATTTAAAAATAATTTCATATTACATTCTGTGTATTAATGATACAAAATCTTGTTTACTCTCAATGCTGAGCAAATAGGGAGCAGGTGATCATGATTAATATGCTTTTAATTTTTTTTCAAATTTCTTGAGAATCTTAACCTAGCACTGTTATAATGGAATGAACCGAAGGTCTGTCTTCAAGATTAGTTTAGCTCTATGCTTGGTTTTATTGGCTGTCAAATCTGAGAAAGATGTCTCACAAAGATACATATTTTCATAAGGCATAAGTAGGGCATTGGTTGAACTTATTAAATATGGATACTCATTGTTCAACCCCATCTGTCAATAATGCAGAGTTGTTGTTTAATTATTAAATTTGGCCGGTAAACCTCATTCTTTCCTGATGACTTTCCATGAAGACTAATTGGGAGTGATATTTTTTATATTTTCAACAATTGGCTTCAAAACCCAGACAGAAAGTCCTCAAGTGAAAGATTTTTAGATGGGTTGGGAAATTCAGTTTCCCATATAATATGTGTGGATATGAGCATTCTTATATATGACACACATCATTTTCAGCAAAAAAAAAAAAAAAAATTACCTAACAATGGAGTCATTTCCAGTTATTTGGTTTCAAAATGCTCCCTCCAGAGCCGAGATCTCTTTTTAAAAATTGCAATTTCTTCTCATGATTCAAATGCCACCTTTACAATAAAAGGAGACTTTGTGTGTGTGTGTGTGTATTTTTATTAAAATTTCTGCTTGGTACCCTAGCACAAAAGGCATTTGTCATATAAAGAGAGGTCGGCAAATTTAGATTACTTTTTTGTGTGTGGGTAGCTCAATTTAAAGTTAGAATTCTTTTATTTTCCTTACAATGAGATAACCAGCAAACCTTGATGTCATGGAAAATATTTTCTTGGTCACTCTCCATCTCATTCAAATTGTTGAATGATTATGCTTCAATGGTTGATTGAATGGTTCATGATTCAATGATTGGTTCAATGATTCAATGGTTGGAAGATTATGCTATATTTCAGTGTATTGTTTCTGTAATCTAAAGTCCAGTCAGTTCTGCTATAAAGCTTTTTTGGAAATGTGAGTTTGTTCCAATGCAGTTCATATATTAAGGAATACTTTGAACGTAACACAAATTTCGTGTTTGCAGTGTAGCTTCCTCCATGAGAAACCAACTGTATGTGAACCTAGGTGAATGCAGAAAATACCTGAATCAAGACACACACACACACACACACACACACACACACACACACACACACACCCTCAGCTATCTACCAGCCGCCTCATTTACCATGTTATGTTCCATGTTATGTGTGTTATGAGCCATACTTGTTCTCATCTGGTGTCATAACTTTCCATCCAATTTCAGATAACCCTTCCTTACTATGTCACAATAATCCATAAACTACAATGCTCTTTCCACAAACCTTCAGGCCTTTTTTAAATGACAGTGCACCAAATTTAGTATATATTTACGTATTTCTTAGCCATCTAACACATGTAAAACTTCTGTGCTTCTGTTTTTATTATGTTTCTATCTTTTTTTTTTTTTTTTTCAAATCCATCACTGATGAGTTTTTGAGTGTTTGGGGCATTTTCTGAATAAGCCCTGTGGCTTTTCTTGCCGTTTTGCATCATATGGTGCTGTGATTTTTAGGAATAGATAGGTCATGTTGTAACAGAACTGACCATACGTTGATGACCTCTAGTAGCAGTTTGTACAATCCTGTCTCTTAACTGCTTTGCAGAATAGTTTGCCTGTGAATGATTCAAGAATGCGCTAGCGATATGCTATCACATATCACAATGTGATAGCGAGATGCTATCACAGCAACCTTCCTCCCTTTCCTTCTTCCTAATCCAAGAAGTATTTACAGTGATTCTGCTTTAATTGGTTTGGGAAGGGACCTTACCATAGGCATTTTTAAAATATACCCGATTAACTCTAATGTATAGCTAGGGTTGAGAATCACTGCCTCAGTCCTTCATCAGAAGTAACTCTTTGTGTATTTAATCACTGAAACAAGAGTCCAAACACCGTAAGCTGAGACATGTTGAAATGCCAGTACTTTTCATCTAACTGTGTAACAAACCTCCCACATTGTATAATTTATACTAATTCAAGTCTCTTCAAATATGTAGCAATATTTTTAATGCACCTTCCAACAATACTTTCTGGATTGAAGCACGTATAATATTAAGCAACACTGAAAAAATTATAATTGTTGACTCTATGTTTAAGATGCTCGGTTTTTAAATGTCTTGCTAATTGTGATGACTTGACACCAACATTAGCTAATGTATCAAGAATCAACAGACACTTACAATGCGGTTCACCTTTATCCATCATGGATATAGATCCGTATTTCAATTAACAAAAAAAAATGAATTCCTGCGGTCAGATTTGATTAAATTGTCATTGATTATTGCTTGTAATGTAGCTGATGAAGGAATCGGACAAGAAGCACCAACCCATTTTCAGGTCGTTTGTTTGTGTTTGCATTATTACTGCTATGGCCTGTCTGTGGCTTCTTTACTAGAATCTTTTTAAGCCATTTGTCCATGTTGTGAGGGTTAGCTTCAAACTGTGTAGTCTAATCTTCACCTATTCTTCACTCAGTGTTTATAGGCTGCAGTGTCCCAACATGCTAGAAGGAGCTTCACACTCTCGGGAACCCCTATATACAGATCTTTACGTAGATCCATATAAAAGATCTGTGTAACCTGCAAGATCAAAAATACAGATCATCAAGTGAGGGAGTCAGTGTCTATATATTCAATATTAACAAAATTCATTTTTCAACAAAAGATATGAAAAGGAAAGGAAATATATGGAATATATGGAAAAATAAAGGAAATGTATGGAATAAATATGTTCCAATCTGTTTTTTCAAGTTCTGCAGTGGATTGCCTCATATGCCTTTCTTTAGAGACCACAGGACGACAACTAAAATTTCGACTCCTGGGAGGAGATATGAGGGCTTCTACCTATTGTTCCAGCCAATCCTGAGTTCACACTTCCTGCTCCTGCATCAGTGAATGGTTTAGTCCCCTGTGTATGGGGACTAGGTCTTTGTGTATGCTTGCTGTCTTCTTCCCTTGGTTGGCTCCAATGAATACTTAAAGATTCTGTTTCAAGTATGATCACCTCCCAGAAACCTTTCTTGACTGTCCCTCCTCCTTGATTTTGCATTGTACACATAACACCTAATGCATATTTCTATCATATTTCTAGACACATTATTTTAGAATTTTTTGTTGTTTTTACTTCCCCAAGAGACCATGAGTTCCTAGATGTGAGAAACTGAGTGTCCAGAATATAAATGGTTGGAGATTTTACCGTCTTACAAACCACAGTTTCCTGCATGGTGATAGAGATTCTGGAGCAGAGACTGAGAACTTTATTACAACAAGGCAGGCAGCATGAACTTCATGTTTGCACCGGTCCCCTTCAGATTCCACGAGGGTGATATGGAGCCCCCCAGCTCGATGCTGTACACACGGTGGCCGTGTGTCACAGCCAAGGAACTCTGAGCTTAGGGAAAACTCCAGCCTTCTAAGGGACTGCGAGCAAACGTGTCCCACCTTTGCCCCCAGAGGAGACATCATATCCTGGCTGGGGAACAAACCTGTACTCTGCCTAGGAGGGAGATACTCTCCCCATCTTTTAAGACTATTTCCTGTACAAATATTTTGGAAAAGGATCATCAACAAAACTGTCAACACCTCCCCATAAGACATGCAAAAATGCCAGAGACCCGTGGAGAATTATCCCCCACCTTAATCTTTGTTCTTTCTGGCAGCTCCCACAGGGTTGGGAACATAATGGATACTCAGTAAATATTTGTTGAAGGATGATTGAGAACAGCTGGAAATTGAAAAAAAAATTGGGGGAAGGAGTAAATTAAAAAAGGTCCTATTTCAGAAGGTTTCCCTTCAAAAATCTTTGAACAGAGATCAGTTTCTTTTAATAGACATAAAAATCGTCAAAATCATCCTTAAATACTCTCTACCTTACTAGGCACATTGAGGTGCTCTGTTGTGCCCTCTTGCATTCAGGAAGTGCCCAGCCTTCATTCAGCTGTTCTGTGGGAGTGGGCCCAAGGAGGGAGACCTTCAGAGAAAAACCACTGACGACACTTCTAGGCATCCCTGGGTGGGGCAGGGGGTCGGGGGGAGATGACTCTGTTATTTCCTGTCCAAAGGATATGTTAAAGCTAAATACTGAATGCTGATGCCTACTACAAGGAAGGACAATTAATGGACTCATTAGTTAGGCTTCTGTGTACCCTTATATCACACTAAATCATTAATTTGTATAATTATGGCCCTTTTCTTTGGCTCAGTGATATTAGCATGAGAAAGTGTTTGCTGAATCTGACTCCTGGTGTAAAATATAGGGAAATTCCAACATCCTTGTCGAGATGAAAACCTGCTTTTATTTATTACGAGTAAGAACCAATTAATGATGTACTTTAGAGTATATTGAAGTAATAGGGTTCATGGAGCTCAGACAAAAATTTTACTCCTACCCCTTGTCTCCTTTCCTGTCTGCTTTGTGGGGTGAGTTCTTCCTTGCTTTTTTGATGAACGCTAAAGTATTTCCATCATTTGTCTGGTCACTGTTGGAAAATAAAACATTCTAAACTACACTGAATAGCAAAACACTGTAAGATTTTGCATGTCCTTATAAATGTGACAAACTGTTATGTCCTTGTGAACTTCATGGCAGTTCCTTGAAAGGCAAAGCTTTCCCCTCCCACAACCTGCAGGGCTACTCCATGTAAGAGGTTGCAGTGGAAAAGAGGGGGCCAGTAAGCTTTTCTTTTCTTTTCTTTTCTTTTTTTTTTTTTTGAGATTTTATTTATTTGACAGGGAGAGACACAGTGAGAGAGGGAACACAAGCAGGGAGAGTGGGAGAAGGAGAAGCAGGCTTCCCATGGAGCAGGGAGCCCGATGCGGGGCTCGAACCCAGGACCCTGGGATAATGACCTGAGCCAAAAGTGGATGCTTAATGACTGAGCCACCCAGGTGCCCATCAGTAAGCTTTTCTATGAACTCTGTCATGTCCTAGTGCAGCCTGTGACTTTCCAGAGTTAAGGTGGTGGTGGGGAGAGAAAGCGTCAGGAAAGTTTTCACTTGAAAGACACCGATATAAAGGGTTGTTGACTTCTGAGTGGGGCAGGTGTTGAAAGCCATTTATGGGGTATTAGGGATTCTTTGTGGATTGTCCCCTCCCTAAAGATCTCTCATCTGCAATTATTTTGCATCTCTAGTGGACTTTCACATCCTGAGGCCTCATTTGTCTGGAGTGTCCTAGCAGGTCCAGGCTGACCTCTGGGGATGCCTCTAAGACAGTGCAGATCAACTCGCCTTTGGCTGTAAGAAATAGAATGCATTTCCTTCTCCAATTCAGCTCTCCACTCCGCAACCACATCTGCCCTTCTGGGCCATCAGGCCACAATGCTTCCAGGCACTAGAATATATACCAAGGTTGGGTATATATACCATGATTGGGTCCAGCCTTTCTCCTGGAAGGCTCTGTCATTTGACTTGAAGGCACACTGACACCTTTCACTGAAACACTCCTTTCAGTTGGTAGCTCTCAGCCAGCCCAACTTTAACATTTTAATCACAGTGAATGGTTTAGGGGCAAAGAGTTACAGATTTCATTTTCCCATTTCCTTCGGAATATGGGAGCACTAGCCACCTAGTCTTTTGTTCTCAGCCTTTTGGGGCCTCAGCCAAATCTGAGATAAAGAATCCCATTAAAAAATGTCGCTTTGGAAGAAGGTAAAATATAAAAATATATTGCAATTTATGTTTGTTAATTCAATTTTTTCTGTTGGATTTTGGTCAGACTTAGAAAAAAATTGTAACTCCACAGATCAACATTGAGAAGAAAGCTGTATAATAAGAAAGAAATGTAATTTTATGGGCTGTGATTTTATAATTTGATTAAATCAAACATACATAATTACTTATATATGTAAGTAATATAAACCAGAGCAGATATCTTCTGATCCCAGTTTTATGGATACCTCTCAAGTAGGATTGAATTTGATAAACAAAATGAAAGGCATTATACATTGTTTCTCTTTGTTTTAGCTCTTTGTTTTCTGAGTCTTCTTGATATAATTTGGGAAAGTACTGAATAATGTAGAATTCATGATATTCCCTTTAAATGTAAAATTAGGAGGTATCATTTAGGAAACCTAACTGATGAGAAATAAAGTCTTTTGTAGAAGAAACTTTTTTGTTAATTGAAGTATAATTGACATACAACATCATATTAGTTTCAAGTATACAACATAATAATTCATTATTTTTATATATTGTGAAGTGATCACCATAACAAATCTAGTTAACGTTCATCCTTACACATATTTACAGAATTTTTTCTTATGATGCGAACTTTAAAGGTCTACTCTCTTAGCAAATTTCAAAGATGCAATACAGTCTTATTAACTGTAGTCACCATGCTGTACATTACATCCCTATGAGTTATTTATTTTATAACTGGAAGTTTGTACCCTTTGACTCCTTACCCCCTTCCTCCCAACTTCTGGGAATCACCAATCTGTTCTTTATATCTATGAACTTGGTTTTTCGTTTTTTAGATTCCACATGTAAGTATTTGTATTCTGTAAGTGTTTCACATAGAGTACTGATCTTTCTCTGACTTATTTCATTTAGCACAGTGCATTGAAGGTCTATCCATATTGTTGTAAATGGCAATGATTTCATTCTTTTTTACAGCTGAATAATAGTCATGGTATATATATGTATATATATATATATGTATGTGTATTTCTTCATTTCTTCATCTGTCTATGGACCCTTAGATTGTTTCCACATCTTGGTTATTATAAAGTTGCAGTGAACGTGGGGATACATATATCTTTTTGAGTTAGTTTCCTTTAGATAAATACCCAGAAATGGAATTGCTATATCATACGATAGTTCTATTCTTAATTTTTTGAGGGACGTCCATACTGTTTTCCATAATGGCTGTACCAATTTATATTCCCTCCAACAGTGCACAAATGTTCTCCTTTCTCCACATCCTTGCCAACACTTGTTATCTCTTGTCTTACCATCTTTTTTTTTTAAGGATTTATTTATTTATTTATTAGAGACAGAGACTGAGAATGAGAGGGGAGAAGGTCAGAGGGAGAAGCAGATTTCCTGCAGAGCTGGGAGTCCGATATGGGACTCGATCCTGGGACTCCAGGATCATGACCTGAGCCAAAGGCAGTCGCTTAACCAACTGAGCCACCCAGGCGCCCTACCATCTTTTTGATGATAGTCATTCTGACCCATGTGAGATAATATCTCATTGTGGTTTTGATTCACATTTCCCTGATGATGAGTGATGGAAAAACTTTTTGACAGTATTTTTAGGTCAGACTTTTTTGTTTTGTCATGATTCAGGCTTTATGACACTCTGTAGGCCTTATAGGAAAGGTTCATTTGTAGGTGTAATTAATTTAAGCATCAACGGATTTGGTTCTAAGTTGTTATGTGGTCCTAATGCTTCATCCTTTGATATAAATAAGGCCTTATTGGGAGGCAGGTGGGTGACCATGTCAGTGGTTAGGTCCCAATCAGGATGTTCAGAGCAGAAACTTGACCACACATAGCTAGGTTCTTGGGTGCTCCAGGCTGGTAACCTCCCTCTCTTACTCTACCTTGCGTAAGCCTATAAGTCTGTGTGCCAGAAACCATTTTGGAATTTGGGGGCAAAGCAGTGAACAAAGAAAAGTCCCTGGTATTACGGAATTTACATTTGAGTGGAGGTGGGGGAGTACAATAAACAAACAATGTCAGAGTGTATATGTATCACCAAGAAAAATGACCAGAAGAAGGAGATAGAGAGTAGCGCTTCGGGGTGCCATTTTAGATAAGGTGGTTAGGAAAGACCTCCCTTAGGAAGGGACCTTTGAACAGATGTTACTCTCCATGAAGATAGATTGTGATAAACTAAAGTCTTCTATAGTTAGAGAAAATTACAGTATTTTACACTTCTTCCTGCATGGGATATCTAGGTAATTCATGGATAACACATGAAAAAAAGTATCCCATAATCACATGGGTTTGGAGTCACACAATGTTCAGCAAACTTCTAAGACCTGTTAACATATGCTATTCCATCTTGTGCAGCTTTTCCTAAGTGTCTTAGGAAGTGTTTCCATCTGAGATGATGGAAACATCTCAGAACTCACTTGTGTCCCAAGCGATGCAGTTGGGCAATGGTGCCTGGATATAGCACGTCATGGACAGTCAAAGTTTTTGAAGCAGCTGGTAAAATGACTAATGTTGAGTGAAATATGCAAAATAAAGGGGGAGCGCTATTTACTCACTAGTAAAAATAAAGTGGTGGAAAATTTAAGGATTGATTAATTAAAACCCAGGTGAATAGAATTGTGGTCTTTTCAGAGGAAGGGGCTAGAACATTGCTAGGCAAAGTGTGATCCATACCCTAGCACTACCTGGGAGCTTGTTTGAAATGCGGAATTTCATTTCTAAGCCAGAGACCTCTTGAATCCCAATCTGGATTAGGCTAGAAAAATACATGGCACTGGGTGGCAGTGGAGTGGAATATGACTTCTTCTGGGGATATGATTTAAATCTACCTGAATCTGAGTGGTAGAAGCATCTGAATTTGCCTTTGCTTCAATGACCGGTAGGAAAAACCCTTAATTTAAATTCTGGTTGTTAATACACACTCTTTACATTTAATGTTTATATGTAGTTTCATATTAAATAAGCATTTGAAATTCAGTAATGCACTTCAAATTTATGTATTTAACATTTGAGGTTTTCTTCAGTTACCATTTTCAATATTTAAGCAGCCATAGCCAAGAAGGAGGGTTCTGGAATGCCCGTGAATTTCACCCCTGGGGAAGCCTCACAGGTTTTGCCCTCCCACTCTCTGATCATAATCTAAACCAATATCTCACTTGCTAAAATGGCAACTGTTTTTAATTGCATTACCAAATCTTTTTCTTTCTCCAGAAGGCTGTCACCATCTGGCTAAAAGCCAGAGGCAGGCCAGGTACCATCTTTTTGCTTGTCTCGAAGTAACAATAAAATGGAAATAGCTCTTTATAAAAGATGGCTTTTACAAGGAGGAGAAAGGGAGTTGGGAATTGACAGCTGACATTTAATTCTCTCAGCTTTTACCACTTCAAAAAAAAGGAACCTACCCAACAATCCACTACCCCTCTGGTGAAACTGATAAAGACAACGACCTGTCATTTACTCTGGGATAAGCACACAGGCTAGGCAGAAAATAGCTGCCTGTCTGCATGAAATCACAAGGACCGGATGCCTCCTTTCTCATTCGTCCAGAAACAGCTGGAGCAAGGACACCTGTAATCAGAAACCCCCTGGAGCTGTGATTCTGGCTGCCTTGCCTGACTGCCTGAGGAGGGGAGAGCAGAGTCAATTCCGTAGAAGACACTGAGCTGTCTGTGACTCGCCTCTACTCTCAAGGAGTGTACAATTGAGTAAATGTCTTCACAAGCTAATAATTCAATTCAGATGTGCAAAGTTTTCAGATCTGTCAGTAAATTTTCATCCTCCAGGAAGGGAACGAGTATCTCAGGGAATGGATGGCCTATTTCCCTCGAAGGCCAAGTCTCCACAGTCAAAGCAAAGAATGAGGGCAACTATCCAGATAATTCAGGCCACCCAAATCTATGTTGGCCTGAATTATTCAAATGAAAAAGCAACCTTCTTTGCAGGATCTGGTCCCCCATATAATTCAGGGGGGTTGAAATCCTCCAGCATTTTCTTACTTGGGAAACCGGCATCATTTTCTGCCTCAGCCAAGAGAGGTTAGAGTATTCATGTAACCCACTTATCTCTGTCCTCTGGCTCTTTTTGCCTGGATACATGACACTTTGCTTTCCATTCTCAACAGCACTTTCCTTTCCCAAGCTGTACTGCCTGTGACCTGAGGGAGAAACAGTAGTAAGTAGCAAATGAGGCAGTAAGCAGGTGGATAGTTTAGGATTCTTGACTTGGAAGTTTAGAAATCTAAAGCCCCAGTATTCTATGCTCTATTGTCTTTTTGTGATATAGACTCTTTTATGCTGAGGATTTTATTTATTATTTATTTATTTTAATAATAATTAAACATTATCTAGAATAGTTTGGGTTTGCAGAAAAGTTGTGAAGATAGCACAGAGTTCCCATATGCCCCACATCCAATTTCCTCTATTATTAGCATCTTGCTTTAGTAGGGTACAGTTGTTACAGTGAATGAATGAACATCGATGTTCTATTAGTAGCTAAAGTCCGTAATTCCTATCTCCTTAGTTTTTCCCTAGTGTCCTTTGTTTCAGGATCCCATTTAGGATGTCACACTACACTGACTTGTCACATCTCCTTAGGCTCCTCTTGGCTGTCAGACTTTCCTTGTTTCTGATGGCCTTAAGAATTTTGAGGAGTGCTGGTCAGATATTTTGTAAAATACCCTCAGTTGGAGTTTGTCTGATGTTTTTTCCATGATTTTGCTGAAGTTGTGAATTTCTGGGATGGATGCCATAGAGTACAGTGCCATTCTCAGCACTTCAATCAAAAGTATAAGATATTGACATGACAATGATAATTATCTTTTTCTGCCTTATTCTCTCTTTTCTTCCCCTTCTGAGATTCTTATTACATGTATGTTAATTTTTTGATTATGTCCCATACACCCTGGATGCTCTGTTCTTTTGTTCCCTCCACTCTTTTTGTGTGTTCCTATAATTTCTATTTTTTATAACGTCTATTTTTATAATTAAATAAATTCCTATTTACTTATCTGTAGTTTTCTTTGTTTTTTTTTAAATTTTTTTTTAATTTTTGTTTTCTTTGTTTTTGCAGCTGTGTTCAGTAACCCAATAAGCTTGTTAAAGAAATTTTTTTACAACCTTTGATTTATTTCTAGCATTACATTAGAATCTTTACATTTTTTTTCATATATTATTTTTTCTATCTTTCTGTCCATTTTTTTTCTACTGGATCTTTTATCATGTGAGTCATTTATTGTAAAGTCATTGAATGCTATTTTTTTTTAAAGATTTTATTTATTTATTTATTAGGAAAGAGAGAGAGTGAGAGAGAGCAGGTCAGAGTGAGAAGCGGCCTCCCCACGGAGCCGGAAGCCCGATGTGGGACTCGATCCCGGGACTCCGGGATCATGACCTGAGCCGAAGGCAGTCGCTCAACCAACTGCGCCACCCAGGGGCCCCTGAATGCTATTTTTAACTAACATCTGTGTCAGCTCTTGGTCTGATTCTGTTGATTGCTTTATCTCTTAACAATTAACAAAAATATATTTTGAGGGAGCATGAGTAGCACAGTTGGTTGAGTGTCCAATCTTGGTTTTGGCTCATGTCATGATCTCAGGATCTCAGGTCATGTACTCAGGGCAGAGTTTCCTTAGGATTCTCTCTCCCTCTGCCCCACCCACTCATTCTCTCATTCTCTCTCTCTCTCTCAAAATAAACCTCTCTCACTCTCTCTCTCTCTATGTATTTTTGTTGTTGTATTTTTGTGTTTCCTACAAATTTTGAATAAATGCCAAATGTGTAGAAGAACCACAGAGAATGAGGTAAACAGCATTGATGCCTAGAAGTGAGGATACTCTTCTTCTGTAAGGCTATTAGAGTTGGGGGTTGAGTCAGTGGTTGAATTAATCATGGGTTTTGTCATTTCTATAGTTAACTTTCACTGTCTCACACCATCTTCAAATTCCTCTCATAATGGGTTACTGTTACTTTGTGCTTACTGTGGTCACGTAGTGCCAAAGGATTTTTCTTAGTTTTCCTGCCTCATTCTCAGCTTGCAGCAGGGCCTACATATTTACTCCACAGAGTCTCTCTCTCTCTCTTTGCTTTTGTTTCTCCCCAACGTGTCAACTTCTTTTGCTTATTACTTGGTGCAAGGCTTGTGGAGGTGGGAGTTCTACTGGTCCAGCTTTAATTTTAGGCAACTTGTCTGTGCTTAGAGCTTGAAGGTAAGTCTTTTTCTCAGTGTTCTTGTCCCTCTCCTGCTTTGGCTCTCAAACTCTGTCTTGTGTCTCTGGCAGCTCTTGGAAAGTATAGATTCTTCACTGTAACCACTTCCTGCCCTGCTCAGTGAGTGCAGACCTGTGCTCAGGAGCCTGGCCCTAAAAGGTTTTCCTGCCCTTCCCCGAGGAATAGAGGGCTCTTATATCTACCCTTCTAGAAGCAGTAGATTTGTGCTTGAGTTTTGGCAGTGGGAAGGTTTCTTATCCCTTCCCCCAGTGGCTCAAGGTATTTGCTTTGTAGGAGAGACGAGTCTGTTGAAGTAGGTGTCATTTCATGTCCGTCCCCAACTGGAAGCTGATCACCATCTGAAAACCTGTGCCACTCAAGTGAGACTTTCCTGGTCTCTTGCCCTTTACAAATCTTTCTTGTGAGCACCCCAGAAGGCCCATGGAGAAAAATGTGAACTCTCTGTATTTGGGAATCCTGGTTATTCTAAACTTATGCACTAGCCCACATTCAGCCTCTACAAATTCGTTAAAATTCTAGTTGATCTCTTATGGTGGCTATCTCTTCCTCCATGCTCTGGCAATGGTGAGAGAGTTTTTGTGTACCATATCTTCTTAGGCAAGATGTTCCTCTTTGAAAATCAGTTCTTTGGTTGCCTTATAACCTCAACTCTCTGATAGGCTTGAGAAAATTGGTAACTTTTTAGATTATCCGAATTTTCCTTGATGTTAGAATGGAAGTGATGTTCTTTTGAAGTTTTCTTCTTCTGAAGAAGGAGCAGAGTTCCTTCCTTCAAGATTATTATGAGTGCAATATGATGAGTGTAGCTCAGTAGCTTATTCTCATTCCATAGATATTTTGTTTTCATTCACAGTGTTGTTGTTGACCTGTTCTCTGAGTGCCATTGGAAAGAATTTTAAATACTTTTTAAAATCTCAAATTGTGAGGTAGTACCCTAAGTTGTATAAAGTAAACCATACATTTAGAGTAATACAACATTTTTTTATGCAGTCAAGTCATAATTCACCTGACCTCATTACATTTTTACAAAGTCTGGGAATTGTTTTTTGAGTGACCTTGGCAAATCATGGACTGTACTGGGGATCTGAGAATCCTTTGCTTATTCTCATATTAATAGTTTGAGTCGCTTTTTAAGTCATCAGTATTTGAAATGTTTTATCTACAAATTTATTAATCTCAATACATTTTAGACAGAATAATGCACCCCCCCCAAAAGTGTTCATGTCCTAACCCCTGAATATGTTACCTTATTTGACAAAAGAGACTTTACAGATGTGAGTAAGTTACATTATGGACATTAAAATGGAGAGATTATCTAGGTGGGCCTAATGTTATCACAAGTCCTGATAAGAGAGAGGCAGGAGGGTCAGAGTCAAGAATGATGAGATGATCAAAGCAAGCGTCATCAGGAGATGCCACACTGCTGGTTATGAAGATGGGAATGGGCCATGAGCTGAGGAATGTAGGTAGCCACCTCTAAAGAGTAGAAAAGTGAGGGAAACCAATTTTCTCTGACAGCTTCAAGAAAAAAATCCATGCCTCCCAACACCTTGATCAGGACTTCTGACCTCCGCAACTGTAGGGTGATAAATTTGTGTTGTTTAAGCCATTAGTTTTGTGGCAGTTTTTTATAGCAGCAATAGGAAATTAACATAAACTTTGAAAGGCTAAAATCCCATTTCTTATGCCTTCGTAGCATAAGAAATTATCAAAAAAAAAAATTATCCAGTGAATGAGACCATTTTAAAGAACGTTCAGTCAAGTGAGTATTTAGTTGGTAATCCTAAAATAGGTCCTTTATACTGTCACTTGAGCTGCTCAATGGATTTTGTCCTATGATTTTAGCAGATATAAATTCATGATAAGTGATTCATTTTAACGAAGGAGAAGAGTCATGATTTTTAGTAGCCTCTTACCCGGGGTAAGTGGATATTATACCCTTTATTCCAGAGATTTACTGTAATGTCCTGTTGTAACATGGATAATGGACAACAACCTATCCTTATAATAGGGAGTGTATTTCCTGTTTGGTTCTTTTTCTTCCTGGCTTGATATATATATGTTGTTGCCTCTTAACTGTAGAATTTGTGGCCATGCTGAATCAAAGCTGAGCCATTATTATTTGTAGCAGTAACAACAACAACAATAATAAATTTCCATTTACTGTGAGTCATATAATATGCTGAGCACTAAACATTTATCTCATAGTTACAGAAATAAATATTCTTTTCACTATTTTATAGTAATTAAAGCTCAGAAAGTTGATGTAACTTGCCCAAGGTCATACAGCTAGTCACTGGAAGAGCTAAATTTGTACTAAGAGACCTATGTCTCTAAATCTTATGATCCTCATTGCTATAATAAAATACTCCTCCTCAGTACTGCTAACATAGATGGCACTCAGCAAAAGTAATAAAAAGGTAGATTTTTATCTTTGATATGACTTGAGTCCCTCTACTTCCATGTAAGGAAGGAGTAGACCTAAAGCCTTAAACCAAAGGAATGACTCTAATAATGGGCAGATAATTGGCAGCATTCAGACCTTTTATCATATCTTTAATGTTATGCCATTTAGGTAGCTGCTGCTAATCCCTGGGTTCTGCTTACTAAGTTATAGATTCTGGTTACTGGTTGCACAATGGGATCTTTTCTTTTCTTTCTTTCTTTTTCTTTCTTTCTTTCTTTCTTTCTTTCTTTCTTTCTTTCTTTCTTTCTTTCTTTCTTTCTTTCTTTCTTTCTTTCTTTCTTTTTCTTTCAAGATTTTATTTATTTATTTGACAGAGAGAGACACAGCGAGAGAGGGAACGCAAGCAGGGGGAGTCGGAGAGGGAGAAGCAGGCTTCCCGCTGAGCAGGGAGCCCAATGCAGGGCTTGATCCCAGGACCCCAGCTGGAGGCAGATGCTTAACGACTAAGCCACCCAGGCGCCCCTAAAAGTTTTTATTTAAAGTTCGAGTAGTTAATATACAGTGTAATATTACTTTCAGGTGTACAATGTAGTGATTCAATATTTCCATACAACACCTGGTTCTCACCATTAAGTGCTCTCTTTAATCCTCATCGCCTATTTCACCCATCCCCTCACCCACCTCCCCTCTGGTCACCATCAGTTTGTTCTCTATAGTTAAGAGTATGTTTCTTGGTTTGCCCCTATTTTTTCCCTTTGTTCATTTGTTTTGTTTCTTAAATTCCATGTATGAGTGAACTTGTGGCATTTGTCTTTCTCTGACTGATTTTGCTTAGCATAATACCTTCTAGTTCCATCCTTGCTGTTGCAAATGGCGAGATTTCATTCTTTTTTATGGCTGAGTAATATTCTGTGTGTGTGTGTGTGAGTGTACACCATATTTTCCTTATCATTCATCAGTGGACATTTGGGCTGTTTCCACAGTTTGTTCTATATAATGCTGCTATAAACATCAGGGTGCATGTATCCTTTGAATTAGTATTTTTGTATTCTTTGGGTAAATACCTAGTAGTACAATTGCTGGATCATAGGGTAGGTAGTTCCTTTCTTATCTTTTTGAGGAACCTCCATACTTTCTAAGTAGTTGTACCAGTTTGCATTCCCACCAACAGTGTGAGAGGGTTCCCCTTTCTCCACATCCTTGCCAACATCTATTGTTTCTTGTGTTGTTGATTTTAGCCATTCTGACAGGTGTGAGGTGATATCTCACTGTAGTTTTGGTTTGCATTTCCCTGATGTTGAGTGATGTTAAGCATCTTTTTATGTAGCTGTTAGCCATCTGTATGTCTTCTTTGGAAAAATGTCTATTCACATCTTCTGCCCATTTTTACTTGGATTATTCATTTTTTGGGCGTTGAGTTT
This sequence comes from Nasua narica, assembly GCA_028533885.1. Classification (NCBI taxonomy): domain Eukaryota; kingdom Metazoa; phylum Chordata; class Mammalia; order Carnivora; family Procyonidae; genus Nasua; species Nasua narica. The sequence goes on along the minus strand of CM052797.1, from coordinate 91,325,397 downwards.
TATAAGTTCTTTATGTATATTTTGAATACTAACCCCTTATCAGATATGTCATTTGCAAATATCTTCTCCCACTCTGTAGCCTGCCTTTTAGTTTTGTTGATTGTTTTCTTTGCTGTGCAGAAGTCTTACTTTGAAGAAGTCCCAACAGTTTATTTTTGCTTCTGTTTCCCTTGCCTCAGGAGACAGATCTAGAAAGAAGTTGCTACACCTGATATCAGAGAGGTTACTGCTTGTGTTCTCCTGTAAGATTCTTATGGTTTCATATCTCACATTTAGGTCTTTCATCCATTTTGAATTTATTTTTGTCTTTGGTGTAAGAAAGTGGTCTAGTTTTACATGTTGCCATCTGGTTTTCCCAATACCATTTGTTGAAGAAGTGGTCTTTTTCCCATTCTTTTCTGTTTTGTTGAAGATTAATTGACCATATAGTTGTGGGTTTATTTCTGGGTTTTCTATTGTGTTCCATTGATCTATGTGTCTATTTTTGTGTCAGTATCACACTGTTCTGATCACTACAGCTTTGTAATATAACTTGAAGTCTGGAATTGTGATGCCTCCAGCTTTGCTTTTCTTTCTCAAGGTTGCTTTGGCTATTCGGGGTCTTTTGTGGTTCCATACACATTTTAGAATTTTTTGTTCTAGCTCTGTGAAAAATGCTGTTGGATTTTGATAGGGATTGCATTAACAGTGTAAATTCCTTTGAGTAGTATAGACGTTTTAACAATTATTTCTTATTCCAGTCCATGAGTTTACAATTTCTTTCTTTTCTTTGTGTCCTCTTAAATTTCTTTCACCAGAGCTTTTATAGTTTTCAGGGTACAGGTCTTTCACTTCTGTGATTAGATTTGTTCCTAGGTATCTTATTGTTTCTGGCATAGTTGTAAATGGAATTGATTCCTTGATTTTCTTCTGCTTCATTAGTGATATATAGAAATGCAACGGATTTTAGTTGATTTTGTATCCCGTGATTTTACTGAATTCATGTTACTAGCTCTAGCACTTTTTGGTGGAGTCTTTTAAGTTTTCTGTATAGAGAACCATGTCATCTGCAAATTGTGAAAGTTTACTTTTTCCTTGCTGATTTGGATGCCTTTTACTTCTTTGTGTTGTCTGATTGCTGTGGCTAGGACTTCCAGTATTGTGTGAAATAGCAGTGGTGAGAGTGAACATCCTGTCTTGTTCTTGACCATAGAAGAAGAAAAGCTCTCAGTTTTTCCCCTTCGAGGATATCAGCTATGGGTTTTTCATAGATGGCCTTCATTATGTTGAGATATGTTCCCTCTACACCTACTTTGTTGAAGGTTTTATCATGAATGGTTGTTGTACTTTGTCAAATGCTTTTTCTGCATCTATTGAAATGATCATATGGTTCTTTCTTATCCTTTCTTTTCTTAATTTAGTTAATCACATTAATTGATTTGCTAATGTTGAACTACCCTTGTGACCCAGGTATAAACCCCACTTGATCATTGTGAATGATTTTTTTACATGTATTGTTGGATTCAGTGTGCTAGTATTTTATTGAGAATTTTTGCATTCATGTTCATCAGGGATATTGGCCTGTTATTCTTTTCTTTTTTAAGTTTTATTTTAATATTTAAGTGATCTCTGCACCCATAGTGGGGCTCAAACTCATAATCCCGAGATCAAGAGAGTCAGATATTCTACTGACTGAGCCAACCACATGATCCTGTATCTCTCTTTTTTAGTGGACTCTTTATCTGGTTTTGGTAACAGGATAATGTTGGCCTCTAGAATGAGTTTGGAAGTTTTCCCTCCTCTTCTATTTTTTGGAATAGTTTAAGAAGAATAGGTATTAACTCTTTTTTTTTAAGTGTTTGGTAGAATTTTCCTGTGAAGCCATCTGGCCTTGGACTTGGGAGTGTTTTGATTGCTGATTAATTTCTTTGTTGATTATCAGTCTATTCAAATTTTCCATTTCCTCCTGTTTCAATTTTGATAGTGTATATGTTTGTAGGAATTTATCAGTTTCTTCCAGGTTGTCCAATTTGTTGGCATATAATTGCTCATAATAGTCTCTTAAAATTGTTTGTATTCTTGTGGTGTTAATCAGTATTTCTCCTTTCTCCTTTCTCCTTGTGATTTTATTTATTTGTGTCTTTTCTCTTTTCTTTCTGATTAGTCTGGCTGGAGGTTTATCAATTTTATTAATTTTCTCAGAGAACCATCTCCTGGTTTCATTGATGTGTTCTATTGTTTTTGAAGTTTCTATATCATTTATTTCAGCTCTAATCTTTATTATTTCCTTCTTTCTCCTGACTTTAGTCTACATTCATTGTTCTATATCTTGCTCTTTGAGGTGTAAGGTTAAGTTGTTTGAGATTTTTCTTGCTTCTTGAGGTAGGCCTGTATGGCTATATACTTCCCTTTTAGGACTGCTTTTGCTGCATCCCAAAGGTTTTGGACCATTGTGTTTTCATTTTCATTTGTTTCCATGTTTTGTTTTGTTTTGTTTTTTTTAATTTCTTCTTTGATTTCCTGGGTAACCCATTCATTGTTTGGTAACATGTTATTTAACCTCTATATATTTATAGTCTTTCCAAATTTTTCCTTGTGGTTGACTTCTAGTTTCATAGTATTGTAGTCAGAAAAGATGTATGGTATGATTTCAATCTTTTTGTGTTTGTTGAACCCTGATTTATAACCTAATATGTGATCTATTCTGGAGAATGTCCCATGCACTTGAAAAAAATGTGTATTCTGCTGTTTTAGGATGGAATGTTCTGAATATATCTCTTAGGTTCATCTAGTCCAGTGTGTCATTTAAAGCCTTTGTTTCTTTGTTTATTTTCTGTTTAAATGATCTGTCCATTGATGTAAGTGGGGTACTAAAATCTGCTAGTATTTTTCTGTTATCAATTAGTTCCTTTATGTTTGTTATTAAATGTTTTATATATTTTAGTTCTCCCATATTGGGTGCATAAATATTTACAAGTGTCATATCTTCTTGTTGGATTGTCCCCTTTATTATGATATAGTGCCCTTCTTTGTCTCTTGTTACAGTCTGTTTTAACATCTAGTTTGTCCAATATAAGTATTGCTACCCCAGTTTTCTTTTGACATCCATTTGTGTGATTGATGTTTCTCTATTCCCTCACTTTCAATCTGCAAATGTCTTTAGATCTAAGCTGAATTTCTTATAGGCAGCATAGATTGGTCTCTCTTATTTTTTTAATCCATTCTGACACCATATATCTTTTGATTGGAATATTTAGTCCATTTGCATTCAAAGTAAATTATTGATAGATATATATTGCCATTGTTTCTGGAGATTTTCTATGATACCTTCTCTCTTTATATATTTTTTATTTTTTATTTTTTTAAAGATTTTATTTACTTATTTGACAGAGAGGGAGAGACAACTAGAGAGGGAATACAAGCAGGGGGAGTGGGAGAGGGAAAAGCAGGCTTCCTGTTGAGCAGGGAGCCCGATGCGGGGCTCAATCCCAGGACCCTGGGATCATGACCCAAGCCCTGGGGTCAGGTGCCCTGACCTTCTCTCTTTAAAAAATATATTTATTTATTTAAGTAATCTCTACACCCAACGTGGGACTCAAACTTACAACCTCGAAATCAAGAGTTATATGCTCTTCTGAGTGCGCCAATCAGGTGCTCCTCTGATCCTTTCTTGTCTTTGTCACTTTTGGTCTCTCATTTACACTCAAAGAGTCCCCTTTAATATTTTTTGCAGAACTGGTTTAGTGGTCTCGAGCTCCCTTAGTTTTTGTTTGTCTGGGAAACTCTTTACCTCTCCTTCTATTCTTGATAGAGGATTGATAGCCTTGCTGGATAGGGTATTCTTGGCTGCAGAATTTTCCAACTCAGCACTTTGAATATATCATGCCATTCCTTTCTGACTTGCCAAGTTTCTGTTGATAAATCTCCAACTAGCCTTATGGGTTTTCCCTTGTAAATTAAGGACTTCTTTTGTCTTACTGCTTTTAAGATTTTCTGTATTTCTGTATTTTACAAATTTCTGTATTTCCTGTATTTTACAAATTTAATTATAATGTCTTTTTTGAGATTTTATTTATTTATTTGTCAGAGAGAGAGAGAGAGAGAGAGAGAGTGCACACATAAGTAGGGGGAGCAGTAGGCAGAGAGAGAAAAGCAGGCTCCCCACTGAGCAAGGAACCTGATATGGGACTCAATCCCTGGACCCTGGGATCATGACCTGAGCCAAAGGCAAACACTTAACCAACTGAGCCACCCAGGTGTCTGCTAATTACAATGTCTTTGTGTTGACCTGCTTTTGTTGATTTTGATGAGAGTTCTTCATGCCTCCTGGATCTGGATGTCTGTTTCCCTCCCCAGATCAGGGAAGTTTTCTACTGTGATTTCCTCAAATAAACTTTCTGTCTTGTTTTCTCTCTCTTCTTCTGGGACTCCTCTAATATGAATGGTTAGTATGTTTGGTGGAGTCACTGTGCTCCCTAAATCTATTCTTGTATTGCGTAATTATTTTTCCTCTCTTTTGTTCAGTTTCAATATAGTCCATTATTTTGTCTTCTAGGTCACTGATTTGTTCCTCTGCTTCTTCCAGCCTGCTGTTCATTGCATCAGTCCTGTTTCCAATCTTGTGTATTGTGTTCTTCATCTCTTTTTTTAAAAAAGTTTATTTTTTTAAAGATTTTATTTATTTGAGAGAGAGGGCACAACCTCTTGTTGTTTTGTTTGGGATAAATTTCTCCATCTTGGCATTTTGTCTAAGTCTCTGCCGCCTTTTAGTGTGTTAGAAAAGCCAGTTATATCTCCTGCTCCTGAAAGTAATGGGTTCATGCAGAAGAGATCATGCAGTGTCTGGAGCCTGGTGCTTCAGGGCGTGTCTCCAGTGTATGTTGCATGGGCTCTACTGTTGTGTTTTGGCTGCCCTATCCTTCAGGCCAGTCATCTGCAGAGACTCTCCTTGCACAATGGACTTTTGAATAACTAAAAAGAAAGATCTCTCTACTGCTTTACAGAAAAGAAAACTGCTGGATATTGCAATGCTTTTCAGAATCAGAATTCACTGTTTCCTAGTTTGACTTGTTCCAATTTTGATTTTTAAATGACACAGTAGGTTGCATTATCAATATGATTAGCCTATTTGAACTAGAGAATCCAACATCGTTGTTGGACAAGGGGACAGTATATCTCTGTCTCAAACTCTCTGTGCTTATAGATGTTGCTCAGAAAGTGGTGCAGAATGGTGGTGATTAAGATCTATTTAGTATTTAGCAATAGGTTGTTACAAAGGAAAAGAAGTTCAGATTGCTTCATGCCTAATAAATAATGAATCTTCCAAAAGAACCCTCCTCGAAAGCCAAAAGCTTGTGTTATTCCAAACAATGAGGCGAGATATTCAGAGAATTCAAGTAATTTCCTTAGAATTTGAAGAAGTTACTCGTGAATGACAGTAATTTGCATTGAGTTCATTTACAAACTTAATATACCGTATCTTTTATCTGTTAGCTCAGCAAATTTTCATTGAACTCCTACATTGTACATGGCACTATTCTAGGCACAGAAGATATAAAGATGGACATGATAAAATCACTGCCTCGCCCTCATGCTGGAGCTCACAGTCTAGTGAGTGAAAGAGGTTAGTAAATTAAAAGTTAGAAATAATGCAATATATGCAATCAGAGAGAATGATTTGTTTGCATAGAATTAGAAAGAGTACCTAATACTCTTTACAGTGGTTAGGGAAAACTTTCTTTCCAAAGAGGATGAAACCTGAGCTGAATGTTAAAGAATAAATAGCAAAGAAGGGGAGGTGGAGTTTAAAACAGGCTGAGGTTGGAGTTTATGCAAAGACATGGAGATGTGAGACAGGATAGAATGTTCCTGCAACTACAAGTATTGATGTAAGGATAGGATGTAGAGTGGTACAGGGAAGTGCTAAGTAAATAACAGCCGATACATTATTAAATTCCTGTGTATCTTGCCAAGAAGTAGGGTTAATTTCCTGCAAGCAATGGGGACATCGAAGATTTTAAATACCAGCAACAAAAACGATACGAGCAGTACTTTACTGATACATGATATTGACTGTGTGACCAGACTGACTTTATCACAGGGACAGGGACTTTGTCTCATTCCTCTTTATCTGCCCCAGTACATCAAATAGTACTTGGGACATAGTTGGTGATTAATACATGATTTTTGGATTGATGTAGATTATTTTAATGATCATATTTATTATAAAGCCTAGTTTTGGTCTTTTCATCATCCCAAGTTCCTATTATATCCCAAGTTCCTATTAGATTCCTGGGATGAGATCAAATTCATGTTCTGTGCCATTAATCAGCAATAGTTACATGAATATACATCTAAATCTGTCAGTCCAGATGTGCTTATGTGCTCTTTAGGTACCAAATATTACCGTCAACTGCCTTTGTCTTTTGGTGAATACGTTAATGAGATGTTTGCTTTAAAACTCCATAAATGAACATAGCCTTCCTGGGTGCTGAGAAGTTGTTTATAATAAACTATGAACACTAACAGATAATATAAACAGATGTATTTTATGTCTTAGAACAAGTTCAGAATTCTGGCTAATTCTGCCATTATCTACAACATTTAACATTAGTTGTTTTGAAATGGTTAAAAAGCAAACCATTCTTTTCTTCTTTTCTTTTTTTGTAAGTAGGCTCCATGTTAGGCTCAAACTCATATGTGAGATGGAGACCTGACCTGAGATCAAGAGTCAGATTTCCCACTAACTGAGCCACCCAAGCATCCCTAAACCATTTTTTTCTTAACTGACCTTAGAGAGTAAATGCTCACACTTACTATACTACCATTCTTTAAAAATCTTTAATGTCATCAAGTGAAAACAATTTGGGCTAATTCCAGTTTGTCCTATCGAAGATTAAAATTAGTCATGGAATATTGAAATTAGCCAGAGTTTGAACTTTCGTTGGTATGCACACAAACATACACACAATATGGAATTATTTTCATGTAGAACTCAGCAGATGGAATTGAAATTCTGTTAAATTGGAGTGGATATTAAATACATTTTAAAAGAACAAATAGAAATGAATTGGTAGATCATAGGAGATAGATTATTGCACCGTATGTGACAATCTGGGTAAAAGTCAAGGTGCAGAATTAGTAGTTTTCTTCCAACATCCATTCTTTTCTTCTCCCACAATGAAAGACTTTTTAGCTGAACATATGACTGCCCAGATAATGATCACATATCTCAGCCTCCCTTATATTTAAATGTGGCCATACAACCATCCTGTGGTCAATGGTCTATGACTACAAGTGCTATATGCTACTTCTGAATTGTACCCTTAAAAGAAAAGGATAGGCCCTTTCTTTTCTCTTTTTCTCTTCCTCATCCTTGAGGCAGGAACAGACTTGGTGATGAGCCACCGTCAACCGTTCAGATTACAGCGTATGCAAAGTGTGTCAGGGCAATAAGATATTAAGAACCTGGCCCCAATACTATAAAGTGACCATATTCACCTTGGACTCAGTCATTGTTACTTTGGATAACAAATATTTTGGACAACCAAAACTTTATTCTAATACAGGTGAAAAGGAAGAGAAAACTGTTGTGTTGCAAATAACAGAAACTCAGTCCAGACTGATCAAAAACAATAAGGGAATCTATTGGCTGATGAATGGAAACTCTAGAGGTAGACAGGCTTCAGGGGTGATTTACTTCAGTAGTTTACAATACCTTCAGGGCTATGGTGCTTTTTGTTCATAATTCTTTCTATTTGTCTTCCTCTGCAAGTCAAAAAGATACTGGTAGAAGCTCCTAGGGCTGCATGCATTTTTGTTAACACTCTGAGGGCAGATCATAAGGGTGAGGGTTCTTATTCCTCCACCCATGAACAAAGAAATTGAGTTTCATTTTGAATGCAACAAATTTAGGTCTCATGTCTACACCTGAATTAGTCACGATGGCCAAGACAATGCCATATACTTACTTGCTTATCTCTAGGTTATCAATAATTGTAGTAAAGGGGATGTACTATCCTGAATAGCTTAAGCCAGTGAGCATCCCTGGGCCTGCAGGAAAGGTCAATGTAACTCAAGTTTCATGGCTGCCACTCAGTGGGAGAGGAGTGTGATGGATGCTGGGGAAGCATCTAGACAGTTATCTACTACCAAAAGTGAGCAGACTGAAGGAGAAAGCATGGGGCTTATGGGGTTCAGGAGTAGGGTATATATGCAGGGGTATAGAGGCGATATGTATAAAATTGGGTGGGGCTCCTATAGAAAGTGTCATAATCAGGATTTTGTATATAATTTGGGCATTTGGACTAAGGCAAGAACAGGACTCCATGAAGGTGATTTTTCATTTTTATTTTTTTTAAGGATTTTTATTTATCTGACAGAGAGAGAGAGAGAGAGCGCACAAGCAGAGAAAGCAGCAGGCAGAGAGAGTGGGAGAAGCAGGCTCCCCACTGAGTAGGGAGCCTGATGTGGGACTTGATCCCACGACCCTGGGATCATGGCCACCGCTGAAAGCAGTCTCTTGACTGACTGAGCCACTCAGCCATCCGTGAAGGTGAATTAAAAAAAAATATTTTCCTTATTTATTTTTTTGAGAGTTGGGTGTGAGGAGCAGAGGGAGGGAGACAAGCAGACTCCATGCTGAGTGTGGGTGCAACCAGGAGCTTGACCTCACAACCCCGAGATCTGGACCTGAGCTGAAAATCAAGGGTCGGACCCCCTAACTGACTGAGCCAACCAGGTGCCCCTGAAGGTGATTTTTGATAGTAGCACAACAGCAAGTGGAAATTAGTATAATGACCCTTAAGAGAGTCGAAAAAGGTATATGTCTGGATAGCTTTTTGATCTTATGACTCTGTGTGAGTGTGTGTGTGTGTATGTAATCCTGAGAAGATAATGGAATTTTTGTGAATTCTTTGTTAAAAGGCCCTGGGCACAGGGGATAAATTATATATGATTAAAAGCACACCCACACACTTACATACAGTAATCAGTCTTTTACTACATTTCTAGGGTTATGAGTTGGTTATTTGTTGTTGTTGCTCTTGTTTGGATTTGGCCTAAATTATCCAGATAATGGACACAATCATCTACTTCTCGGTTAAACAGATTTGGAATAGAAACTGGTGCTGCTTCTGTTGCACTTACAATTTAGCTTTTTATCTTACAACTCTTCACCTTCTGGGTGGCTGAAAGTAAAGATGGCAGCTGTAGGTTGCACATCCCGTGTCATGTGGCTGTGCCCAGTGCAGAGCTCTGCTTCTGTCACTTGGCAGGATGAATAAGACTGGGAAATAAAGTTTCTGTAGAGAAATAATCATAGTTTTATCCAGAACAAAGTAACATACTCCATATTTGTTTAAAAATGTACACTCTATGTTAATTATTAAAGGCAGCTCTGTTACAGGGAAGGCTTGGTTTCTTGGAAGAGCTACTATGATGTATGTTCAGATTTTTCCAGTTTCAGTAATTTCTACTTAGGGTTGTCATGGCTTGACCTTGGGGCCAGAGTGGATCAATTGCTTTAAATAGCATTTTTAGAGTTAAAAAAAATCAGGCTTAGATTGTCATATGATTTCAGATAGGTTTTCATTGTCCTATTTCATTGCTGTTGGCTCATGAAATAATATAGATCATCTCAACTCAGCAGGACAAAATGTCAAAGAAACCTTTGTGTTTATTCTGGGGGCCTCAAAAGAAAATGCCATTTAACAATTCTTTTAACTGATAGAAAATATATTTGCTAGAACTCCCAGGATATCTGGAAAGTATTACTGACTATTTCTTTCTTCCTATGAGTAGTATTTGAAGGATTCTGCTTTTACATTCTGTTTTTAAGGGTTTCATAATAGTCATTAAGTGTGATTGAGTGGAAAATATGTTGACTACACCTTGGCACGTCCGGTGAAATTGGAGTGATAGTAAATACAAAGAAAGCATGAAATGGAGGATTTTGACCCCCTTTTCAGAACTGAGCCATAAAGAGTACTGTTGATCCTGGTTTAAATTCCCTGGTGATTCTAAGGCAGTTGTTACCTTATCATTTTTTATAAATACCTACAGCTTATCCAATTAGGGATGTCCAGTTGTCTATTTGGCTTTCTTATTTACTCACATAGGCACACACCTACATGAATGTATTTCAATAGGCATCTTACCTCAGAACCTTTTTTTCTTAGGCTGAATTGATATTTTTTGTGTTTTTACTCTTGAAGAGTAATATTTACTTAGAGTTACTTTTGGGAGGAGAGCCCTGATATATATAACCTTAACTCTTGTTCCAGGATAAGATGGCTGAATGAAGCCTAATCATGGAACCCCCTCCCAAAAAGTCCCCAGAAAGAAGCACAGGACTCCAGGAACCTTTGCGGCTCTGAATTCTATTTCCTTTTTTCCTGCTCCCAGGCCATTGAGGGAATAGGATGTGAGTGGAAAATGCCCTAAATCTCTACAGTATTCCTCAATTTAGATAGAAGCAATCCATGGAATGTGTAGGCAGCCTGGGGAAGAATTTGAAAAGCCCTTCATATGCCCTCAGTGTCTCACCAAGGAAGAAAAGCACCATGACTAACCTTTATGAAACTGACCAGGTGGAAAGAAAGCTGAAAGAGAATTGGGAGTGACTATAATTACTCTGGGCAAATGATCTCCAGCACTAACTGGGGATTTAGCTGAATGGAGAATGAAGGGGAAAGTGAGGAATAGAGGTAGGAGCCTAGAGGAAGAGGTTCTTAGAGGGGCCAGTTGTTAGACCATAGCAGGATGTGACTGCAGCCAAAATGCTTTACTCTGGTCTCTGTTGGCTAGGAAGAACGTGAGAACCACTGCTGGTAGAAGAAGGAGATGCAGAGAAAAACAACACTGGGTTTGTCTACATGAATTTTCCTTGGCTCAGCCTTTGGGAAATTAAGAAAATGAGGATAATATCCCTTGGCATGGAGAATCAGAAAGTATGTCCCAAGATGCAGGATCTTTATTTATTCGGAGCAGAGGTACAAGAACAGAGGCCACGTCTGCTAACCAGAGCTGCGTGTAGTCCCAGCTGAACTCACCCCTGCTAGAACCTGAAATTCCCTACTCCTGGAATACAAATAAAGGAGAGGTTGAAGGGGTCAGATAATATGGAGGATAGCCAAGAAGCAATTACATGGTCTTGACAGAGCTGTTCAGGTTACCATGAACAAGGGAGAAAGAAAACACATGGTAACTAGGCAATGGTAAAGGAGCAAAGAGGAAAAACAAAAGAGAGGAAGACTGAATGTAAATGAGAAAGAATTTGTTCTGGAAGAATACTAGCTATGAAATACAAACGTATTATCTAAATGGTGCTTTCTTCTATAAAGAACTCAGAAAACCATGAATTCTAGGAAAAGGGCACCAGACAGAAGATGACAGAGCTATAGAGTGAGTGAGATAAAAAAGGAAATGCCAGAGTCAAGGAAATAATGAAGGGCCCAAACAATATTGTTACCCCAGTGATAAATAAATTAGAAATAGGAGGGAGAGGCTAGACATGGATAAAACCTAAAATAAAGACATAGAAGAAAGGTTTGAAAGAATCAGTGGGTGTAAAAGGGAAAGAGATTTAAACAGAAGATAATAGTTATGGAGCTCAAAGGTGGTCACAGCAAAAGGAAAATTGGTATGTCTGAGTTAGAAAATAGAACAAATGGGTTAGAAAAATATTAAAAGAAATGACAACCCCAATTCTGAAATTGCTGATTCTCCAGCTCAAAAGAACATGCTATATCTTAGAAAGAAATGATACAGAAGGCTCAATGCCAGGATATATATTTTTTGGTAAAATTTTGAAGCTAGATAATTAATTCTTCAGGCAACTTCTTCACACATAAAAACAATCATGAGTAGGAAAAATCAGGCTCACCTTAGAATTCTCTAAAATAATACTCAAAGACAAAAGGCAATGGAGCAAAGTGTACAAAATTCTAAAAAAAAAAAAGAGTCACTCAAGAATTTCATGTAAGTATTAGTTTAAAATTTAAATATGACAAACAAAAAAGAATACAAAGCCCCATTGCTTACTAAACAAAACAATGATAGCTACTACTCAGAAGTAATTACTATTAATAGTTTGTCACATTCCTGCCACATTTTCCCAAGTGTGTGAATGTGTGTGTATTTGTGTATCAGACATAGTGAATGACTACATTGTTAACATTTAAAAGGTTATATGAATTACCTTCTGGGAAAATAGGAATGGATGAGAGTTTTCTTAAACATTAATGAAGGGGCACCTGGGTGTCTCAGTCAGTTAAGCATCTGCCTTGGGCTCAGGTCACTATCTCGATGTCCTGGGATCAAGCCCCACATGGAGCCCTACATTGGGGTTTCCTACTCAGTAGAGAGTCTGCTTCTCCCTCGCCCTCTGCCCCTTCCCCCACTCAAGCTCGTTCGCTCTCTCAAATTAATAAGTCTTTAAAAAAGTCAAAAAATCAATCATGCAACATTAAATTTTTTCCCATTAAAATAATGAACAAATGCCACCTATCTTTATTATTTAGCATTTTTCCGTTCTGGCAAATGAACTTAGACCAAAGAAAGAAATACTACTAGAAAGGAGGCCAAGTACAATATATCAAGAAAAGCTGAAAGAATCAAACTGAAAATTGTGCTCAGAATGTTAAGAGAATATGGTAAGGTGGCTCATTACATAATCAATAAGGAAATAAATTCTAAGAAATATGGAGGAAAAAGAGATCCTATTATCCTAATAACCAAATGGTAAAAATGTATGGGAGAAATTTAACAACATTATACAGTATGCAAAAGGCCAATGTAAAATGAACATTAAAAGTCCACTGAAGGACATATAAAGAAGACTTACGTAAATTTATCTTACTCTTGAATAGGAAAATTCTAAAAGATGTTGTTTTCTCCCAAATTAATCTCTAAATAAATATCAACCAGAAGTAAGGTATCTTTTTTAGAATTTGATAGAATGGCAATCCAGACCATCTGGAAAAATAAACCTGTCAGAACAGCCAGAAAATTATAGGGAGAGAACAATAACCAGTCAAGACATGAAATAAATGAAGAAGAATAGTCAAAGCTGCATAGAACTGAAAAAGAAATTCATCAGTGGAAAAGAATAAAAATTCTAGAAGCAAACAAAAATTCATATAAACACTTGGTATTAAAGAATAAAGCATTTCAAGTTAATATAAGAAAAGATATGATACATGGGCAAATTAATTTAGCTGACAAAAAGGAAGGAAAAAGCCTTTCAAAAAAAACTGGACAATTCCTGTGAACAGGAATTTCATAGAAAAATAAAAAAAGTTTTTGTGATAAACAAATATGATAATTGTATCATTTATATCCAAAGAAAAGCCAAAGAAAATGGTATGTTACTTTTTGTGTATCTGATGGCCATGTTTTCAGCATTTGCTAACACTCAGTGTTGGCCAGGGTGAGTGGAAGTGGGAACTCTCATGCTATGGGTAGGAGTGCAAATTAATGCATTATTTTTATGGGAAAATATTTGGCAGTATTTCTCAAAGGAAAAAAACACACATACCCTTTAATTTCGCAGCTCTGTTGCTGGAAATTTACCCTCTGGATGAATTTTGCAAAAATATGTAAATTTATGTGTACAGGGATGTTTATTGAAGTGTTGTTATTATAAAATGCTGAGAAAAAAATGACATGTTCACTGATAGGGGTCAAATTAAAAAAATTAAAGCACATTCATACAATAGAATACTTCTGAATCATTACTGAGAACAAGACAGTTGTATAATTGCACATGTGGAACGAGCTCTGAGATGTGCTATTTAATGAAAAAGGGAAACAGGCAGAGAGGATCACATGTCTATGGTTCCTTTCTGTAAATAAAGAGGAGGTGGTTTTGACGCAGGTGTAGGGCTAGAAAGAGTATGGAGATCAACGTAGGCTAAAATAGGCATATAAGATTTCCTGAGGGACACATAAACATACACAACACTAGGTATCAGAAGATGAGGAAGCATGTTTCTTTCAATCTTACGCCTTTTGTCTAGTTTGCATTTTTCTTAATTAACATATAATGTATTATTTGTTTCAGGGGTACAGGTCTGTGATTCATCAGTCTTACAAAATTCATAGTGGTCACCATAGCACATACCCTCCCCAATGTCCATCACCCTGCCACCCTATCCTTCCCACCTCCCTCCCCTCCAGCAACCCTCAGTTTGTTTCCTGAGATTAAGAGTCTCTTATGGTTTGTTTCCCTCTTCGGTACCATCTTGTTTCATTTTTCCCTCCCTTCCCCTGTGATTCTCTGTCTTGTTTCTCAAATTCCTCATATCAGTGAGATCATATGATAATTGTCTTTCTCTGATTGACTTATTTCGCTTAGCATAATACTCTCTAGTACCATCCACCTTGAGGAGGAGCAAGCAGTCCAGTTTGCATTTTTAACCACGTATGTGTGTAAAGGTTACCTGTTATACCCAGCTTCCACGGGATCCCAACCACAGCTGTCCAGCTGCCAGCCTCTTGTCTTTCTCTCTGTTAGGGGAGGAAGTGTCCTCCCCTAGCACGTTCAGGGTTTTTCTTTTGTGCCGACTTCACACTGGCAAGCCTGCTTTTCTACACCAGTACTAGTAGTCACTTAGGAGAATGTCAAGCCTGCATTTCTACACCAGTACTAGTAGTCACTGATGTTTACTGAGTGCTGATTGTGTTGAGCACTTCCCAGGCCTGGACTCAGTTCTCGCTCACAGGGGCTCATGAGACTGGTACTATTTTCACGCCCATTTCACCAAAGAATCTTAACATTTAAAACAACATGGATGAACTTAGAAGACATGATGCTAAATGAAATGATGGAGTCACAGAAGGACAAATGCTGCATGATGCCTCTTACATGAGGCATCTAAAATAGTCGAAGGTATAGAAGTACACAGTAGAATGATGGTTACCTGGGGATGGGGGTGAGATATGGGAATTGTTCAATGGCTATAAAGCTAGGGTTATACAGGATGAGTACGTTCCAGAGATCTGCTGTATAACACAGTGCCTAGAGCTAACAATAAGGTATGGTGGACTTAAAAATTTATTAGGAGGGTAAGTCTCATGTGAAGTGTTCTTGCCAGAAAATACAAAACAAAACAAGTAAAAAAGGGACACAAGGAAACTTTTGGAGGTGATGGATAGATTTATGACCTGAATTGTGGTGATGGTCACACAAGTGTATACATATTTCCAAACTCATCAAGTTGTACACATTAACTATATGCAGTTTTTTTCTGTGCTCATCATATGTCAATAAAGCTGAGTGTGGGGTGGGGAGAACATAGACTGAGGATTACACAGATGTGAGTACTTCCCAGGCCCTTACCTGTTTAAAAAGAGGCAGGTCAAGACTTCAAACCCCGGTGTGCCTAACCCCAGCAAGAGCTTTCAATACTGTCACTGTACCACATTTTCCTCTTCAGAGGACAACTCAGCCCCAGGGGGAGTCAAATAGCATTCCCTAGGCCCAGGCAAGCTACCCTTATGACTTCTTTTTTTTTTTTTTAAAGATTTTATTTTATTTATTTGACACAGAGAGAGAGAGAGAGAGAGAGAGAGAGAGAGATTACAAGTAGGCAGAGAGCCAGGCAGATAGAGAGGGGGAAGCAGGCTCCCTGCCGAGCAGAGAGCCCTATGTGGGGCTCGATCCCAGGACCCTGAGATCATGACCTGAGCCGAAGGCAGAGGCTTTAACCGACTGAGCCACCCAGGCGCCCCATGACTTCTTTTTCTTGATGGGGATATGTGTTTCAGGTTCCAAATACTGACTCAAATGGACTTGGGGAAATGTAAGTCCTTTATAAACTGAGAACCATTCTCAACTTAATGTTCTTTTCCCTTCAATAAAACATATATATAGCCAGAATTTTGTAAGTACTTTACTGTCCCTTGATTGCTTTCCCCAAATAATTTCTGATTGCTCAATTTTATAGCCGTCAGGACTATTTTTGGAGCTTCAAAGGTGTATTTTTGGAATTACTCATTTTGCTTCGGTTCATTTACTAAGTTCGAACACGATACCTCTTACGGCTAAACATCGTTTCAGGCCAGTCACTATTTTTCTCTCTCAGTGGCTATGTTGCTCTGACAACAAAGGTGGAAAACTGGCCTAGTGTGATAGTTTTACCCTACATAGTCTTGAGATTCTTTGAACAGATATTAAAGGGAAATTTTCCTTAGGTTATAAAATTTTGCCTTTTCCTGTTTTTCCGTCTTAATCTGATCCTCCCTCTTGATCCTATATTCTTACCCTTTCTCACAACTCTTAGTGCCCTTCCCTAAAATCCATAAACTGGAAGTCACCTTGACAAGGCCAGTTATCTTCCCTACTAATGTAATAGTAGTAATAGTAGTTATAGTAGTAGTAGTAGTAGTAGTAGTAATAGTAATAATGAAACTATTACTTATTGGGTGCCCATGATAAGCCAAGTATTTTTTTTAAGATTTTATTTTATTTATTTGAGAGAGAGAGTCAGAGATAGTGACAGAGAGCATGAGTGGAGAGGAAAGGGAGAAACAGGCCCCCTGCTGAACAGGGAGCCTGACACCAGGCTCTATCCCGGAACCTTGAGATCATGACCTGAGCTGAAGGCAGATGCTTAACGGACTGAGTGAGCTATGTATTTTTGTAGGTATTTTATATTCAGCATCATTTATTTCTCTGCTTCCGAGAAAAAGATGCTCAGAGTTATACTTCTGCTACTAATAATTCTAATCATAATTGCCATTTATGGAGTGCTATGAGGTGCTTTATTCACTCCATTTTACAGTTTAATATAGGCTCTAAAAAGTTATACCCAAAGTCACAGAGTAGTAAATAATGTCACTGGAATTCAAACCTAGGCCTACCTGACTTCAAATCCTTTGTTTTTTACTATGGATTGCTGTTCAAAATAGTGTTTCCAGTGGGCCACTTAGACACATGGGTAAGTTTGGTGGTATCTAGCAAAGTGCTTGTCCCTTTTCCTCCTCTAGGTTGCCTGTGGTCTTCATTGGGCCATTAAATTCTGTGGGTTATTGGTGGTATCTTTCACTTTCTAAGTGGTGAGACTGAGAACTTTCTGTACCCTCCTGTTCACACTGATTGGAGGGGAAATTTTCCGAGCCTTTATGGCCAATAAGAGGAAGCACAGGGAAGACTTTTGGCACAAAGAGGAAAGGTCTGTCTTTGTGGGGTATCAGCCCTTAAAACTTCCCTCAAATCTACTTTTTCCTAAGAGGTACCGTAGAGAGCCCCAACCCTGGAGTCCCAAACTACGCCATCCTGACCTTCATGGATGAGTGTGAGCATGGGAGTGGCATGTATTGAAAAAAGCAGGGACAAGCTAGGTAAGAGAGGTTCACATTCCAGTTATGCTGCTTAAGAACTGTATGACTGTAGGCAAGTCACTTCACCTTTTTCATACTGAGTTTCTTTATATGTATAATGGAGATAATAAGAGTTATAACACGAAGTGTAATGGGGCCTAAATAATAAAGCATACAAAGTTTTTTCAAATAAAGATATTTGCCATTTGATACAGAAGTCATGTTAATTCTGAGACAAATGTTAATTTGCTTAAATAAGTTTCCAAACAGATGGGAGAGAAACAAATGTACTTAGGTAAAGACAAAGCACCAGATGACAAAATTTGTCTTGGCTCTCAGATCTTCTGTGTTTTACTTTTGTTATAATTTTTCATATGGATTTTAGCAATGTACTTGTATCATTAGGCACTAAAATTAACTCATGTCATGCGAAATGAGACTGTTTTAAGAAGAAGAAAAATAAAATCAGTGTTGCAGGAAGAATGAAGATGGAACAGTTTGAGCCTTGATGAGTTTTATTAATTTGATTGACATAATGATTAGAAAACACATTATTTTGTAAGTAGAAAAGTGTCAAGGCACAGCCTGCTACATCAGGGTTTATAAAACACAGCCATTTAGAACACGAGCCGATATATTTAATGTTGTACGACACAGTCACAGCTGTGTTTAAAGCAGTTACTGTAGGATTTATTCAGTAAGGTAAACTCTGGATTAAGTTTTGCAGTGTTGTAAGATCCATGAAAACATGTAGAGTTGGAAACAAAAAGTGACAGCTGGGGGACACCTGGGTGGTTCATTCGGTTAAGTGTCCACCCTCAGCTCAGGTCATGATCGCAGGGTCCTGTGATCAAGCCCTGCATCGGGCTCCTTGCTCACCGGGGAGGCTGCTTCTCCTGCCTGCTGCTCCCCCTGCTTCTGCTCTCTCTCTCTCTCTGACAAATAAATAAATAAAATCTTAATTTTAAATTTTTTTATAAAGATATTTATTTATTTGACACAGAGAGAGAAATCACAAGTAGGCAGAGAAACTGACAGAGAGAGAGGGGGAAGCAGGCTCCCCGCCGAGCAGAGAGCCCGATGTGGGGCTCGATCCCAGGCCCCTGAGATCATGAGCTGAGCTGAAGGCAGAGTCTTTAACCCACTGAGCTACCCAGGTACCCCAATCATCTAAAATCTTTTAAAAAAAAAAGGGACAGTTGGAAATATATTTAAATCTATTAGATTCAGGAAGATTTTCTGTTATTAAAATGTATCAATTAAAAGATAGAATTATATGCCCCCAAAGTTTACAAGCTCACACTCTCATTTTCAATCTTGTTTTCCCTCAAAATATATGCCCCAATAGTGATCATTACTTCTCAGCCACTAAGAGCCTCTTAGCTATCCCAGTAATAGAAATTCGTATATGGCATGCAGTTTCTTTCTATCAAAATATTGAAATTAAGAAAAACAGAATAACATGTTTCACAAAAGTGAATTGTCATTATGAAAAAGAAACTTCTGAATCACCTTCCTGAAAGGCTGTACCAAAGCATACTGCCATATGTGCTCCAGTAATATTTTCTGCACAATACACAAAACTCAAAAGTCATATAAACAAAGATACACAGATTTGACCATAGAGAAACCAAAACTTCTGTACAGCCAAAGATACCACAATTAAAGTTGAAATAGTGTGATAGAATTTTTTTAATGTATAAAGACAAGATCAGTAAATCATAAAATATAAAGAGTTCCAACAAAGTAACATAACAAAGACAAATGACCTGATAAAAAATATGCAAAGGATATGAAGACTTAGTGCACAGAGAAAGAAATGATAAATAGCCAATAAGCATTTGTAAAGATTCATACCCGCCTGGAAACCAGGAAAATATAAATTTAAATCATGAAACACAGTATTTTTTGACCACCAGATTAGAAAATTATAAGACTTTATTACCTACTTCTTGTCATCTGTTTATACTACACTGTTTTGTGTGTGTGTGTGTGTGTTTAAAGACTGAATTGATACCAAATATATTTTTCAACCACAATGGTACAAAACTAAAGACCAACAATAAAACAAAGCCAGAAAACCTATAATGTAAATATTCAATATTTAATATGTAAAAATTAAACAATACCCTACTGCACAAGCAATGGACCAAATAAGAAATCAAATGGCAAATCAAAATATGTGTCAAAACAAAAGAAAAAGAAAGCATAATATTTCAAAACCTATGGGATGCAGCAAAAGCAGATGATAGAGTAAAATTTATGCTATAAATGCTTGCATAAAAGAAAAAATTCAAATAAACAGTATTATACCACAAGGAACTAGAAAAAGAAGAAACTTAGCCAACGTTTAGTAGAGGAAGGAAATAACAAAGAAAAAACAGAAATAAATAAAAAAGAAACCAGAATAACAATAACATAACATTGAAAGTAATGATCAATTTAAAAAACACACACACACAACAAAATTGGCAATGCTTTAACCAAGAAAAAAAAGAAGACCCAAAAACCAAATGAAAAATGGAAGAGAAAATAATACAACAGACACACATAGTGTAATAACAGGTTACTATAAACAACTAAATGTTAACAAATCAGATAACTTAGGAAAAAAAAACCCCAGATGATTCCTAAAAATGCCCAGGTTACCATGATTGAATCATGAATCTTGAAACCAAGAAATAGGAAATCTTCTTAGACCAATAATAAGAATGAAAGTTGAATTTAGAATAAAAAAATCTCCCAGCACAGAAAAGCCCAAGACCACTGGTTTCACCAGTGAATTCTACCAAACATTTAAAAATATAATTAATGACCATCTTAACCAAATATTACAAATAATGGAATAGAGGGAACATATTCAAAATCATTCCATGAAGCCAGTACTACCCTGTCACCAAAGCAAGATAAAAACAACACAAGAACAAAAAAGTCTAGTTTGTCAGATGTAACTATTGCTACATCCATTTGCGTGATCAGTGTTTCTCGATCCCTTCACTTTCAATCTGCAAGTGACTTTAGGTCTAAAATAAGTGTGTTGTAGGCAGCATATAGATAGATGTTGTTTTTTTTTTTTTTTTTTTTTTAAACAGTTTAATTTTTTTTTTTTTTTTTAAGATTTTATTTATTTATTTATTTATTTATTAGGAGAGAGAGGGAGAGAGAGAGAGAGAGCATGAGAAGGGAGGTCAGAGTGAGAAGCGGACTCCCCATGGAGCTGGGAGCCCGATGTGGGACTCGATCCCGGGACTCCGGGATCATGACCTGAGCTGAAGGCAGTCGCTCAACCAACTGCGCCACCCAGGGGCCCGTTGTTTTTTTTTTTATCCATTCTGACACCCTATATTTTTTATTGGAGCATTTAGTTCATTTATGTTCAAAGTAATTATTGATAGGTATGTATGTATTGTCATTTTATTACTTGTTTCTGGAGATTTTCTCTGTCCTTTCTTGTCTTTGTCACTTTTGGTCTCTCCTTTGCACTCAAAGAGTCCTCTTTAATTTTTGTTGCAGGGCTGGTTTAGTGGTCATGAATTCCTTTAGTTTTTGTTTGTCTGGGAAACTCTTTATCCCTCCTAATCTGAATGAAAACCTTGCTGGATAGAGTGTTCTTGGCTGCAAATTTTTCCCATTCAGCACTTTAAATATACCATGCCATTCCTTCCTAGCTTGCCAGGTTTCTGTTGAGAAATCTCCAGCTAGCCTTATAGGTCTTCCCTTGTAAGTTAAGGACTTCTTTTGTCTTACTGCTTTTAAGATTTTTCCTTTATCACTGTATTTTTCAAATTTCAGTATGTCTTGGTGTTGGCCTACTTTTGTTGATTTTGGTGGGAGTTCTCTGTGCCTCTGGATCTGGATGTCTGTTTTCTTCCCAAGATTAAGGAAGTTTTCTACTATGATTTCCTTAAATAAATTTTCTGTCCCCTCTTCTCTCTCTTCTTTTGGAACTCCTCTAATATGAACGTTAGTACGTTGATGGAGTCACTGAGTTCCCTAAATCTATCCTCATGTTGCGTAATTTTTTTTCTCTCTTTTGTTCAGCTTCAATGTAGTCCATTATTTTGTCTTCTAGGTCACTGATTTGTTCCTCTGCTTCTTCCAGCCTGCTGTTCATGGCACCAAGCCTGTTTCCAAATCTCATTTATTGCATTCTTCATTTCTAATTGATTCTTTTTTAACTCTTTTATCTCTGTGGTAAGGGTCTCACTAAAGTCTTCCACTCTTGGGGCACCTGGATGGCTCAGTCATTAAGCATCTGCCTTTGGCTCAAGTCATGATCCCAGGGTCCTGGGATTGAGTCCGTGGGCTTCAAGCATTGGACTTCCTGCTCTATGGAAAGCCTGCTTCTCCCTCTCCCAGTCCCCCTGTTTGTGTTCCCTCTCTTGCTGTGTGTCTCTCTCTGTTGAAAACTAAATAAAATCTTTAAAAAAAAATGTCTTCACTCTTTTCTCAAGTCCAGTGAGTATGCTTACAATTGTTGCTTTAAATTCTCCATCAGGGGCACCTGGGTGACTCAGTTGGTTAAGCCACTGCCTTCGGCTCAGGTCATGATCCCGGGGTCCTGGGATCGAGTCCCACATCAGGCTCCTTGCTCAGCAGGGAGCCTGCTTCTCCCTCTACCTGCTCTGCCTGCCGCTCCCTCTCGTTGCGCTCTGTCTCTCTCTCTGACAAATAAATAAAATCTTTTAAAAAATTAAATAAATAAATAAATAAATTCTCCATCAGCCATGTTACTTATATCTATTTCATTTAAATCTCTGACTATGGCCTTATCGTGTCGTTTCCTTTAGAATAAATTCCTCCATTTTGGCATTTTGTTAAGTCTCTGCCACCTTTTTGTGTGTTAGAAAAGCCAGTTATATCTCCTGCTTCTGAAAGTAATGACTTCATGCAGAAGAGGTCATGCAGTGTCCAGGGCCTGGTGCTTCAGGGAGTGTTTCTGGTGTGTGTTGTGTGTGTTCTGCTGTTGTGTTTTGACGGCCTTCTCCTTCAGGCCAGTCATCTGCACACTTTTAATTACTCAAAGTGTTTATAGTGCATTTTGCTCGCTGGTGAGGAAAATGTCCCTTCATTTTTTTTCTTTGTGTGTTCCTCAAGGGAAGGAACATTATCCTTGATGTCTTGGCAATGACCTTCAGTGATACGTGTGTGTTTTTCATATGCCACTGGCCCCACTTCCTTCCCCCTATTTGCTATAGGGAAAGCAGAGGTGTGGTTTCGCTGTTTTCATTACATGTATGATTTTGAGTCCGGAAGCTGTTTTTCACTGCTCTCAGGAAGGAATCCCAACACCTAGAGCTTTTGTAAGTTCAGTATCTGCTAAAAATCAGAAGACTGTGTGGGAGGAATCCTACCCCTCATCACACAGCTTTGACTACCCCACCTCCAGTTCCTCTCATCCTCCACCCCTTATGAAATTCAGGTGAAAGTATTCCTTAGTGCATCCAGACTCCTGGGAATGTAATCCAGGCCGCACTCCAACTGTTTCTCCTATGGGTTGTGGCCCCACCAGGGTAATTTTCTTGCCTGGCTTCTTCTCTGCACCTCACCTCATGCAGAATTTTGGTGGCTCTGTTTTTCTCCATCTTATGACACATAGAATAGAAATTCAGAGATCTTTGTGATTGACCAAAAATACATATACACAAGCATGTAGGGAGGTTACACAGCATAGGGTTCAAGGAATAGTTCTGGACTATGTGTCCTTGGACAACTTTCTTAACCTTTTGGTCTCGTTTTCTTCATCTGTACAGTCAGATCAACAGAGTTTTCCTTATGCAAGTTGTAGGGTGTAAATGAGATGATGTACGCAAAATGTGCCAAGTGCTTAGCACAGAACAAAGGGTCATGGTGAACAGGGCCATTGCAGCCATCACTGAACCATCACTTAATATAGCCCACTGGGTAAACTTGGCCTCCATGATCTCCACCACCCTTCTGTGGGTGATGATCAAACAATCATTCTGCTCAAGATTAAAGGGAAACTTGTGACTGAGACAAGAAAGAAGAAAAATTACACCAAAGAGTAAGTGCTGCAAGTCAGCAATATTACATAGCAGTTACTTGAAAAAGGTGTTGGTGAAGTGCATGCCTTTTCCTATAGTTATCAGCCAGCTATAAATTAGGGCCCTGTCCTGAAACAAATAATTATAGACAGTAATGATCACACATTATCCTATTTCATCCATTTGGTTACATTTTGCCTCTTTCTAGGCTCTTAATAATTAATTTAGGTAAGAGACTTGGGATAAAAGCCTGACTTTACTTCTTTGCATTTCTGCAGCTGTGTGCAGTGAAGTTTTATTGGTCCTTTAAGATGGTTCTAGTTCTGTCAACCCAGGGGAAAATTGCAGTAGCTGAATTGATAGAGTTTTTAGACTTTTCAACTTGCATTCTCATTCCCAGCTACTTTCATTGTAAAAGAAGAGCCCAAAGCCAGGGGATTAAAATGAGAATATATTTTGTCCTTCCTGTGAATAAATTTTGAGGGATAGATTTGCTGGGTAGCTGTCTTCCAAGAACAGTGCTCACATGACCAGCCTTCCTATGAGGAGTCTATGCACTCTTCATCATATCTTCAAGAAATGTCTATTTTTCATCCCAGAGGTATTTTAAAAGCTATCTGTTATCTTTGAAATTTAATTCTTATCCAACCTACTCCAACACTTTTGCGGTTTTTATCAAGTCATGTGTCCATGGAACTCAGTGTACAAGAAAAAGTAAGGTTTAAATGATAGGCACTTGCCAATTAATAATAATAGGAATGGGGGGGAAAGGGTGCATCAAATCTGTCAATGGTTATTCAAAAGGAAACCAAATAATGGCCAGAATAGAATATTTTATAGCCTTAAAAATGGCAAGTGGTATGAACCATATCAAAAGTTGGGGCCAAATTTTAAAATAATACAGAGAAGAAAAAGCAGAGGCTCAAAATTATATCCTGATTACCACTGAGTAAAACATTAGCATTATAGTAACAACAACTGAAACAGAACAGTAACAAGTACATAAACAGTTGATAACTGAAATTCTGGAAATTTTTGTTCCTATAAAGATGGTAAAGTCTACAGTGAAGTCATTAAAAAAGAAAGAAAATCATCCATGAGGTCTGCTCTGATCTTTGTTCTGGTCTACTCTGAATAAGTAGAAAGGAGATGGAAAGCCTGGGCTCTCCTGGATTCAGATCCCAGCCCCATCCTGTCCATGTGACCTTGGTCCAAGTACTTCCCTTTCCTTCTCTGCATCGTGGGGAGAAGACACCAGTTCCACAGAGTTGTTGGGGAGACTAAATAAAGTGATAGAAGTAAAAGGTGCTTTGCATGGTCTGCTCATTATTATGATGTAGTTAGTATATATTATTGTATACTAATAGATATGCCTCCCATGCAGGTGCCTGGAAGTAAAGGCTTTCATTCTATTTCTGAGACAAATGCCTCCACTTCTAACATGATATCTATTGCTCTTACAAGTTGCAATTGAAATGAATAAACATTTGTGGAACTAATGGCTTTGCAGCACCTTTTTGTATTTACCTTGCTCTCTATGATATAATTGGACTCATTGCTGCCAAAATGAGCTTATGTCATGGTAATTCAGAGTCTTTTCAGTCCTTTATTTGTAAGAAGCAATGGGAAGAAACAAATGAAAATGGAATTGCCCATAAATAGTTGAGAGAGAGAAAGGAAGACAGAGGGATAACGTGAAAACTGGTGAATTGTATGAGATCTGAGATCTGCACTAGACATTGGGTCTCTACTTTCAATAACTTCTTCATTCAGTTAAAATGAGTCTGTTCCATGTTCTCTCTCCAGTTTGATAACCATCAGATTTGATTACCTCTTGGATGGTTGGCACTGTGGAGTAATGCTTGCTTGTAATGGCTTTCCTTCTTCCAGGCTTCCTCTCGATTTCATGACAGTTGGATCTAAATCCAAGATGATGTTAAGTGTTGTTAATAGTGGACATAAATTCTCTTTAATTTATTTGAATTTCTTTGCTTTTATGGTGATATTTACATGCTAAGAAAGTCAGGTCTCAGTACCTTCAATAGAATTCAGCACCTTCTCTCCATCTTCGATGGCATCTGCAAAAACCTCTTTCACAGCATGAATCACAGTGTTTTTTAACTGTCAACCAGTCCAGCCTCCTAGCAGCCCTGGAGCTCCCTGAGGACAAGAATCATGATGCCTGACATAAGGGTGGTAAATGAAGGACTGAGGCCAGAAGGTGCAGGAAATGCCTAGTAGTAGGTTATTTATGGATTTTCTTTCCGGTCTTGGTAGAACTTATGTGTAGGAAGAGAAACGGATGATTCTGGGTTTAAATTCTTGCCTTACTATTGACTAGCCATGGAATCTTTGCTAAATCATTTAACATCTTCGTGTTAATGTTCTTCTGAGACTGCACAGTGGAGGTAAGGGAAAGTAGAAAAACAATGAGATTATGAGCAATAATGAAAGGACTCAGCAATACATGGGCATTTAAAATGTGTAAGCACAGAGCTGGACAAGGTTCTCCAAAAGAGATCAGGCAGATTCTCAGAATCACAAAGTAACCTAGTAAGAATGTACCAAAACACAATGAAAATGCCCCAAAAGGAAATATAATGTATCAGTAGGAGAGTGTGATTTTCTTAATATAGTAGGAACCATTTTCCATTCTTTATTGTTTAGAATAAAAATGTAGGGGATCACTACCTTCTTTACTAACTCTAGCTCATCAGTCTACACCAGAAATGTACATTTGATTTTTTGGGATTTGGCTTCCCTCCCTGGAGCCTTCCTCGTGACTTCATTCACATCCATGGCTTTACCAACCAATGCTGAGCTGAGGTTTCCCACCTTCATTTCTCTAGCCCAGAGGCAGCTCACTCATAAGTTTCCCAGGCTGTTTAAACTCCACGGACCCCCAATAGAATTTATTTTCTGTCTTTCCAAACCTCTCTCTGCCCTTCATGTGTAGGAAAGTTAAATTGCCATCTACCTAATTAGCCATGCCCCAAACTCAAGGATCACCCCAGACTCATCCCTCACTCTTTGCTTTCACACCCAATGAATGTGAGATCCTGTTGATTTCTCTTCCTTTAGCATCTCCTGTATCTATCTTTACTGCTACTGCCTAGTTCTGATCATCATTACTGCTGTCCTGGACCACTGCTTGATCCTCTATTCTGATCTTACAGTTTCCAGACTTCCTGCTCCTAATCTGTCTACCCTCCCCACTTCCAGAGTGACTTTTCCGAAATCTGGTTAGATCTCCTTGCTTAAGGCCCTTCAGTGACTTCCCATAGCTCTAGCATAATGCTCAAGGTCTTTATATGGCATATGAAACCCTCTCTGACCTGCTCATGCCCACTCATTCTAGCCTTAAAACCTGCGTTCTGGCACCTCCAATTGTCTGTCTCAGGGGGCCTTGCTGTCATAGTCTCCCATGCCTTTGCTTCCAGGGTTCCCTCCATCCTAAAGCCCTTAATACTAGTCTGTTTGGTAAGTACTTGCTTGTATTTCAGGATTCACTGCTCTTATGATAGATCAGTTCACCCTCTCCTATGTATGCCTGCTGTATGCTAGCTAGACAAGTATCTTAACCTATATAATATTTTATTTGACTTATTTATTTGCAAACCTCTCTCACTAAAAATACTAGGTGCTCCTTAAAGAATTGTGGCTTATTTATTATTTTATTCCACTCTCTGGCACAGAATAAAGCAAGTAGTGAACACTCAATAAATATTGGATGAATGCATGAAGAAGTTTGATCTCGGGCTCCATCACTTATAGTGAGTTGAACAAATCATTTAGTCCAGAAAACAGTATTCCTTTATCTTAAAAAATTGAATTTAAAATATGTATAGCATAAGATTTTCTAGGACTTTTTTTCTATTTTTTTAAAGACTATATTTATTTTTTTGTCAGAGAGAGAGAGAGAGCGCATTGGCAGGCAGAGGCAGAGGGAGAAGCAGTGTCCCCGCTGAGCAAGGAGCCTGATGCGGGACCCTGAAATCCCCGGACCCTGGGATCATGACCTGAGCCAAAGGCAGCCACTTAACTGACTGAGCTACCCTGGCATCCCTTTTCTAGAAATTTAGTAAAGCCACTAATTCATTAATTCAAACCATGGCTTAAAATACCATGATGAACAAAAGTGTACCTGGGCCTTGACTTGGAGCATGCAATCTAGTGAGATAAATAAAATAATCACAAAAATAAATGTAAAATTACAAGTGTAACCAGTACTGCAAAACAGAACCACATGGGGCCTGGAGAGTCTAGGTCAGAAATACTGACCTAATCAGAGAAGTCAGGGAAGCCTTTCTGGAGGAATCAAGTGAGCAGAGATCTGAAGGATGAGGAAGAGCTGTTAAATAGGGAGGAAAGTATTTTCCAGGCAGGAGACATCAGAGCACAGCACATCCAAAGAACTGAGAGAAAATTTATGTCCCTGAGTTGCAGAGGGCAAGGGGTGAACATGGAACAAGAAGCAGAAGCAGGTAGAGGGTACACTGTGGAGCCCTTGACTTGGCACAGGAAAGACATGTAGTTTTCCCTGCCTTGATTTTTCCTCATCCTTGAGTTCTAAAGACTTAGGAAACAAAAAAGGAGGAAAAAGGATTATTCTGTTTTGCTGAAATTGTAGCATCAATCTCATTAGACACCCACTCATTCCCCAAGAAAGGTAGGACATTCATTTAGTCCTAATAGTGGTCCTGAAAAGGGGCAAAAGGGTTGGGATTCAGAGTCCAGCATTAAAACATCTTTAGCTGAGCCAAAGAAGCCATCATTGACTTCCATTTTACTCCACAAAGAGATTATTTGGAAGAAGTGCTCCCCAAGTTAATGACCAAAATGAAGAAAGAGCTAGCAGTAGGGACCAATCATAATAGAAGGGCATTTAGACAACAGAGTCACTGGGTTGGTATAAGTTTAAAAAGAGATAATACTAAGATGGAATGTGGTCTCATTCCTGCAGTTTCAACAAGTATAATGTTCTCTACTTCCAACTGACTAGAAACTATTACTGGGGGAAAAGGAAGTGTTGAGAGGTAAAAAGTCTATGGGCCATGATGAAAGACAAACAGGAAAAGCAGACTCCCGAGGATTTTAGGGTATGCCTCTAAACCAAGAGACAACAGATAGTCCATCATGCCCATGATGATGATGTGTAGCATTTGCTCTCTTCCGATAATGTGGCATCAGACAAAGGAGAATGCAAGGTGGAGGTCCTGCATGCTCTTTTGCGATGTGGGCAGAATCCCCATACTGAGGTTTCCATGCCCAGGGACCACGTTTGCTCATGCTGACACATTTCTTAGGTGAGGGGCTTGTGGCCCCATGATGAACACTCGCTGCTTGTTGCCTGTCACTGATGGTAGGTGAATTATTTTTAGTTTGAGAGCTATAGCTCAATAAATAATTTAGACATCAGTGGGAGTTTGGGTGTCGATTAATCTCACACCTTCCTCTCTGAGTTCTGAACCAATATAGTCAGATTCAAGCCTTACACGATTGCTTTCTTTCCAGTAAACCTGGATTGGAGGGCACAGCTTGGAGCTGCGGTAGCGAAATGGACTTCTTACTCCTCCTAAAATGAATTTGCCATCCAGTCCCCAGCAGAGACTCCTACTAATGACAGAAAGGAGGGGCGTGCAGCTCTAAAGGATGAGAGCTGCACGCCCAGAGCAGAGAGGATGAGAGGCAGGCTTTGGGAGGCAGGTGAAGATCCTTAGTTTCATCCAACAGAAGAAAGCTCAGCCTCTTCTTTTGGGCAGGGGAAATGAGGCAGAGAGCAGGGCCAAATAGTTTTTCCCCCCAAACACTTCCAAAACAAAGGAAATTCCTACTTTATTGGCCTTGTCAGAAACTAGGAGAAAGAACAAAGGATGGGCAACTGATGTTTTTCCCACAAGTGTTTGCACAAAGTATTTATTCTCCAAGACACCATAGGCTTTTGACTACAGAATAAAAAAGAAAGTGATAGAAAATGGCTAAACTCAATTATAATATGGCATGCTATTGAATCACATTTTATTTCATTTTTATTATTGGATATTATCTATATGAATTGATCTCTGTTACCCTTAATTTAGAACTTTTTATTCTGATTGTAAAAGCAACAGTTCAGCCTTCAAATGGCTTTTCGTCTATTTCAGTTATTGGAGATAACTTGCCATTCCATAAATGAATGGTCTTTTATTTTTTTTTAATTTTTAAAGATTAAATTATTTAGAGAGAGAGTGAGCAAGTGAGCAAGGAGGGGGCAGAGGGAGAGAGAATCTCAAGCAGACTCCAGACTGAGCAAGGTGCCTGATGCCGCGCTCTGTCTCACAACCCTGAGATCATGACCTGAGCTGAAACCAAGAGTCAGACACTTAACCAACTAAACCACCTGGGTGCCCCTGAATGGTTTTTTTAATAAACCAGGCTGCCAGTCCACAATTTGTATTGCCTATTTAGAGAGTATATTAAAATTTATATTCAAACAGAGTACTTTGGTATTCATCATATAAAATATAGGGTACAAAATGCCTTACTTTTGTTCTAGAGACGCATCATCTGGTATTTTGGTTCAATTTCTGTTACTGTGTATTCTTAACCTCACTGTGCCTCAATTTTCTCATCTGTAAAATAGGAATAATGAATATTACCTACCTTGTGAAGCTGTTATAAGGATCAAGTTGATACCTGTAGAGGATTTAGAACATGTGTGACTCACAGTTAATCATTCATTAAGTGTTAGATATCATCATCATTATCAAGAGGCATCATGTTCAAAATGTTCTGATAGCCTTTCTCTAAGTTATAGTAATGCTAGTTGCTATTAAAAAAAAGATGTTTAATTGCTTGAACACAATAGAGGTTTATTTCTCATTCACATAAAGTCTAAAATGTGTGTTCCTAAGCAGCCTGCCGATGGCCCTCAAATGGTGATTCAAGGACCGAAGCTTCTTTCATATTTTGGTTCCACCGTCTTTAATTTAAGGTTTTCAGTGTTATGTGGGACAGAGACAGAGACATTCAGCCAGTAGACAAAAAAGAGGAGCTGAGGTACTCCCTTTTTAACCATCTCAATCCAGGGGTGACACACATTACTTCTGCCTACGTCCTATTGGCAAGAACTAATCCCATGGTTCTACCTCAGCAACCATCTTTGCCATACTGTTGAAAATTATTCTGTTTATTCTGTTTATTATTTTTATCAAAGTATTTTTATTATTATTTTTATCTGTTTATTATTATTTTTATCAAAGTGTCATTGACATACAATGTTATATTAGTTTCAGGTATACAGCATAATGATTTGGCAGCTCTATAGTTTATGCTTTGCTCATCACAAATGTAGCTACCATATGTCACCGTATGATACCATTGACTATATTCCCCATGCTATACCTTTTATCCTTGTGACTTATTCATTCCATAATTGGAATAACCTTCTACTCCCCTTCACTCATTTTACCCATACCTTTCCCCCCTGGCAACCATCAGTTTTTTCTCTGCATTTTTTATTCCTTTCTATTGTTTGTTAGATTCCACATATAAGTGAAATCATACAGCATTTATGTTTCTCTCTTTGTCTTATTTCAAGTAGCATAATACCCTCTAGGTCCCTCCACGTTGTCACAAATGACAAGATCTCATTCTTTTTTTTATGGGTGAATAATATTTCACATCTTCTTTATCCATATATCCACCAATGGACACTTAGGTTGCTTCCATATCTTGGCTATTGTAAATAATGCTGTATTTTTGTTAAAAAGTCTGTAATTTTGTAAATAAATATAAGGGTGCATGTATCTTTCCAAATTTGTGTTTTCATTGTGTGGGGGTAAAAATACCCAGTAGTAGAAATACTAAATTATATGGATATTTCTATTTTTAATTTTTTGAGGAATCTCCATACTGTTTTCCATAGCAGCTGCACTAATTTACATTCCCACCAGCAGTGCACCAGGGTTTCTGTTTCTCCACATCCTTGCCAACATTTGATATTTCTTGTGTTTTTGGTTTTAGCCATTTCTGACAGATGTAATGTGATAACTCACAGTGGTTTTGATTTGCATTTCCCTGATGATTAGTGATGTTCAGTATCTTTTCATATGTCCGTTGGCCATCTGTATGTCTTCTTTGGAAATATGTCTCTCCAAGTCCTCTGCCCTTTTTCAATTGAATTATTTGGATTTTTGGTGTTGAGCTGTGTAAGTTCTTGATGTGTTTTGGATACTAACCCCTTATTGGATATATCATTTGCAAGTATCTTCTCCCATTCAGTAGGTTGCCTTTTTGATTTGTTGATGGTTTCCTTTGCTATGCAAAAGCTTTTTATTTCATTATAGTCCCTATAGTTTATTATCACTTTTGCTTCCATTGCCTGAAGAGACAACACTTAGAAAAGTGTTGCTGAGACCAATGACAAATGATTATATAGCTTATGTCTATTTATTATTACAACAATTTCCCCCTGAAATGTTAATTCAGTAAAGCAATATTGAAGGGGTTACTTGGCCATCTTTGCCTCTTTGATTAATGAAAAAAATGATATTTTAATTATCAGGAAAAATTTTTAGAGGAGTGACTTCCACTTCTGGAAGATATGCCATCTCCCTTTGGGGATATTTGTGGAAGTTTTGTTAGTTGGCTGATTTTACTATACAACTTCTCAAAGCTCAGCTTTAGTAGTAGAAAAATACTGTGACCAGATTTATCCATATAGCTCATGGTTTGCTCAGAAGGGAACATTAAGGACACACATATAGGGGCACATGGGTGGTGCAGTCAGTTAAATGTCTGACTCTTAGTTTCCATTCAGGTTATGATCTCAGGGTCCTGAGATGGAGTCCCTGGTCTGACTCGATGCTCCGTGCAATCTGTTTGGGATTCTCTCTTCCTCTTCTTCTGCCCCTCCGTTCGTGCTTTCTCTCAAAATAAACAAATAGGGGCGCATGGGTGGCTCAGTGGGTTAAGTGTCTGCCTTTGGCTCAGATTACAATCCCAGGGTCCTAGGATCTAATCAAGTCCCCTTGTTTAGTGGGGACTCTGCTTCTCTGTCTCCCTCTGCCTGCCACTCCCCTGCTTGTGTGCTCTCTCTCTCTCTCTCTGTCAAATAAATAAATAAAATTTTTAAAAAATAAGAAATCTTTTTTTTTAAAAAAGAATACATATGTAAATAGTAGATTTTGAGTGAAAATTATTTGAATTTCATTGACTTCACATGTTTTTATTTGAGGCTTTTTGGGGGAAGAAAAAGTAAAGAATTGGGCTATTATGAACTGAATTTATCAGTGTAGAGCGAGACCGCCAAATAGTTTATTTCTGTCATATTTTTGGCCTGAATTATTTGCCTAATTACTTAAGCTATCAATTTTGCCCATGTCGACACAGCTAACCCAGCAGGTGACACAGCTCAAACTGCAGAGGTGGAACAAAACCAGCCCCTCAGAGCCAAATTACAATAATCTCTACAGTGCTGTATAGATTATACATCACTTTTATACTCCGAGTTGATTCCACGTTCTACTTGGTGGATGCTTTGGGTGGAAATTCAGCAATTTTTAAAGTCCATTCACCTTTTTTTTTTTTTTGGCCATAAACAGTAAGAAATTATGCTATCATTAACTCAGCAGTTACATTATGTTTTAATTCTGCTACTTAAGGCATTTAAAGTTTTCCTTTCATTTAAGTGGTACTAGAAGTTCAGTATAGGTATTCATTTACTGTAGTGTGGATACTAGCCCAAGACCTGTAAGCCTGACATTCTAGTTAGCAAACATGTATGCAGGTTTATCCCAATCTTTCAATAATGGAAAAATAACAGTAATTCTCTGTTATTAACACAAAAGAAATAAAGGTGTAGGTGGATAAAATCTTTAGATAATCTGGGACGCCTGGGTGGCTCAGTTGGTTAAGCAACTGTCTTCGGCTCAGGTCTTGATCCCAGAGTCCTGGGATCGAGTCCCACATGGGGCCCCTTGCTCAGCAGGGAGCCTGCATCTCCCTCTGCCAACCATTCACCCTGCTTGTGTGCGTGCTCTCTCTCTCTCTCTGACAAATCAGGAAAATCTTTTTTAAAAGTTTTTTAAAAACCCTTCAGATAATCTAAAATCCTTCTTTCAGTCACTATATTTCCTCATTCTTTAATGCTAACCCTTGCTGTATATGCCAAAAATGAAGTATCAGAGGATGAGCTGAATATTCCTTTCTTTTTCTGTCTTGTCCTTTTCTTTCATCTTGTCTTGAGTATGATAATTAATGAGATTGTCAGAAAGCAGGGTAGAAAGAAGAAAGACAGTAAATGAAAAGCCAAGCTATATCATCCCCTGAAAACCTGAGGAATGACAAAGCTCCCACCTACTTGTGGGAGCCCGTGTTGTCCCCTAGTCCCCACTGAATCTTAGAGAGGGAAGAGTTGGTAGCTCAGGTGAGGACACAGCCGTGTCTTCAGGAGACTCTTCACATGATAGAACAACTATTTTTGATACTTCATTATGGAAAGTTTAGATTTCACGAGGTATTTAAAGGTATTTAAATTCTCATTTAAGGTATTAAATTGAGGCATTTAAATTCTCATTTAATCCAAAATGAGAATGTTTATCTGCTGTAAATGATATTGTTATTGGTTTAAAGTGAGTTCTCTTTTATGTGCTGGTTTATTTTTCAGAAATTAGCTTTTGGGGCGCCTGGGTAGCTCAGTTGGTTGGGCGACTGCCTTCGGCTCAGGTCATGATCCCGGAGTCCCGGGATCGAGTCCCTTATAGGACTCCCAGCTCTGCGGGAAGTCTGCTTCTCCCTCTGACGTTCTCCCCTCTCATTCTCAGTCTCTCTAATAAATAAATAAAATCTTTAAAAAAAAAAAAAGAAATTAGCTTTTGGCATCAGAATGTACATAATAGAGATAGAATACTTCCTCATTTATTCCTGGAACCACAGCAGTAAGTTACATGATTTAATACTATCTTTAGTTTTTTCTTAATCAGGTTTAATATGGTATTCTTTTTATTGCAACAAGAAATAAACGGTGAGGATATTTTTTCTAATATGACTAACTAGGCCTGGTAATAGTTTTATAGCTAATGAGATAGAATACCCTTTGAAATATAACTCACAGGTTTGAGCTTAACTGTCTTTGGGTTTCTTACCTGAGGAGCCACTTCAAATACTTCAGGAAAGGATAATGCGGTTAAGGCCTAATTCATGAATTATGTTAAAGTAAGGAATTATATCCCTTAACTAACAAATTTACTATTATACTAATTTATAGCAAACCATCTGAAAATCATTGCTCTGGAATTTTTCTATAACAGTCAGTATTCATTAGAGACAGAATGCAGTGTGAATTGGACATGACTTGAATCTCATCCAAAGGAGCACGATGACTGGTGTACCAAAGAGCTCCATTACCTAGAGCTGGACCATTTACCTGAAGTTCAATCACAGGAACCCCACAAACATGACCATAGGGTTACATTAAACAACAGATCTTTTAATTTTTTTCTAAGCTCTAAATTTCGCTGTAACTAAAATGACAAAAAGAGCCCCTTATTAACCAATAAGGATTTTATTAGTGGGTTGCCTACATTTTTGAGAACCTGAGATATTAAATACCGAAGGACAAGAGCTATGTCTCAGTCTCATTCATCTTAGAGGATGAGTGTTTTTCACAGCCTGGGAGCTTCCTTGAGCAGAAAGACAAGAACCTAAAAGATGCCTAGTCATAGTTGCCTGATTTAGCATCACGTTAGCAAAGGAATCAGCTAGAAGCGAAGATTTCCTCTTATTGCACCTTCTTTTTTTTTTAAATCTTCTGGAAGAAGAGGAAGGAATTAGGCTGTTATGGAGCTTAATTTGGAAAGGTGTAAGCTGTTATTTTGACCTTCTTTTGCTTCTTCGGCACACCTAAATTTTTAGAGTGCTGAGCACCTTGAAGGCAGTTAAAGGTAATTGTTGATAAGTTGAACAATGGCATTGACTTATAGTGAGTGCATTTGTAAATGAAAGTAACTAAGGAGTAAAAAAAAAAAGTCCTCAAGGGATAGCATAATTCATTCAAATGTAAGTCTATCTCAGGATCATTCTCAAAATGTGGAAACAACAGGTTGATTAATACAGTTTAGTTTTTAAAAAACCAATTACATGATATAAAAGCAGATTTTTTTTAATGTTCTGTAGATGAAGCATCAGTTGACTGACTTAAAAATTTTATTTTCCCAGTAATTATGTGTGTCCTAGGCCTCCAGATAGAAAAAGTAATTTTGGTGCTGTTGTCTTCAGAAGTTCTATTTGTTGAGCTTTTATGAAATTCTTTAGTCTGTGTATTCTCAGATGTGATTATAAAAGGCAATAGCAATAAATAATGAATAGTATACTCGAGTCTAAAATAAAATGGTTCTTCGACAATTTAAATGTAGACGTTCCTTCTCACTGCATTTTTTGTGGTCTCATAATTTTAAAAAGCACAGTGCAAAATGATGTGAATCCATACATGAGTAATTCTTCTGAGAGTGTCTCGTCATATCCATAGGAAGCATAATTGGACTTGCATATAAGCCTTTTATTTACTGATAAGGATAATTGAACATGAAGCACTCCAGTGACGATTCCACCATATGGGAGAAGTTACCCCATTCCACTGTTTATTTGAAATTTATGGTGAGAATAGTGACAGTGAAAAAATAATCTTTATTGCCTCCAGCAGCAGTTGGGCATTATGTTATGAAGTATTTTCATGGCTGAAGATACAACATTCTTTTGCTAATGCACCTTGAACACTGCCATGCCTATACAGTATGTGGGTGTTTAATAAATACTATTTGATGATAAGACTTAATTTAGGCATGACATTTTATGAATGCTTATGATTCACAAACCTCCTTAGTACTCACTGATGCATTTGGGTTTTAATTTTGTAAAAGTTAAGGAGCTAGCTTGGCACCTTAGAAAGCAAAGTCTGCACCCCTTGTGCGTACGTAGTTCAGACCGATGGGTCTACCAGCAACTCTTAGTTTTTCTTAGCCTGTTTGGTGAGAAGCCCACTGAAGACACCTACAGAGGCCTCTTATTTTGATGGGTTCCATACAGGGGGCTATCTGCTCCTAGTCTGCCATTTTGTAAATATGGAACCAAAATGTCAGTTGGGGAATGACAATGTGAAAGGGTCATCACAAGTCCATCACAGCTTTTAGAGAAATAACTCAAAATATAGCCATCTAATGGTCGTTAAACAGTCGTTTAAGCACCTGCCTTTGGTGCTTTGGTGCTTTGGGTCATGATCCCGGGGTCCTGGGATCAAGTCTCACACATGGCTTGACTCCCACTGAGGAGGGGAGTCTGCTTCTCCCTTATCCTCTGCCCCTTCCCTCTGCTTGTGCTTGAATGTGCGCATGCTCACTCTCTCTCCCTCTCAAATAAATAAATAAAATCTTAAAAAAAAGAAAACAATTGCTTTAGAATGCAACTACCCAGGGTCAGATTCTTCATCTACTTACAGGATGATTCACTTGTCTCTGTCCAAGATTACTCTCGCTTTTAACACCGAAAGTTCTATGTCCTGAAAAATCCCTTGATCCTAACCAAACCAAGATGGCTGCTCACCTTAGACTAGTGTGATGCCTTTTCAGGTCACTTTCTCTAATTCTCAGTTTCTTCATCTATAAGATGGGGGCAATAATGGCACCTGACTCAGGGTTATTACACAGTTTAAATGAGTTAACGTGTTGACGGCTGTCAGCACAGTGCTAGCACAGGAAGTTAAATAAATGGGCTATTGTCATTCTTACTATTGGTCAGTATAATTTTGTTTAACAGTGAGTCAAATGGAATTAAATGAAAGGAGGGAAGCAGGACAAGGTGAACATGTCAGTGACAAAGTTCAAGTCCCCTGGTATAGTCATTTCATGGCTAAGGCTCCTCTCCCCCCATACTTCAGTCATTGATAGTAGAGACCAGGATGGAGGAGTGACTGGGCAGGACAGGTTCAGTCCTGTAAGCACAGTCCAGGGCCCTGTGGCTTGTGGGCAAAGATACCCAAAACAGACCAGAGCAAGAACCAAGATGCATCTGCCATGTTGAAGTATGGCTACCCCTCAGTTGCCTCTGGTTATGCAGCCCACCTGAGGTCAGCCAGATGATGTAAATCCTGATTTTAATCACTGGACCATTAACCAGGCCTTTGGAAAAGCTATCTTAAAAGGTAGAGCCATTTTGAGGTCTGATCTTTTTGTTGCCAAAGAAGAGGCAATTTCTCAAATATTTGGTGAGTCCTA
Source organism: Nasua narica (assembly GCA_028533885.1). Classification (NCBI taxonomy): domain Eukaryota; kingdom Metazoa; phylum Chordata; class Mammalia; order Carnivora; family Procyonidae; genus Nasua; species Nasua narica. The sequence goes on along the minus strand of CM052797.1, from coordinate 91,287,842 downwards.
CTTTGTAAACTTAAGTCAGTCAATACAAATTATTGAAGGAAAGAGGGTAACCAGTTTCTTCTTTAAAGACATGATCCAGAAGCAACACACATGCCTTTCGTTCATATTCCTCTCACGTGGCCATACCTAGAGGGAGGTTAGGGAGTGTAGTATTTAGCTGGGTGACCATATGGTAAATTCGTGGGGGGTGGAGGTTGTCTATTGCTAAAGGAGAGAGGGACAGATTAGACACGGGGGGGGGGGGGACAGTTAGCAGTCCCTGCCATGCCTTCATTGTTGTATTTTTGTTTGTGGTTTTTAAGTAAAAATTAGGTTTGTTATATCATTATTAGGTTTGACTTTAGAATATTTTTTGACGTGATAGAAACTTTAAGCATTAGCAGGGTGACTGGCAGGCACATAGCAAGTAGTCAACAAATGGTAAATTTCCTTCCATTTCTGTCAGTCAAGAAGAAAAGATTCATGTATAGGATATAAAGATATATGAAGAAATAATACTGAAGCTGTTAATTTTGCAATCCACAAAGAAATCTGAAGTATTAAAGAATTGAATTAATGAATTCTCTTAGGGGTGCCTAGGTGGCTTAGTCAGTTAAGGGACAGACTTTTCAGTTCAGGTCATGATCTCAGGGTCCCTAACCCTCCTACCCCCCAGGCTCTGAGCTCAGCACTGAATCTGCTTGTCCCTCTCCCTGCCCCCTGCAGTTTGTGCTCGAGCATACTCAATTTCTCTCTCAAATAAATAAAAAAAAAAATCTTAGAAAAAAAAACAGAATTCCTTTAATGAGTATCATTTTCAAGGGTCTCTCTGAGATCTTCTGACAAATTAGCAGCAGCTAACACGCAATTGTATAACTGTTTTAACCTGTGGTTTCTTTTCAAAATACAAGAGCATCTGCCTTACAAGCTTGCAGGTAAGTAAAAAATACAGTTAACTCTTGAACACCCTAGCTTTGAACCAGAAGGGTCCACTGATAGGAGAATTTTTGGTTAAATATAGTACACTACTGTAAATGTATTTTCACTTATGATTTTCTTAAAATAATTTACTGTTTTCTCTAGCTTACTTAGTCATAAGAATGCAGAATGTAACGCATAGATCATACAAAATATGTGTTAATTGTTTATGTTACTGGTGAGGCTTCCAGTCCGTAGTGGGCTATTAATAGTTAAGTTTTGGGGGACTCAAAGGTTATATGTGGATTTTTGACTGTGCAGGGAGTCAGTACCCCAACCCTCACTTTGTTCAAGCATCAACTGTAATAGGTTTGAATAATATACATGAGTTTGGAGCAAAGATAACAAAACAGAGATAGAACAGAAGGTGTACATTGACTCCGGCCTGTTTCTACACACTTTAGGAAAGAGGAAACTTGATTCTCTCTTTTCTTTCCAACTGCTCTCTTCAAGAAGCATTTATTTTGAAAAACTGCTTTGTGTTGAGGGACAGATTAAAGTTCCAGCTAATTGTTAACCAATTTTTTAAAAACACACACTTAAATAGAATTGACTTTTGTTTGTGGCCCAATCTGTTAATTCAGTCCTTAACTGGAACAAAGTACAATTCGTAGGAGTCATGATTAGAGGGTTCCAAACACCAGATGCCGGAGACAATGTCCTGCAGATTGTCTTAAAGGGTTTTTAAAAACTATGAAAATTTAATGCTTATATTGAATTATTGACAGAGTGAGTGGTTGCTGGTTCCTCTTCCAGGACACATCTGGTGGAGGCTTCTGCTCTCATTTTATGGATCTTACAGAACAAAGAAATGCAGTAGCCCCTGTAAGCTCTTATTTATTTTGGTTTTACTCAATTTTAGCTGTTCACATACTGGCTTGTTTAAGGAGTCATCTTTTTCACCTCAAAAATGACAGATTTGTTTCAGACTGTTCAAAAAAGATGACTGTGAGATGGTGTCCAAACTTCAGATGGAATATCTAGAAATTCACATAACTCTGTGAATGTATTTGACTGAACATCAAAGCACCAACACTTCCATCCTTAGAAATACTTTACCTATTTTTTAGCCTGTATGAATTCTCCACATCCTTCAAGATGGAGCTTCAGTCCCTTCAATTCTATGACACTTTCCTTATCAGCCACTTCTGTGGTAAAGTCTTTCTTTTGAACCCACCTTCTCCAGTCTCTGAGAGCTGTTGGGTCCGAGGTCTGGAATTCCAGGCTGTACTTCAGTGCAAGTCCTGGTGGATGGTTCCTGTTTTTCATAGCCTATGCTGGAACCTCTCTTTTTCTTAGCCTCTGCATTGTTGACTCCTGCTTCTTCTTTGCTTTGTTTTCTTCTAATTCTTCCATTTTGACACAAAGAAGAATGTTTTACTAGGCCATTTTCAAATAGCTGTGTAGTAAAGTAAAAAGACAGTTAAAACTATTTACATTCTTGAGCCTCAATGGTTCTATCAAAAAGTCATGTACTAAGAAGATGTTCATTGCCATAATTAGAACAGCAAAAGAATGGTGACATCATGAATGTTCAACAGAAGGGAAATGCTTAAATGAATTTTAGAATGTTCTTTCTATGGACTACTGACTTTTCAAATATAAAGTAGTTCTCTTTCTCTCTCTCAGAGACCCGGATGTAGGGATAGGAACTCTAACTTTTTAACTTGTGTATGTCTATATTTAAAAAAAAATTTTTTATAGTGATCATGTATTATTACTTTTATAATTTAAAAAAATCACAAATTTATTCGACATGACCCCCATACTTATATGCTACCATTATGGAAGCTATTTTTGGACTAATTGCTCTAAAACAATCACTGGATCCCTATGTCATACCACCTTTATAAAGCCCTTATGCTGGCTCCATAATCCCGGCCACTCCTTCTGACCAGAGTTTTTTCTGCTTCCCAAACTCTCCTGTTGGAGTTGGGATTCTTTCCTACTCATTATTTTGCCCTTGACTTTGCTATTATTTCTGCCCCTAAAATAACTTCCAATTGCTTCCCTTTGCCTCTCTAAAATGATACATATTTTCAAACACCCCCCCCCAAGCAAGTCTCACTATTGTCTCAATAGCAGCTCTTCTCCAAATTCCTAAAAGCACAATGTAACGATGCTTGAGTGGCTCAGTCAGGTAAGTGTCTGACTCTTGATCTCAGCTCAGGTCTTGCTCTTGGGGTCATGAGTTCAAGCCCAGCATGGAGCCTACTTAAAAAAAAAAAAGAAAAACCCCACAATGTATTTTATTGATCACTTAGGTAGATTACACTAGAAAAACACATTATTTTAGTTATACCCTTAGAATATGCAGGTAATTGAAATTTTGCATGAATTTCAGAAATTATGTATGTTTTGAATTTATTCCTTGTTGAATTTATTCTATTGTCCTTTTTCTTCCTGGGGATAAAAGGAAAGAAAATGGGAAGAAAAGAAATCTTGCTATAGTTTCCTGACTTAGCACTGAGAGCCACTTGGATCAATATTCCCAAACTCGGACACATCAATGGCTGAGTTATTGTCTTGTTTGAAGCACATAGTTTACCTCAGCCCACAGATCAGAGAGCTTAGAAAAGTAAAATGAATACTCTGTTGATAAAGGACATTCATCTTTTTGTCATTTTTCTTGGTTAGTATGGCTACCTCTGGGGCTATTTTCTATACACCTAGTAGAATAAATTTTCTACATATATTTTTGATCTTGACTCCGTGTATGTGCATGTGTGAAAGTCAAAGGATCTGCCAACTGATGTGCCCCAAATTCCAATTTTAAGCTAATTTGTCCCACGATGTCATTCACCTATTTCTGTTTTATAAGATATGCTCCAACATGAGATAATGTTTGAAATTAGCAATGCTCAAAACCCCAAATTAAATTTCAAATATTCCATGAGTAGCAAAACATAGGAGTGAGATTTTGAAAACCTGAGGAAGAAGAAGTGCTGTATAAAGGCAAAATGGTAGCTAATGATAATTGCATTTCAAAATAAAAGCCTTCTGCTCTACCCACGTACCTCAAAAAGGCAGTCAGCCTAAGAGTTTTTAAAATCCATTTTGATATACTCTCAGTTAAATCATAAGTCCTAGAACACACTTTTCTTGCCACAACCACTTAACGATTTATGTAAGGAATGAACATTGATTAGCCATTGAGTCTGCTTTGTGCAGAGATGGTCTCTTTCTACTTGGCTGCACTATTAGCTGTAATGTGACTTCAAATCAGATCCATCTAGCTTTGCTTAAGAAGCCAGCCACAAACCGTTTAGTCTACTTTAATCCTCTAGGTAATTTTGTGACTAATGCTAATGGCATCTGCTTTGTAGTCCAATTGCCCTAAATCCAAGTTCTCGTCCTGTCATTTCTGGTTATGTTCCTCAGAGCAAATTCCTTGACCTCTCAAAGCTTCAGTATCTCCATCAATAGCATGAGTTTGGTTAAAAAAAAAGTCTCATAAACTGTTGAAGCTTAAAATGAGACAATCTGCTTAATCTTGTTTGGAGCATAGTAAGCATGTAACTTAAATATTAATTATTGTGGTTAACTTCCTCTTTTCATTGAGAGTTCAATGACGGTAAAGGTCAGTAAGTTGATGGAGATGGAACTCCAAGTCCTCTTGACGCCTGTGATTTTTCTGTCTCAAAATGCCATAGCTGGAAGCCCAGCACTCCATATACCATGTTGTATCACACCATCATGGCAGGGTACATGGCACCATGCCGCACACCACACCACGCCACGGCATGCCATAGCGTACTTCATACCGCGTCATGATGTGTGATGCACCACGTCATCTTTCTGACATCTTTCTAACACTCCCTCAGTTGACATCCTCATTTGTCCTTTCTTATGTACCTCTCACAGCTTTCCATGACATTGTTTTAGATCACAGTGAACTTTGTGACCTCTGTTCAATTCTCAACACTGGTACAAAACCCAAGACCTTCTGCAGAGGATGCAAGCCTGTGGTGTAGATCTATGTCCACCCAAAGAAGAATATCCTTTTTTTTTTTTTTTTTTGGCAAGACACAGTGTGGACTAGGGACAGCCCTACGAGGATGCCCCCAGGCTTTGTGGCCATACCTTTCTCTTTATAAGACACACTCTAATGACAAGACCCTAACTCCAGCATCAGCATTAGCTTGATTTGGGGGATTATTCCAGACTGAGGTAAATCCCCTTTCCTAGGGTCTTCTTCAATGTGTTCAAAGTGATAGATGCAGGTCATAGGCAATTATCATGAATACTCTGTGCCTTTGACCTTAATGTCTTTCAACCTTATGAAGTGCACCCAGAACTTTGGCTAAAAGTACATTTTGAAATTATGCAGTCATTTAGAGAAAAAAAAAACCAACTTATATATCCACATGTTTTGGTTAGCTGCAGATGCAAAGGAGCTAGTAGTGCAGGGTGGCAGGTATAAAAGTTCGTGAATCAAGAAACAGACTCTTAACTCTAGAGAACAAACTGATGGTGACCAGAGGGGAGGTGTGTGGGGGCATGGGGATTACGGAGTGCACTTGTCCTGATGAGCACCAGGTGATGTATGGAAGTGTTGAATCACTGTGTTATAGCCCAGAAACTAATATAACACTCTATGTTAATTATACTGGAATTAAAATTAAATTAAGTGAAATAAAAAAGTTTGTGAATAAAAATTGGAAATTTAAGTCAAGGGAATCAAAACTAGTAGGGGAAATTGTCTCGCTGTCCCACTCTACTCATCATCTACTTGTAGTCAAGTCCAGGTCAGATTTTAGAGGGAAAAGGACAAACTACAATGTATCCATCCCCCAACAGAAACCAGTATGTGAGCCTGGAAACATATTTGTTCATTCCATTAGTATTTACCCAACAAAATCTATTTGGTGGCAAGTGCGCCTAGCATAAGGGAAGCAGTGAGCACAAGGTGTACTCTGTGTCTCCTCAGAACTCAGTGTGAAGAGAACACAACACATAAAGGAGAAAATGAAGGTTTTAGCCTGAGCCATCAGAACCAGAAAGAACCTCTCTGTCTTTACATCTTTGTCTGTCACGTGCAACAAGGCAGCTGGGTTGGGGCTTCCCATCGGAGCTTGTGCTACACGATTACATTGTATAGTGTCTCATCCTACATTGTTTTCTTTTTCTTTGTTTCAAAATGAAATTAAACTTTTAAATAGTATGCATTCTTTTTGTGGAAAAGGGAAAATAGTTTTTAAAAAGAAGGGCACAATGAAAAGTCTCCCTTCTACTTCTGTTACTCTCTATTCTATTGCAACCCTATGGTTAATAAATAATTTCTCAAGTCTTCTTCCAGTGTTTCTTTATGCAGATACAAACAAATACAAATATATATTCTTATTTTCCCCTTTGCTTACAAGAAAGTTGGCATTCTGTATATCCATATTTATATCTATAACCTGTTTTGTGCATCTTACTTCTCACTTAACAATATTTACCTGGAAATCTTTCCATATCAGTACATGGATGTTGTTTCCATACCATCAAACAACCACACAGTATTCTGTGTGTAGAAGTACATAATTTGTTTGTTTGGTCAGGCCTTGATCATGGATATTTGAGTTGACTCCAGTTTTTGTAATTCAAACTGCTATGATGAATGGCTTTGTTCACATTCACTTTTAAACATGTGCGAATATGTCTATAGAATAATTTCTGTAAGAGGGCTGGTTCAAAGAGTAAATGAATTTATAATGTGGAGAGACACTGCCCAATTGCCCTCCCTAAGAGTATATCATATTCCAGTCCTACCAGCCTGTGCTTTAGTATGAGAGTGCCTATTTCCCCCAGTCTCACCAAAGAGTGTATAGCCAAACATTTTTTGAGTTTTACCCAGTCTGAAAATGGAGAAATGTTATTTTAAGGGTTGTTTTAACTTATATTTTTATGTTCTGGGGTTACTTATATTGACTTTTCCATGCAAAGTGTTTATTCTTGTCCTTTGTCTATTATTAAGTAAATGGATTGATGGCTTTTTCTTCTTGGTTTCTAGCAACTCACTGTGTTTTAGGGGGATTAGTCTTTATATGCCATATTGTTTACTAATTATTTGAGGTGTCTGTTTCCACTAATAGACTCTGAAGACAAACCTGAGACTAAAGGCTAAAAGCAATAGGGAGGTATATTTAAGTTAAATTTTAAAAACAATAGTGAGTCCTTCATATGTTATCAGCATGATGCTTAGTGCTTTGTTCCAATATCTCATTTAGTCTTTGCAAAAATCCTAGGAGGTGGTAATTATTGTTAATAGATGAAACTGAAGCACAGAGGCATTAGGAAATCTGCCCTTGTTCGCACAGCCAGTAAATGTTGGAGTCAGTATTCAGAGTCCTGCACTTCATCCCAGGGCATAGGCTCTTGACTACAACACTTACTGATAACTAGGTTTGCAAAGCAAGCAGTTGTCACTGCAAATATTCTAAAGTTGGGAAATGGTACATCTTACTCTTGTGGATGAGATCCTGGGATTAGATGACCTCAAAAAAACCTCCTCTCCCCCGTTTTTTATTTTTAGAGAGAGAACACTCACGAGGTGGGAGGGTCAGAGGGAGAGGGAGAGAGAGAATCTTAAGCAGACTCCCTGCTGAGTGTGGAGCCCAAAGGTTGGGGGGAGGGAGCTTGATCTTATGACCCTGAGATCATGACCTGAGCTGAAATCAAGAGTCAGTCGCTTAACTGACTGAGCCACCCAGGCACCACTCAAAGAACCATTTTGATCCTTCTTTATTTTTTTTCTGATAGCACCATGACTGACCAGAAAGATAAATCAGAATATATTAAATGGCCAGGCCCCATGTGGGACTTCCCTGCTCTAGTTATGATCCCCTCTGGCCTCATTGCCATAAGCAGCCGGGGGGACCTGAATTCCTATTTACGAACAATGGCTTCATGGTGAATGTTTGTGACACAGTAGGTTACTAAGCATGCATAAGCATAGGAATGTCCTTCATTTTGGTGCTTTGCAATGGTTAAGTGTTCAGTACATTTTTTAAATTGGATTAATACATGATTGATGGTAAAGCTCATTCTAAAAGCTCTTGAATGTGACGTAGTCAGATGGTAATATGGAGGTAGTCATCCAGTCAGTAATTACTGAGTGTGTATTATATTCAAAGCACAGTGCTAGCAACTCAGGGATATGAAGAAGTATAAGAGATGGTTTTGCACAAGTGTGCAGAAAAAGAGCTGACAACAAAGGCAGAAAAGCCAATGAGCCCTAAATAAATGGTCATCGCCCTTGGAGTGGGGATGAGGGAGAAAGTCTTGAGAGGTGGAAAGGTAGGGTGAGACTTCCTAGAGGAAATGAGACATCTTCTGTGACTTTATTTGGATTTGGGGAGGAATAAAAGAGCCTGTAAGTTGTGAAGGGAAGGGCTTGAGTAAGGGTTATAGAAATTGAAAATCTCATGTTTCTGGGCTTGATCAAATGTGTTTCCTGAGCAGGCTCAGAAATAAAACCGTAAAGGCAGACTGGGACCTCATTGAAGAGGATCCTGAGTTCTAAGCCAAAGGATAGGCAGAGACAGCCACCAGAGACTTTGGAGTAGAGAAGTGACATGTGAAAATAGTGTTTTAAGGAGAGGAATAAGGTAGCCATGTGCAGGATGGCACACAGAAGAGGTGAGGCCCGAAGCCAGATGCTTAGAACCTATCAGTCATTCAAGGGGAGGGTGGTTACTTAGAGTCCAGCTCAGAAGGTAGCCATGGAATGGGAAATAAGGGAGAAAGATCATGTAAAAGGAACTATGGGGATTAGCTAGATGATTCTACATGGGGAGGGGGAGCAAACGAACCAATAACATACAAACAAATTTATAGTATACTTTTTTTTCCCTACTATCCATGTATAGCTTTGAAGTCATGTGACCAAAACCAATTATTTTCCTCTTTTGAAATCAGAGAGCAAAATAGGATGGGACTGCTCTTGTTTATATCCCAAAGGTAATTCTTTGCATGGCAAGGGTAACTGAGAGCTTTCTCTATATTAAAAACCTTAGGGTAGAATGCATCTGAATTAGGTGGGTAGATTAGATAGTGATGATGTTTGTATAACTGTGAATAAACAAAAACTGCTGGACTCTACATTTTACAAGGGAATTTTATGGTTTGTGAATATAATTCACATAATCAATAAAGCTGTTTAAAAAGGCAATGGGAAGTCTATATAGGATTTGAAGGACTTTTTGTTAAGATCTAAGTAAATTCCAAATATTTGCCTCCCCTCTCTTCCCAAAAATGATTGTCCCCCAAAGAAGGTCATAGAATCAGATTTTCACTTTGGACGGCAGGCAAACTATCCTGAACTTCCAAGCTCACCAGAATTCCCACTCGCATTCCATGTTGGTGCTCTGCAGCTTTGTGCTTTCCAAAGCACCGCTGAGAGCTGTCAGAGAAACTTAGACAGTGGTTTGTCTGCCAGGCCAGGGTTTTTCCTCTAACAGAATCTTCTGCTAAAGTAAAAGCTCCACAGGCAGTGCAAGTCCTGACTTTTCGTATGGGGGGAAAACACACCCACAAAAAACCCAAAAACTTGCTGAATCATTTTTTATTAAACATTAATTTTGCAATCTCAACAGCTAAATCTATTATCCTGACAGGCAAGCTTTAAATAAGGCAGGAAATTGGGGAAAGAAAGAGTAGTTACTCATCTTCTTAATCCCCCAAATTTGCCATCAGCTTTGGTTTCGAGTCTTTTGCTGGAGAACACAGGCCTTTTTCTTTTTTTTATTCTTTTTCTTATTCTTTTTCTTTTCTTTTTTCTTTTCTTTTTTCTTTCCTTTCCTTTCCTTTTTCTTCCTTCCTTCTTTCCTTCCTTCTTTCTTTTGTGTGTCCATCTAATCACATAGATAACATTTTAAAGAATGGATATACCTGGATTTTTCAACACTCATTTTTCGTGTTAAATCACAGATCACTTAATTTCAGAAGGAGAATGTTTTCTGGCTGACACAGAGGCCCTGGTATATTCATCCCTCATAAATGGCTCTGTTGTCGAATGTGTCATAGCTGCCATACTGTGGGCCTGCTGATATCTCAGCACTCAGAAAGATGAGTGGGAGTTTCAGGGAAAAAGCCTTACAGCCTAAACTCTGTGTAGGCTACAGCCATCCATCACATGGGCAGCCTACAGGCAAACGGTTGTGGGGAAAATGAATGCAGATTAATTCCGGGTCACTGCTTCTGGCCTCTAATTCTTGAATTTTAATGCGTAGTTCTCTCCCCACCCCCACTGACATTCCAGGTTTGTTTGTTTTTTTTTTATTGTCCCCTGCTTTTAAAAATATATTTCTCAATTTAATGGGACTAATGTCCGCTATATCTGTGAGTATTGGCTCTGTTCAAACAATAACTGGTGTTTTCTGTTTTGTTTTGTTTTTAATCCCAGGAGGAGGGTAAACTAGATTTCTCTAATAGAGCCTCTCTACCTCTGTGCTGAGAAAACCTTTTGGTATAATCAGCCTTTCTTTCTGGCATTCTCTGTTTCCATTTCAAAGCAGTAAGAGGGGCTTTATTGAGTTACAAAATATCATCTTAAACCCTAGATCCCTTGTCGTTGTTGCCCTGAGGAGTCAGAATGGGCTCTGTCTGCAAGGGAGAAAGCTCATCCATGGACGCTGAATACTTCTGTTCCTTTTCTGTCTGTTGTCTTGGTAAATTTCAACTTTTCAGATTCAGGTCAGTCATCCCCACGTCCATGATGGGATCTATGTCCATTGCATCACTAGAAAGTACTTCACGACCACCAGCTCGTGAAGCTTCACAGACAGCCATAGCCTTGCACTCCGGGGACTCTAGCATCTAAGGCACACCCTAGAGTGCTACACGTGTATGATCTGGCTAGATGTAATTATGGCCCCAAAGACCCCAATTGTACCTCCTTACGGATAAAGTCCCAAACTAATAGGTAGGAATGTGTTGGAAATCTTTGGTATCCTCTTTGGAAAATGGAGGTAATAATAAAATCTATAGCTCTCCTTTATTGAGAGTGTACTATGTGCCAGGCAAAGAGCTGAGTGTATTACATCATTTAATCCTTGTAACAGCCCGATAGAAGAACCACTCCTGCCCCCATTTTCAAAATGAGTAAACTAACGCACAGACAGGCTTCCACAGTCTCCCCAGCTGACAACAGTAGAGCCAGAATATAAAACCGAGCTCTAGGCCACCAATCCAAGGAGTTTAATTCTGTGAGGATGGGTCAGAGTTTAAGAAGTGAAGGATTTGAGCCTTGAAACTTTCCTTGGGGAATGTAAGACCATCTTCTAAGTCATCTTTACTATCTCATTCCTTAGTACTGCCAGAGAATTAAAGATATAAAATAAAATAAAATAAAATAAAATAAAATAAAATAAAATAAAATAAAATAAAGTAAAATAAAATAAAATAAAATAAAGTAAAATAAAATAAAATAAAACACCCACCCTCTATGAAATTACTGAATTTGTCTAGCTCATGATTAGTACTTCTGACCTTGGACATGGGTGGATACAAAAGCCTGATTTTAATCCACATATGCTTCAATGACAGTAGTTTTAGCTTGTTTTCATTCTTCTTCCACTTAGCTTTTGGCTAAAAATAGAGGTGCGTGAATCCTTCAGTTTTTTATTGTAAGTACATTCCTGAAAAGTTACTTGCAAATTGAAAATTTAAAGTTCAATCCCATTTTAAATGCATCCAGATAACTGAATTTGCTGTGCCCTCTGGTCCAGCTGCCTCCTGAGGAAGCATCTGTGGGTCCACACACTGGTTTTCCATGTAAATCAGACTTCTAGATGACCAAGGAAACAGCCGGAGAGAATGAGGAAGTCACACGTTCTGAAGGAATCTTCGCTTATATAAAGAAAATAGTTATTCCAAGCCCAGACAAGGAAAGCACTTTTATTTGGTGGATTTGTATTTAACAATATAACAATATTGCTTCCAACCTGGGGCAACTGGCTTTTGGTCCCTGCCTCAGTTCTCACATCTGCCAACTCTGCTGGAAGCCCTGACAAGAATTAATTGGCTTTCCTGAGCCCTGAGCTCAGCTTCGCTTCTGTGTTCTAACAGTCTCACAGGACTCTGCTCACATAATTTACTGTCTAGAAGGACTTTCTGTTTTTATGAATTCTATCCAATAGGCACTATATAATGTATATACATTTCAGTCAGTGAGAACCTAGAGAAACTTTCAAAAGGGTATTTAGCTCAGTTTAAGAAAATGGGACATTATTTGTTGCTTTTACAAAAGTCCTGACATGGTTCCATCAAAATGTGTGGTTTCTACAAATGACTTTCTTCTTATTATTTTCCTTCTTCTTCTCCTCTTTCTTTTTAAGATTTTATTTATTTATTTATTTAGAGAGTGAGCGTGGGGGGGCGGGGAGAAGGGGGCAGAGGAAGAGAGAAACTCAAGCAGACTCCACACTGAGTGCATGGAGCTGGTCATGGGGCTTGATCTCACAACCCTGAGATTATGACCTCAGCCAAAATCAAAAGTCAGACACGTAACCATCTGAGCCACCCAGACATCCCATGACTTTGTTCATCTTCCTCTAGTTGGTAATATTTGCAGAGTACTGCAAAGTGGCCCTTCCAATTTTGTATTGGGCTCTTTGAGCAAGATCAGCACCAGTAGGATAAGAATTTTGGGGGTGGGAGCTCTTCCTAACTGTTGATTCTATTTATAGACTCGCATATAATGTAAATGTGCTCTAGATTTTATTTCTTTAGTTATCTCTATACATCTGGGAAGCCCCTATTCTTTGCAGCATCACCTCAGGGAAAATTATATTGATTCTCTTTTACAGGTAAGGAAGAAGTAAAGGAGGTTTTGTCTGACTGTAGAGGCAGCCAATCAATGTCAAAATCATAGCAATTTGAAAAGGACTTCTGCAGTTATCTCAGCAATGTCCCACCAAATGCTTGCTCCTGCCTACACAGATGCTGGGCCCCTCTCTGAGTGCCCGAGGGATCAAAACACTCTTGTTCCTGAGATGCGGCCCCATCCCCTTGTTGAATAACTCTAAATCTAGACTGTCCTTTCACATGGTAGATTAAAAACACCCTCTTTGTAACTTGCATCAGTTAGTGCTAATTTGTTTTTAGTAGCTGCATAGAGTAAATCTACTCATTGACGGGTGGGCCCATTTATTCGTCTACTCATTTTTTATCAGGTGCCTACTATGTGCAATGTAGTGTGTAAGACATGAGTCCAAACTCCAAAAGGTGATGGGTTAGTAGGAGATAACATGGCCACATGCCACCCAATCAGAATAAATTAGCTACGACAGGAAAGCGCAGGGAGGACAAAAGGAAGGGGTCAGGTCCCAACAGGTAGGGTCAGCAAATTCATCATGAAGGAGTAAGCATTTACAGCTACTTATCTGTAAAGGTTTGAAGTTAAAAGACAGAGATTTGGTTGTGAAGATTGGAAAGATAAAGTCTTAGTGGACAAAATATTCAGATTCCTGCCCTCTTAGAACATACCTCAATGATCAATAAATAGGTAATAAGTAAATAGGTTAATTAAGTAGTATTTTAGAAGGAGACAAGTGTTGTGGGAAAAAGAAAAGGTAGAGAGAAGGATGGGAGGGCACAGGATTGCCAGGGAGTAGGGAGGGGAGGGCTGGTTGTGATTGGAGAGAGTCTGGGTCATCTTCCTTAAGAAGGTGACATTTGAGCAGACTTGGTGGTGAAGGGGTGAGGTAAGCAGTTTCTGGGGAAAGAGATCTCCAAGGAGGGAAAACGCCAGGTGCCAGGGTGAGAGGGGCTAGACTTGATAGGCTTTTCCATTCCCTATAGAAGACAAATGGCTTGAACCACCAAGAAGAGAGAACACAAAAGCCAAGTTTATTTGTAATAAAACTGATTCAAAGTTACTTTAAAAAAAACTTGTCAAACTGCTTTAAGGAGATGCAGAGGGTGTTAGAGAATGTTTCCTGTCTTTGAAACTTCTTGGGTGTGAATCGTGGCTGGGATTTCCTTCTCTGTAAAATGTGGCTAATAATAATACCCATCTTCTAGGATTGCTTTGATGATTCAATGAGTAAATATTAATTAAAAGCTTGGAACTGTCTCTGATGCATGGAAAACACGCAGATATTAGCTATCAATATTATTATATTACTGCTACTACTTTTTTTTACGTTTATGGATTGATGCCTTGGGATATTCTTTGAGTGTGTCCTAAGGGCTTTGTGTATGTTTGTGTGTATGTGTGTGATGTGTTGAGAGTGTGGGGTTTAGTTTATAAAAGAGTTATGAGAATTAAGAAAAATTCCACTGCATAACACAAGATAAGACCTCAATAAATGTTAGTTTTCTTCCCCTTTGGCAGCATTTTATAGCAAAGAAAAATTATAGAGGATTCCCTTCTTTTTTTGACTGTTTTATGAGTAGAATAAAGGCAAGGTGAAAACATTGCATAGACTCAAATTTTAGAAACTTGTTTTGCCCTTAGCACTACCTATGGAACCAAGAAATTCCCAGTGGATCATTTTTAATATTACTGGAAGGTAGAAAATGGGCAGTAGGTGGGTGAATGAGGACGGAAACAAAATGAGGAGAAAACTGAAGAAATAGGGAAGTGCTTTCTAAGGCAATACCACTTTGGGCTGAGGCCATTGGAAAACTAGGAGCCCCTTTCTCTGAGGACCTTTAAAAAGAGAAGGGACAGCACCCATCCAGGTGAAGCAGGTATCCCTGGACTGAAAGGGCCAGGCCAGAGGGTCTCTTGAGGCCTCTTCCAGCTCCCTGAGTCTCCAAGAGCAACCCCTCTCCCCACTCAGCCATCCCATTGTTGCACCTACAGACCTGAATTAGCCTACACTTCCAGCTGGATTTAAAGAGTCATTAATAACTTGAGATACAAAGAGGGCTTCTGCTGAATATTACCAAGAAGGACCATGTCACTGTATATTGAGATAGTAGATTTTGAAGCATCAGCTTTCCCCTCCTGAGATCAGTCCCCAACTATTCTGGGTGCGGCGGCTGCTGTGGACCTGCGTGCTCTGCCCCCAGGAAAACACCAGTGCCGTGGGCTGGGAGGAAGACAAGGAAAATGAGCCTGAGTGTGCTCCAAGGGAACTCCGAGGGCTTCAGGGGGAAGGATGCCACTTCTCCACAGGACAGGGGTGGGTGGGGGTTAGGCAAGAGAGAACCGAAGCCAGACGCCCACTCACTGTCTGCTGCTGTCTTGATTCCTAGGTGCGGCAGATGTCTCCAGTGCCATGGAGCACACCTTTTCAACAGCATCGAAAGATGGGGAAGGATCGTGTTACACGTCTCTGATTTCCAACATCTGTTACCCACCTCAGGAGGATTCTACATATTTCACGGGAATTCTTCGGAAGGAAAATGGCCAAGTCACCACCTCCGAGAGCCCTGAGGAGTTGAGTACCCCTGGGCCCTCCTTACCAGATGTGCCTGGGACAGAGCCTCGTGGTTTATTTAGTTCTGATTCCGGAATTGAGATGACTCCTGCAGAGTCCACCGAAGTGAACAAGATCTTAGCAGACCCTCTGGACCAGATGAAAGCAGAAGCCTATAAATACATTGATATAACCAGGCCAGAGGAGGTGAAATATGGGGAGCAATGTCACCCCACATTGGAAGAGAAAGGCTCGGACTTTAAGAATAAGGACATTGATATCTCAACAAAATCTGAAGAGGCCCGTGAACCTGAGAAACCAGTTCCTGTGGAGGGAAAAATCCTCAAGGACCATTTATTTGAAGAGTCGTCATTTGCATCCTACATAGATGATCTGTCTGAAGAACAGCACAGTGCTCCTCTGATCACTGCCCCTGTCAAAATCACGCTGACTGAAATCGAGCCTTCCATTGAAACCGCAGCCCAAGAGAAGACCCCCGAGAAGCAAGATGTCTGTCTGAAACCAAGTCCTGACACAGTCCCCACAGTCACTGTCTCAGAGCCCGAAGATGACAGCCCGGGATCTGTCACACCCCCGTCTTCCGGGACAGGTAAGGGAACTAGTGTTCCCTGCCTTGGGAAAACGCAGGATATGGAGATCTGAATATTAAAGGAATGTGAATGTGTATTCAAAATATTTTACTATAGGGTACTTTAAGGCTCAGTTTAACTGGATTGAATTAACATATAATTTTTTCAGTCTTGTGCCCAAGGTACAAAGGGTGAGATCTGGGATTTCCCTGAAAGTCCTGTCAGATTTGTCTTGTAAGGTGTTTCTTTCTTTGAGGGGAGAGGTAAGGATGACACACTGGAACAGGAAAAGCCTCAGATGGCTCCATCATTCAGAGCAGAGAGACAGGTGCTGTCTGTTTCTAGTTAGCGTCCCATATGGACTTCCGGGTCCCCGGAGGCATCACAGAGAGAGCACCCTGCCTGTTCTGGAAGACCAGCTGGGCCACCAGGGACAGGGATGGCACATTCCTTGTTCCAGCTCCCAAGTCTGTACAGTGAAGGGGGGCTTGGGTTCACTTCAGGGTCTTTAGGGGGACATGGGCAGTGAGAGGAAATAAAAAGAGAAGAATACTCTTCCTCTTCCTTCAACCTCAGCAGGGTCATTTTTGTCTTTTTATTTTGTTGAGTTCTGCATATAGTTTTATTTTTTAAACTTAGAGGATTTATTTGATTAGAATAGAAAGGTTCAGAATTCACTAAGCTCTGATCTTTGTCAACTTGAAAATTCTCCTACTATGACCCAAGGCAGGGCATTAAACCTCACTCATCATATTCTCTCCAACTCAGAAGGGTCTCCTGTAGCCAGGTGATGGGCCAGAGTGGTATCAGGAGCGTCCCCACCCCACCCTATACCACCCCATCCCAGGTGGCAGAAGGGAAGGCTTTGCATGTCTACCTCTTTTCAATGTTCACGAGGCATCAGGATAGAGAGGACAATGAGAGGTCCTTGGATCTTTCCCTGCCTCTAGTGGCTGGCATTCTTACCCTACTCAAAAGTGATTTACAAACCTTTCTGATTTACAAAAAAATTATTTTCAGTAGTCAGGTGCAGGAACTTTTCCTGAAGTCTTAAAACAGAGACAAGACCTATTAGGGGTGATTGCTCTAAATTCTGATAATGCAATAAGTCCAGGTGTCAGAGAGGACTTAATGGAAGTGCCTCCAATTTTGTTTCCCTAAAGATTTTAGCATCAATTCCTCCCCTTCCCCAGCCTGACCTCAGACTCATTCAACTCTAAAAGCTCCAAAGGTCCTAAAGATCCACTGCACCATGACCCTGATTTTCAAATTCATTCTTCAACAAACATGTTGTACATACATTCTTTTGGTCAGGCACTCTACTAGGTACTGGTGAGGCCAGAACTGAAAAAACAAACAGAAACAGTTTCTGCCTTCCAGTGGAACAGATGACCAAGGAAATAGTCACACTCCGGTGTGATGTGTGTTCTGAGAGAGGGAAACATAGAGTGCTGAGGAGCACTGGGACTCCAACAGCTCCCAGGTGAATGGAGCAGGAGGAAATAACCAGGTGAAGGGGGGGGGGGTGGTTTCCAGTCCAAGGAGGTTCAAGGACATGGAGGTATGAGGCCGCAATGAATTTCCATGCAATGTGAATTGAGATTTGGGTAGTGACAACAAATAAGGAAACTGAGGCTCCAAATGGATTAGATGTGACTTGTCTCAGATTGTAACATGAGGTAGCAACATATCTGAGTCTCAAAGCCTCCTTGTGGTTTTTGTGATAATGCATCATAAAACCCTTCTGTTACTCAATGGCATAAAGATATTGATACTCTGAAGAGGTAAGTTATATTATCAGCTGTGTTTTCTCAGGCTATGGGGTTGTCTGGTGGTCATTTTTAGAAGAACTTCAGGCAGTCTTCAGGAAGAGGGAAATGCCCTAGCACATACAGGTCCATTTACATGGCACATGCCTCATGTAAAATTTATAGTTTGCAGACCTGATGAGAAAGACTTGCTTTGATTCAGAGCCTAGGAATTATTAAGAAATTCCTTTTTTCTTTTCTTTAGTAGCCATAGCCCATTGAGGTTTTGGAGCAGCTTCAAGATAAGACAAAGACAGATCTGGCTGACATGATCTTGAAGTTTTATGACCTTGGGTTGTGCACTTGACAGCATTGGATTAGGGCAATGGTTTTTCCTGTAGTTGTTCCAAATAAACATCCTAAGCAAAGTTTATTCAAGAAAGACAAAGTCCCCAGACCCAGTACAAAATGCTCTCCCATGTTCAGCTCCTCTCTCCACCTATGCCTTGCATCATAATACCTGAGTCAAATAACAACAAATAAGAATAAAATTAACAAGAAGGATAGGAGGAATTAGCTTGTCACTGAGGCCTTTCTCCTTGTTCTTTCCTAAGAGGTTACCCTGGCGCCCTCCCCATCTTGTGAGCCCCTGGCACTCTGGGCATGTGACACTCTGATAATAATAATAATGATTCTAGTTATCTAATTCTGGTAATTCTAATTATCTGAATTATGAATCAGGAGAAATTCTCATTTAGAACAATTTTAGCCACAGACCCTGAAACTTAAGCAAGGAGTCTAATGTATTTCCTTCAATTCCTGTAGATTATTCCATTTTGTAATTTTCTCCAAAGTACTGAACTATTTTCATCATGTTAAATAATATACTCTGAGGTTCAGAGGCAAAAATTCTTAGAGCTTACAATATTGGAAGTTTCTTCTCAGCCAGAATCAGTCATGAATACAAGTGAAGCGCCCTAAGAAAACATGCTCAGTGTCCTGACACATGCAGACCATTGGCCTGTTGGTACTATGTTGTTTCTGACACAACACTTAGGACTACATTATGGCAGTCGTGGATGTTCTTCGAGGTATTAGCCTCAGAAAGGACAGTAATCGAGAGGTCATTGTTAAAACCAATCCATCTCCCCTTAGTAAGAAATAAGCAATAAGAAGTAAATCAATTTCATAGCTTCTGAAATTTCACAGTCTGACTCCTATAAGGAGTGATAATGTTGGGTGTGAAGGGGTCATAGATGGCCTGAGGAAGTGACATGTGATCTGAGATCTGAATGAGGAGAAGGAGCCCACAATTCAAAAGAAGGGGTTAAAAGGGGACCCCAGGTACAGAGGAAAGCAAGTGCACAGGCCCCAGGGCTATGTTATTTGGGAACCGAAAGATGGTGCAAACAAGTGTTGACTTTAAAAATAAATAGTTGTTTTGCCAGCAAGCATTGGTTTATTCAGGAATAGCAGATCGTTACAATTCAGGATATGCTATCTATGGTAAAACCATAGGAAAGTCCAACAGAGGAGAGGAACACTGTTTTGTGGATAAGACCAAGGAAGTTGGGAGGGGTTGTTTTGAATGAAAGTCCATTGGAGAAAAGCAAGAGTTCAAGTTCAGTGATGGTTCCTCCTGGGCTGAGTTGCAGAGGTAATCAGCTTCTCCTAGAAGATTCATGTACCTCTTTTTCTGTTGGGGCCTGTAAGTGATCATTCCTTCCTGTTGATGATTCTACTGTTGGGATCTATAATTGACACTTCTTCCTGTAATTGGCATCGAGTGGTATAGTGCCCTTTCTAGCTTCCCGGCTCTACATTAGTGAGGTTCCCCTTTAGTAATTTTTATAGGAGCAAAGGATAAGTATGGCATAGAACAGAGTTGCAGAGGTGGGCAGGGCCCAGATCTTTCAGAGATTCACATGCTAAGATGAAGAATTAGGATTTTATTCCAAATGCACAGGAAACCACTGGAGAGTTTTACTCTAAGAATTGACATTCATTCATGCATTCATCCCTTCACTTAACAAGTATGTGTTGACCATTTTATCCATACCAGGCATTGTCCCATCACCACTGGGGATACAGTGCTGAAACCTAACAAGATTTCTGTCTGTATCCTTATTGGGAGGACTTACACACAAATAAATATGTAATATCAAGGATTTGTAATGGTAATGAGGAAAAATAAAGTGAGACACAGTGTAAGAGAGTGATGAGGGTGGTTATGAGGAAAGGTCCTGCTGCGGGCCTGAACAGAGACCTGAATGGGATGGGCGGGAAGCAGCAAGCCTGTAGAGGAAGAGGGGCCAGGCTGAGGGGACAGCCAGTTCAGAGGCCCGGAGCCTGGGAATGTCTCGGGCATTCAAGGAGCAGCTGCCAGGTCAGCGTGGCCAGAGTTGGGAGAAGGAAGGGAAGAGTGGCAGGATTGGATGTGTGTTTTCAAATGATCTCTCCTGATGTTGAGTGAAGAATGACCTCGAAGCACAAGGGAGACCCACATGGCACCATCATTCACAGCTGGACGGTGGCATCTGTGACTTGGCAACCTGACTCATGTTCCCCTTGCCTTTTATCATTCTAGATTATATCATCGTAATTATTATGAGCAGCAGCAAACACATCTCCCCAGGCAGGGCAGTTCTACCTTCTCAGTTTTTATAATCTGTTCTTGTCTTTTTGTTGACTGTTGCTAGCTGTGCTGTGTCAGTTGTGACACATAATAACCAATATCTTAACCAGAGGCCCATGAATTTGAAAACTGAGTGTACAAAAACTTCTATTTTGTTCTCGTGTTTTCCCCAATTCCTCTTAGCACTTGGTTGAACTTTTGGTTCCCATTAAGAACAAAGGACAAACATCTATTAATTTCTACTGAGAAGCTTTTAATTCATAATAAGGACGGATTCTTTTCAGGGTAGTATCTTCACCTGTCCAGGACGAAATACATCTGGCCCTTCCATCCCACATCCCACAGCTGTCTGATACCATCCTTATTCTTGAGTAAATGAAGCAGGATCCCTGAGCTTTTTCTGAGTGCTCTACCTCAGTGGTTTTCAACTGGAGGTAGGGTTGCCAGTAAAATGCTAATAGTTCATGGGACATACACTTAAAAAAAATTCAGTTTAGCAGAGATTCAAATGTAAGTGGATGTCCTCTATTGTTATCTGCCAAGTCTGCCGACCCTAACTAGAGGTGACTATTAGAACGTCCCTTGGAGGGGCGCCTGGGTGGTTCAGTCAGTTAAGCATCTGCCTTTGGCTCAGGTCATGATCCCAGGGTCCTGGAATTGAACCCCTTGACCAGCTCCCTGCTCCATGGGGAGCCTGCTTCTCTCTCTCCCTCTGCCTGTTGTTCCCCCTGCTCACTCCCTCTCAAATAAATAAAATTAAAAAAAAAAAAACTACCCTTGGAGTTACAAAATACAGATGGTAAGGTTGGTAAGGCCCCTTCAGACTTACTTCAACTAAGGCAAAATTTCTGAGGGTAGTTTTGAGCCATACGCATGAGTAAGAACCACTGTTCTGAAGATTTGAGCTAGTCCTCACGTTAGCCAGACCCTGCACTAGGTGCTGGAGATATAACCGTGAACAAAAAGATGTTGGCTGCCCTTTGCCCTCTTGGGGCTTCGGTCTGGGGTCAGAGAAAGTGGGGAAGGCTGAAGAGACAGGTGTTAATCAAATCATCACATAAACTAATGTAAAGCTTCTCCGGGCTCCCGATAGTAGAAATGAGTGGACACTAGCCAGTTTCTCGGTCCACAGAGCACTAGGCCAACTTGCACACAGGGCAGGCTGCCTTGTGGGGCTGCTTGTAGCCCTCTGAGCCCCAGGCCCTGCCTGCCTGCTTTCTGGTCTCCTAGGAATGTTATACCCGCAGGATTTGGTGAGACCCTTTGGGCATCTTTGTGATACCTAGAAATCATTGCAGCTCCCACCTCCAGGCCTTTCCACTATGAGTTGCCTTTGCTTGGTATGCTTTTTCCTCTGATTATTGTCATGAGTCACTCTCTTGACTCCCCAAGTTTTGAATGTAGGTTACCTTCTCAGTGAGGTCTATCTTGGCTACCCTATTTAAAACTGCAGATTCAGGGGTGCCTGTGCGGCTCAGTTGGTTAAGCATCTGCCTTCTGCTTGGGTCCGGATCCCAGAGTCCTAGGATCAAGCCCTGCATCCTTCTTGCTCAGCCGGGAACCTGCTTCTCCCTCTTCCTCTGCCTGCTGCTCCCGCCTACTCGTGCTCTCTCTCTCTCTCTGTCAAATAAATAAATAACATCTTTTAGAAAAAATAAAATTGCAGATTCATTCCCACCTTCTCCCAGCCCTCCTGATCCTTTCACCCTGCTCTACTTTTTTTTCCACAGCACTTAACATCTTACCTACTATATGCTTTACTCATTTACTATATATAATTATGTATTGTGTTCTCTTCCCACTAGAATATAAGCAGAGATTTTGTTACCTATTTCATTCATTAATATGTCCCAAATGCCTAGAAGAGAGCCTAACACATGGTAGGTTCTCAGTTAATAATAGGTGAATGAATGCTGTATGGATAAAGGATAAAATAAATTCTGCTTTATAAAGAATTAGGCAAATCTGAAATGTTTTGTCCATCAGGGTTCCCCCACAGTCCTAAAGCAACGGATTACCTACTCATAGTCTGCTCTCCTCACCGCTCAAATCAGTGACCTCAAAGCTTTGGAGAAATGACAAATATTTCTTGCTTATAAAAAGGCAGAGACCACTGTCTGGGATATTCTGAAATAAGGCCTTACTGTATGACAAGGGAAAAACCAAGCTCCCCAAAACTGTTGTCATGGTGATCCCAGGTAGTCTCATCTAAGTGAGAGAAATATCAGCAAGACTGCTGGTAAAGTTTTCTGGCCATCTGGATAAACATCAGACAGAAGGCAGGCATTCACCCAGGGGACTGGGGGTGACTCTCGGGTTTTGTTCTTCTCAAGAGGAGGGAAAGAGAGGCAAATGAATGATAGTGGGCTCCCTCGTTAGAAGCCCAGGGGCACTGGGCCTTATGGTCATCTTCACAGCCTGCTCAGTAGGATTGGCAAAAATTTTCTCTTATATTGCTCTACTTTATTACACTTTTCACAAAAAAAGAGTAAAGGTATTGATTCTTATGGGAATGTAAAGTTCAGAAGTCAAATTGTATATAAGGATCCAGACCAAGCTTTCTTTGTCTTCCTGAAGGGGGAACATGAAAAGCAATGGATAAGGAGTAATGGATGACTTTTTCAGCTTTGTTGATATTGGTGGGCCAAAATAGAGAGTTTGATACGTCAGATTACCTGGTGAAATCTGTGAACCCGGAAAACTTCCCTGAGAGAATGAATCAGAAATCAAAACCATGACTTCTAGAATCTTCACCACATTGAAATAGAAAAACCAGCTGAGGGACTGTTGCTAAGAAATTGCTTTGTCCTTTTTTAAAGTAGCTAGATGAAGATAGATAGGTAATGTAAAACACTGATTAATTGGGCCATAACAGTAATTAGCCTTTTCCTTCAGGTGGCCTGCCTTTTCAGCATAGCCTTGGAAACAGACTATTTCTGTGCTAATGAGATACATGTTTCTCAAGCAACAAGAAAGCATCTCCCCTAATGGAATTTTGTTTTATTTCTTCTCTCTGTGTCCATCTGTCTGTCCGTGTGTGTGCCTCTCTGGCTCTTTCTCGCTTTGTGGGATGACAGAACCATCTGCTGCAGAATCCCAGGGGAAATGCAGCATCTCTGAGGATGAGCTGATCACTGCCATTAAAGAAGCCAAGGGGTTATCCTATGAAACAACGGAGAGCCCACGGCCGGCGGGCCAGGGAGCGAACAGGCCCGAGGGCAAGGCCAGGTCCGGGCTGCCGACCATCCCTAGCCCCCTGGACCATGAGGCCAGCAGCGCGGAGTCGGGAGACTCTGAGATCGAGCTGGTATCCGAGGACCCGCTGGCCGCCGAGGACGCGCTGCCCTCGGGCTACGTGACCTTTGGCCATGTAGGTGGCCCGCCGCCATCGCCAGCCTCGCCGTCCATCCAGTACAGTATCCTGAGGGAGGAACGCGAGGCCGAGCTGGACAGCGAGCTCATCATCGAGTCTTGCGACGCGTCCTCCGCCTCGGAGGAGAGCCCCAAGCGGGAACAGGACTCGCCCCCAATGAAGCCAGGCACCCTGGATGCCATCCGGGAGGAGCCGGGCGCCCGGGTCGAGGAGGGCGCAGCCAGCAGCCGGGGCCTGGCCGACCAGGGCCCCTTCCTCAAATTCCCCGCAGCTGCCACCCATACCGGGCCCGAGTTGCTCTCTGGGGACGGAGCCCCGGCGCCGCCGGAGGGGCCCACTGCCCAGCGGAAACCTGCGGAAGCTGCGAGTCCCAGCCCAAGCCCAGCGGACTCACCTGGTCCAGAGCCGCGAGGTCCTGGCATCGCCCCCCCTCTGCTCTTCCTCAGTAAGCAACAAGGTAAAGTGACAGCTGTCCTTACTGCAGCAACTTGGCTGCTTAGTGTTCCTTCCCTGGGCACTCTGAAGTGGTCCGCAGGCGGGGACAGGGGGTGGGGGGAGGGGGAGGGGGGTGTGTTCAGGCCCAGCCCTGTGGCCCTGTCCTGGCTGATCCAACAGCTGACCAGAGAACAACCAGGGGAGGATGGGGAGGAGATGGTGGGGAGAGTCACATTCGCAGCCAGGACTTGGGTGGCAGAGCCTCATGCTCCAAGCAGCCCCACTGGGCAGTGTGAATCCATGCGTCTGGAGTAATGAGCACTTCTGTGTACCCACTGAGATCTCCTGGATGGAGTGAATGCACTCTGTCTTTTGTCACCAGGTTGGATTTTCTCACCTGAGAAGGGATGATTGCTCATTTCCATCCTCCTACCCCTCCATGATGGAGAGTGGCTTCATCCCTGTAGGGCCTGGAACCCACCATAGTCAGTACCTCCATTTCACCAGCCAAACTTGTTCTTACCTGGGCCACGTGGACCTCAGCATCTTCTTTTCTCTTACCCAAGGAACAAGGAATTTGAACCTTGATAATAAGGTCCAAATTTTTTTGTGTGTCCTGGCTAGTCAGGAAAGACAGGGACCAAAATTAATTCCAGAATTTTTCTTCTTCAGCAAGACGTAAGTTAATTTTTAAAGTCACTTATAACTTAAGAATGATTTTAATTTGGCCATTCTACTTTTCCTACGAGAAGTCTTGAAGTCTTCAAATGCAGGAGAAATGGAAGGTGTTATTTTATCTTACAGGTGTATGTGAAGAATGTGTAACATTCTTTCCAAATCTACCACACCTGTCTACAACTGTTTTATGGACTTCAGGAAAGGAAGCAAAGAGTGAGTGAATAAATTAGGTCCTGTGGAGTCTAGTTCATGGGTTACATTGTGTGAAGGAGGGAACGTCTCTCCAGCACCTGGGTGGAGAACACCCAGGTAGAACTTAAAAACAAACCTCCAAATTACAGCTTCATTCAAAGTCCCCTCTCACCCATCTCCTCTGCTTTCTGCTTCTTTCAAAGTATTTTTGCCTTTGGGGGAGAAATGATTTCAAGGGTATACCCTCCTTCCTGTGTATATGCTAATAACTTCAGTGATATTGATAGCAATTAAAGTGTTTCATACAAACACAGAGTGCACATCTTTCCCTTTGTAGATTAGAAGCCGGCTTCTGAATTTTTTAACACATCGGAACAGGGGAACCGAGACGGATGTGATGAAGAGATAACCCTACCGTGTGGTTGCTTGATGGCTTAGACACGTGGCATCATGTAGGATCCCATAGAATTGATTCTTGATTTCCCAAATAACTCTGCCCTGAGAGTTTAAAGTGTATTTAGTGCGTGCAGTAGTGAGGATGTTTGACGACAGATTTAACAGTGGGAGTGCGTGTTTGTCAGGTGAAGATCAAAACCAATTTTGGAATCTTTTGCTTCCACTCTGACGGTGATGGGGAAGCACCCTGCAAGTTGCAGGGAGCCCGGGGAAGTGGCGTAAGCAGGAACAATCTTCCATCCCTTTTGTCCTGAAGCAGCAGAGCTTGTGTCTTGCTGAGTACAAGTTCACATCACTGTACTTGAATGGACATGTGTGTCCATTTTATCCCCCAAATAATGTCCCTGAAAGAGTCACCGTGCGTGCTGTTCAAACATGTTTATTCTCAGAAGCAAGTACATCGGAAGGCTAATAAGGAGAAAATTGTGCAGGCCCACTCCTCTCCCTAGTAAATCTGAGAGACCAGTGCGACAGCTGGGACTGACAGAGTGACCCCATGTCTGACGAAGGGCTAAGGCAAAGGAAACCCGCAGCTGTGAATGCAAAGGCTTCAGGCATCTTTTCCGGCCAATTCTGGTGCCATTCTTTCTGTGTGAGTTGTCCCATATGGCTTGGACCCTCTGCTGCCAAGTTTAGACATGAGAGAGGAGAGAGTGGCAGTCTTTTCAAACGAGTCAGGCATGCCAAGGGGAATAACCTCTGCTCTCTGCTCTGAGGGGCCCTTTGAATTCCAGTCTCCCGCCGGAACTGACTGCTCTGCCGCATTCTCTGTAAAGAGAGTCTGAAAGGCCCTTCTGGGGCAGCCGAGCACCAGGGGTCTTGGGGAGGATGACTCAGTGCTGCCAGCACGTTATTTGAGCTCCGAGGTTCCTCCTGGTCTCACCTGCTCCATCTCAGCAGGCGAGAGGATCAGTGCTGCCCAGCCTCCCCCAGGCAGTTCTTAATCACTGTCCGTGGACGGTAGGACTGTGCTTAGGTCAAGCAGGACTCTGTCAGCAGTGAAGTCAGGTCAGCCCCCGTGTTTGCCTGCTCTTGCCCACCGAGGTCTCTGGCAATAAAAATGCATTCAAGTTCAAGTGTTCACAGTATGCTTATCTCCTTGGCTTTGGAGCTTTGCAGCTGATGCTGACCTAAGTGGCAGAAAGGTCCAGAAATATTTAGAATAAGGTCTGGCAAATATCTGATGGCATCGTAGTATGAACTATCAAGGAGCGCCAGGGTATCCTGGTGCCCATGGCTTCATAAAGTCTATTTTTGAAGCTTTTTCGCCTTTCAGAGGCCCGTGGTTCTGCCGCACCAGAGACAAAATACAGTTTGTCATGTTCCAACTTCCCTCCTCTTCGCGCTCCTGAGCTCTCACTACCCTGTCATTCTGCTCCCCCACACCTTCCAGGAAGGCCTCAGAGAGTGTAGGGAAGTTCTCACTGCTGCAAGGTTAGCCCCGCCTGTCAGGGACATCTGAGTGAAAAGACAAGGAAGAGATTCTCAAGAAAACACTGACACCCAGTGTGACTCATCAGGATGGCTGTGTGGGATTCACCAAACCCGTTTCACTGCAGAATTTTTTTTATTGGTGCGTTCCTCGGGGTTTCTCTTCCAAGGATCACTTTTTGGGAAATGGTGGTCTCTTTATACTCACATCCACTTCTGATATTCCGATTTCTTTACCTGGCAACTCAAAAGTACAGTGCTTGGACCAGCCACATGGGTCATACATGGGAGCCTGTTAGAAACCTCAGTCCATCCCAGACCTATGGAGTCAGAGTCTGCATTCTTACAAGATTCCAAAGTGATTCCTATATTTTGCAAAGCCTGAGAAGCAGTGTTTTAGACCAGGGCAGCCAGCTTTCACATTCCTACCCGTAACCATCCTGATAAAGGTCACCAGTGGCCCCTTCTTTCCCCTAAAATGGCCTCTTTTGAGTCTCATCTTTCTTATCCTCTCTGATAATTTGAGATCATAGTGCTGACCAGTTCTTAAAACATAAGTGAGAAAGTAGTGTATTTTTACACTACTTTCACTACATAAAAGAAAGTATATTTAATAATAAATATAAATGGAACAAAATGGTGCCAAGTAAATTACAGTTCCCCTATGCTGCCCTCCTGATCTAATTCTCGGAGATACTCATAGGCTTTTGTTGTTCTGGTGCCTTTCAGAAATTTTCTGTAAGTATTCAGGCATATACAAGTTGTGACTGCACAAGTGATGTCACATTGGACAGGCTGCTTTGTAACTTGCTTCCTGTGACAGTAAAAATCAGGGACAATACCCACTCACATGATACTGTTCTCTCCTTCTTAGACCTTTTTCCTCCCTTATCTCCCTGGTGTTTCCCCTTCCTACTCCACCCCTTACTCTCTGACCTCTTTTCCCATCTTTTTTGCTACCTTCCTTGCAGTTCCTCTGTCTTGCTTCTGAGTTCTGTCCCTGTCTTTCTTTCTCCCTCATTCCCCTGCTGTCACCCACACAGGTTTTCAGCCACTGCCTTATGGGTAGCACATCCCAGATCTCTGGCTTTGGAGAATTCTTCTCTGGAGCTCGAAGCCCATTTCCCCAATGTCGTTTGGACATCCTATAGACTCTCCAAATGCATTCGTTGATGTTATTTATCAAAATTGGCTCCTTTCCTTCCTCTGTGATGGGATATCATTTGGGCTTCACTTTGGCTTGAACATTCGAATCAGGTCTGGATCTAAATAAAAACTCACTAGCCTGAGACACAGTTAAAAGTAAAACATGAATATAAACACTTAGTGGAAGTCTCATGGCAGTATTTGGTTATAAAATTATCATCCAAATGATCCAGAATGTTCTTTTTTTTTTTAAGATTTTATTTATTTGAGAAAGAGAGAACACAAACAGGGTCAAGGGTGTTGGCAGAGGGAGAGGGAGAAGCAGACTCCCCACTGAGCAGGGAGACCCAGGCAGGGCTCGATTCCAAAACCCCAGGATCATGACCTGAGCTGAAGGCAGATGCTTAACTGACTGAACCACCCAGGAACCCCCAGAATGTTCTTAACATTTGAAAGATTATTAAAATAAAAATACAAAATGTGAAAATTGCAGCACTCCCAAGAACGCATCCGGTGACACCAGTTTGAGAAATATTGGTTCAAGCCAGTGGTCCCCAAAGTATTGCCCGAGCACCCCTTCCTCAGAACCTCCTGGAGTACTGATGAAAAATGCAGGTCCCCACTCCACTCCTGCACCAGGACTGTGGAATCCAAATGCATCAGGGCACAAACCTGTGCTTTCAATAACCATGCTGAAGAGTAAGCAGATGAGCTGGGCAGCCCAGACCTGTAGTAAAAAACCACCTTGGTGAGCATGCCCGAGGCATATGGTCTTTTTTAATTAGAGAGACTGAGGGGACACTCAGCTGTTTCCGTCCCTTCCTGTGCCCTGGGAAGCAGGCCTTTGTACCTTCCCTTTGTGGACACCAGCTGCAGCAGCCCGAGCTTGCCGGGCTCAGCCCCTCGTGGCACAGAGAGGCTGATCTCCATGGGGGCGTAATTTACTAGAAGGCTACCAGATGGAGGTCTTCTAAACAGACCTAACATTTATGGGGTTTATTATTGCTTCTCAGTATTAATGCCAAATATTGCTCCTGTCCTAAAATATTCGAAGGAACCAAAATAAGTGTGACCCATTTACTTTTCTTCCTATAATTCTAAAAACAAGTCATCAACTTCTAGTTCCATGTTTATTTGCTTTCATGAGACCAAATTCATAAATCAGACTGTAAAGATTCTTGGAAAGTTTCTATCTTTCACAGTGCAGATTTCAGAATCAGCCTGAGGACTTGGGCCCCTGCCCTTGTAGCTGCTGCCCCGAGCCAGCTTTCAACACGATGGACCAGTAACTGCTGGATAAAGCTTGGCTTCTGTGAGGACATACGCAATGTACTACTTAGAGGGAGACATTGAGCCTTCCATCTTAGACTATTCAAAACAATTAAACCGCTTTTGTGAGACTTTGCCCATTGATAGAAGGTGCTGTCCTGGCCAAGGCATCCCAAATGAGGCTGCCGGTAAGCAGCTTACCTCACTGGCTTTTCCTTCTGAAGTAGTTGCAAGGTTAGCACTGTCCCAGATTGCGTATGGATCTATGTTTTCATAACGGTGACTTTAAAACACTGAGGAAATTTTCTTCTCAGACTTGGATAGAATTGCTTGGTGGCCCCAGAGCTTATTATTTCTAGGGACAAAATATTCTTGATATTTCAACAGAGTGTGTGCATTGATTTGAAGTGGTTATTATACCTCTGTAATATTTCAGTCATTTTGGGGGACATGGTAAACCCCAACTTCCTAGTAAATTTTGCCTGGGCACAGAAGGGGGCATAGGTTAGCTCCTAAGATGGATTTAAGTCAACCTTGAACTTGTCTGTAGAGAAAGAGTTCACAGATGGCAAACATTATGGCGCCTCTAAATAGGTGGTGACTCTGATTCACTAT
Source organism: Nasua narica (assembly GCA_028533885.1). NCBI lineage: Eukaryota > Metazoa > Chordata > Mammalia > Carnivora > Procyonidae > Nasua > Nasua narica. The sequence continues at coordinate 91,257,963 of CM052797.1, read as the reverse complement.
CTACCCCTTTACCCCTCACGTAAGTCATCCTTTCTTGCTGATGCAATCATGCAGCTTGGAGGATATAATTCACATACTTATCATTTTCAGAGCCCAGCCTGATTCCAGAGGATTCTCTGTCCCTTTTAAATGCTAACCTTGCCTTCCACTGAAGTCTGAGTGGGATACTCACAGATAAGTCTCTATACTTCTGGATTCTATCTTTGCAATCTCACAAAACACTCTAATACAGAATGAAATAAATGTTATCTAATGTTATGCCGCCTTGTAAAAGCAAGACCTTACTGATTGATTCATCTTTCTTTTGATTCAACCAATAAGTTATACTACATGCCTGATGCTATCAGTATGATGGTGATCGAGGCAGACATGAATCCACCCCTCGTGGGGCTTGCATTGGTGGAGATGTGGAGGTTTTCATTAAAAAGGAAATCAATAGAGTGATGTGTGAGAGAGTGAGAGAGTACCTGGTGGTAGTCATAGTTAGGTAGGAAGGTCAGAGAAGGAGGAAACTGTATGGCCAACTATGGCAAGAGATGATTAAAGAAAATTCCAAACTATAGAAAATAAAAGGCCAGAGGCAGGAAAGTTCTGGGGTCATTCTAGAAACTGGGGGGAAAAAAAGTTCTGCGTAGCTGATGTGTGGTAGGCAAAGGTGCCAGTGGCAAGAAATGGGATTGGAAGGTTGGCAGTGCCCTTTCCTACCCAGCCCAGGGTGCAGAGTTTGGCCTTTAAACAACCATTGCAAGAAGCCACCAAAAGAGTTTTAAGCTAGGAAGTAACATGATCTGCTCTCCATTTTTTTCATTGGCTGCTGTCAGGGGGGAGGGGTTGGAGGAGGATGAGTGTGGAAGCAGGAAAACTGATGAGGTAGCATGGGATGACGGTGACCTGGGCAAGGTGGTAGCCATGCACGTGGAGAGGAGTGGATGGATTTGAGGTAGATTTTGCAGACTGACTTCACAGGACTTACTAAGGCATTGAGTGGGTGGTTGGGGTGACTTGATTCCCAACACCTCTCAGTTTTCAGTCATCATAATGATTACAAGGAGATGCAAAAACACTTAAAATGGGAAAAAATAACCCTAAACTTAATGCTGTTTCATGAGCGATTGGACCCGTTTTTTGTATCCACTGTTAGAAAACCATCCATTTGCAGGATGATGGCACTGAAATAACGTTCTCACAGTCTGACCTCTGTAAATAGTATATTTCCAAGGCCAAGCCACTAGGGATCTAATGGTCATCACTGTGTTTAGATGACTGTGATGTTTGGGTGGCTGAGACTGGAGCTGGAATGAGGGTCAAATATGGTACCTGTGGAGGTTAAATAAGGCCTTGTAGTAAGGTGGGCAGGGATTGTGGACAAGCACGCGGGTTATCTAGATAGAATTAGGTACAAGTTTGGCTAGGGCCAGGAACTTAAAAAACTTCAGAAAGCCTAAAGTACAGTCCCAAATATGGATAAAAATTATACTAGCAGGCAAAGAAAAGATAGCAGCCTGCCAGAGAGCAGAGGTTAAAGTCAGAGAAAAAGGTGCCTTTAAGGGGCGCCTGAGTGGCTCAGTGGGTTAAAGCCTCTGCCTTCGGCTCAGGTCATGATCTCAGGGTCCTGGGATCGAGCCCCACTTTGGGCTCTTTGCTCAGCGGGGAGCCTGCTTCCCTTTCTCTCTCTCTCTGCCTGCCTCTCTGCCTACTTGTGATCTCTCTCTCTCTGTATAAAAAAAAAGGTGGCTGTAAGACAAACACTCAAATTGGGGTCTGAAGTAGGAACAAGCACACCACTGGGTCTGGCTACCAGTGGTATCTCAAGGCTGTAGCTGACCATGGTCTTTATCTGTGATTGCTCAGAGCTTTCTGAGTCAACACTATTTCTGTAATGCTCCTTCTGGATTTGAAATGACCTAGGCCTGAGGCAGTAGTCCTCTTCTGCCCCGTGAAGTATTGATCCAGGAATTTTCTCTCCTTGTGGAGATTTGGGTCAATTGTAGGGAGAGAGGATGAGGTGCTCAGTGGAACTGTTTGGTTTTTTCTGACAGTCTTCCTCGACGTGTTGTTGTTGGACCATTTATATATTTCAGAAGCTGTTTGTTAGAATACAAATTCCTAGGCTCACCCCACAGTCTCCTAGGGAGGGGCTTCATTAGGAATCTGCTTCATCAAGTAGGTCCCAGTGAATCCTAGGCACACCAAATTTGAGAATTATTGTTTGAGCGACTGTGTTGAGGCTGAATTGTCAGAACACTCAGTAATCTTTGGCAGTTTTTTCCTGGAGTGCCCCAACTTCTTCCAGGGCCTGAACCAGAATCCTGAAAGTTGGCATTGCTTTTCTTCTTTTTCTTTCCTTTCCCTTTCCTTTTCCTTTTTCTTTTTCTTTTCCCTTTCCCTTTTCTTTTTCCTTTCCCTTTCCTTTTTTCTTTTTCTTTTTCCTTCCCTTTTCTTTTTCTTTTTCCTTTCTGTTTCCTTTTTCTTTTTCTTTTCTTCCTGAAAGTTGACTTTTCTGTTTGGGCTCAGATATTAGTTAAAATGGCTCATGTAAGAGGTTTAGAATGAAATTTATACTGTTAACTCTGAGACTTCCACCTTCTCATGGGAGAAGTGGAGGGGAGATAATGTGAGTCTTGGCAGCCCCCTCGGGAGGATGCTCCTGACATCTCCCCACCTCACAAACCCTCCAGAACAAAGACGCCAGAAGGACATGGTGGGAACACAGATAGCCAAGCATTCACATTCCCAGTAGTGTAGGGCCTCCTGAGTCAGAAGGGCCCTCCAGGTGGCCTCTGTTTATAGCTTGGAAAAATCACAGGAGAGAGAAAGCGCCTGAGGGTGGGGTTAAGCCCCAGGCACATATTGTACCGGGCATAAGTGAGGATTACAGGCTTGATCTTATACACAATAAAAGATTTCACTGCCACTAATAAATAATCCAGTTGAAAGCTGCAGATTATGGTAAGTACAGCATTCCGGCTTACATCTACCCTTCTGGCAGTTACCTCATTTTCTTACAACTCTTGGCTGAGCACTGAAATCATGGGGGCTTTTTCTACACACAAATCACTTGCAAAAGCAGATGATGTGTCCCCAGCCTAATTTTTTTACTTCCAAACTCACTTTTTTTTTTTATTTCCCTCTAATACCTCAAAGAGATTTGATTCTACTTCTAAAAGTGCAGAGGAAATCAAGTAAAGCAGAAGAGTGGTTTTCGTATTGATTATCTCAACTCAGTGTTCATGTCTATTGCCATCCAGTGGTTGTGATGAAAATATCCAACCTTTACTTTTTAACCTCATCTCAAACCACCAGATTTGACATTTACAGCTCTCTTGAGTTATGATGTAAGAAAACATGTCTCTGATTTTACAGTGTCCACTGAATGGCTAAGTGACTGGACCGTTTATGTGGTGATTGATTAGTTAAACCATCAGCCATATTTTCCTTGGAACAAGCATGAGGACAGAGTTTCAAAAAAAAAAAAAATTCTCCGATGAGTAACTTAGTCTTTACCAGAATTAATTTTACGCTATACCATTTGGCCTCTACCAAACCATGAAATATAATATCATGTAGAATTTGCGAACCGTAGTTTCCTACTAGTGGAGTTTTTGGATCAATACCCTCGTTTTGAATGGAAGTCCTGGTGTCTCAGGTTTAGAAGAACCAGGATCTGAAATAAGATCTGACTCTCATCTAGAGCCCTTTTCCAACTAAATTGATTTCCAAGTAGTTGACTTGTACATAAGAAAATCTAAAAGTTTTCTATGTCAAGTTACTTTCAAATTTGAAGATGTCACAATTACTATCATTAGTGTATATTGACATAAATAGGACTTTCACAGTAAGTAGTACACACTGTGTGCAGCTAGGTCAAGTGTTAACATTGTCAGTCAGCTGGAAATTTTCCAGTTACCTAAAAAGGATTTAATTTTTCTTTAATTTTGTGTTAGTCAACTGATGGTGAATCAATTTCACAAAAAGTCATAGTTTCCTCCAATGTTGGAAATAAAAAAAAGTCACAAGTAATTTGATTCTAGATAATCTTGATACAGCTAAAAGGGCCTCATTGTCCCTTTGTCCTTTTTATTTTCTTTCTCTTCCCTTTGTTTGCGTCCACATTTTTAGGCCTTCTTTTATTCCTCTGAACAGAACCTTGAAATTTGGGGTAGATTTAAATATTCTGCAAAGATGTGCTCTAATTCCAAAGCCAAGAGTCTTGGCTTTGGCTTTGATTTCTAAGCCTCTCATGGTTTCCATTCTCGTTCCTGTGAACATCACACCTTTCCCTCAGACCCCATCAGTGTAGCTAAAAACAGAAGAGGACTTGCTTGAGAAGTCCCTGAGCCAAATCCTAGAGGCTGAGGGCAAAGTCCTAGTGAAGAGACACTTTTCAGAATTCAGTCTTATTGTTCATTTGTCACATCTGGACTGATATGCCTCTAAAATGAGAGACCGATCATTTACTTGAATTGTTTTCTCTCTCCAACTGTATATAATGTTTGCCCTTATAATTTATATGATTCCTATTTTGTAACAGGTAAAGCTAGGTAACTTTCCACCAAGTTGACACTCTCTCTTCCATAGTATAGTCATTTCTGGAAGTGGCTGCTCACTTCAGCACATTTCACAGACCTTCCCTCTAGGTGAAGCTAGGAGCCCAATTCTTATGAAAAGCTCCTTGTTAACGAACACCACATTGATCTATTAAGTTATCTCAAAATAAATTTCTCCCATGTTAAGCCACTGAAATTTTGGGGTTGTTCCTATAGCTAGCCTCATCCTGACTAATATGGTCACCCATGATGTAACATGAGGTTGGGAAAGACCTGTAGTTAGAACGTATGTTAGAACATATGTCTTGCTTCTCCTCTAGACCTTTTTACTTTGTACTCTTGCTGATGCTAATCGGTCCCACTGCTGAAATTACTGTTGCGTAATTCTGAACCTATTAGAAAAAGACAATCCTGTCCTCAAGACATTGCATTGCTACTTAGTGAAATATTGTCATATAAGCCAAACAGATCTTTATTAACTGGTAGCTGGTACCCTCTGGAGTTGTGCAAAGTAAGAAGTCACCCTTGTGGTGACCATCAGGTTCACCAGAGCAGAAGCATATGAAATTTTTGTGAGGTAAACTGCTGAAAGAACTAGAGAAGTTTCTCTGTCTAGGACTAGCCCCAGGCAAAATTGGGAACTATGCACAGTATCTTGGGCTCCCCTGCCTCCCACCATCCTTGTATCCCTCACCTCAACACTGTCCCTCAGCTACTTGAGGATTCCATTGCTCCTGAGCTCTCCTGGCTTCCCTGGCATTCCCTGTATCCTGGATTCTTGGAGTCCTTCATGCTTCCCATTTCTTGGGGTGTACCATACAGGTGTAATTTGATAAACCAATTCTTTTTCATGTGTTAGTAAGCTAGTGTGTGATCCCTCCCTATGCAACAGATCTCCAGAATGAGCCACCTTAGGGTAAGACTAGTCCACGGTTTTAGGGAGTATTTTCCTCAGTCCAAGACTCCATTCTCAGCAGTATGTATTCTGAGACACAAACGTATTAGAATCTGGTTTAAACCAGAATGCCCTTTCTAAACTTACACTGGACATGAACTAGGGAAATGCCATCCTAGTGTGAGGATCATCATTGTGAATTAGAGCAAGAAAGTGGATGGCTTCATTGGAAATTTCCATCTCACTTTCACAACCTGTGAACTGTTCTTTAAGGACTGGGATCCTCAACTAGAATCAGAGCAGAATCCCTGAGTCATGCCCAAGGTCCTTCCCTCTCTAGTGGCCCTTTGTCTGAATTCTCCTTCTCTGGATTCTGTGTGATTTGATTCTGTATCCTTGTCTTCACTGAGACAGGACTCAGAGGCCAACTGGGTTTGGATCCTAGTTCTACCACTTCTACTAGCTGTGTAATTTTGGGCCAGTTAACTGTACTTCAATTTTTTCATCTGTTCAAAGGAGAGAATAGTACCTGCATACAGGATTCTTGTGAGGATTAATTGAGATCATTTAGGTTAAGTAATTATGCTCTCATTTTATTACTATTTAAATATTTATGTTAATAATAATTATACAATGAGAAGGGACTTCGGAAGATTCTAGCCCAGTTACTGATTTAATGCAGGAATTCTTTCTACAACATCTTCTTTCATAAAATTTCAATTAATAAGTTTATAGGTTTTCTTCATATGTCATAGTTTGATTGGCTGCTTTCCAGTGATTTATAGGAAGTTTACTCGATCTCACTAATAAGCTCCTTCCCAAGCGTATTGTGGGATAGGTTGCTTCTGGGAAGGCTTCCTAAAGCCAACTGGTCCAATTTATCTTCTTCTGTTGAGTGTTGGTTTTTCACATAAAATATATATGCTTAGGCCCCACCCTAAATATCCCAGAGTGTAATCTTTGGGTGTAATGTCCCCACATCAGAATTTTTTAGAATCCCCTAGGGTGATCTAAAATGTCTGTACAAGGTTTGCCACCGTCAAGTTAACCCGAACTGTGGCATACAGTTCCTTGAATGTTTAGTCCCATTTGTTGTTTCTCCCCAGGCTCTGGCATTTTGTTGTTTTTTGACTCTTTTCGTGAGCCCATGCAGCAGTAACAAACCCCCAGATCTCAATGGCTCAGCACAACAAATACTTATTTCTGGCTTATACAAAATCTGATGCCAGTTGGTGGGGACTCTTTTTTGTCCAGTTACAAAGGCATCCAAGTTCCTTCTGGCCTATGCCACTAAAGATCAACATACAGTTTTCCAGGTTGTCAAACCAGAAAAGAAAGTTGGAGGGACACACTAGTTCTTCAGAGCCTCTTCCTAGAAATGACACAGGCCACTTTTGCTTATGGCCCATTGGCCAGAATTAGTAACATGACTGTCTGCTGAAGAACGGGACACACTAGAATTTCGGTGAGCATTAAGTCCTTATCGCAGACCTCTTGCACAATTATCTCTTGTTTTAGAATTTCATAGCACTTATCATTACCCACTATATTATATGTGCATTTATCATTACCCACTATATTATATGTGCATTTGTTTATTTGTTTATTGCTTGTCTGTACCATGTAGACTGAAAGTTCTTTAACATCACACACTTGATTTGCTGCTGTGTTTCCAGGGCCTACAGTGATGCCTGGTAAGTAGGAGGGATGCAATAAAATTTGGTGAATAGGGCGCCTGGGTGGCGCAGTTGGTTAAGCAACTGCCTTCGGCTCAGGTCATGATCCCGGAGTCCCGGGATCGAGTCCCACATCGGGCTCCCAGCTCCATGGGGAGTCCGCTTCTCACTCTGACCTTCTCCCTTCTCATGCTCTCTCTCACTCTCTCTCTTTCCTAATAAATAAATAAATAAAATCTTTAAAAAAAAA
>CM052797.1:91207035-91250095 GCA_028533885.1 Nasua narica | reverse complement strand
GGGCGCCTGGGTGGCGCAGTTGGTTAAGCAACTGCCTTCGGCTCAGGTCATGATCCCGGAGTCCCGGGATCGAGTCCCACATCGGGCTCCCAGCTCCATGGGGAGTCCGCTTCTCACTCTGACCTTCTCCCTTCTCATGCTCTCTCTCACTCTCTCTCTTTCCTAATAAATAAATAAATAAAATCTTTAAAAAAAAAAATTTGGTGAATAAATGAATAGTGACTCCAGACACGTAGGTAAAGACGCTGAAGTGTATTATGGGATTTTGTTATATGTCAGGATGCTTTATAACTGTGCTCTTTCCTAAGAGCTCATTTAAATGTTACTGAGTCCAGTGAAAGTTTAAAGAATAATGGGCCAATTAAGAAGAGAATATTGTTTGTGGATCCCCTACCATTTCTCATGAAGAGGCTTTACCTCTTGGCTGTGCACTCCTGGAATGATCATTCCAGGAAAGGCCAATGGAGTCAGCAGAGAAAGATTCTTTTCTGAGGTTCAGCTGACATAGCCAATAATAGATTTGAGTTGACAAAGCAGAAGATGACATCACTGTAGGCCTGTTTTCAGCCTTTCTTTGCTGAGCCTATGGAATTTGTACAAGTCCAGTCTATTGAAACTTTATAACCCCTATAAAATGGAAAAACTTCCTGCAGTGAACACTTCTTATTATTTTGAACACAGCAGAATCCAATTTAAAACAAATCTTGTTATTAAGGTTGATATGGGGACAGGCAGTATTACGTAGTGACTAAGGCATGAGCTCTGGAATAGACAGACACAGGTTTGAACCCCAGTCTACGAGTTGCTGGCCTAAAAGTTCCCAAGCCTCATCTGTAAAATAATAATTCCTACTCCTTAGAAAAGTAATGAGATTTAAATTGAATTCATTAAATAACTTTTTAAGGAGCTTCGTTTAGAAGAAGAGACCTGGCACAGTGTGGATGTCAGCAATTATTATCATGTATGGTTGGATTGTGTTTTCTGTACCAGATAAGGCTGTACACCCAGGTTATAGTCAGTCATGGCGGTTGTCAAGGCTATGAGAAAGTGTGAGGCAGCAGGGGTGGGCTCTCCTCAGTGGATCAGCCCCCTGGCCTCAGAGGCTGGCAATATGGCAGGTCTCCATGGCACCGCAGCAGCAGCCAGCCACGCACCTGAGCTCCCTCAGCAGCCCATCCCCCTTCTGTGCACTGAGCACTGCTGCTCCCTGGTATGGGAAGGATCCTAGTGGGCTACTTCATTACCTTCGATGCTCACCTGTCACAGCCCATCTCAGGGACGTTATTGCCCTTCATCAGCATTTAGCTCAAGCCCCCAACACTGGTCTCAGGCAAGCAGGACGGCTTTCTCCCAACACAGAATAATGACCAGCAGCTTTAGCAGACCATTAAGGCTGCTTTCCTCTAAAAGGGACTGAATTCATGGCAAGCTGAGAATTGCACATTCTTCTTTCCCATTTCCTAAAACGTAACTCTACCCACAAAGAAGGTTCCGCCCTGTGATTTATTTTTATGGAAAGCTACCTTCTGAACAATCAGATTCTTTAGGAATATTTGAAATAATGTTTGGGGGAAAAGTTTAGCTATATTCTCACAATGATTAATGTGGAATAACCTCTTTAAAATGGGTGAACATATCCTTGAAGATTTGTTTCTTACATCAAATGCTGCAAATGACTGCCATTTCTCTCAAAAAGCTCTTCCATTTTGGTTATATGCTTTGAGTAATCCCAAGTGGGAAGTCAGTTTTGATGTGCTTGCAATTCAAGTCAGTCTTGTCATGCGGGCCCATAGGCAGCCGGACTGGCACCAGGCCAGGGGCAGGATTTATACAGAATTTCTGTCTCCCATCTATGGAGGTTTCGTGTAATATCTTGCTTGTGTAGTGCATTTTGCTTCATCTTCCTTTTCCACCATTTTTTAAAAGATTTATTTATTTTAGAGAGAGAATGTGTGCATACATGAGTGGAAGGTGAGGGGGGTGCGAGGGGGAGAGAATCTGAAGCAGACTCTGCACTGAGCACAGAGCCTGACACGGGGCTTGATCCCACAATCCTGAAATCATGACCTGAGCCAAAACCAAGAGTCCTATGGTCAACTGACTGAGCCACCCAGGCTCCCCTCCACCATTTTCATATTTTCAAAAAATAATTATGCATCAATTAACTCCAAAAATGCATATAAGATATTTCATAGGCACTGACAAAAACTTGTCATCCATAAACTAGTATGTGTTTTAAATTTTAATTATCCTTTAAAGAAGACAAGGTTAGGGTGCCTGGGTAACTGTTTTTAAGCATCTGCCTTTGGCCCAGGTTATGATCCGGGGGTCCTGGGATCAAGCCCTGCATTGGGCTCCCTGCTCCTGGGGAAGCCTGCTTCTCCCTCTCCCACTACTCCTGCTTGTGTTCCTGCTCTTGCTGTCTCTTTCTCTGAAAAATAAATGAATAAAATCTTTTTAAAAAATAAAGAAAGAAGACAAGGTTATGATTGGCTCTTCAAACACTTAACTTTTATCTATGATTTGAAAATGAGTACTTCTGGTTCTTTTTAAAAAGGTATTTAAAACAGGAGTACCTAGGTGGTTCAGTCATTAAGCGGCTGCATTTGGTTCAGGTCATGATCCCAGGATCCTGGGATTGAGCCTTGCATGGGACTCCCTACTCAGTGGGGTGCCTCCTTCTCCCTCTCCCACTCCCCTTGCTTGTGTTCCCTCTCTTGCTGTGTCTATCTCTGTCAAATAAATAAATAAAATCTTTTTTAAAAAGATATTTAAAATAGGTTATTATAGAAAATTACATACAAATTAGAGAAAATACTATTATAAACTCCCACATATAGATCAACAAAATTTATCAGTCATGACCATTTTTTCAGATTCATTTCACTTACTTTTGAGGGAAGTATTTTATTTTATTTTTTTTTAAAGATTTTATTTATTTATTTATTAGAGAAGGAGAGAGAGTGAGAGAGAGCATGAGAAGGGAGAAGGTCAGAGTGAGAAGCGGACTCCCCGTGAAGCTGGGAGCCCAACGTGGGACTCAATCCCGGGTCTCCGGGATCATGACCTGAGCCGAAGGCAGTTGCTTAACCAACTGAGCCACCCAGGCGCCCTAAGGGGAGCATTTTAAAATTAAGCCAAGCCATCGAGATGTTTTACCCCTAAATGCTTTAATGTATATCTCTAAAAATAGGGGTATTTACTTATATGACTATGGGACCATTATTACAGCTAATAAAACAAATACCTCCCATCATCTAATGCCTGGTTCATATTCAAATTCTCTCAAACCTCCAGTTTTTTTCCGTTGGTCACTTTTTAAAAAGATTTTATTTTTTTATATTTTTAGGTAATCTCTATGCCCAATGTGGGGCTCACACCCACAACTCCGAGATCAAGAGTCCCACACTCTACCAACTGAGCCAGCCAGGCACCCCTTCAGTGGGTCACTTTTAATCAGCCAATGAGAAAATATCTCTCAGCTTTTGTTTTTCTACTACATTGACTGTAATAAGAATATGCAACAATGGAAAGTCCCTTCGATTTATATATTATATGATGATCAGATGTATTTCCCTTTTTCCCAATATTTTGTTATAAAAATTTTCCACCATACGGAATAGTTGAAAGAGTTCTTCAGTGCACTCCTGTTTACATAGTTCTATTTTTAATTCTTTCTCTGACTTACAGAGCTGACTGGGATTGGATGGTCTTCATACCTTAGATTCAGTGAGAAAACAAATGTTCTATGGCTTCTTTTTAGGTGGAAGCCTTAAATAATATTTGCAAAACAGATAGCTAGTGTGCTTATTACTTTGCATAGTTTATAAATCTTGAGAGTATCTTCTTCTCCAACTGGATAGCTTATGCCCGCCTGTAAATATTATTGAGCCTGACTTTGAGTTGACAGTATTTTTCTGGGGTATCCCTGGAGAGCCAGGTGTGTGCACTGTGACAGTGGCATCACATTGTGGGTTAATGAGAAAATGACAAGTCACCCTAATACTGAAGCAATTGGAACCGGCAGTGTGTTTACACCTTATGCAATGTCAGTTGTATTTCAACATTATCCAGAAATATCATGCAAAGGTACTTGGAAAACAGAAAAACAAATCTGGCTTCTAAAGTGTCTGCTTGAGGGTTGCTGCTGTTGCTATGGAGATCAGAGAGGCAGATTTTCATGGCTTTACCACACTGAGCTTGTTTTTGAACAGATTCATGAGACCGTGGGCTTTTTTTTCTCTCTCTCTCCTATTCTGGGTGGTTTTGTTAGACGTAGCCTTGCCTGAATAATATTAACATATCGTTTGTGTGAAAGCACATTAGATGCTAATGCCTGAAGTTGTTTTTAGCAGAGTGATTTAACAGTACAGCGTTCGTTTTTCATTTGAATGTTTTAAAATAGACCGACTCTCCTAATCAGCATGAACGTAGAGCTCAGCTTGGAGCATAAGGAAATGTTAGTTTAATATTTTAGTGCCATCTGCTGTAAGTTTCATGGCATTCTACCCCATCTGGCTTATTTGCAGCAGTAGCCACACTCCCACCCCCCACTGCCCCTTTCTTTTTTAGTCTTAGTAGAACGTAGCAAGTCTCTTTCCAAATCTTTACTGATTGACCCTGTTTCTTCCACCTGTCACTGGAGGAGGTTTTTTGTCAGAAAAGCATATTCCCTTGGCTCTAGGTGTCCATTTCCCGAAGACTCCTGCTTCAGCTTAGTGGATGTGCGCATGCGTGCGGTATGATACTTGTCAAGCAGTTAACACGTTCCTAGACCTCTCTGCTTTATCTGGAATGAAAGCCTGACTCTTTGTGAGTGAACATTTGTAAATTCAGCAGCATCACTAAATAAATAACTGTGGAAAACCTATTACATGCCAGGCTCTTTCCCAGGCTTGGCGGGTGGTGGGGAGAGTGGAGAATAAAGCAGACACCCTCCTTCCATGGAGTTCCGTTACAGGGAAGACTAACAGTACACAAGTAAACACACATGTGGTGGTAAGCGCTGTGCATTAAAAACTAAAGCAGACAAAGCTATTTTAAATAGGATGGTTAAAGATGGGTGATGGGATTAAAATATTGCAATGGATACCTCTCGTGTATTAAGATTGCCAACAAGGACAACGGATGTGTCCTCCAACCCTGTGCCGTGAGGCTTTTGTTCAAGACAGATAATCCTTTTGTTAGTTATCTTTCAACATTAACCAGAAGCATTACACAGTTGAAAAACAACTCTGCCCTTTGAAACTATCAGTTTCTGGTATTGCTGTGGAACTGGGTAGACCTTGGACTTGACTCAGTTTGACAGTTCTTCAATTCAGCACATGGTTATAAGTTCTCTGTGTGTCTAGTTCTTTGCTGGGTTCCATGGGGGAGCGCCAGAGGATTTCAAGTCAGAACCTGCTCTCCAGGAGTTGCTTTTCACTGAATACTTCACCAACCCCAACCCATCCAGAGGATAGAATTAATATATATGGGACATTTAAATAAAAATACCAGGTACTGTTGCAATTAACTCTCGTAAAAATACTACCAAGCTTAAGTGTAATCAATCATGTTTGATTTCAGAGAAGGGAGAAGTGTTAAAATGTCCAGTGCATTTCTCCTTACCTCCCCTCTTTAAATGTCAGTTTGAGCTGAACATTGAGCCCCATGGAAACTACTAATATTTCTGTAATTAGAAACAAAGGAGATTCTGAGGAAATTAGAACCATGAGCAACCCATTTTGATTTCTCTGTATACGCTTGCACTCAGTTAGGCATATGCTCATTCATTCACTCATTTATTTTACGTTTAAGAACCAAGTCTCGGGCACCTACTGCATGTGAGTGACTGGGCTATGGCCGAGGAAACTAGGATGAATAATGCCCACAGGTATTTGCGAGACAAAAATATAGACAAATTAGTGCAATAAAGTGTTATAGGAGCAATGAAGCTGTATTTGTCCTAGCCTTGTCTGTGTTACTGATTTATGCTGCAGTGGCTGAGATACTGTATGAGTGTCCTGACCTTTTTGTGCCCCTTTCCCCTTTCTTAAAAAATCTGCAGCAGAAAGAAATATTAGCAGAATGATGATTCCTATCCCTTTCTTGGAGGAAGGTTGAATTGTCCCATAGTGGTGAGGATATTAATTTTGGCTTACTGGGAAATAAGCCACATAAAGAGAATTGCTATTTTAATAGCTGGAGTAGCATTACCAGATGCTATAGTGATAGCGCACCACTGGGAGAGAAGCAAATGGTAAGAATGTATTATCTCCCCAATTTCCTGTTTATGCAACATACATGGAGTTACTGGATGACTTTAGAGACTCGTTAGCCCTCTGTAATGTTCAATGTCAGTGCTCACCTCAGTAGAGGCTGATTGCAGGGTACCTACAGAATGAGGTGGAGTGGGGGGTGCTGTCCTCTCTCTTGAGTGTGCAGTCTTCTCCTGCCCTGTGCCTGGGAGCCGGGAGAAGCTGCGCCAAAGCAAGGGCAAAATTGAGTTTGGGAACAGGAGGAGACTGTTAAATGTCTTATTTATTTCCTACACTCTGGAGACATTTTAATGGGCTTTTCTGGGCATAAAGGAGAGATTTAAGTCCTTCGTATTACCCCTTACTGTATATAAAATTCCTGTCCAGTTGAGTACCACTTCTCAAAGCCAGGAAAATATCTGTTGGGCTAACTAAAGCCATAAATACGGCTTTGTGCTGAGTGTTTATATCGATGATCCAGCCCTCTGATTACCCACTTCTCCTCTTTTCCCCCAATCTAATATGCTTGGTTAGCATCGAGATGCTATTTCCCTGCTCTCTGGCACAGGCTTTGTGAGAGGTGGAATTCCCCCCTGATCACTGTGTTGGGGAAGATCAGTGGTGGCGGCAGCGAGTCAAACTCCAGGACCAGCAAAGGCTCCTTGCTCCCCTTCAGTGACATTTCTCTATCTTCTCCCCTCTGTCTCAGTAGCTGGCAATTTGTTTATTTCTCTAAATTCCTTCACTTCTGTACTCTCTGTACAGGACAATGCTGAACTGAAAAAAGAAAAACCTAGCCATCACTTCATTCTATGGCAGGGACACCCCATCCGTGCAAACGAGGAGACTCCAAATGAGTGTGTAGCCTCCAATGACTCCCTCCTTGCCTTTGGAACTCTGAAAGCTGACTCTTTAGGTGCCCCAGATTGTCAAAGCTCTGACTTTCTGTCTTTCCTTTTCCCTATGGCAGACCATTTTGTATTCACTGCTCTTTCATTCCACCCTCACAGAGACAGAAGGAGTGGTTTGCTGAGAAGGAACGTTGTTAAATATTGGATGAGGTTTTTGGACAATGCTAAATAATCTTCTAAGTAGATCTTTGAAGCTGATAGGAATTTGACTATTTTGAGAGCCTTCCTAAAGGAATTAGAATTCAGGGATTCTTATGCTGGACCCGTGCTATGGTCTGAATATTTGTGTCCCCCAAATTCAGATGTTGAAATCTTATTCCCCAAAGACACTGGTATTAAGAGATGGGGCCTTTGGAACATGCTTAAGAAAACATTGCCTAATCCAAGGTCATCGTGATTCACTCCTGTTTTTTTCTTTTTTTTTTTTTAAAGATTTTATTTATTTATTTGACAGAGAGAGATCACAAGTAGGCAGAGAGGCAGACAGAGAGAGAGAGGGAGAAGCAGGCTCCCTACTGAGCAGAGAACCCAATGCAGGGTTCGATCCCAGGACCTGAGACCATGACCTGAGCTGAAGGCAGAGGCTTTAACCCACTGAGCCACCCAGGCGCCCCGAGAGAGAGAGAATCTTAAGCAGTCTCCACTATCAGCCTGGAGTCCAATGGGGCTTGATCTCACGACCCTGAGATCATGACCTGAGTCGAAACCAAGAGTGGGACACTTAACTGACAGCCACCCAAGCGTGCTGGAATGGAATCATTTGTTTTTTTTTTTTTAAGATTTATTTATTTATTTATTAGAGAGCGAGAGACTGAGAATGAGAGGGGAGAAAGTCAGAGGGAGAAGCAGACTTCCCGCAGAGCTGGGAGTCCGATATGGGACTCGATCCCGGGACTCCGGGATCATGACCTGAGCCAAAGGCAGTTGCTCAACCAACTGAGCCACCCAGGCGCCCAGGAATCATTTGTTAAAAAGATAGTTTATTTCCCATAAAAGCATCTTGTTATCCTGCTCAAAAAATAATTGGCTAATGTAAGGATTTATTTCTAGACTCTCAGTTCTATTTCATGTCTAGCCTTATGCTAATATGTTGTTTTGATTATGCAGCTCTAGGGTAAGTGAAATCTGGAAGTATAAATCCTCCAAACTTGTTCTTCTTTTTCAGTATTGTTTTGGCTATTCTGGGTCCCTTGCATTTCCATATAAATTTTAGAATCAACTTGTCCATTTCTGAAAAACAGAAATTGATAGGGATTGCTGAGATTTTGATAGAGATCCATTGTTAGGGATTGCAGTGAATCAGTAGTTTGTGGAGTATTGCCAACTTAACAATGTTAAGTTTTCCAATTCATGAACATGGCCTATTCTTCCATTTATTTAGGTCATATTTAATTTATCTCAACAATGTTTTATAGTTATCATTATATAAGTCTTATACTTCGTCTATTGAATTTTTTAACTTTTTCTTTTTGATGCTATCATAACACCACCTGTTTTTTAAAACACAATTTTAATGGAACACAGCCACATTCATTTGCTTATACATTGTCTTTGGCTTTTGTGCTACAAGGGCAGAGTTGAGTAGTTACAGCTGAAACTCTGGCCAAAGCCTAAAATATTGACTATCTTACCTTTTACAGAAAAAGTTTGCTAATCACCATAATTCATTCTCAGACAACGCTGATTCTTTTTTTTTTCCTCCCTCAGAGATTCTGTGTGGTAAGATGCAAGAGGAATCAGAAATAATTTTATTCGATAGTAAGAAATACAAATAATATTGCAGAGGATGAGTTCTGGAGTTAGTGAGATACGGGTTCAAATTCTGGGCCTCCCTTTTTCTATTTGATCTCTCTGATATTCTGTTTCTCTTCCTTGAAATTTTAATATCCTTTTCTTATGGGGGAAGAAAGTGACTTGTTAATGTCCTATGTGAGAGCCATTGTCAAGAACTGGGCCCAGAACTCCAGAACGTCTACCTTTTTGTCCATCTTCATTCCATGACTTTGAAGTTAAATCTCTGCCTGTGAGATGTAATTTAAAAGTTGCTCCTTCCCTCCTTCCCACACTAAATTCTAAATATCAGCTTACTAGTTGTGCCTTTTTTTAATTATTTATATAATTTGCTTCTTTTTCATAAAAATTTAAGTGCAGAAAAATATGTTGGTGATGTGGGAGCAAATTGTGTTTTGTGTTGCTGTCCCCTTAAGGAAAAGATGCTACTTCCATTTTTTAGTAATGGTGTTCTCATTTGGCTCATAAACAGTAGGACACATTTACATTAGATGTAATGAAATGGAAAATGTAGTGGTTTCAGCTACCAAAAGCACATCTCCTGCAATATCTGTTTTGTTAGTGTAGAAGACAACAGACTTCCAGCTGGAACAGGTTCAAATGGGTTTCCACTTATTCCTTTTTTGAATCTGCTCCAGAAGAATGTTGACTGTACCAAAACGGATTAAAATATTACTCAACAACTCCAGTCGTACACATAAAATGCAGACTTCTAGTCGCAACTAAAAGTTTCAAAAGACTTTAAAAATGTAACCTTGTGGTTTTCTGGGAAGCAAACCTTCCCAGAGTAAGACAGAGGCCTTACTCAGTTGCAGTATGTTTTTTAGCTCGATTCTCAATGCCTTATGAAAAAATTAGCTGTTTAATCTATTCATAAAATAGGGTGTGATTATGACTACTCATTCTTTCCAGTGGGACCTAAGATTAGAAATGATCATGTGTTGAGATAATTTTTTTTTTTTAAACCTGACTGATCAAAGAGCTCAGAATCAGAGAATTTCTGGGTTGGAAGGAACCATTACAAAAGACCTCAGTGACAGGGAACTCACTGCCTCCCAAACTGACTTTCCATTCTTGGCCACTTCTGAAATTTATCTCATATATTGATGTTACTTATCCACTAATCCTATTGTACCATGTCGGGCCATAAAGTAAAAACATAACTGTCATACTAACCTTGCATTTTTGCTTTTCCAAAGTCAAAATTTCCATTGCTGTCAACCAGCACAGATTGGTTTCAAATCCATGTATGACTTGTTCTCTTTAGTATGCCCTCTAGTCCCTCCAAATCCCTTATCTGAGTGTTATGTCCTAAGAAGATCATCTTTCTGAGTAGTGCGTGAGCCAGTTAGTGCATTCCACAGCAAGACCCTGGCTTCCCTCACCGTGGACACCCAGTTTCTACCAGTCCAACCTATGGGCACGTTACCTGTTTGTCAGCTACATCACATTGTTGACTTGTGTTGCGTTTACATCATCTAATATCCTTAAGATTTTATTTATGTATGCTTTGCAATAAGCTCTATTTCTTATATCTCACATTTTTACGGTTGGCATTTTGGAAGGAGGTACTAGACCATGCGTTTTATCTCTGCTAAACTTAATCTTGTTAGATTAACTCCATTTTCTTAGTCTGCCAAGATTTAAGAGGATACTGTCACTCAGTATATTTGCTATCTCTGCGAACTTTTGCATTATTTATAGGCATGCTCACTTGCCTTTTACATATCATTGATGAAAGGTTTGAGAGCCTAGAGCCTGTGATTGGCTATTAGAAGCTTCTCTCCACAATTGTATTTAATTCCATAAACATTTATTCAACATGTATTTGGTTGACATATAGTCAGAGTTCAATGACAAACAAGATAAGATGGTAGTCTCAGGCAAATCACTAGTTTACATAGAAAGGAAGACATCCAAACAAATAAACAGAGTATACAATGAGGAGTACAATAACAAACAAGTGAACAAGGAACACAGAGGAGAGGTCAGTAATTACCCAGGGAGGTTAATGGGCCAAGACAAGGTGACAGTTGAGCCAAGTCTTGAAAGAGGAGGAGGAGGTATTTGTGAGAGGAAAGGAAAGTCTGATTGTCATTCACTGATCGACATTTATTCATAGGAAAACAAAATGTTATTTTCCTGAGAGTTCTTCCATTGAGGAGCAGTAGATCGAAAGTTGAGACACTACCACTATAGATAATGTCAGCCAACCTAACCTAAATTCCAGAGTATCCAGTGGTTACTACATAATGATAACAGCAATCACATTTAATGGACATTTCCATTTAAAAATTTCATTTAAAAATGTTCTAGATCACGTGTTTTCCTGGTTTTTTTTGCCTCCTGAGGGTGGTTAGAAAACTCTTACTAATGTTCCTTAAATTCAGATTCTAGGAGCCAAGGATAGGAAATCCTGAAAAATTGTTTATTGATGGCTTTTTTTTTTAAAATGATTTTATTTATTTATTTGACAGAGAGAGAGATCACAAGTAGGCAGAGAGGCGGGGGGTGGGGGGGAAGCAGGCTCCCCGCCAAGCAGAGAGCCCGATGCGGGGCTCGATCCCAGGACCCCAAGATCATGACCCAAGCCGAAGGCAGAGGCTTTAACCCACTGAGGGGCTTTAACCCAATGAAGGCACCCGATGGCTTACCTTTATTGACCCAAATCTCTCCTTTGCGACAGACTCTTCCATCTTGGAGGAACAACTCTTACCCAGCTAGAGTAACAGCTAGGTTACAGGATCTTCCAGCCTCTTCGATCAGCATTTGGGACCCCTGAGATTCACACTGGACTCCATACCTTCAGAGAAATTCAGAAATTTGTTGCTGACAATAAATGGATTTGTCACCAGCCCTGCCAGCCCTAAAGCCAGGACCAGCTTGTGTAGCTGTAGTGAATAGCATTTTCCATTTAGTATCTCTACAAGGACAATCAATTTAGCAGGAGATTTTCTCCTTTAAAAACCGAAACAAAGGGGTGCCTGGGTGGCTCAGTGGGTTAAAGCCTCTGCCTTCAGCTCAGGCCCTGATCTCAGGGTCCTGGGATCGAGTCCCACATCAGGTTCTCTGTTCGGCGGGGAGCCTGCCTCCCTTTCTCTCTCTGCCTGCCTCTCTGCCTACTTGTGATCTCTCTGTCTCTGTCAAATGAATAAATAAATAAATAATCTTTAAAAAAAAAACAAACCCAAAACAAAACAATAAAACTTGTAATGTAAAAGTATTTGTCATTTTATTAAGTTATGCTGCTGACCTTTTAAGTGATATCTTGGCCCTGGGAATGATGAGTGACTTGGGCAGAAAGCCATCTCAAGACCAAAGTAATTCTGCTGCGGGCCAAGTCATTTGTTTAGTCAGAAGTTGCCACCATTTAGCAACAATCCTGCAGCTTTTAAAAGCAAAGTCATTCTAGCTGCTGCCTCAGCATAAAGGCTCAAGACCTTGTCCACTGCCAGGCAGGTAAATGCAGGTATTAAATTGCTGTTGACAGCAGGTAAGGGGAAAAGTTTAAAACTTAGCTGGATTGTTGGAAACTTAGCTGAATAGTAGCTCTGACTTCAACAAAGTCACCTGCTAAATCTGTCTATATCTCCAGGGAAGCCAAGAATAATATGAGAGCCCTAAAAAGTAAAAATTTTTAAACTATGTTAAATCTCTGGTAGGTTGCTATTCTTCACAGCTTTTATTATGGGTTTTAGTTGCAGATCTGTCCCTGTATTCCTTTATTAATGACTGTGTTCCCACTTAAATGTAAGCTCTAGGAGGGCAGAGATTGTGTTTCATTTGTCATTGTTTAAATGCGGACTCCCTGACA
The DNA here is from genome assembly GCA_028533885.1 of Nasua narica. Classification (NCBI taxonomy): domain Eukaryota; kingdom Metazoa; phylum Chordata; class Mammalia; order Carnivora; family Procyonidae; genus Nasua; species Nasua narica. Next base: position 91,237,340 of record CM052797.1, on the reverse strand, counting down.
GGGTGTTTTCTTTGATCTGAAGCGACTTAGAGTTCAGTGGAAGAAGAATGACAATTGCTAGTTGCTCCTTCCTCTGTCTTTCGAGCCCACAGCCTGACTTCCTTTGTGGGCTGAACGTTTCTAGAGAATAGTTCCACCTGCAAAGGTTCTTAAGGCAAAGTGAGTACCAGAGAAAGCATCTTCCTTGGCCATCTCTTCGCTTCTGGTCAAAGGCGAAAGCAGAAGCAGCACTTAGAGACATGTCTGGGATGAGAAATAGTGAAGGTAACTCACATGTATCTTCTCTCAACCTCTTTTTTGCCTGTCATTTAAACCATTGGTTGGGAAGTCCATCATGTATACATTTATTTTTTCACTCATTCAATAAATATTCCTAGCTGCCTATTATTTACAAGCTCTATATTAGATATCATGTGGAAATAAAGAATAAATAAAAATATGAAAATCATACCAGCATTTCCTTCTAGTGATTCCCTACAAGGCTGGGGGCACAGCGTATCAGTGGATGTCAAAGTAGAACATTGACCAGGGTGACAGGGAGGATTTGGTGAAGGAGGTGTACGTGATGACATATACCTATGGGTACTTGTCGGATGTGGTTTCCCACTAGTCTGCCACCTTTGGCTCTCCTGCATAAAAGCCTGCTTAAGATTACCATTCCCCTCATCCCCATCATTATAATGCACGGTCACTATATATACTATAAGATTTGGGGCCAAATAGACATAGCACTTGAATATTTTTCTATAGACTCAGTAAGATGCTAGCATTTTTCTGAGATAGATAACATCAAGATATAGCAAAATAATGCTGAAATAATCAAAGGTATTTTTAGGGATCAATAGTCAAAGTCAGATAATATTCCTCAGAGGGAAAAATGAAGACTATCTTTAACTCGTATGGATAAAACAGATGGTAAATCCTTCTGCCACCCTCTAAGTCAGTGAGTTCTTCAGCTTTTTCTAGTTTATGACAAAGAAGCCCCAGACCTCCATGGCTTAGAACAAGAAATAGTTTTTCTTCCATATCTTACATCAGGGTTTGACTCTGCTAAACTTTTTTGGGCTCTGCTGCATGTTGTTGTTGTTTTTTCCATTTTGGAAGGCATGCTGAAGGAGTGGCCCCTATCTAGGACGTGTTCTCCAGGTGCAACAATGGGGCAGGATGACACCAACCTAGCCACACTGTCACATAAGTTTCTGCTCAGAAGTGGGGAGTGCTGTGTTCCCTCACTCCCCGTTAGCCAGAACATGCCACAAAGCCAAGTCCAAGGTAAGTAAGGTAAAAGAAAGGAAGGAGACATTCTTGTAAACAAACAATTACACAGCATAGCATATCAGCAACAGAACTGTAGTCCTACTTCGTGGACTTTCTGGCATCAGGCTACGTGGCTATAAAAAGTGGTGTTCTGTATTGAGAAGGACCTAACTGAAAATAAAAACCTTTTTGTTCACTTTACATTGCGGAGATTTGCATTCTTGGATCAGAGCCACCTTTGTTTTTATTGCTATTATACTTTAGTTTGTCTTTGTATTTGCTACAGCAAGTCTACTCTCTCTCTCTCTCTCTCTTTTTTTTTTCCAAAATTGACTGAGTTTTGCCTGGTTCCTTATTCTTCCATGTAAGTTTTAGAAAATATTTTTCATGTCCTCAAAAAAATCATACTGAAATTTTTGTTAGGATTGCAGTACCTTTGTATATTTAGCCAGGAGAAAATTAGCATTTTTATAATGTTAACCTTTTTATTCATGCAGGCAGTATGTATATCTCCACTTGCTGGAGTCAGTTATTTATTTATTTGTGTGATGATTCCGTAGAATTTAAACTTTTTCTACATAAAGTTCCTCTACCTTTTTAGGTTAATTCCAGTATTTTCTATTGCTGTTGTAAAGGCAACATATTTTTGTTGGTTATTAGTGGTATAAAGGAATACTCTGTGTGTGCGCGTGTATGCATACATACATATATATTCTATATCTGACAAGTTTGCCAAACTTGTGTATTAGTTCCATATCATGTCCGCTGACCCTTTTGGAGTTTCTATATAGATGATCATACTTGTCTTATGCCTGATCATAAAGGAATGCACTAAATATGATGTCTATAATTTGATTTGGACATATAACCTTTATGAAGGAAGTTTCCTTATATTCTCTAATATTCTTCAGTCACAGAATAGGAATTTAACTATAAACACTTTATCTGTATCTATTATGATAATCGATTTTTCTCTTTTGGTCAATTAATGTAGCGAATTAAACTGATAGATTTTCTGAAGCTAGACCATCTTAACATTGATAAAATAAACTCTGGTTTGATTAGCTGCTGCTATTTTAGGTAGCATTTTAGTATCTGTTGGTTAGCTAATATTTTTATTTAGAACTCTGATATTCATATCAGTATAATAATTACTAACACCGAACATTTACTCCATACCAGACACTGGCCCAGGACTCTACATATATTAACTCACTTAATCCTCCTAACAACCTATGACATATGTACTGATATTTGCCATTCTCATTTTACTGATGAGGAAGCTGAGGCACAAAGGAGTAACATTCCCAAGATCACACAGCTAGTCAATGATGGAGCTGCTATTTCAACTCAGAGAGTCTGGCTCTGACATCTGTGTTCCTATGGGCTGTGCTTTACCACCTCTCATCAATGAATGGAGCCTGTAGTTGTCGTTGCTTCTCTTGCCCTCATCCCATTTTGGAATCAAAATTATACTTGCAACTTAAAATTATGGATGGCTTTCCTTCTTTGTCTCTTCCTAGAACAACTTGTATAAAATAGGTATCATGGAGCCTTTGAAAGTGTGGTAGAACTGAAACTATAGAATCACCTGGAATCCATGGGTTTCTTTTGGGGAGGAAGTCTTTGATTACCACTCCAGTTTCTTTGAGCATTGTTGTTTAACGTAAGATTTCTATGCTTCTTTGAACTAATTTGCACAAAATTTTCCCAAAACGTATCCATTTTATTCCAGTTTTCAAATTATTGTTGTATGGTTACCCACAATATTATTTTGTGATCTCTTATGTGTCTGTAGCTATTTCAGTTCTTAGTCATGTTGCATTTTGTTTGCTGCTTCTTTCTCCTTTTCTTGATCAGTTCTGTCCATCATTAATCTTTTCAGAGAAGCAGCTTTTTCTTTTTAAGCTCCATTTTTGTAGTTTTCTTGTCTATGTCATTGATTTCTTTTCATAGTGATATATTTCCTTATTTCTTGTGTCTTTGGATTTAGTCTGTTGCTCTTCTAACATTTGAGGCAAAAATATAGCTTGTTTGCTTTTATCTTCTTACTTTCTGAACTAATATATTTAAAACTTATAAATTTTGACAGGAGTTTTCACTGCCATTCCAATTAATTTTTTGTAATTTCCCCTATGATTTTTAATTTTATTACATTTTGGTTTGTTTTGAATGTCTATAATGTTGATTTTCTAGGATTTACTATGGTTTTGATCATTCTCTAGCAAGTAGTTGATTTTTATGAATGTTTCTTATATACATAAAGAAAGCAACATATATATTTTCTGTTGGATGTAACATTCTTTATTAATCTGAATTTATTAATTATGATATTTAAATCTTATGTATCTTTGCTAATTTCTGTGTTCCTAAACTGGGATTTTCTATGCAGGGTTTGTTAAACTTTCTAACTTCAACTTACGATGAATCTATTTCACCCATAATTTGATCAATTATGCTTTGTATATTTTGAGACTCTAGCTGAGCCCCTCGTGATAAGCCTAGGGAGTCGCAAAGAGAATGTTCGAAACAGAGTAGAAAGCCTCTCCTGTTACGATCTGGGTTTGACTTTCCTTCCTTCCCTACTTCTTCACTACCTACCACTCCCACCATATCACTCAACTATACCACCAAGAGACCTCGTCCTTCTGGAACCTCTCCGTATCTTCCCCCAAGAGAAGGAGGGAATGCTGTCACTCTGAGAAGCTGATATTGCTGTTTTTCTGCCTCCACTGACCTATGGCAGAATAACAAAGGGGAAAAACCCAAGAAGCTCCAGTCTTCATTCTGCGAATGCCCACTTTCTCCTACTCTGGACTGCTGTCTGCTGTCCACACTGAAACCCAACCACTACTCTCACCCGAGAGTTTTCCGATTTCTATATAAGTTTCTGAGATCTGTCAGCCTTCTTTTCCTTTCTGTGGCGTCTCCAGGGTTAGGCTGAGGGAAGGAAGAAGCAACTAATGTACCTTCACAATCTCATCAGGCTACTTTGTGTTGTGTAACCAGTAATTTGCATATCCTAACTATAAATTGATCCATAATGTTGGGAGGTTGGCAATCAATTTTGAATATCAGATTAGGTATAAGAATACAACAGAAATTCTCTTTTCAACCTGAATCTTTGAGGTTCTAAGACACCATATGGCATTTTCTCCGTTTTGTAATTGATGTACTTTAATGTTTTTGCACTGTGCAAATTTTCAGATTATATTCAGAAACTTGTAATTAACATTTCTTTAAAAAGATATTTAATTATCCTTGTCATATGAAATATATTTTGATGAGATTCTGACTCTCAAAAGAAGAGTGCACACACATTCACATATGCTATTTCTTCCTTCCATTCTTTTTTTTTCCCCAAATACGTTTATTTTATTTTTTCAGTGTTACAAGATTGTTTATGCACCATACCCAGTGCTCCATGCAATATGCGCCCTCCTCAATGCCCACAACCAGGTCTTCCTTCTATTCTTGCAGCATTTGTCAATCATTTCTGCCCATTGGGAGTGACTTTCCCCTCCCCCTCTCCACCCGCCATCCTGAACTGTGGCGCTCCTTGTTTCTAGATAAATAATTTGCTACAGTTAGTTGTCATGCTGGCATTACTTTTATTGAGAATTGACTATGATCCATAGTTTATTGAAGTTAAAAAAAATCCGGATTTAAAAAATAAAATCAGGGCGCCTGGGTGGCTCAGTTGGTTAAGCAACTGCCTTCGGCTCAGGTCATGATCCCGGAGTCCCGAGACAAGTCCCACATCGGGGAGTCCGCTTCTCACTTTGACCTTCTCCCTTCTCATGCTCTCTCTCTCACTCTCTCTCTTTCCTAATAAATAAATAAATAAAATCTTTAAAAAAAAAATCATGGGGTGCCTGGGTGGCTCAGTCATTAAGCGTCTGCCTTTGGCTCAGGTCATGACCCCGGGGTCCTGGGATCGAGTCCCACATCGGGCTCCCAGCTCCATGGGGAGTCCTCTTCTCACTCTGACCTTCTCCCTTCTCATGCTCTCTCTCTCACTCTCTCTCTTTCCTAATAAATAAATAAATAAAATCTTTAAAAAAAAAATCATGGGGTGCCTGGGTGGCTCAGTCGTTAAGCGTCTGCCTTTGGCTCAGGTCATGATCCCGGGGTCCTGGGATCGAGTGCCGCATCGGGTCCCTGCTCGGCAGGAAGCCTGCTTCTTCCTTTCTCATTCCCTCTGCCTGTGTTCCCTCTCTCACTGTGTTTCTCTCTGTCAAATAAATAAAATCTTAAAAAAAAAGAAATTAAAAAACAGAATCATGACCACAACTGAGGAATAGGAGCTGGGTAACAAAACACGGACCGAAGAAGATGAACACAATGAAGACTCTATGTTGAAAGGTGCTATTTAGAATTAAAATAATGTTTCAGAACCTAAACGGGCCATTTGCATTGAGATGCATCTCATTTAAACCAAACTGTGGGGTGGACAAAGGTGAAGGGCACTGAAAAAGTCAGTCTGATTCTGAGCATGTTGAGTCTGGCAGAAATCATCTTTAGATGTGTTGACACGGAGCAAGCCCACTTCCTTTTTTTGGCTTAACTCACGAACCTTTTCGGATATAGACTAGCCTTTGTGTGGATTCTCCGGATCTCACTTATGGCAAGCTCATTGTCTGAGTGCATTAGAGGCAAAAGAAAGGCACAAAGAGAAAAACGACTTTGAACAGCAGTATCCATATTGATTTGGACTACTAGAGTCAAACCAAACTGTACAAAACGCCAAAACTGGGAGCCATGTTCAATGAGATGAACATACAGATGTTCATTAATATTCTAGTAAATGCTGCCGATGATGAATTGTGCAAAAATTGATCTTCACGGTTGCTCATTATTTCTTACTGGTCCTGTGTTTCCACCCTGGCCCCCTACAGGCTGATCTCCACATGGCAATGCCAGAAGCTTGAGACAGAGGATGTCAACTACTGGTTAAAAATGATTGATTGTCTTCCCAGTGCTCTTGGAATAAAATCAGTCAGTGTCATATTTCTGAATGGCACATGAGAAGGCAGAGAAACAATGATTTCAGATTTATGCGGAGAAATGATTTTGAACCTAGTCTTCTATACTCACTCAAACTCTTATCCATATAAAAGAGCAAAATCAAGATATTTTCTGACTTGCAGAACCTGAAAGGTTCTCCACTCAAGTACCCCATATGAAAAAAAAAAATTCTCAAGGAGCTAAGCTTAGCAAAACAAAAGTAAATCCAAGAAAGGCTGGAGTAAAATATAAGAAAGAATAGTAGCCGAATAGAACCTATAAGAGCAAAGACAGTTGAAAAGAAATTAGTAGAAAATGTATTTTTTTTAATATTTTTTAAAATTAAAAAAAAAATTTTTTTTTAAAGATTTTATTTATTTATTTATTAGGAAAGAGAGAGAGTGAGAGAGAGCAGGTCAGAGTGAGAAGCGGACTCCCCATGGAGCTGGGAGCCCGATGTGGGACTCGATCCCGGGACTCCGGGATCATGACCCGAGCCGAAGGCAGTCGCTCAACCAACTGCGCCACCCAGGGGCCCCTAAAAAAAAATTTTTAAATTTTTAAAATTACTTTTATTTTTATTATTATTATTTTTAAATTTTGTTTATTTATTTGAGAGAGAGCTCAAGCCTGTGCGGGGCGGGGGGGGGGGGGGGACAGAGGAGAGAATCTCAAGCAGACTCCCCACTGAGCACAGAGCCCCACCTCATGACCTTGAGATCATGACTTGAGCCTAAACCAAGAGTTGGTTGCTTAATGGACTGAGCCACCCAAGTATGCCCCATATTGCATCTTAATATTTAAGGCTTTTTTCTGTTGAGCAGAGGTAGCTTTAGTGGTAGCTTATTATTTCCCTTTTTTTGAGTCTAAACTCACTACTTATTTTTGTAGTAAATAACATTTAAATAGCTGTAGTGCTATAAGTATAAATACCATAAATTTTAGAGTCACTTCCATGGACAAAGCAAAGAAGTCCTAATTATAGCTCCTTAAAAGAATGCAAATTTTAGGGGAGCCTGGGTGGCTGTTGGTTAAGCATCTGACTTTAGCTCAGGTTCTGATCTCAGGGTCCTGGGCTTGAGTCCTGCATTGGGCTCCCTGCTCATTGAGGCGTCTGCTTCTCCCTTTGCCCCTCCCCTCACTCATGCACTCTCTCTCTCTTTCAAATAAATAATTCTTTTTTTAAAGAATATAAATTTTACAAATCTTGGCACTAAAAATAAAGTGAAAAATCAGTAACAAAAGGAAATGAATGGTAGTGAAAGCATACTGATTTTTTAAATTTTAATAAAACAAATATTGCATAAAATTAGTAAATCAAGAAATGGTTACAAAATAGATTCATTTAAATAAATCATAGTAACTATCATACATAAAAACCAGAAACTAAGCAAGAAGAATAGGGCAAGGAAGACTTAAAAAAAAAGCCTATACTAATTAAAATTCACAGTTATATTATTATACCATTGCAAACTAAATATGCACTTCATATATTGTACTTGATTTATTACAAAATTCTAAAAGCAGAAGCTTTCTGAGCCTATGAAAGTCAATCACTAAAATTACTTTTAAGAAACTGACTCAAAGCACAATACTTGATAAGAAGAATGACACAAAGACTTTCGAAACACTAGGGTACTATTCACAGTGAAAGGAGTTGGCTTTGACAAGAACAGAAAAGCAAAGAAGAGCAAATTAGATGGATCTTCAGTTTTCTTTCATGGCAGACAAAAGCCAGAAACACTTTTCTAACTAATAAGGTCAACTACCTGAAACCAAAGAGGAAATAAAGAGTAATTCTAAAGCAAAAGAAAGGAGCCCTTCAAGGGACTTGCTATTGAGCTAGAGTATCTAATCTTTCAGGAAATAGAATGAATAAGCAGATTTGTAACTTGGCTCACCTGGTTTGAGGAACAAAGAAAGTTTTCAGAAGTTGTGACATTCAATTCTACGATGAATGGATCTTAGGAAAGCACCGTAAAGTGTTCTGGGACCAGTCAAAGATGTACTCTAACCAAGATTCTTTTAATTTTTTAAAAGAACATTTTATTTTATTTAAATATTTTACTTATTTATTTGACAGAGAGGAGAGAGATCACAAGCAGGCAGAGAGGCAGGCAGAGAGAGAGGGGGAAGCAGGCTCCCTGCTGAGCAGAGAGCCTGACGCAGGACTCAATCCCAGCACCCTGAGATCATGACCTGAGCTGAAAACAGAGGCTTTAACCCACTGAGCCACCCAGGCGCCCTTAAAAGAACATTTTAAAAAAAGAAAAAGAAATCTTCAAATGCTTAATAAGTTGATAAAGATTAATATTGAATGCATATCATTTTAAATATGCAAAATACATTTTCCATCTCAACCATATTGCAAATGTGCAGTTTTCACTTCCCTCATCCTAGGATGATTTGGAAATATTCAGATAAATAAATCGTGGTGTTAATCCCTGAAAACTAATACCACCTGTGTACATTTTTGTTGGGGAGGGAGTGTTCTACTGAGTTACATTTATTTCTCTAGGGGCACATTTATTTCTCGGGCTCTCTGCTCAGCGGGGAGCCTGCTTCCCCTCTCTCTCTGCCTACTTGTGATCTCTCTCCTTTCTGTCAAATAAGTAAATAAATAATCTTTAAAAATTTTTAAACATTACTCAGTGCTCATCATAAGTGTACTCTTTAATTGCCATCACCTATTTCACCTGTCTCATTGTGGGTTTGATTTGCATTTCCTGACAATGAGGGATGTTAAGCATCTTTTCAAGTGTCTCTTGGCCACTTGTATATCTTTGGAGAAAAATCTGTTCACATCTTCTGCCTATTTTTATTTTTTTAAAAGATTTTATTTATTTATTTGAGAGAGAGAGTGGGAGAGAGAGCACAAGAGTGGCATGAGGGCCAGAGGGAGAAGCAGACTCCCCGATGAGCAGGGAGCCCGATTTAGGACTTGATCTGGGGACTCCTGGGATCATGACCTGAGCTGAAGGCAGACACTTAACCAACTAAGCCACCCAGGTGCCCCTTCTGCCTATTTTTAAACTGGATTATTTGGGTTTTTGGTGTTGAGTTGTATCAGTTTGTTATATATTTTGGATACTAACCCTTCATCAGATAATGTCTTTTGCAAAAATCTTCTCACATTTAGTAGGTTGTCACATTTTGGTTCTTGACTAATATTTTAAAAGTCTAATGACACAAAATATTTGATGATTTGTTTTCTATTTGATTGACTACGAACAGGAGTGCTAGTTACCAGAACACAAGTCTGAGGAGAAGGCAGTGCAGATGGGATGAGTTCATAGACACCGATGAGACACTTAGGGAGATCTGTTTAGTGAGCAGTTAGTGACCTGAGTCTGGAACTCAAACAAGATCCAGGCTACATGCAGACATGGTGGTAGCTGTGTCTGGTATAACCATGAATATGACTGAGATAGTCCAGAGGGGGAATATAGAATGAATAATCCAGATTCCTTATTTCCCAGTGCCTCCTGCTTTGTATGTTCATCATTTAGAGATGGAATCGATATGACTCTCATTGTCTATAATCATCACTGGAGCTAGAAAAAAGGGTTGGAAGCAAGTAGGATGGTGAAAATTTTGGCATTATCAAATTACCATATTTTAGATTTAGAATTTTTTTCTACTGAAGGAGAGTAAATTGTAGGGGGAAAAAATCAGTTGAAAACCAAGTAATTTAAAAGCAAAGTAACTGAATTTTTGTTAGAGAAAATATCTGTTCACATGTCCAAACTAATAATTGTTTCTCTAATAATGCTTAGTACGTATTTGATGGGTGGATGCATATAGAATTGTAAATTTTATACAGTAAATACGCAGGTAATAAAATAATTTTAGTTTTATTTTAGACACTTAGAATGAAAGGAAAGAGGCAGAGAAAAGAAGAATGAGGAGGATAGTGATAGACACACCAATATATTAGCTCAGAAATATATAGAGGACAAAAATAGTTCTCATCCACAATGGAGCCACATAGGGCAATCATCACCAATGTCAACCTTTTCCAGTATTTTTTACATATTTTAAATACTTTATATATATATCATGCTGTATATATAATTTTGTGTGCTTCTTTTTTTAACTTATAATCATTTTCCTAAATTATTAAGAACTTTTCTTTTTTATTAAGAACTTTTCTTTTTTATTTTTTAAAAAAGATTTTATTTATTTATTTGACATAGAGATCACAAGTAGGCAGAGAGGCAGGCAGAGAGAAAGGGGGAAGCAGGCTCCCCACTGAGCAGGGAGCCTGATGCAGGGCTTGATCCCAGGACCGTGGGATCATGACCTGAGCCGAAGGCAGAGGCTTTAACCCACTGAGCCACCCAGGCGCCCCTTATTAAGAACTTTTCTTAAACATGATTTTAAGTGACAGCATAAGATGACCATCACCTTCTAATTATTTGCTTGCACATTCTTTATTGTTCAACATTTAGGTTTTTGTTTTTTCTATTTTAAATACTCCCATAAGCATCTTTGTTATAAAGCATTGTGCCTATTTAAAATAATTTTTTTGAATAGGTTCCTCAAAATGGAATTACCATATTAAAAGGTGTTCTGGTCCGAATTTTTGTGTTCTGCGAGCCCACCCACCATTCGTATATTGAAATTCTGTTGCTGAATGTGATAATAGGAAGGGGGACCTTGGGAGGTGCTTAGTCATGAGGGTAGAGCCCTCGTGAACAGGATTAATGTTCTCATAAGAGAGAGCCCATGGAGATCTTCACCCCTTTCACCTTGTGAGGACACAGCACGAATGCACAGGCTATGAACCAGCAAGAGGCCCTCACCAGAACACGTCCATGCTGGCACCTTGATCTTGGATTCCAGCCTCCAGACTATGAGAAATAAATGTATGTTGTTTATAAGCTGCACAGCCTGTGATATTTTGTAACAGTAGCCCAAAGGACTAAGCTGTAAGATATGAACGTTTTCACGTTCTTAGTGCCAAATTGCTTTTTAAAAAGTATCAGTTTACACCTCTGTCATTTTTATACAGCAGTGTCACAAAGCATACTACAAAGCCTGTGTTTGGGATCATTGAGAAATTGGGAATTGGCACGATCCTTGTACTTTATTGATTTAACGAACACTGATCAGTTCAAATTAATGTAAAAGTGGTATTATTTTAAACAATCAGTACTATCTCTTTTCTTTACCAGCCTTCATCCAAAACCATCTTAAGAATGTAGTTCAAAGCACAATACATTCTATACATTTTGTATGGTCAAGAAGCTTGGAAATGTTTTCTGATTGAACAAAAGAAGAAATGTTTCTCTAACTGGTATCCAGGGGAAGAGGGTTTGTTATTTTGTTTTTAGTAAATTTAAGCAGTATTTAGCAATAATTTTGGAGGGTTTTGTGGCTTCTTAAAAACAAACAGACAGTGGCCCATTTATTTATTCAGGAGCAAAGCTTTTAGGAGGAGGCAGCAGCTAAGGGCTCTATTCCTAACTGATAGTTGTAGGAGTTCTGCTCAGCTACCATGGTGATAGGTACCATGGAAATATACACACTTTGAGAGATGTATTGTAAATGCTTTTTGGCGTGAGGGCAGCAGTTGCTGCAAACATTTTATTATTGCTGTATTGTAGAGGTTGTACAACATTCCAAAGCTTATTTAGATTCTCTTAATAGGTCTGACCTAGATTAAAAAGAAAGGTTCTTAAAAAAAATAAATAACAAAAACACATTTAACCTATGGGACCTAAAATGAAAGGAAAGCAATTTGCAAGGCTCACAGCCATCTTTTAAGAATAAGCAGATCTGTGTGGAAGCTGCAGGAAATCATATGGTATTCCAAAGAACTGTGAACTTTGAAGTGGCTCTTACAGTAGGTGATAGGCAGAATGTAAATAATTGAAATCCATAAATAATCCCAGACTTCACCTAAGCAGTTCAGCTACTCCTCATTGTTAATTTTTATTGTGACAATGTGAAATTATTAGCAGTGGTTACTGGTATTAATACTTATTTCGTGCCCTGTTTTTTTCACTCGTCAGCCCTTTTTTAACAGCCCTAAAACATGCAAATGACTGGTACTAGAAGCATGGCCATTCAATGGGGGAAATTAAGGTGTAGAGAAAAAACAAAGACCTCACAGTCTCAGCTGAGATGGGTGGAGTTTGAATTGATGAAAGGAAGAGCCCCAGCCCCAGCCTTGTTTTATAAATATCGATGTAATGGCAGAGACCAAACCCAAGTCAAAGGACGTATGGGGTCATCATCGTGGTTCTGATGAGTAGCTAATACAAGTTAGCAGACACTGCTGTTTCCTTTGGGAGTACCTGTGCAACTCTCAACACTCAAGAGGGTAAATGCAGAATACTTCCCCATTTCACATCCCAGCCACTCTGACAGTTACAACTAACACATGATACTCGATAAGTCAGGGTTTACACTTGTCTTTTTTACTTGATCCCTCTCTGTGCCCAGTTCTTCCCAAATATGATCCAATCTCTCACTTTCCCAATCCCAGGAACAAACGAGACCCAGATGCTATCCCTTGCTTTTGAATTCACTGTTGAACTCAAGAACCAAGTAGATTAGAGAGTAAGACTTTGCACCTGTGGTCATGGTTCTTAAGTCCGTCTGTGTGTAAGAATTACCTGGGGGTTTCGGCTCAGGTCATGATCTCAGGGTCGTGAGATCCAGCCCCAAGTCCGGCTCCACACCGGGAGTAGAGCCTGCTTGGGATACTCTCGCTCCCTCTGCCCCTCCCCCTTCTCATCTCCAAACCAAACAAACAAACAAAAAAAGAATTACCTGGAGAACGTGTTAAAAATGCAGATTCCCCCCGCCCCATTCTGACTCAGGAGGCCCCAGGGTGGGTCCAGGAAGGTGCCTTTTGACAAGCTCTTGTGATGCTTCTGAAGCAAGTGGTCCAGGGGTCTCACTTTCAAAAACCCGAGAAGCAGCTTGTCAGTCTGTCAGAACCTCATCCAGGCCTGTGGTCCCAAGCTTAATAGGGACAATGGGGAGTTTGGGGAGGTGGCACTAGTGAGAAGGGAGGCCTGTGCCTCTGTGCCAGGGAGCGCGGCAAGGAGCCTTCTGCCCTGAGGTCCCAGCACGTGCTGTGATCCAGACCGGACCTGGGTGTGCATGAAAAACAAGCCTTCGGTATTTGCAGAGAAAGAGGCACAAGGTAAAGGGAAACAGAAATGCAGCGATCCACAATCCAGGTCGGTGAGAGTCACCTGTAATTACTGAGGTGTTTAAGTCAATTTTTTCCTCCCAGATAGTGGAAGCCAGAAGATAAATGAAACGAAGACTAGGCTCCAGCCTTATAGAGAAGTGGAAGGTTTTGTGACTCATTGCTGGCTTCAGACGTGCTAGTAGGAAGGGCTGGCCAGAGTAGCTACAATAATTAAGCTGGGTCACTTTAGCGTTGCCATGCAATCCTTAGATAGAACTCTGGAGAAAGGCCCTTTTCTCACTTCCCTCATGCCCCCTGCCCCTACCGTCTAAGCTTTTGTCAGCCTTCCAAACCCTCTCAGGGCCCCAAGCAGCACTTGTCCCCTTGGCTTGTTTTCCAGGGCTTCTGTGACGCCCTTGTTCCCTTCTTGGCAATCCGAGTGGAGCTCTCTCTCTCTGGCCACAGCAGCGATAGTCATTGTTGTAAATAGCTTTGACTAATTTATCTTTCTGAAATGCTTAGAATAGCATTTAGATGCCAAGATACTTGGAGTGGGAAAAGAATGTTATTTTTGTAAGAAATACTATTTTAGGGGATTGTTCTAACATTAAAAGGCAGAAATGGGCCAAATGGTTTGTTAAGAAATTTACTTGCAAAACTAAAATCCATTTTACTTCCTTATGTTAGTGGAGTGGCTAGTCACTTTCCCATTGCTCTTGAACGAGGTCATGATTTCTGAGTTATGGCCACCTTTCAACGTTAGAAGAAGGCATAAGCCTGGTCAAGTGAATTGACTTAAAAGAAAGCCAGCATAGGCTTCATTGATTTCCATCTACCTGTGGAAGCCAGGCCCTTATCTTCCTTTGGCAGAGCAATTAGGACCACCTGTGTCATCTCCCTCACCAGGGCCAGATTTTGCTTTGTTCTGTATTTTTGTTTTGGTGATTAAAATCTCCAATATTGAGGCATCCGGGTGGCTCCGTTGGCTAAATGTCTGACTCTTGATTTCAGCTCAGGTCATGATCACAGGGTTGTGAGATCAAGCCCTGCATCAGGCTCCTCACTGAGCATGAGTTTAAGATTCTCTCTCTCCCCCTGCCCCTTCCACTTCTGTCCCTCTCAAGTAGATAATAAATAAATATTCTCCAGTATTCATATCAACCTCTTGTTTCATTTCCTTCTACATTATATTTTCTACCCATCTAATGCAGTATTTGACCTCTTGAGCTACATATCAAATTGTAAATCTCTCCTCATGCCTCCTAAAAAAATAAGAACTTGTGTCTTTGTGTATTGTTTTTATCTTCATATAAAAATCACTGTTTCCTCATTGACCAGAGCCATGAGGTCCCATCATTCCTGGAAAAAGATGTCCTGAATAACCTACAATGAAAATCAAATGGAGAGAGCCTTTCCCTGTTAGAAGCTCAAAATCTGAGAAAACTCAAACTGGTGTTGCTTTTTAAATTCAGAATGCATGAATGTATCAAATCAACCAACTTAAAACCAACACCTACGGGTGTGCTTCTTATAGAAGGACTCAAAGAGTGGGGTTCTGGGGGAAAGGGTTCAGAAAGAAGAAGAAGCAGAGCCTACAGAGAACTCTGAGGGGGCAGCCAGTGCTCCTCATTTGGGGAGACATGAACACCGGGCCGTGAAGCAGGTGCACAAGTAGATTTGTGGTGAGGTCTGCTTCTTAGGTAGGGTGTGGAGAATATGATGAATATGTTCTCATCATCTGAATTCATAATGCCTTTCCAAAAAATCTCTCTGCGCTCTGCATCTTATGTGTTAGAGTAAGCGTATCTGAACCTCTTCTCTGTCTGTGCTCTTGTTATTTATCATGTTTCATGGATTTAAGAACTAGTGGGTCACTGTTTTTTCCATTCTTAATACTAACCCCAAAAGACCAGTTAAAATGCAAGTTCTAGGCTTCATCCGCAGTGGTTCTGTTTGGTTAATCAAGGATGGATACAGAAATTTTCATTTTTAATGAGTTTATCAAGTGATTTTTAAAGCTGAGTTAACGGAACGCTGCCTTGCTCTTTGTTTCCTTTTTCCTCCATCTTTCATACTGTCCTGACTCCTTTTTGGTATTCTTCTAACACATATCATGTTTGTGTTGTATATGTGCCCTTTGCCCTCAGAAGTCTTTTCCAGTCATCAGTCAGCTAGGTACCCACTTAACCTTTAGCCTATCTCTTGGGCCTCTCACAGAATTTCATTAATTTTTCTTTGCATCCAACTCTGGCTTCTCTCTCAGGCCATAAAACTCCTATTAATTAATTGTTCCCTAATTGCTGCCATTGCAGTTATAAATGATGATGATATTCTCAAGGTCATTTATATGCTACAGAAAATAAACAGCATTTGCTCTATACACAGAACCTTCTGAGGACCTGATATATGGGTGTCCCCCACTACCTGAAAGTAGAGCGTTCTTATGAAACCTTTCATGAGCTGATATGGAGCAAAATGGAGAAGCAATTACCATTTCATAAAAGTGAAAACTCTCTTTGGATTTCTTTCAGTTAGCAAAAACAGACACTAGTGTAGGTCTTTCAATGGCGTAAAGCCGTTTTGTCTATTTATCTAACTTTCAGATAGAGAGAGACAGCTGTGTACAGAAGACATTTACTCATTAACCTGTACAGTTTTGGCAAAAACTAGCTCACATCGCTTTATCCATTTACCAACTAAAGACAGTTGGTCATAAGCGTACGTTCCAGTGTTAACTTTTCCTATTAAACTTGATTTAGAAAATTCATCTACTGGGTATTTTAAAACTAACTGCCATATGTCAGGCACTGTACTAGATGCTAATGACACAGTGATGAACCTGCCCTCATAAAAGCTTCCAGGCTATTTGGGGAGCAGACAAGAAGCCAAGGGGAATTATGAGCACATACGTGGTGGCACCTCGTCTAGTAGGAGAGGGGGCAGGACTGTCTTGAGGTGTCTGGAAAGACTGAAAGTTAAGTAGGACTAAAGGTCTGAATGGAGGCTGAATATGTTGACCCTAGATCATGTCCTCGATGGCTGGTTTCGTTTAAAACAAAATTCCAGAATTTATTTCCTTATGATTTTTACTTTAATTGTGGAATTGCAATAGATAACAGATAATAGGAAATAACTTAGTTAACTGAGGACCATAGGTGCTGGAATTGGACCCCTCTGGGTTTAAATCCAGGCTCTACCCCTTATACATGGTGTGACTTTGGACAAGTTACTTAATCTCTCTAAATCTTGGGCTCCTCATCTGTGAAGCAAAATTAATCATCCCTAAATCACAGGGTTGTTGTGAGAATTAATATGAGGTCACACACAAAAAACATCCAGTGCAGTGGCTGGAACATAGTAAATGCTCAATAGATTTTAATATTCTCTCCCCAACTGCTGTCATTCTCCAGTAATTACATTTGGTACTTTAATTAGTCTCTTCCCCAAATTAACATGCTGGCTTGTTGCTAAGCACTCTGACTTTTGCCTCCAGATTCCCTAGCCTCGAGGACTTTGCACGTGCCCTCAAATTTTCCCTTTCCTCTTTCCTCCATCTCTTGCCCCACATGCACACATTTTTTGTGTGACTTAATTTACTTCTCCTTCAAGACCCTGCTTAGATACCACCTCCCCTGGAAACCCTTCCCAATTCTTTTCACCACATCTTGATTTGCCACCCCTCTCACAAGCACTGTAACTCACCATCCTTCCCTTTGACAGGGCCTCTCACGCTGTCTGATAATTGTGTGTGCTCATCTGCCTACCCTGCCTCCTGTGGGGGCCTCACTGTGACTTGCTCTCCTTTTTATGTCCAGCACCTGGAAGGAAGCCTAGCCTTTGATAGGTTTACACTAAGTGTTTATGAATGAATGAATGAATGAATGAATGAATGAATGAATGAATCACTTTCCCCCTAATTTTAGGTGAAGAAGGTATTTAGTTCATATTCAGTAGCCTTATTTGACTTCTTGTAATTTTTTACAAATCATTTATCTTTTCACTCTTTGCCATTTGCAATTTTTAAAGTACTTGTTTACCTCTTTTGAAGCTTCCTCCTTTCTTGCCCAAGTGTGCTCTGTTGTTTGCATCCTTCAATTTAGAATAGTTCCTGTTCAGTTGCTTCCTTTTCAAGTACGAAGCTATGAATTTCTCTCGGTGTGAAAAGAACTTTCAGTAGAAAAGATAAAGATCTTTCAGTATGTTGAATGCTGTATACGCATACGTACACACATGCACACATATACACCCTCTTTATGTCTGGGCTTTTTTGTAATGGAATTTGTGAAATCCCTTTTGATAGTAATTTTTTTTAAGATTTTATTTATTTATTTGTCAGAGAGAGAAAGAGAGAGATTGAGCACAGGCAGACGGAGCAGCAGGCAGAGGGAGAGGAAGAAGCAGACTCTTTGCTAAGCAGGGAACCCAGTGCAGGGCTTGATCCCGGGACCCAGGATTATGACCTGAGCCAAAGACAGATGATCAACCAACTGAGCCACTCAGGCGTCCCCAACCCCCCTAGCTTTAAGTGAAGTCATTGTTTATAACATTTTTAGTAATTGGTAATTTTTAGCTATCATTAAAATAGTTCTCTTTCTCCAACTCTTTGTTCCTTATTCTGTACTGGAAACCAAATATTTGAAAGAAATTGTGATATCACCTGCATTGCAATTACTGTTTTACTTTTCTGCCTCCCAATTATTTATGAACACTTGTACTTCATTCATCTGTATTTCTCCAGCACCTAGCACATGCCTGAAACACTGGGCACTCAACAACTACTCGGATTAAAATGTGGCAAAGTGCCTGCAGCAAGTATGTCTCCTCACTTCCAGGAAAGATGTTATACTTGGTAACATGTAGAGACACCATCACCTTGCTTTCTGGCCAGGTTAGCTGACATCACCAACAAGGCTCTGATGAGGCTTAACCTTGTTTCTAAAATATTTGTTCATTCCTACTTATCTCCTATGGACTTCCAAGACATTAGGAAATAGGCCTGTTAAAAATAGAATTAAATGTGGGAGGATTGTGTGAGGGGAGTGTAGTTAAAAAATGGCAACAGGAGAGAGTTTTGTGGTGTTGCAACTGTTCAGTGTCTTTGCTGTGGTGATGGATATACAAACCTTAACAAGTGATAACATTGTCGTGAGCTGAATACACACACACACACACACACACACACCAGTACAAGTAGAAGTCTGAAGGAGGTTGGGGGATTGAATCAATGTCCACACCCTGATTATGCTATAGTATTATAGTTTTGCAAAATGTTACCAATGGTGGAAACTATACAAAGTGTACAAGGATCTCTGTGTATTATTTCTTAAAACTGCAAGTGAATCTATAAGCATGTTAATAAAAATTTCAATTAAAAAAAATGAAAGTTGGGCCTCCTGGCTGGGATCAATCAGTAGAACACACAACTCTTGATCTCGGGTTGTAAGTTCAAGTCCCACACTGGATGTAGAGCTTACAAATAGATAGATAGATAGATAGATAGATAGATAGATAGATAGATAAACACACACACACACACACACATTTTAAGAGCTTTAAAATGAAAGTTAAAAAAAGAAATAGGAAACCAAGTCCATACAGAAAGACGAGCGAAGTAAAATGTGCTATGATAAATCTTAGTATAGTTCCTCTGATTTTATATTACATTTGACTTTGAGCTCCCTGGTTGAACAAAAAAGGCAAGGTAAAAAAAGAATGCTTTGCATTCATTCATTCATTCAACACCAAGTTATTTGTTGAATAACTGTCATTATCTACTAAAACATAATTTATTTTATAAAGGTAATACCTCCCTTGATATTAATTTGGAAAATAATTGGCCACATGGTAGATCCTTCGCGTGTAATATATACAACTCAAAACATCATGGTAGAAAAAATAGTGATTCTCCTTGGAAAATAATAGTGTTTTAAAGTAGCATCCTTCAAGGTCCTGAGGTAACTTAACAGTGCTTTACTCATTACTGTGGAATGGCTTTTTATGTTGAGGTGGACTGTCTGATTTTGCCCTCTTCTGAACTGGCGACAGCTGCTGTATACTGAATACCTGGCCTATGTACCTGTGTGTGGTAAGCATTATCTTCTCTCTCCTGCTGATGAAAGTCAAACTGTGTGAAGGGGTGAGACCAGTACCTGACTGAGCCAGAACTCTTTCTTCTGCCATTGCTGCATCTTAAGCAGACTAGATTCACATCCCCAAGTCCAGAGAGAAAGCGAGACCAACTTCAGAGACTACCAGCATTTGTGTGTCCGACAGATCACTTCCTAATCGCTGTGGCATCAAGTCGTATGGTGTCCATTTCGAGAAACAGAAAGGCAGGAACTAGGAGTCAGAAATGTAGTATCTGAGCTGTCTTGTTTTCATTTTGTGTACGTTAGCCAATGACTGAACAAAACGAAACACTGAGCACACCATATCTTTTCCCTTCATTGAATTCTGAGCCCAAGTCCGGCTCCATAGAGGCTTGGAGCTGTCCCCCACCTCAGGACTGGCCCTCTTGAGGTTCAGAAGCTTTAGACCTTTTGTTTGTGCAGCCCCTGGCTTCTCTGGTACAGACAGAGGATGGTTGTTAGGAAATGTCAGGAGACAGAAAGGATCCTGGATCACAGCCGGAGTTCTGAAGCCTGGGAAACCTGGATCTGAACCTGACTCTCCTACTAAGGGGCTTTGGAGATGGGGTCAGGGTATCTAATCGGAGCCCCAAGTTCCCCTCCCTTCTGCAGCCTCCACACCCCTGTAAAATGGGAGTATTAAGAGCCTTTCTTTGTAAGTTTGTTGTAGTAAAGGAGAGATTCCATGTGAAATACTTAGCCCAGTGTCTGTCACTTGGTATATATTAATGATTGTGTGCTATTATTGGTGTCACTCTTATTCTTTTGAGAGTAGGATGTTTTTCTCTGCTCTTTGATTTATGTATGAGTTACATATAATCTCCATCCTGCATTATCTGACAGCTGGAAAAGGAGGAATACGAAGGGCTTTTTTTCCCCACAAACTCCTGATGGTTTGCCTTTAAGGGAGGTTAAAAATAGGAAGACTTCTCCACACATCTGGTAAGACTATATAAAGAAGGATGTTCAAAGAGGGACAACTTCGACACGACATTTTCCCCTTTCACAAATTTGACTCTTTGACATATATCTTTGCAGGACAAACATCTCTTTGAAAACTTAAATAACAGCCTTTTCTCCTCCACATGCACACTGGCATTCATACCAAACACAGGCTGAGCCCGTTTGTACTGCTGCCGAGTCCCCTACTCAGAGCGCGCTAGGGCGGAGCAGTGGGGGCTCACCGTCATGGCACTGCGGTCGGCTCTGTGGGGTGGCTTAGTGGGCAAAGTCCTCAAAGAATATTGTGCAAGCCTAGCTTGCCCAGTTGGCTTCTATTTTAATGGGAATTAAATTTAAATTAAATGGGAATTTAATGGGGCGCCTGGGTGGCTCAGTCGGTTAAGCATCCGACTCTTGATTTCAACTCAGAGCATGATCTCAAGGTGGTGAGCTGAAGCCCACATTGGGCTCTGCACTGGGTGTGGAGCCTGCTGGGGATTCTCTCTCTCCCTCTCCCCCTTCCTTGCTCCCATGCTCCCTCACTTGCTCACTCTGTAAGATAGATAGATAGATAGATAGATAGATAGATGATAGATGATAGATAATTTTTTAAAGAAGACTTGATTAATAATCATACTGACATTTAGGAGTATTCCAAGGAGACTGCTTCTTGATTATGGTAAACACCTTCTGACACGGCCCAAAATACACTGCAAAAATATACGAGACATTATGATAATTGGATGTCATTTACCTTCTTTGCACATACTGATTTAGCACACACACACATATTCAGTTTATACCAGCACATATGTTTTCAAGCGCGTGGATGGGCTGAGAGATGGCCATACTCCCACGGGGCGACTAACATATGTCGTTGAAGGAGATCAGTTAATACACACCTGATCTCTTCTAACTTCAAGTATAACATTGGATGTCAGTCTTGCCAATATTATTTTTAAGTCAGTGTCTCTAACCTTCAATATTCTTCAAAACCATCATCACTTAGATTAAAGAAAAATAAAAATGTTAATTAGAGCACAGCTCTATATTTTATACCACAAAAGTAAATCCATGCTAAAAACACTGATGCTGAGGCCAGAAGCGGCCCTAAGTGTATTTCTGAGATTAGTGGCCCTATAAGGAGAGTCATCTGTGTAGATCTTCAGTTAGCCAATTTCAGAAGCATTCCTGCAAGGTCCCTGGACAAGAACAGAGTCATTATAAGCATCTTTTAAAAGATGCTTCACTTCGCATGAGTTTTTTGCCTGGGGCTGACTATGGCCATTATTCTGAAAGAAAGAATACCTCTCTAGTCCCTGAAACTTCTAGACTCACTATAACACAGATACCACCCAACACATCAAAAAAACAGAGACATTCCATGATTTTTAGGCTAGCTAAGTGTGAAGAGATGTTCATAGTTTAGGACACATATTGATTCAATCTTCGTGTTTTATTCCTTCTTTTTATTCCTTTATGTTTGTATTCCTTTTATTCCTTTATTCCAGTATGGCTGTGTGCTACCGAAATTTGCAGGGTTCTTTTCTATTCCCCATAATAATTGACTCTTCTTGTCCCTTGTCTGTTTATTTTTTTCCTAACACAAAGCCCTCCTCTGAAATTCCAAACCTTAAATAATGAGACTCTGGCTTCATGGATTCAGGTTGTCTGTTGCTGAGAAAACATTTCAGTGCTCCTTCAGCAGTTTTCTGGGCTCTCAGATTCACGTTTTTGTTTTTTTTTAATTTCTTTATAGATCTGTTAGGGGTGGTTTGCAAAATTGTAACTATTTGCAAAATTTACTGCTGTGCTGTAAATGTTTAATAAGATCATTGTTTTTAATCCAGTTCCTGGTCCTTGTTCATTAGCGCATGTTCAGCAGAGGAAACTTTTTTTTTTGGGTGGGGGACTTTGTACTAATAGGCGCTTTTGTGAAATCATCAGTATCTTCCTTGTATGATGTAAGATTTATTGAAAGTGTTTCTTTTACACTGATATACAAGGCACATTTTTGCAATAGCAACCCATTTCTTTAGTTATTCTATTTGCTGTAGCTTTCTGTCAATGTGGTCAGTGATGACCTTCAAAGAAAATGGTTGAAAATGTCTAACTCAGGGTACCTGGGTGGCTCAGTCAGTTAAGTGACTGCTTTCGGCTTGGGTTGTGATCCCAGCGTCCTGGGATTGAGCCCCATATCGGGGTCCCTGCTCAGCGGGAAGCCTGCTTCTCCTTCTCCCTCTGCCTGCTGCTCCCCCTACCTGTACTCTCTCTCTCTCTTTGTCAAATAAATAAATAAAACCTTAAAAAAGAAAAGAAAATGTCTAACTTATTCACAGTGAGGATGCATGTGCAGGAAATGGAAACAGAAGGTGTAGCTCGTCACTGGAATGAAGAGTCTATATAATAATCGAGGGATCAGGAAAAAAAATACACCAGTGTTAACCCTGCTATGTATAGCTTAGTCTGTGACTTGTCAGTAGGAATGCTTCTGGCTGCAAGTGACAGAAAAATCCAAACTAGTATCAGTGTGAACCACAAGGGCATTGACTGTGCACTTAATAAGTTTAGAAGTAGGAAAAGGGTGTGTCGGTGGTTCAGTTGGTTTAGTGTTTCCCTTTGGCTCAGGTCATGATCCTAGGGTCCTGCTCAGCAGGGAGCCTTCTTCTCCCTCTCTCTCTCTCTCTCTGCCCCTCCCCCCACTCGTGCTCTCTCGCTCACTCTCTCTCGCTCTCTCAAATAAATAAATAAATAAATAAATAAATAAATAAAATCTTTTAAAAAAGAAGTTTAGAAGTTGGAGATACCAGAGACATTGATGGTTCAACACAGCCACAATATTAGGGCCCTATACTCTTCACAGTTATCATGGCCTTCTCCTCATGATCACAAGATGGCTGCAGCAGTTCCAAGTGCTGTGTCCTCAAAGAAAACTGGGGGCAGTGAGGGTGAGAAACGAGTTCTCCTTGCTTCTTTTTTTGTTTCCCCCAAATACGTTTATTTTATTTTTTCAGTGTCACAAGATTAATTGTTCATGTACCACACCCAGTGCTCCATGCAATACGTGCCCTCCTCAATACCCACCACCAGGCTCCTTGCCTCTTAATCAGTCTTTCCCGGAAGCCCTCCAGTAGACTTTCCTTTATATCTTATTGGCTAAAACCTGGCTTTATTGCCACTGCTATATGCAAGACATTCTGGAAAAGCTAGAGAGAGAGAGAGAGAGAGAGAGAGAGAGAGTGTGTGTGTGTGTGTGTGTGTGTGAAAACATTATTATATATACAATTAGCCACTGACCAATAAGTGGCAACAAAAATAACAGAAAATCTGCAGTAGACCCATAGTTAAAAGGCAGGGATGTATGTAAGGCAAGTATGAAGAACTGAATCCTTAGTAAGGAAAAAAGTCTGCAAATAGAGTCATGCCCCTGGTCTAGTGGAATGTGGAGACTGCAAAAACCAATTCAAGTTATGTCC
Organism: Nasua narica; assembly: GCA_028533885.1. Lineage (NCBI taxonomy): Eukaryota > Metazoa > Chordata > Mammalia > Carnivora > Procyonidae > Nasua > Nasua narica. Next base: position 91,213,380 of record CM052797.1, on the reverse strand, counting down.
AGCAGTAGAAATTCTGAGAAATGTGATGGGAAGGGAGGACCAGAAAAGGGACAGCAGTAAACTCAGGTTGTCAAGGAGCTCCGGAGAGCAATTTTGGCTGGAGCCAGAGTTGTGCCGTTGATAGAGGCTGAGGCAGAGAACAGGGCTGGCTCGGAGGGTGGGCTAAGTAGCAATCCAAGCTGCCACGCAAAGTTGCCAGGTTGTGCCCTTTGTCAGAGTGCCTGGCCAACATGGCAAATGAGGCTTAATTCCCGCTCCCACTCTGTTCACCAAGCCTCATGCCGAGATGGGCACTGCAGCCATCTGGAGGAGGAATCTTTTTTTTAACTGCATATAATCTTTTTTTTAATTCCAGTATGATTAATACACAGTGTTATATTAGTTTCCAGTGTAAAATATAGTGATTCAACAATTCTATCCATTACTCAATGTCCATCATGTTAACTGTACTCTTAATCCACATCATCTATTTCACCCAACCCCCACCCACCTCCCCTCTGGTCACTCCCAGTTTGTTCTCTACAGTTAAGAGTCTAGTTGTTGTTGTTGTTGTTGTTGTCGTCGTTTCTCTCTTTTTTCTTTGCTCATCTGTTTTGTTTCTTAAATTCCACAAATGTGTGAAATCATGTGGTATTTGTCCATCTCGGACTTTTATTTCACTTAGTGTTTACTCTCTGGATCCATCCATGTCATTGCACTTGGCAAGCTTTCAGTCTTTTTTTTTCGAGATTTTGTTTGTTAATTTGACAGAGAGATCACAAATAGGCAGAGAGAGAGGGGGAAGCAGGCTTCTTGCCGAGCAGAGAGCCCAACGTGAGGCTTGATCCCAGGACCCTGAGATCATGACCTGAGCTGAAGGCAGAGGCTTTAACCCACTGAGCCAGCCAGGCACCCCACTTTGAGTCTTTTTTATGGCTGAGTAATATTCCACTGTGTGTGTGTGTGTGTGTGTGTGTGTGTGTGTGTGTGTGTACCACATCTTCTCAATTCATTTATCTATCAGTGGACACTTGGGTTGCTTTCATATCTTGGCTATTGTAAATAAACATAGGGGTGCATATATCTTTTTTGAGTTGCTGTTTTCATATTCTTTGGGTAAATACCCAGTACTGGAATTACTAGATCATATGGAAATTCTATTTTTAATTTTTTGAGGAACCTCCATACTATTTTCCACAGTGGTTGCAATAGTTTACATTCCCCCCGCCCAGCACCGTATGACTTCTTCTCCACACCCTTGCCAGCACTTGTTTCTTGTGTGGTTTTGTTTTATTTATTTATTTTTAAGTAATCCCTTCACTCTGTGTGGGGCTCAGACTCAACCCTGAGATCAAGAGTCACATGCTCTTCTGACTAAGCCAGCCAGGTGCCCCAGTTTCTTGTGTTTCTGATATTAACCATTCTGGCAGGTATGAGGTGATGTCTCAGTTTTTTCACTTTCTTGGTAGTATCCTTTGATGTACAAAAGTGATTTGGTTTCTTTTGGAAGTCAAAAAAAAAAGATCAAAATTGAAGTCCAATTTGTCTGTGTTTTCTTTTGTTTGGTGTGTTTTGGTATCATATCTAAGAAACGTCTGCCTAATCCAAGATTGTGACGATTTATGCCTGTTTTCTTCTAAGAGAGTTCTGGTTTTATCTCTTACATTAAGTCTTTGATCTATTATGAGTTAATTTTTGTATGTAGTGTAAGGTAAGGGTCCGACTTTGTTCTTTTGTATAGCAAGCTGTCCCAGCACCATTGTTGAAAATATTGTTCTCTCCAATGGTCTTGGCACCCTTGTTGATAATCAGTTTACTGTATATTTAGGGTTTATTTTAGGACTTTCAATTTTATTCCTCCATTGACCTATGTGTTTAGCCTTATGCCAGTACCACCCTGTCTTGATTAGTGTAGCTTTGTAGTAGGTTTTGAAATCAGGAAGTGTGAGACCTACAACTTTGTTCTATTTCAAGATTGTCTTGTCTGTTACGGGTCCCTTGCATTTCCATACAAATTTTAGGATTAATCTATTGATTTCTGAAACAAACAAACAAAAATACTTAGCTTAGATTTTGACAGGGATTGTGTTGAATCTATAATTTGGGGAATAGTGCTATCGTAGTAATATTAAGCTTTTTGATCTATGAACAAAAATGTCTTTCCATTTAATCAAGTCTTCTTTAATTTCATTCAACAATGTTTTATAGTTTTCAAAGTATAAGCTTTATAATTTATTCCTAATTATTTTATTATTTTTTTAAAAAAGATTTTGTTTATTTATCTGAGAAAGAGAGAGAGTGAGAGCATGAGCAGGGCAGAGGGAGAGGGAGAAGCAGGCTCTCCACTTAGCAGGGAGCCTGATGTGGGGCTCAATCCCAGGACTCCGGGATCATGACCTGAGCTAAGGGCAGACGCTTAACTGACTAAGCCACCCAGCCACTGCCACCCTTATTTTATTCTTTTTTTATGCTATTATAGATGTAACTGTTTTATTAGCTTCATTTTTGGATCATTCACTGCTAGTGTATAGAAATATAGTTGGTTTTTGTACACTGATCTTACATCTTGCAAACTGCTAGACTTGTTTATTGACTCTAAATATTTTTTTTGATCCCTCATAATTTTCTGTCTACAAGCTCATTTTGTCTGAGATAGTTTTACTTCTTCATTTCCAATCTGGATCAGTTTTATTTCTTTTTCTTGTTACATTGCCCTGGCTAGAATCTCCAGTGTGATACTGAATAGAAATTGCCAGAGCAAACATCCTTGTCTCGCTCCAGATCTTATGGGAAAAGCTTTCAATCTTTTGCCATTTAGTTTCCTGTTAGCTGTAAGATTTTTTTTTTTTTTTTTGAGATTCCTTTTTATTACGTTAAGGAAGTTTCCTTCTATATCTAGTTTGTTGAGGATTTTTTATTATGAAAGGGTAATTGATTTTTCAAATGGTTTTTTTCTGCATTGAGATGGTTACGTGGGTCTTGTCCTTTATTCTATTACGATGATATATTACAGTGGCTTTTTTATCATTGGCATAAATCCCACTTAGTCATGGTGTATCCTTTTTATATGTTGCTGGATTCAGTCTGGCAGTATTTTGTTGAGAAATTTTGCATCTATATTCATAAGGAATGTTGATATGTAATTCTCTTTTTTCATAATGCCATTGTCTGGTTTTTATCAGGGTGATAATGACCTCATAGGGTGTGAAGGAAAGTTTTCCCACTTCCTCTTCTTTTTCGAAGAGTTGCGAAGGATTGGTGGTACGTGTTCTTTAAATGTTTGGTAGAATTCACCAGTGAAACCAACCAGACCTGGGCTTTTCTTAGTCGGAAGTATTAAAATTACTAATTCAATGTCTGTTCATCTCAATCTATTCTTATTTTCTGTCTCCCCTTGAGTTCTTTTTCGTAGTTTATGTCTTTCTAAAGATTTGTTCATTTTCATCTAGGTTATCGAATTTGTTTGTCTGTAGTTTTTCATAGTATTTCCCTATAATCCTTCTAATTCGGAAAGGTTGGTAGTAATGTTTCCTCTTCTATCACTGATTTTAATAATTTGAGTCTTTATCTGTTTTTTCTCAGTCATAGCTAAAGTTCTCAGTCTAGCTAAAGGTTTGTCAACTTTGTTGATACTTTTAAAGAACCAAGTTTTGTTTTCATTGATTTTCTATATTGTTTTTCCTATTTCATTAATTTCCATTCTAATCTCTATCACTTCGTGCATCTGCTTGCTTTGGGTTTAGGTTGTGCTCCTTTTCTAGTCTCTTAAGGCAGAAGTTTAGGTTGTTGATTTCTTTTTTTCTATCATCTTATTTTCTGTTTACAGCTATACATTTCCCTCTAAGTATTACTTTGGCTGTATCCTCTGACTATTTGTTTCATTTTCATTCATTTTGAAATATTTTTAAATTTACCTTGTGATTTCTTCTTTGACCCATTGCTTATTTAGAAGTGTATTGATTAAGTTTCACATATTTGTGAATTTATAAATTTCCTTGTTATTGATTTCTAGATTAGAGAATACATTTAGCATGATTTCCATCCTGTTAAAATGTATTCTTAAAATGTCTATCATATAATTGAAGTAATGTGATCAACCCCTCACCATATCTGCTTAACAGAAGAAGAGGTAAACCCTTTTTGTGGGAAAATAGCATCAACTGCCTATCTGTATGGTGCTTGAATACACAATATCTATCAGACTATAAAGCATTACTTGACAGGTAAGAGAGGTAAGAACATGTGACTGATAAACAACAAAAGGACAATAGGGGTGGATCTAGAGAATATAAACCTATGTGAAATAAGTCCATCAGAAAAAAACAAATACCATGTGCTTTCATTCATATGTGGAATATAAAAACAAAACAAACTAAAAAAAAGAGTCAAAGCCAACAACAGACTCTTGACTATAGAGAACAAACTGATGGTGACCAGAGGGGAAGTGCGTAGGCAGATGGATGATATAGGTAAAGAGGATTAAGAATACCCTTAATCATGATGAGCACTAAGTAACATATAGAATTATTGAATCACTAATTGTACACCTGAAACTAGTAGAACACTGTATGATAACTATGCTGGAATTTAGGAAGACAGAGACAATAGAAGCTCGCTGATAGATAAGCTGGATATTGAAGTTAGATAAAGTCTTTTAAATAAATATTATAAATATGTGAAAGAAAATGGATAAAAAGATGGAGAATTTCCTCAGAGAAAGGGTATTTATGAAAATTAAGCGAACATCCTAGAACTAAAATTTCTGAAATTAAAATATACTTAGTTATATGTAATAACTCTTTGGACATAGAAGAAGATAAAAATTAGTGAATTCAGAAATAGCTCAATAGGAAATACCCAAAGTTGTGAAAATCTGAATAAAAATATGAAAAGAACAGAGTATAAAAAACATGTCAGAAGGCCAGACTATGAATAATTGGATTTATAGGAAAGGAGAGAGAAAATGGGGCAGAAGGAATATTGGAAGAAATATGGCTGAAACTTTTTTTCAAAATTGGTAAAAGGCATCAATCAATATACAGATTTGAGAAGCCCAATAGACACCAAAGGAAATATAACCTTATTGTAATCAAACTGCATAAAACCAAAGCAAAAGATAAAAATCTTATAATAAAACCTAGCTTAAAAACCCTGATACAAAAAGTTAAGAAGGATATTATAAGAAAAGAAAGGAAGAGAACAGATCTCATGAATATAGATAGAAAAAGTCTACACAAATCATTAGCAAATTGACTCAAATTTGAGTAGCAATATATAAAAAGAATGTCACATCAGTACAGAGTAAGTGGGGTTTACAGTTGTGAGATTCTTTTATTGCATGGGAAATTGTAAAAGTACTATGTACAATAGACTCCAGTAAGTTAAGGATGAACATTATCATTGTAAGCGAATCACCAACATATTTAAACTAGGGACACCTGGGTGGCTCAGTTGGTTAAGCAGCTGCCTTCAGCTCAGGTCGTGATCCCAGGGTCCTGGGATCGAGTCCCACATGGGGCTCCTTGCCTGGCGGGGAGCCTGCTTCTCCCTCTGCCTCTGCCTGCCACTCTGCCTGCTTGTGCTCTCTCTCTCTGACAAATAAATAAATAAAATCTTAAAAAAAAAAGTGTAACTAGAAAATTTTTGTGGGAAATAAATAGATTAATAAAAAACATGCTTGATTATTTTGAAAGAAGGCAAAAAAGGAGGAACAAATGAACAAGGAGATATGATAAATAAGAAATAGCAAGATGATGGACTTAAATCCAACTATATTAATGATTACATTAAATGTAAATTGACTTAACACTCACCTTCAAAAAACAAAGGTTATAAGCCAGAATTAAAAACAAGACCCACGAATATACTGTTTTTAAGAACATAAAAAGATACAGCTAGTTTGAAAGTAAAGGAAGGGAAAAGACATATCATGCAAACACCAACCAAAAGAAAGCTGTTGTGTAATCACTCGGCATCAGAGAAATACAAATCAAAACCACAGTGAGATACCACCTCACACCAGTCAGAATGGCTCAAATTAGCAAGTCAGGGAACGACAGATGTTGGCGAGGATGCGGAGATAGGGGAACCCTCCTCCACTGTTGGTGGGAATGCAAGCTGGTGCAACCACTCTGGAAAACTGTATGGAGGTTCCTCAAAATGTTGAAAATAGAGCTACCTTACGACCCAGCAATCGCACTACTGGGTATTTACCCTCAAGATACAAATGTAGTGATCCGAAGGGTCACATGCACCCGAATGTTTATAGCAGCAATGTCCACAATAGCCAAGCTATGGAAAGAACCTAGGTGTCCATCAACAGATGAATGGATCAAGAAGATATGGTATATATATTCAATGGAATAC
>CM052797.1:91145798-91206935 GCA_028533885.1 Nasua narica | reverse complement strand
AATAGATCAATCAACATGAAAGTTAAGATGTTGTGATAATACTTATTTCAATATCTGCCAGACATACAGCCAAAAAATTGGTAGGGAGATAGATTATTTGAATAATGCTGTTAACCAACGTGACCAAATTGACATTTATAGAGCACCCTTAAAACTTTAGAATATACATGAGTGTCCAATTAACACATGAATCAAAATAGATCATATTTGGGGTGCCTGGGTGGCTCATCTGGTTAAGCAACTGCCTTCGGCTCAGGTCATGATCCCAGGGTCCTGGGGTCGAGTCCCACATCGGGCTCCCAGCTCCACAGGGAGTGTGCTTCTTCCTCTGAACTTCTCCCCTCTCATGCTCTCTCTCACTGTCTCTATCTCAAATAAATAAATAAAATCTTTAAAAAAATTAGATCATATTTGGGAACGCCTGGGTGGCTCAATCAATTAAGCCTCTGACTCTTGACTTCAGCTCAGGTCAGGATCTCACAGGATCAAGCCCCATGTTGGGCTCCACACTCATTGCTGAGTCTGCTTCTCTTTCCTCTCTCTCTCTGCCCCTCCCCCTGCTCACTCTCTCTCAAATAAATAAATAAACCTTTTAAAAAGAAATAGATCATATTCCAGACTCTAAAGCAAGACTTGACAAGTTTGATTATAGGTTAAATGGGTTAAAATTGTGTAGAGTTTGTTGTCTAACTACAGGTGAATTAAACTGAAAATAAACAAGAGAATAGTTAGAACAAGCCTCAGAGGTTTATAATCTTTTTTTTTTTAAGATTTTATTTATTTATTTGACAGAGAGAGAGAGAGATCACAAGCAGGCAGAGAGGCAGGCAGAGAGAGGGGGAAGCAGGCTCCCCGCCGAGCAGAAAGTCCGATGCAGGGCTCGATCCCAGGACCCCGAGATCATGACCCGAGCCGAAGGCAGAGGCTTTAACCCACTGAGCCACCCAGGCACCCCAGAGGTTTATAATCTTTTATAATCAGTGGACCAAAGGGAAAAAAAATCACAATGACTGTTAGAAAATACTTTGAGCTGGACAATAACATGAACATAATGTATCAAAACTTGTAGGTTGCCACTAAAACAATACTCAGAGGGAATATTATACTTTTAAATGAATGTATATTACAAAAGAAGAAAGGCTGAAAATAATCTAAGCTTTTATTTTGTGGAGCTAATGAAAGAAAAATGAAAGTAAAAGAAGGAAATAATAATAGTAATAGAATGAAATAGCATATACAAAGATATACAAAAGAGAAAAAAAGAAAAATTTTATTCTTTGAAATTAATTCATAATATTGCTCAACCTCCAATGAGATGATCAAGAAATGAAGAGAAAAAAATAAAACTTTCCAATATCACAAATGAAAAAGTAGACATGGCTACAGCTCCTTTAGATTATTTTTTAAAATTATGAATTTTTTCATAATTTTTGTTATGAATAATTTATACCAATAAATTTGATAGCATATTTAATATGGATGAATTGATTTGAGGAAAACGAAACTTGCTAAAATTGACATAAACAGAAGTTAAAAATCAAAATGTCACATTAGAGCCATATGGGATATATCCAAGGAGTGCAAGGTTAGTTTAACATTCAAAATTCAATCCATGTAATTTATGTATTAACTGAATTGAGGATAAAATCCCCGTCATCATTTCAATAGCTTCAGTAGAAGCATTTGATAGACTTCAATACCTGTTCATGACAAAAGCTCTCAAAAACTAGGGATAGAAGGAATTTGCCTTAATCTGATAAAAGACAGCTAAAATATTCACGGCCAACATCATATTTAATGGTAAAATTTTGAGCACATTTTTCCCCTGAATCCAGGAGTAAGACAAAAAATATATACCCTTTACCACTTCTACTCTACATTATATATGGAAGTACTAGCCAGTGCAGTTAAAGTAAAGAAATAAAAGTATAAAGATTAGAAGGGAAGAAATAACACCATATTTATTTAGAAAAGATACAATAATGTACATAGAAAATTCAAAAGAATCCACAATTAGAGTTAATCAGTGAGTTTATTAGCAAGATCACTATCCAAAAATCTATTAACCTTGTATAGTTTTTTACATCTTTACTTTTAACTTTACTGTGCCAGTATGCTTTAGGATTTTCTTTTATAAACATCCTTTAGCTAGATTTCTTTCATCCAAGCTGAGAGTTTCCATCTTCTTGGTTGGCATTATTTGGATATATTTAAATGTTTTCTACTACTTTATTTTATCCTTTCAATTTACTAGCTTTGTACTTTGCTTCTCATATTTTTCCTTTCCTACTTCAATTTGATTTATTAATTACTTTGTTTATACATTTTATGTATTTAGAAGTTATATGTTCTAGTTATTTCTGGCGGTGACCCTTAAATGCTTAACTTACAAATTTGACTTTTCATAGTCTAAAATTAAAATCTCAAAAAATTTTAAATTAAATTAAATTAAGATCTCTAGTGTTCTCCTGAATACTACTAGGTTAGGATGCTTTTACTTTTATCACTCCTTCCTACCTTATGTTCTATTTTTGTCTACTACTTTAATTTCACCTTTCTTTTACAACCCTCCCCAAATTAGCCATTACCAATTTTTACACTTAGTGTTCTTTCACGCATTTCCCTTCTTCCTTCTAAGTTCATTTTTCTTCTTCTGAAAGTACCAACCTTGGTCGATTTTTCTGCAGGGTGCGTAGTTAGGAAATTCATTTCTTGCATTTGAAAATACCTCTATTAGTCTTGCTGGGTACAGAAATCTAGATGACAGTTATTTTCCCTCACTACTTTGAAAACATTATTCCATTGTCTTCTGGCTGCAGTTAATGAAAAGACTGTGGCTGGTCCAACAGTTTCTCGGGGCAATGTGTCATTCACTTATGCCTACTTTTAAGATTTCCTTTTGTCTTTGATGCCCTGCAGTTTCACTGTGATGTGAAACTGCACTGTGATTTTTCCTCTTTTCTTGCTCAGGGCTATAATGTATGTCTTTCAACAATTCTGGAAAATCCCAAGCCAAATCTGGATAAATTATTCAACCTCTCAAGATGTTATTCCTCCCCTTGAAACTCTGCAGTGTTTCCTTCATTTACTAACAGTATTATTACTTGGCTCAATCTCACTGTCCCTTGCACCTGTCTGTGATTAAGTTTCCATATTTGTATGCCAGGAAAGCCCCGTCACTCAAACTGGTGATCCTATTTTTTTGTTCATAACTCAGCTTTATTATCATCTATTCTCTGAAGCCTTTCCTAAAACCTTTCTTCCCCTTAATCACTATGTATCCCCTTTTTCTTGCTCATACACCTATCACTTGATTGCATTTATGTAATTATGTGTAAATATTCCCCACTAAACTCAAGTTTCCAGTGGCAGTTCCTTTTGTATTTACAGAATCAGGCATTTAGTTTGGGCTCCATAAATGTTAACAGATTGGATGAATGAATCAAGAAAATGAAGTGAAATGAAATGAATCAAGAAAATGAAATTAAAATGAAACTATCTACCTCATAGGAATATACCATATGAATATACCATATGAAATATACCATTTGAATATACCATATGAAAAAGCACCTGGCAAATAACAAGTGCTAATCTGTTGTTCGAATTAAAGGCAATTCATGCATTATTTTGGTGTAGTGGGTTATGTGCCAAACTGATTGTTACTTTAAATTTCCTTATTCCATATGGCATAAAACAGAGTTCTGAGTGTTCTTTGATCATAATGAAGTACTTTTTTTGGTTTTGTGCCTTTTCTTCCAATTGCTATATTTCTCAGAGCATTAAACACACACACACACACCACGTGCGCACACACACACACACGCACACACCCCAAACATGGAGTTCTATGAACTGGATATAGTTTACCAGCTATTACATTCTATCCTGTAACTCAGTGCATTTGTAAATGCTCTTCTCCCATATAGCTTAATGGCTTTCTCCTTCTGTTTTGTTTGGTGTCTGCTTTAATTTTACTTTATGAGATAGGCCTTTGCTGACCCTCCTCATAAAATAGAAAATTTCCACCCCACTTCCATTCTCTATCCCCTTTTACCTGCTTTATTTCCTCCTGTATACCTGTCCACAAGTGAAATATACATTTACCTCTTTTATTATCTACCCATAGTACTCACATATAAACTTCTTAAAATAGCAATTTTGCTTTTTGCCTAGAACAGTGTCTAAAATACAGTAGGTGCTTAGTAATTATTTATCGACTAACTATATCAATATGGGTATACTGATTCTCCTCAGTAAAATCCTGATGCCATACAGTCACTCCGGGCGTGGTGGTCTTCAACATTTCTCTTGATCTGGGATGAGATTTCAAAACTTGACAATCTTGTTTTTCCTTGAACCGAATGCCTACAGCATGATTTCATCCTGAAAACTAAAGACATCACTTCCTCTCCTGGCAGGCACCTAAACCAAGTTCTGAGCTGGCTGTGTACAAAGCCCGTCTGTTCTCTCCTGGTTTACAGACAGTGGCAGTTCCTGCCTGCTTTTAGCAGGCTTTATTTTGCTTTCTGATTTCTTTCACTACTCAAGGACAATTTACATATCTTTTCTGCCCATTTTATCATTTTGATCTTGGCCAGAGCTTTCAGTTAATACTGTGTGGGTACTTGTGCAAAGAAAGTACCGGTTTACAATGTCTGCAAGAGAGAAACTCTTATTATTTCATAGACACAAACATCTAAACCTGTAATTCATTTGTATAATTCATTTCTCATTATGAGAGAAAGGTCCAAAGGGGATAAATACTTGCTGAAGTCCACATAATTAACTTTTGCCACGAAAGTGGGTCTCATGCCCACACCCTCCAATTCTCAGTCAAGTTCTTCACACTTTTCTTCCTGATTTTTCTTTAATACATTCATTTATGTTTCTCCTACCACCTATGCCTTAACCTAAAGCCCCTCAATTCATATTTCACTGCTGTGTGTTTCTGTGGCATCAAATGCCTTACCTCAGCCTTCAACTATCAGACAGCTATCTTGACTTTTTGAGCGTCATCAAGCTTCTGTCTTCAGATTCAGCATGACTAAAAAGAATGTGGTCTTTCAGCGGAGCTGACATTCCAAGGTCAACTTGGTGGCCCAGGAAAATACGTGGCCCAAGAAGGCTGACACAGCTCCCCTCCACTTGAGGGAGAGTTAGCCTCTGCCTGCCCTCCCCAGCTGGGGATGTGCTGCCCTCAGCTCGCTGCACAGTACTGCCCATCAGATTAGCCGTGAACCGGGGCTCTGCTAACCTGGTGGGCACTTAATACTTGCCACTAAAGGTAACCGAGGGGCACTGGCTGGGCTTAGGGCTGATGACTGGGGTTATCATTGGACTGGCAGTGCCTCCTAGTGGCCAGGGCTCCAAAGGTTTTCAACTGAAAAGGAGCCAGGATAGGCAGCCCACATGGCAACCGGCTTCCTTCTGAGTCTTGTTCCCACCTGTTTTTAGTTTGTCCAGCCCTACTTCATACAGTGAGAATTCAGTGAATTCAGTGCTGGTCAGATCATCAAGTACCTGTCTTTTCAGTATCTTCTGACCGAATTCCCAAACATGACCATGATGATGAAAACATTCGGAGTAGTATTGGAAATACAAATCTAAAATCTACAACTTTAGATTTTATTTTTTTTTATACAAATACAAATCTAAATCTACTACGATCACTGGAGCAGGTCAGTTTGAAAATGTTTTGTAATAACTTTTCCTTCCTGTCAGCTCTGAGGTAGCTCTGACACCCATTCTTCTTGTAGACTTCAGCTGCCCAGAAGTGCCAAATCATCCTCCTGGTCTCATTTTTATTAAGCTTCCTTAGTAATTTCAGTTATGTTACAGACCGATGGAGAGAAGCTTTGTTTCTCTGGAAGCTTCCATCCTTAAATGTATATATATATAATATATTATATATTATATTTATATATTATTTATATTAATTATAATTAAATATTATAAATATTTATATATTATATTATATATTATATATATATTCCCAAAGATCACATTTTAAAGTGTATACTCATAATAAAATGAAAGATAAATCATAGCTACCAAGCATAACCTTGAGACTACTATCTTTAAGTCCTTGCCGGTGCAGGATATGCAAATTTAGGTTTGGGTCTGGCAAGGAACCTCTCTGGGAACTGTGGAAGAATCGTGAAGGCTCCATTTCTCTTTGAGGGAGAGAAAGAGAAATACTGTTTAAAAGATGATGTCATGCCACAAGTAAAATGGGAACAGTTCCTTCTGTATGCCCCTGTAGTTCCAAAGGTGTCCTCTGGCCCCATGTTATATTTTGTCTCCCCAAGGGTCCTGCCACCAGGACTGCCTTCCCCAGACAATGCCCAAATTCAAGTCCTTTCCCTCTGCTGTCTCTACCTTTTCCTCATCAAAATGTAGCTATCCCCCCATCCATTCTCTCAAGTTCTTGGTGTATAATCTGATAAAGTATATCATGGTGAGATTTAAATAGTAGGTCACCACCCACTGTTCTCCTCCTCCCATTGACATCTGCATTGTAACTGGGGACTTGAATCTCTTGACTCACTGGGTTTGGAAACCTATTTCGTATCTCCCAAATGATACACACAGCCCACCTCCATCTGCCCCCCAAACACTCAATCCCAAAGATGATGCTGTTGAGGCAGAATACCCTTTGCTTTCCTGAGTTCTATTTGGATGTCTCCACAACTGACCTCCTGGAGTGTCAGTACAGTGACCAATAACTCCACATGTGAGAGTTGAGAGGCTTTGAACCGGAGCCTACAGGCACCACATTCTAATAGGTATTTATTCACATTCTGATAGGTATTTATCCAGTTCACAAACTGGGGAAGACGGGCAGCAGGAAAAACACACAAGACCTGCTGAGCAGCAGGATTTCTTTACAGTGATTGTGGCTTGCCAGCAAAGGTTTTGGATAGCCATAGAACATTCCAGAAAGAGAAAGAGATCTGGCAATTGCTTGGAAAACGCCAGGCAATTAAAATAAATCGTGGCCAGAATGTAAAGAAATGGGGAAGAGAGGTGAGTGAGCAATGGAGACAAGTGGGGTGGGGGGCGGTGCGAGCATTCTCCTGAAAGCCAGACATCCGTACTGGCATCACCTGCGTCTTGCCCAACAGGTTTCTTAGGTGTCTCAGAAATTTCTAGAATATGCACCCTGTGTTAAGAACAGGAACGGTCCAAGTGCCGCACTCTGATCCCCCACCCTTGACCCTTTTCCCCTCCCCTTTTCCCACACCCCCCATCCCTTGCCAACATTTGTGCCTCCCGGGTCAGAACTGGCTGAGCCGTGTCGGGGCCGCCCCCTAGGATGGCCCGCCGAGCCAGCGCTCTCGCGTCGAGCGGCGGCCGCAGCCCCGCGCGCGCAGGCAGCCCCGGGGCCGCGCCGCGCTGATTCGCTGCCGCGGAGACTGCGGCGCCCGCGACGCGCCCGCCCCTCGCCGCGCGCCGGCTGGTGCAGCCTCAGTCAGTCTGCAGCCGCGCGGCCACCGCGAACCCTGCCGCTGCAGCTGGGGCGCCGACCCTGAGTGCCAGCTCCGCGCCCTCGAGAACAGCAACGGCGAGCCCCCAAAGCCCGCACGATGCAGGCCACTGCCGATTCCACCAAGATGGACTGTGTATGGAGCAACTGGAAAAGTCAGGGTATTCTCTTTATTTCAGTAGTGCATGCCTGCGGTGCACGGGAACCCCGGGACCCGGACTCGGCCATTGTGCAGCATTTCACCTGTGGGACCTATGCATGCTTCATGCCCCAGAGCTTTCTGTTGGGGGGAGTAAACTTGTCATGTCAAAAATCAAAATGGATGGTGTTTGGATTCTTTTCCTCTTTTTTTTTTAACCCCCCACCCCCACCCCTTTGTTTTCTTGTTGTAATGCTAGAAATTTAAATAATGCATCAGTTGCCTCCTCCGGGAGCTCTTTTGGGATCCGTTGATTGTTCAGTACTTGTTTAATCTCTTCTCAGCCCCGGAGTTAAGATGCTTTCTTAATGTTCCATGCATCCCAGGCCATTTAATTTCTGCCCGAAAGGTTGTGATCTCCTGGTAGAACCATTAAGTGAGAGGGCTCGAGTGCATCCTTTTGAGAGGGACACACCCATTTCAGGGTGGTTATTTGTGGTCACACAAAGGAGACTGGAAATGCAGACTAGCTGTGGAAATCCTGAAAATATGATGGCGTAGCCACATATTAGGATGGTTCACTTTGAAATATTTCAGGGTTTTTGTCTGTCATTGGGGTAACTTGTAACTACTATTTATTAAGAATGGGTATCTGGAACAAATAGAGGGGAAATACAAAGCAGTGCAGAGTGCCCTCTGGTATAACAGATTTATTTTGTAACAGTCCATATTAGCACTGGGTGTGGCCACCCTCCAGCCTCGCTGGGATTGCTATTCAGCCATTTTTATTCAGCCTCATACTTCACACATCCATCTCTCCTTTGTTACATGAAGATTCCCTCCTTCACCTTGCTCAGTTTGAGATTATGAGGAGAAAGAGAGAATTTGGAAGAATGAATTATGTGTGGTAAACTCAGGCATTCGTAAGATGAAGTGTCTTTTAATCTTTAACAAATAAGGTTCTGAAGAAGGCGCATTTGGCTTAACCTGAAGGGTTGCAGCATTCCTCAGGGGACCAAAAATACTCTGGAGCAGAAGCTGGTTGTTTTTTTTTAATCTGGTATCTTCCCCCTGTCATTTTATATCACAGAAAGAATAGAATGGCTTTTCATCTTTAGCGCCCCTGTAGGATTTTTCTTCAGTAAATTTTTTAAGCAAAGAAAAAGTAAACACGAACCTCAGAATTAAGAGCACATTAGCTCTGTCTTATTCGTTGGTTTGGGTGGCAGTGACATAAAATGGAAGAGTCAAGTTCAAATTATGTGGGTCTATTGGAAATACAACTGTCAAAAGGAAATAAATGGTCCTAATGCATTTAAAAGCTAGGCAATAAGAAATGGATGGCAATTCAGAGGCATAATTTTGGAGAATGATGACAGCGACATGAAATCGCATATTTTATACAGAAGGCAGTTGTGAAAATGCTTGGTGACGTTTCATTGGTATTAGACTCGTCCAGTTTATTCTGATAACACACTTCACAAACAACTATGGATTGATATAATAACAAGTTTAGTTGGACGCAAAGACATTTAAAAAAGTCAGTTTTTAGACCATGATTTGGGTTTCTTCTTTTTGGGGGGTGGTTTCTTCTATTCTTACAAAAACTAAATGCCAAAGCATAGCAGATTTTCTGTTTTATTTGTATAAGATATAAGACACTCTTTCATTATACTCCTATGTGTTTTGCTTCAGTCAGCCTTCACACTGCAGGGGTTTAAAAAGTGCATAGCTGTTTATCATCAGAAAATAACACAAATGTCATCATTTGTCTATTGAAAACAATCATTTTCATTTTCAATATACAGCCACCTGTGAAGATTAATGCAAGATCGTTGAAGGTCTTTTACACTCCATGACCTTTGGTCGTCTTCAGTACCATTGATTTCCTTTTGTCAAATAGAACAAAGCCATTATCTTGAAAATTGACTAATAACTGGGTGGGTGGGTGTATAGGCACGAAAGAGAAATAGTAAGAAGTAAATTATTTATTTTTATTTCCACTGAGAAATTTTCATTTAAAATAAATCTATAATAAGATTTTTGTTTGACATTTTCCATGTATCTTCACGTTAGTTCCTTCGTTATCAAAACCAGCTGTTCTTAATGCTGGCTACACATTAGTATCACCTGGGGAGCTTTTAGAAACACAAAGGATGCCTGAGCCCCACCCCTAGAGGTTCTGATTCAATTGGGTCAAGTATCAATATTTTTTTAAAGATCCTCAAGTGAGTTAAATACACAATTGGAGTCAAAGCCACGGGTGGTGTGTAATGATTCTTGGCCCAGTCCATAGCTCAGCAGAGCAGGATCGGGTGTACAAATGATGAAATGGGTGTGATCTAGGGGCTTCTGTGAATATGGTTGCAGGACTCAGGGTAACATTGTTGAGAATGTCATCCAGAAGTATTACAGGTGAGAGTTTTGCTTGTAAAAGGGAATAAAGAAAGTGAGTGTCAGGTTTTCTCCATATTATTAAACATTCCATGGAGAAACTGCAGCCCATTGACTATTTCATGAAGACTTGGCTGGAACTGAAATAATTGTCCTAAGAACTGTAGTACCCATGCAAAAGGAATCTTATATATACTTTATTAATGTATAAGATTTCAGCTAGAGACAGGAGCATTTAAAGAGAGTCTAAAGTCCACATTATACTAGTACGAAGTTTCTGTAACACATTACATTACAGTATATTAATACATTAATGTATACATTACAAAGATTCTGCTTCTAATATAAAAAAATGATATCACTGCCAATATTGGTTAATAAACCAAAGCCCACCCAACTCAGTGAAAATGAAAGCAAAATAAAACCATAGCCTAAGAAGACACCTATGGAGATAGTAATGTCACAGATCACAAGAATACTAAAATGTTGGGGGCACTTTTACTGAATGCTTTACTTGCATCAGTGCATTTAATCCTCAAAAATCCCGTGGTGTGTAAATTTTATTATTTTATAAGTGATAAGCTGAGGCCTCCACTAAGGCTCATGGCTAATAATGCCAGAAGAGGCTAGATTCAAGCCTAAGCTATCTGACCATAGAACCCCTCACTTCTCACTGCGCTGCCATCGGCCTCTATGGTAGATAACTTTTTCCTCAGTAGTGTTTCTAAGAATATGAATAATGTAGGAAATGATGATTGTGTGGGCTTAATAATCCCTCACATTTACATAATTTTCATTTTCCAAATGTCTTCTCATTGGAGCTTCTCACTTTACTCTTGGACATCAAGAGGCTCAAAGAGGTTAAGTGACTTATCCAAGGTTTTTTGATAAGTGGTGAAGCGAGTAGTGAGAAGGTGCCTCCTGCTGTAAATCCAGAACTCTTCTCATGACTGCACTCCATGTCCTTTACTCATGCTGAGTTACAGAGTGAACTGCTACTAACATCTGACAAGATATTTCTCACATAGTTTCTCCCCTTACAGACTGCAAAATTTATCAGCAAGGCAGTGATCCTGATCAATTTATGCCATTGTTGTCATCCTCACCACTGTCATTGATCCATCATCCCAAATTCTTTGTAAATATTAGCTATGTGCCTGTAGCAATCCTAAACTCTTGCTACATGTCCTTAATTTAGCCTTCATGAGATGATTATCTTACTCCCATTTTACAGAGGAGGAAACTGAGGGGTTTGAGGCAGAGAGGGCCAGGAATTTGCCCTAGGATTTAACTGGGTCCCAAACATAAGGCAGGCTGATTCTGAAACCTATGCTTTTAATGTTTTTATCATACTGCCTAAATCTAAATAGTACTGGGGCAGGAGAATAAAGTTTGAGCATAATCATTATCCATATCATCCTATTTGTGCTCAAAGATAGTTTTTTTCTAGCTATCACTGTACTTGACAAATTTACATGGCAATATGCTTGGGAATACACTGGGTTGATTCCTGTCACCTGCTTGGGGCTACTGGTCAACCCCCACTTGACCCTGTGTTGCAGCATTCTGTAGTTCTAGCTGGCCCAGTGTGTAAAATATTAATGAAGGGTGAAACTCTTTCCAGAGAATATAACTTCAAAGTCTTTCTGGTTTTTTTTACAAAATAAAATATTTTTGCTGGTCTGCAGTACTCTGTGGAAAAACTGTTCATGGTGGTCCATTCTGAAAGGTGCTAGTTGAAAACAGCCAAGCGTCCCAGAATACACAGGAAAAGAAATGTCCGTTTTAGTGACAGAAATGGAAAGAAATGCTTGTTTTTTGGAGATGACATTTGGTCAAGATAATACTTAAATAAAGTCAGACCAGTACAACCTTTTATCAAACACCTTTTATTTGGACTCAATCTCATTAGAATACTGTATAAATGTTACAACAGAAGTATTACACTTGCAAGCTCCCTCTCTACAGATTCTAATGAGATCCAATGGGGCAACTGGCTTAGCTGGGACTCTGGGGATTTTTTGTTTGTTTTTTTTTTTAGAGAGAGAGAAAGAGAGAGCTTATCAGTGCCTGAGCATGAATGTGGGGGGGGGGGTAGTAGGAGGGGCAGAGGGAAAGGGAGAGAGAGAATCTTAAGCAGACTCTATGCTGAGCGTGGAGTCAGATGTGGGGCTCCATCCCAGGACCCTGAGATCAGGACCATAGCCAAAATCAAGAATCGGACACTTCATCGACTGAGCTGCCTAGGTGCCCCTGGGGATTTTTTTTTAATGAAAGAAAACTCTTTGTTATACAGATAATATACCAAATATGTGTAGCTATTACTCCATTGAAAAATTAAACTCTACTTTTTCACTGTGTATGATTATTTTTAAGAGAATCTTTGTAAGGGAATATTCCAAAGTTTGGGGAGAGAATAATGGCTTTATGCTTTCTAGAAGTGATACATACACATTATGAAAATTTCCATTTATTCAAAGAGAGGTTCAAAAATAAAGCCACAAATCTCTCAAAGTCCTACCACCTAGCATTAATCAGCGTTAATATTTGCTGACTATTGTCCAGTATCTCCATACTGTGTAACATGAAGCTAGAAGAGTCGGCAACAAAAACAGCTTTTATAAAACAAGGGGCACCTGGGTGGCTCAGTGGGTTAAAGCCTCTGCCTTCGGCTCAGGTCATGATCTCAGGGTCCAGGGATCGAGCCCCACATTGGGCTGTCTGCTCAGCGGGGAGCCTGCTTCCCCCTCTCTGTCTGCCTGCCTCTCTGCCTGCTTGTGATCTCTCTTTCTCTCTTTCTCTGTCAAATAAATAAATAAAAATCTTTAAAAAAAACACAAGATTGTATATGTCTCAAAAAGTATTTAAAGTAATTTAATGGAAGAAACTGACATGAAACTGGGAGAATTGCTGAACTCCTGACATAGGTTTCTTTACTATATGAGCTGTTCCTAACTAAAATTAAGAAAAAGTCTAGAATAAACATCAATAGATTAGAATTATTTTTTACTTTCATGTTTTGGTTTTAGAGTGTACGAATGGACTCTCTGCAGGGTCTAACTTTTTTTTTTTTAAAAGGAAGATCCATCATGGGTGAGAAAGGTTGACAAAAGGGGCGCCTGGGTGGCGCAGTTGGTTAGGCAACTGCCTTCGGCTCAGGTCATGATACCAGAGTCCCGGGATCGAGTCCCACGTCGGGCTCCCAGCTCCATGGGGAGTCCGCTTCTCACTCTGACCTTCTCCCTTCTCATGCTCTCTCTCACTCTCTCTTTCCTAATAAATAAATAAATAAATCTTTAAAAAAAAAAAAAAAAAGAGAAAGGTTGACAAAAATGCTGATCTAAATCCACATCCTCAAGTCTGTGATTTTTCTCAGATTTCCATGAATTAATATTTATTTCATTAAAAACCCCAATAATATTCCTGATACTGTATGACTAAAGCATGAGGATTATGATTGCAGATCTCTATTCATCTTAATGAACAGGCCCCTCCTTCATTATTTTAAAAAGGTTTCTGTCTCTCTCTCTTTCCCCCAACCCTCTCTCCTCTCCCTCTCTCTCTCTTTCTTTCCCTCTCCCTGCCTCCTCCTCTCCTATTTCCGCCTTATATTTGAAATTATATTCTTTATTCAATTCTCTCTTATCTTCAGACTAGTTAATACATTTGGGAACAGAATCTGTGAAGTAATTGATATATTCTGAGTTACCTTATAGTAGAATTAAATGCTAATATTCACCGAATCCAGCAAGCAAAAGCTAATATGGGTAGATAACTTCCAGAATAGCACTTCTCTTTTTGGAAATAATTAAATGTATGTCACCACAAAATTTCCCATCCTTCTCAACCTGGTCTCCTAAGTTGTGTACACCTTTGGCCAAGTATTAATATTTACATATTGTCATCTTTCCAGTTCTTATGAAGGTACACACAACCATTCAAAGAAACATCACTGCCTTATAATTAAGCTCACAGTTTGAAAGCTAAGATTTTGACGTTAATAATTCTTTAAAAGCCATTTTGGCCTAGATGACAATAATAATAATAATAATTAAATTAAAACCTGGGTCATTGTAAATGTATTCCAAATTTGTAGCATATATTTCAAATAAGATAAGAAATTTGTGGGGCACCTGGGTGGCTCAGTTGATTGAGCATCCGACTCTTGATTTCAGCTCAGGTCATAATCTCAGGGTCATTAGATCAAGCCCCGTGTAGGGCTTCACACTTGGTGTGGAGTCTGCTTGAGATTCTCTCCCGCTCCTTTTGCCCCTCCCCCTGCTCATAAGGCTCCCTCTCTTTCTAAAATAAATAAATAAAATCTTTATAAAATAAAAAGAAATTTGTTAGAAGTTTGAAGTATAGAGTTCTGTATCCTCCAAATGTCTCAACTATATTTTTAAGTGAAATCTGAGTAAAGTTGTCTTATAATTCAAGCATTACTTACAAGCTCTTTGCCCAAACTGATGTTGATTTTGAAGAGATGAAAAGTACAAATGTAACGGGTTTTAATTTTTAGAATTTACTGCAGTTCTACCCGTTAAGCAATGAATATGTCTTGCTTTTGGAAACATTTTACCGAACTACAGATCCAATATACTGGTAATAGGGATCAAGAAGGACATAATAATTATTGAATGGAACAGAGGTACAATGAGAGATCATTTCTTTTAGTTCAAGAAGCATTTTGCCATTATGGTCTTAGTAAAAAATGTTAAATATATTCAGATTTTATAAAGAAGCAATAGCTATCTATCACCATGGTTCTTTTCTATTTCAATACGATAATGGATTTTCTGGTGTGGCCCAGACAAGATTTTGTAGCTAATTATGATTGATTATCACCAAGCAAATGAACAGTTTGTGTTTTGATCAAGTCAGAAAGCTTAAAAAAGAAAAATCACATGAGGACATCCATTAGTTAATACCTTGCAAGTCTTTCTGTGTGCTTCCCTCAGCTACCATGTGCCCAAAGCCTGTCTCTTTCTATATGGCCATCTCTTCCTTTGATGCCAGTTGCCTTGTGGAGACCCCCTCCAAATGAGCCCAATTGCTAAAAGATTTAGCAGGAGGAGCTGGCCACACTGTCTTAAACACTGGGCCCTGCTGTTTCATTTCCTGGCCAGGTCCACCCCATCAATGTGACCATAAGTCTAAGCATCATTGCATTAATTTCATAGCACAGGGAGAATGTGGTCCTGGTGGTTAGAACTAGCATGTGGATTAAATGCTGTGCTCTTTTACTGTCCATACAGAATGCCAGGTGTAATGGCATTCTCTTTCAAAATAACCACAGAATTATATAAACATCTAGAAATAGGAGTGTTGGCATTTTTCTCTTGACAGTCATACTGGCTGTATTTAAGCAGTGAGAAGGAAAGGTCTGGAAAATGGAATCACTGCAGATGTCTTTATCAGCAAAAGTCCCTTCCAGCAGTTTCCCCCCAGGCTCAGGGCCCCTGGGTTACCAATTAAAGTTTAAACTTATGTATAAGACTGTTTCATGGCAAAGGAAACTCGTGGAGTCTATGACTAGGAGATGTCCTCTTAGAAGGTCTCTGTGCATGTTTAAGGGTTTTTTTATTATGTCAATTCCCATTATGTTTCTCCAGTTTGATGGCAAAATGAAGGAAAGCTAAAGTAGAGAAAGTTATTACTGTTTCCTCTTGTTAACTTTTAGTGATGATATTTTGTTGGCCTCATGAAAATCAGAGAAACTATCACTGCTTTGGACACAGGGTTGTAAAGAACAAGGTTTTTCGAGCCTCTAATTCTTTTCAAAAGGTAGTCAAGTATTGTGGTCAGTTATTGGAAGCTTGCTGAAAAATCAATTAGAGCCAACAGCATATCAGTTTTCAACAATCCTCTGATGAAATGCTGATATTATATATAAACAGAATTTTCTCACTTGGCCTTTTACGAAGTAGTGTTCACTTGTCCCATAGCATTTACTGGATCAAAATGGAATATAAATAAATACACTTAGGAATATGGTGCAGTAATGAAAATCATCCTGCACAGATAATTGCCATTCACGTTCTCCACTTATACCACATCTTGCCTTATAAATAAAATACGAATAGCTGGACTGCTGTTTTTAAGTTTGTACATTTTTCTGAATACTGTGCCACTATTGGATCATATAATTGAATACATTTAAAATGGTTTCCTAACCAAAAAATTTTGAAAGAAAGCAAAGGGCTTTCTTTCTAGAAGTTTGACAGAGCATTTTATTTCTATTCAACGCTTGGTTCACTTCTATTTCTCTTTACTGTTCTTGATTGGTTTATGGAAATGAGGGTAGCACTGATTTCTGCATTTGAAATCAGGATTCTTCATATCTGCCAGATCTGCCAGTTCAGCCTTAACGGAATGAGTTCCAGGTGAGCCCCAGGCAGGCTGCAGTCGGGGCTCCCGCTTGTGGTTTGGGGACTATGAGGAGATCAGCAAGCCCAGTCCATTTTTCAATTGATAGGACACACTCATCTCTCATTTCAAAGCTAATGCATTGCTCCTTGGTTTTTAGCAAAGTGACTTTAGTTTTTATACTTGGCAAAGCAATATGGTAATTTACCTGCCTTTGTGAGTGTGCTTAGTGAAATGTGACTCAGGTGTTTAACATCTCATATGACCCTTCTGCATTAGGAGGATTATTAAAGGAAGAGAAAGTTGTCTATACTTTGTTGTACCCAAAGACTCCTGGGGGAAATTTGACACAGTTACAGAGAGACTTTTATTTTTTCACTTGGGTTTTAAGGAAATTTTATTCAAATATCCATTTTTCTGGATCAGCTACCATAAAGCTTCCTACACAAGTTTATATCACTCTAAGCAAAATTAAAATGTGAAAAGTCATCATTTACACAGCAGAATGGAACACAAAGTCTCTTCTCTGATCACACTTCACCACTTCCTACCCTTCCCACTGAATCATCACCGGCCATTTGCCGTCACTCTGACCACACGCAGCCATTGCCATTCTCCCAGCCTGTGAGTTCCCAACAGTTCTGGCCACCTGTCATTCTCAGCCTGAGCCCAAGTTGTTCATTTCAATTCTGTCCTCTTGGATCTTTGACTCCTCTAACCATGCTGCTTGTGCAAGTTCACGGCCGTGACTCCTTCAGCTCCACCATCTACTGCTGGGAACGCCTGGCCTCCAACCCTGTTGCTTGGATCCACGAGAGATCCCTAACTTTAACCAAACCCTCTTTCCTTTCTGGCAGTTCTTTTATTGATTCCTTTTTTTTTTTTTTTTTGACATACTGTATTTTTCTAGATCAGCACTGTCCAATAGAAATATAATGTGAGCCACTAACTAGAAATTTTAAGTTTTCTAGTAGCTTTCTCATTAAAAAGTAAAAAGAAACAGGTAAAAAAATGGATAATCTATTACTCCAACATATGCAGAGTATTAGCCTTTCAACAACAAAAATCAATATAAAAAGTAGGATAGGTAGCTTTTACTACAAATCCGATAGCATATACTACAGCATGTCTCATTTGGGACCACAGGTGGCTCATCACTAATGTACTGAACGAGGCAGGTTCGGATCTTTCCTAATCTCTTCAAGCCCTACCCTTATCATCTTCAGTCTCAGGAAGACTGCCTAACTCATTTTCCAGGATTTGAGTAAATCTACCTCTAGCCACTTTTGGCCACATTACATTGTTCCTTTTCGACCTCAACACATATCTGTAGACACACCCACATGTTCCCAAAATGTCTCTCCCTCTTTACCCATTCTTTTCATCCTTCTCCCTTTAAAAAGAAAGAGCTATGACTAATCCCATCTTTTCTCCCCTTCTCTGCGACTTTGCCCAATCAAATCTCTCTTTCCAGAATCTTCACTCCTTCCTTTCTATTAATATTCCCAGGCTTTGCTCAACCTAAAGGTTCACTTTTGCTGCTACTCACCCAAAGTACCGTTGTATTCGCCATCCTTCTTACTACTTTGAACGTCCCACCATTTACCCAACCCTTTACAATATGGCTTCCATCCTCACCACTGGTAATATTCTCTGCCTAGTTATGAGTGACCTTCCAATCTCCAAATCCAAAGTCCTTTCTCAGTTATCATTTACCTTGTTATGTCTTCAGCATCCCTCACTGTAGTCTACCTCTTTGTCCTGGGAGGTTTCCTTGATCTTGACTGCTATAACCTACTCTGTTGGGGTCCCCATTCTGACACTCAGACTGGACTCTTTTGATAAGCTCCACTTAATCCTTTGAATCTTAAGCTATGGTTTCATTCTCAGTTGCATTTCTTAGTCTCCCCTGTCTTGGAAGTTTCCTCCACTCTCATGGCCTCAATCATCCTTTCTACTCAGAATATACCCAAATGTAAATATTTAACCCTCTTTCCTAAATTTCAGTCTTGCACTTCCAGTTTCCTACTGTACATACTCATCTCAATATCATTGGACTATGAATTTACTGGCCATTTAACTCAGAGCTACTATGACAAAGCCTAAAAAAACAAATCATTTGATTTCTAACCTTTAAAAAATTTAGGAAGCATTGTAATTGCCAGCTTCATCTGACCTATAATCCCTTATCTCATCTCTGCCCTAGATTGTGTTGAAATGCCCAGCTTTGATATCATCACGTTAGAACCTGGAGGTTTAAAACCTAGTGTCCTCTTTATCCCCAACCAGCTCACCCTCCGATTTCCCGTTTTCGTCAGTGATACTAATCACTCTATCACCCAGCTTTGAAATGTTGCCTTCACCCGTAATTAGCTCTTCCTCTTTTCTCCCACGGCTAATTAGTCACCATTCTTGTTGACTAATCCTTCATAATATTTCCCTTTATCCACTCCATCTCCTTAGCAAATTGTCTGCTATATTCACAAACCATCCCGCATCCTCTTTCATCAATTCCAGCACTATCCCTTTCTTAAACTCAACTTCTGCCACCTCCAACAACACAAAATATATTAGCACTCATTCACCACTTGTAAAATGAATGTCAGTCGTCCCAGCTTGAGCTTAAATTCCTTAAAAGCAGGCACAGAATTTTATGATCTCTTCATTCCTGCTTTTACTAGATGAATAGATAACCAATAACTGTATACTGTTGATAGTGGCTCTTTTCTTACAAATGTGTCTAACAAACTTGCACTTTAAATGTTGAGCTCTGGAAGGAGACTTAAATAAATCAGGTTACCCAAATTAATTTTGCATGCTTCAGGGAACATTCAGCCTATAACCACATAATGTGAGACAGACAATTTGTATTGTTTTGGAGGAAGCAGCAAACTTAGGGTTTGATCTTCTTCCATTAACTCCCATAAGACAGATTTCTTAACTTTTATCTTCTTCACCTATTATACCGGTTATACACCTATCCAGTGGAGTTGATTGTCAAGTTTAAATGCGGTAACGTCTAAAAGACTTTGAACATTTCAGAATCTATGTAAATAGATTACCATGTCACAAAGTACCCAGAATAAGCATCCCATTGATGTTGTAAGATGAATCTTTTGTTAACCTCATTAGAAACCTCCAGCAAACTTAACACATTGATCGAAACACCTGTTGTCTAATGACTACACTGAACTAGTATTGTTTAGCTGACAGCCCACACTCTCGGCCCATAGTTTCCTCTCATAAAGCCCCTGCCTGGTGCCTGCCATTCCCAGGCTGTTTGAACAGGCATCCAGAGGTTCAGAAGACTTTTCTAGACAGGTATACCATTTTTAACAAGTGTTAAGCAGCTTAAGTGGGGGTTCACTTGGTATTAGCAAGTTTTATGTTTTCTTTGCCTGAAAACTTCCCATGGGGTCTCCTGTGCAGAGACCCTACACGCATCATCCCAGAGGAGGGTAAGCCTACTTTCTCTAGCACTAGGAAGTGCCCCCTTTAGCACAAATCATGCCGTCCTACAATGTATTTGTTTCTAAACATGTCTGCCATGTGAATCTGTGGGTGTCATAAAACAGATTACAACTTATTTGTGTGAGGGGTTTCTTTTTTTAAACGATCCATTGATTTTGATATCCCTGGCACCTAGCACAAAGCCTGGCCCTTAAAAAAAAGTCTTGCCCAATAAATACTGAATAAATGAACAAAATGGGCAAGAGGCAACATTACAAATCACAGCGGTGTTTTAGTCTTTTTATTCTCCACCCCACCTTCACCTACACGAAACAGAATAAATGCTAGGAGGCTCCAGTTCCTCAGGGACCTTTAGCCCCGCTGGTCTGGACATAGGCCTAGGCTTACTTCAATTTATTGCTCCAAATCCACTCAGCCACAGAGAGTGCTAGGCTTCTGTGGAGATCCCTTCTCCTCTCCCTTCTATCACCTACCCTCGGAGGCCCAGGGGTTTCACGTGTCTTCTAAAAGATTCCCCTTCTCCACCTGAAAAGGGTTATTACCTTAGTGCTCTGTCCTCAACAAACTCTTTTAAAACAAAGATCATTTGGGGAACTCATTTCTATTTTGTCGTTAATGACGAGCTAATCGTTATTGCCTTATCCCCTTCTGGGATCTTTGCAATTAAAAAAAGCATAAAAAGGATAAATATAAAGATAAAAAGGATTAATTTAAAGAACTGAATTTCTAATAGTAGAATGTCTGTCAGTGTGACTGGTGATTGGGGAAGGGAGAAGAGGAAGGCTTTAGAGCAGCCTTGCTTTTCCTTTGCTCCTGGAAACCTACCTATAACACCAGCCCCACTCAAAAGAGAAAAAAATCTGTTACACACCAAAACATGCTTGTGATTCTCTCCTCTACTTCCTACGCAAAAGTGTTATAAGAGAAAAAGAACAAATTTTTGCCTAACAAAATGGCAGACTACGGCAATCTTGTGCATTAATGTCATTGGTGGACCACGTAGGTGAGACGTAGGTGGGAATAGATGACAGATCAGCTCGAAAGTAAATTCTCTCTCCAGCTTCAGATTGCTGAGAGATCCTCCGCCAGTTTTAAAAGAACCCTCACCTCACCCCTTCAGTCATGATTTACTCTCCAGCCATCCTGGAGAGTAATATTTTGTTCTGCCACACTCCTTATAATCTCCTTATATCCCCTCTACAGAATCAGGGTTGTCATGGGCTATGTGACCTTTTCGATACTGTTCCTTCAGTTAGTTACATACCTGCGTACGATGGGAGCAGCCCCCTGCTCTCTTCAACCTGGTCATCTTCGTTTTCCTCTGAACAAATGACTGGTATCCAATTATGTAAAGCAAGTGTGTCCCGGTGCCCTGCCGGTGAAGCTGGCAGTGTAAGCGACTGCCATTTTCATTTGGTTGTGAGTTGGGGATTTTGTGTCTTCTCTTTCGGAAAATTTGCCGAAGTAACATTCTATAAAGACCTTTTACCTAGACAACATGGGTGGACCTTGGGGCCATTATGCTAAGTGAAAAAAGCCAGACAGAGAAGGACAAATGTGATCTCGTTTGTAGGCAAAATCTAAAATAGCCAAACTCATAGAAAGAGCAGAATGGTGATTACCAGGCTTAGAGGGTGGGGGAACTGAGGAGACGTTGTTGGTCAAAGGGTATGAACTTGCAGCTAGAAGGCGAATAAATTCTGGAGACCTAATGCACAGCACAATGATTATGACTAACAATATTGTATTATAAACTTTGGAGTTGCTAAGAGACTTGATCCTAAATCTTTTTACCACAGAAGAAATGGTAATTATGTGCTATGAGGGAGATGTTAGTTTAATGCTCTGGTGGCAATCATATTACAATATATAAATATATCCAATCATCAACATGTCATCCACCTTAAACTTGTACCATGATATATGTCAATTGTATCTTATTGTAAAAAAAATTTGTGACTTGCCTACTTGCAGAATAAATTGGCGTACATTCTTCAGCAAGGCTTCTATGCCTTTTTCATAATCTGGTGACTGGAATATTGAAAATACTTACATTATATATCATATTTGAGAACCATGGCTTTGTTCTTTTGAACTTAATTTTTCTGTGTCTACATGAAAGAGGGAAATAACTAAATGAGAAATGTGCTGCAGATTTTAAAGCTGTGTTCCAGACTTTTAAGTCACAAAAGGTGAGCAAATAGATTATGCTGTACAAAATGGTTTAATCCAAATGTCAGCACCAGGGACTCGTGAGATAGCTACTAACTTTTCCATGTTGCTTGCTTTGGAGGCAGGCCTATCTTTTTTTTTTTTTAATGTTCGTATTTTGTATATCTTTTTTAATTAACATATAATATATTGTTTGTTTCAGGGGTACAGGTCTGTGATTCATCAGTCTTACACAATTCACAGCATTCACCATAGCACATACCCTCCCCAATGTCCATCACCCAGCAACCCTATTCCTCCTGTCTCCCTCCCCTCCAGCAACCCTCAGTTTGTTTCCTGAGATTAAGAGTCTTTTAGGGTTTGTCTCCCTTTCTGGTTTTGTCTTGTTTCATTTTTCCCTCCCTTCCCCTATGATCCTCTATCTTGTTTCTCAAATTCCTCATATCAGATAGATCATATGTTAATTGTCTTTCTCTGATTGATTTATTTCACTTAGCATAATACCCACTAGTTCCATCCACGTCATTGCAAATAGCAAGATTTTGCTTTTTTGATGGCTGCATAGTATTCCATTGTATATATACACCACATCTTCTTGATCCATTCATCTGTTGATGGGCATCTAGGCTCTTTCCATAGTTTGGCTATTGTGGACATTGCTGCTATAAACATTCGGGTGCACATGCCCCTTCGGATCACTGCATTTGTATCTTTAGGGTAAATACACAGTAGTACAATTGCTGGGTTGTAGAATAGCTCTATTTTCAACTTTTTGAGGAACCTCCATACTGTTTTCCAATGTGGCTACACCAGCTTGCATTCGAGGTGGGCCATATTTTTATTCAGAAAACTTTGGCCTTGGCCGAGTGTCCGGACCCGCTGCTATGCTTCTGGAGGGACCACTTCTCCAGAACCTTTGTTTCTATCATTGCTTCAGTGCCCTTCTCAGCGTCAGGGACATGTGTATGCCTGAGACACACACCTCTAGGCCACCACCGAGGCATGAAATTTGTTAGTAGGGCATCAGGACGCACGGAGTCGATGCCATCCGAAGGGACAGGACAGGTATTCCGAGTCCTCTGCACTTTCCGTCTTGTTTCAGAGTCACAGATGGTGTAGCCCAGTGAGACACACTCCTAGAGGTACGGTCGCTGGAGATTCAACAGCCTTTTTCTTCTCTGTGAATTTATGAACCATCCTCAGGGATGGAAAAGAGGCCTCCAAAGCAAAATAGAATGACAGTGAGCGCCCCGGCCAAAGCCCTGTGTCAGCTCGCTTGTGTTCGGGCACCCGAAGGCCAGGTGGGGAGGTGCAGCGACCTCGGCTTTGCGGAGTGAGCCCCGCGGCAGCCACCCAGCCGCACGGCCCACGTTAAGTGTGCGTGTGTGTGTGTGTGTGTGTGTGTGTGTGGCTTTTATCTCCTCTCCCCACAGCTATTGACCTGCTCTACTGGCGGGACATCAAGCAGACCGGGATCGTGTTCGGGAGCTTCCTGCTGCTGCTCTTCTCCCTGACCCAGTTCAGCGTGGTGAGCGTCGTGGCCTACCTGGCCCTTGCCGCGCTCTCGGCCACCATCAGTTTCCGCATCTACAAGTCTGTCTTACAAGCTGTGCAGAAAACCGATGAGGGCCACCCTTTCAAGTGAGTGTCCCAGCTGGACCAGCCCTACTCCAGCCTCTCATGGGACTCCTGCCCCCAGACTCAGTGTCAGCTCCTGGGCGTTTGGGTGTCACATTGCTGGGAACTGACAGACCTCTCAGAGTCTCTCGAATGCCCTGACTTTTAATAGTTAATATTTCCAGTCAGTTTCTAAAACATGCTCAGTTAACCCTATGGTGACACTTACTGCCGTATTGATTTTTATATTTTCATCACTACGAATGAATTCATATATGTATGTAACATAAACTTACATATATTAATATTTTATATTTAATTATTACTAATAGTAGTCATAATTCATTATACATGTACAGCATTTTATAACTTAAGGAGTGGTCACCAATGAATCCTCCCAACCCTGTGAAGAAGGCAGGGCCATGTAATCTCTACAGGTAGGGAAACAGACTCTAAGAAGTAAAGTGACTTACCTAAAGTCACACAGCCAGTAGCTCGTGTACAGTCAGGACTAGGGTGTTTGGATTTTTATTTCTGTGATCTCTGGAAGCTTAATACCAAAGGGCCAACTTTCTGAGGGGTGCAAGGTTCATGAATAGTCTTATAATGTATGCTCCTGTGCATTTTTAGACTGGGGAAATCTGACTGGAATGAACATTGAAGAGGAGGAATTTTTTGTTTTCTTTCTTTTTTAAATTTTACTTAAATTTAATTAACATTCAGTGTATTATTTCTTTCAGAGGTAGAGTTTAGTGATTCATCAGTTGCAAGGAGGAATTTTTTTTAAGGCAATATCCTAAGAGGACGAATGGAACGGCAGAGCCACCAGCGACACGCCCCCCCCCCCCCAACTCCACTCCAGTTTATCTCCCAACTCTGGCTTGTGAGCCCAGGGCTTTTCAGCACTGACTTGTTGGAGCGGCGCCGGCCCTACAGGTGGCCTCAGCTCCTATAATGGAGGGACAGCTCTGAGTCCTAGATGAACCCTGTTAGAAGCTGCTGCTGGTGGCTTCTGGCCAGAGCCAGTCCTTCAGTCTCTGAGTCGTCCCTGGCTTACCCTCCCCAGTCAGCTGAAAGAAGGCCTTAGGGCATCAGGCTCTTAAAAGGTGAAAAGAAGCCTGTGTCGTGGGGACTTATAGACAGAAGGGAAAAGGCTGCCTGTCCAACCTCCCTTTCCAGCCTCTGGTTCCTGACCTCAGTGTTAAACAGTTACAGCCCAAGCATTCTTGCCCTTGGGATGTATTAGGCCTTCTTCTAATGAAGAGTGAATGGGTCTTCGGAGCAGTAACTTGGCTATCCAAGTTCCCAGCTCGAAGGTGCGAGAAGCAAAATGGAGTGTCTTCATAGCAGGCTTATGTCATGCCTCCTTCAGTGGCTCCAGCCTGTGACCAGGGTTCCTGGCTTCAGAGTCCTGCTCTGCCCCAGCTTCTGCCCTCACCAGCCAAGGAAGGCTAGTTTCTTTCACATTCTTGGCCCCCAAGACTGTCACATTCAATTGGCTCAACTACTTTATCTTCCTTTAAGGAGACAAATTTAAAATAAAAAACTTTCCTTTGGTTGAGTTGTTTTTATCAGCAAAAGGAATATCTGACTCAGAGTACATTTTGGATCAGAATTTACTATCTAGACAAATAAGCATTTTTCTGTTTTTTTCTAAGGAGTAGGAAAGCCATAAGATTTCAGTATAAACTCTCTAAAATTCAAGCCAAATGCTCTTTTACTTTTTTTCATCTCAATTCACAGAGTTAGTAAGCACTGTAAGAACTCTAGAAATAGGGCACCTGGGTGGCTCAGTTGGTTGGGCAACTGCCTTCGGCTCAGGTCATGATCCTGGAGTCCTGGGACTGAGTCCCGCATCGGGCTCCCAGCTCCACGGAGAGTCTGCTTCTCCCTCTGACCTTCTCCCCTCTCATGCTGTATCTCTCTCTCTCTCATAAATAAATAAAATTTTAAAAAAAAGAACTCTAGAAATATCCTCTAGGTAGAGGACGTGGTGCTGTCTTAGAACAGAGAAAGGGAAGGAGGAAGGGAGCACGGCCAAACAGAAGGATGGACTATTTGAGGAGCCTGCTTTAGCTACCCATAATCACATGTCATCATTTGAAAAATTGGAAAATGTAGTCACTACAAATATTGCTCTTAGTAGAGACAGTGAGCTTTTGAATATGGCCCAGATCACTTGAGTTTTCAGAGCTCTCTACATAAAACCTGGAAGTATTTTCCAAAACTTAAACATGAAATATTAAAATTTTGATAATGAACAATAATTGGCAGCTAGAATTTTCAGATACCTCAGGTATTAAAAAAGATAATCCCTTCCATGCAGCCAAGACTTTCCCAATTACCTAGAGGACCAGGGATTCTGGAGAATTCAGCAAATGAGCTGATCTGGGGCTAACTTCTCTCTGCCTCCAGCCAGTTGTTCTGAACTATCAGCTCCCGCTGTCATGCCATCTTGGGGACACAGAAATAGTGACAGCACACCACTCACGGCCACAATTCCCGGGGTTCCACTGGGCACTGGCGGTGGGTGTGTGGGGTGCCCTGCAGCCCAGCAGCTGCTCTATGCCCCCAGAG
Source organism: Nasua narica (assembly GCA_028533885.1). Lineage (NCBI taxonomy): Eukaryota > Metazoa > Chordata > Mammalia > Carnivora > Procyonidae > Nasua > Nasua narica. The sequence continues at coordinate 91,180,710 of CM052797.1, read as the reverse complement.
GTGACCTGGCTGTCCTCAGAGAAGGAAAGCTTAGCTGTCCTGAGATTACCTCTGATGGAGCTGTCTGTGGGGCTGGTTTCTTGACAGGACCTACTTGGAGCTCGAGATCACCCTTTCTCAGGAGCAGATCCAGAAGTACACGGACTGCCTGCAGTTCTATGTGAACAACACGCTTAAAGAACTGAGGAGGCTCTTCCTTGTCCAGGACCTGGTGGATTCCCTGAAAGTACGGTTGCTTATGCCGTTCACTTGACGGTCTTGAGTTTCGTTTTCCCTAAAGGTATACTGTAAACCACCACAAACTAGAGAATAAAAAGCAAGTGCTAATCACATTCTAGAGTGAGAAAACCTCCAACTGTATGGTCCCACGAAGCTCATCCAGTCCTATCCCTTCTTCTTATAGACGCCAAAACTGTGGCTCAGAGAGGCTAAGACACTTGCCCGAAGTTGCACAGTGAATCACTGGCAGAGCCGGGATCAAACTGAGGGCCACACAGCTTCTCATTCTGTACTTTTTACAACACACCAGGTCATCTGTCCTAACCATTTTTAACTCCTCAGCCAATTTCTTAAAATTAATTTTTTTAAAAAATCTAGTTTGGGGAATGTGAAAAATGTCTATTCTTTTTTCATTGAAAGAAACTCCAGACTCTGCAAAATGGTGAGATGAGCAAGTGTCCTTACATAGGGTGGGCTGTGAGACAGAGCCTCGGAATCGGAGGACCTCAGCCACCCAGGTGTTACTCATGACATTCTCATGAACTTACCAGGGTTCTTTGAACACACTGCTTTTCCCATCCTGCAGTGTATGTAGAAACCTAAAGTCAGTGAGTCATGATACAGCTGGGCCTGAGTGAGCTTGTGGGTTCCCCATGCTCCCAGAATGCTTTGTACCTGCTGGGCAGGGGGTCTTATGGCAGGGGACTGTCCAGCAACTGTTGGAGGAAGAGCAGAAGGAAAGTGAGTAACATGGCCTGGGCCCTCAAGATGCTTTCCTAGAATAACATCTTTCCAGGTAAGGACTAGAGAGAGATACCAGGGAGATCGTAATTACCTCCCCTAGGGCTTTTCAGGTGATGTTTCTTTCTGTGTGTGTCATGTAAAAATAATGGGCTAGAGCAGTCAGCAAACCTTATTTGTAAAGGGCCATAGGGTAAATACCTCAGGCTTTGCATGCCTAAATCTCTGTTCCCAGCTACTCAGCTTTGCCGTCAGAGCAGGAAAGCAGCCAAACACAATGCATAAATGAATGACTGTGGCTGTGTGCCAATAAAACTTTATTTATGAATGCTGAAAATTGCATTTCATATCATTTTTACATATTACACAACGTTATTCTTGCTTTGATTTTATTCAGCCATTTAAAAATATAAAATTCATTCATAATTCCTGGGACCATAAAAAACAGGCCAAGGGGCATAGTTTGTTGACCCCTGCCTTATTATTTCATTAAGTCCTTCGAATCTTATAACAAAGAGGTCCAAAGAGTTCTGAGACAAGTAAAGACTAGATGCTCTTTCAGTAAGTCTGCGATGAGCTCTAAATGCTTACATTTCCTATTGAAATTATGTTGTATTTTCCTCCAATTTTAATATCCAAAAAGTCAATGAAATAAGACTCTCCTCTGTCACAAATGGTTTTAGAAGCTCTGATAATCATTCCGTTCTTCAGTTTGCAGTCCTGATGTGGCTCCTGACTTATGTTGGCGCTCTCTTCAACGGTCTGACCCTCCTGCTCATGGGTAAGGACGAGCCTGTTGTGTCTTCCTTCACACACTCCGTGAACACAGAGCTTTCTAGGCTCTTGGCTGTGAGCTTGTTGTCATAGATTCCCAGCCACATGGTACAGGGCGCTGTCACAGTTCTGTTAGAGAGTATAATATATATTACACATTAATAATGAATTCCTTATCTGAAATGTCTTTTTCTCTTCAAGTACAGCAGCTTTATTTGGTTTCCAATCAATATCTGTTCGCAATAGTCAGCTATAGACCGAAATTCATTTTCATTGTGGGAGGGTACAGTCCATCCTCATTCCAGGAATAATGGCTTAATATCTGTAAAAGGCTAAGTGTCCCCTTATTTTTCTTATAGACTGCCCTGCCATCTTTTAGCTAAAATACTAGCTACTATAAAGTAATGCTATAAGATGACTTAATTATATAAAAATGTATCTGAAAGCTTATCCTCACTGCTAACTGTCAGAATTTTAATACTCTTTTTGTTTCTCATCCCAGCTGTGGTTTCAATGTTCACTCTACCTGTAGTGTATGTTAAGCACCAGGTAAGTCCTGCAGGATGTTAAATATATACCTTAAATTTTGACCTTGTGACATTTGGATGTGCTCATGATTTCTTCCCCTTCGCAGGCACAGATTGACCAATATCTGGGACTTGTGAGGACTCACATAAATGCTGTTGTGGCAAAGTAAGTTACATAGTCCAGTTCCTAAAAAGGAGAGACTGCCTTAGGCTAGAGTTTGTGGGGATTAGAGAGGGGTCATAAAAGGATAATAAAACAGTAAATTGATTTATCATCACTCACTTATTTGAGTCATGTATGCATATCTTTTCCAATCATATTACTTCAGAAAATAAGTATATGTTTTAAAGCTCTCAATTAAATAAAACTTTCAGTGATTTACTTCAGGTATCATGATGAATGAGTTTTAATGAGTGAATGAAGTTCAGCTCTATCTGGTGACTGCCTCGTGTCCAAGAATAAGATGGGTTGGAGGAAAGAAGGAAGCCTGATTCAGAAAACTAAAATTAATTTCTAACAGTTTAATTGAAAACATCAATTTAATTGAAAACAATCAAGTTAACAAACATTTTCAACAATAAATACCATTGATTTTATAAACCATGCGAATGGTTTATAAAACATGAGAAATTTTAAAAATCTGAAACAGATTATATTTTACTTTATATTATATTTTATGTTATATTTTATATTTTCCATTACATCGTTTTGACTCTACAAGTGCATATGTTTATTGGCTTATTTAATTAACACCATTGCTTTTTAAACTTGAGTCTTGAGTAGACTCCACTTTATGGTCACTTTATATATCAGGGGATAAAAATTACAGTTGTAAGTAGCCACAGCTAAAGTGAACATTAATCTTAGTTTTCCATGACTCTTAAATGAGTGTTTGTAAATATCTTTCTCTCTAAAATGATAGTTTTTGTGTTGCCATTTTATTAACAATTTTGTTTTCATCAAAAGTTGACCTAGGCTCCTACTGGAAATAGATGCCATAAAAGGGCTAGACTTTGTTGACACAGACTCCCTCTCATAATCTTAGAATCACACCAGACCTAGGTGGTGGTCAGAATTAGAGGGAAGTATTTTAGACTGCCAAAGATGTATGAAACAAAACAAAAATAAGCCTATTGATTTGCATATATTTTGCATATCAGCAGGTGATATCATTTGCGTATCACCTGCTATTCTATTTGCATCTCATCAGTTATGGTTCTCTCCTAAAGTACATAAACATTTTTGGTTTTTACTGTGTACACTTCATATTCCTCCTCTTAAATTCATGGTGAACTTGGATCTCGAGCAGATAAAGCGCATTTAAAAATGCCTGAAATTATCACCTTGGACCCAAATGCAACTAAGACCTAATGAAAATCAACAAATTGAAGCTAAAGTATTCATTATTTCATACTAAGAAACAGCAACATTGTGTAGCTTGAAAGTTGGTGGGGCCGGAACCTGGGGAAACTGGTAAAGACCCCAGTTCCCAGGTTCTTAAAACAGACCTATAGAATTAGAATTTCTAGGATTGGGGGCCTGGAATCTATACTTTAATGAACTCCCCACGTGACTTTTTGGCAGTTAGAGCTGTGTTTTTGGGGAACTATAGCAACACCAGAAGCACCAGAATAGGAGCGTAGAAACTAGAAGATAGAAATTCTAGTCCCAGGTTGTCCGATCCTTAGTTTGGGGATCTTTTTTTTTTTTTTTTTCAAAGATTTTATTTATTTATTTATTAGAGAGCGAGAGGCTGAGAATGAGAGGGGAGAAGGTCAGAGGGAGAAGCAGACTCCCCGCAGAGCCGGGAGTCCGATATGGGACTCCATCCCGGGACTCCGGGATCATGACCTGAGCTGAAGGCAGTTGCTCAACCAACTGAGCCACCCAGGTGCCCTAGTTTGGGGATCTTGAGTAAATCACATCTATTAATTTTTTATTTCATTGATGGGTCGGTTGGTTCCAAAAAGAGCCATACCTGTCCCTCCCAGGTACTGCATGTAACTGCCACAGAGGGTGTAAAGATGAATGAGATGATCCCCACTCTAGTACAGCTCTTAGCCTCTCAGTGCAGACAAAACTGTAAAGAAATAAGGGTAACTGAGGGTTTTGGAGGGGAGGAGGGTGGGGGGTTGGATGAGCCTGGTGGTGGGTATTGAGGAGGGCATGTACTGCATGGAGCACTGGGTGTGGTACTGAACAATGAATCTTGGAACACTCAAAAAATTAAATTAATTGGAGAAAAAAGAAATAAGGGTAAGACAATCTAAGAACTGCACTGGGGTTATATAAAATGTGGTCAGGGAGGTAAGGAAATAACTGTTCCTACTTGGAGAAATAGTGGAAATGACACTAAATCCTCACTAAAATGAAGGTCTTTGTCTTAACTCAGGCCGCTATAACACAGTGCCATAGACTGGGTGGCTTATAAACAACACCAGTTTATTTCTCACAGTTCTGGAGGCTGGTGGTCCAAGATCAGAGTGCCCCACAGTCGGGCTCTGGCCGGGCCTTCTTCCAGCTTACAGCCTTCTCACTATGTCCTCACATGGTAGAAGTGGAAGGGAGCTCTCTGGGGTTTCTTCTGCTGGACATCAGTCCTATTCACAAAGGCTCCACCCTCATGACCTAATCCCCTCCAAAAGGCCTCACCTCCTAATACCAGCATGTTGGGGGTTAAGTTTCAACATATGAATTTGGGATGGGAGGACACAAACATTCTGTCTATAGCAGCCCTGAGGGACGGGTAAACATTCACCGGGTGGGTGATGAGGGGAAACACATTGCAGGAAAAAGAAATAATATAAGCAGAGGAAGAAGCATGAAAATATAGATCATGTAGGAAAAGTGAGTCAAGCATTGTGTCTAAAGCTTACATGAGGAGAAACATCAACTGGAAAGAGTCTAGAAAGAGGCTGAGGTCAAGTGTTGAATGCTCCAAGGAGTGATTCTGCCCCAACGGGAAATGGCCAGCCTCTGCTGTTTTTATGCAGGGTGATGTAATCAGAGCTGTGTTTTGCACAGATCACAGTGACAATCTAATGGGAGAGGAGTTGAACCAGAGAGTGGAGACGGGGTGATCAGATTGGCTGGGAGGTGATCATAATTCACAGAAAGTGATAAGGCGTCTAGGCCTGTTAAAATGGATAGAAAGGAGAGAAGACAACATACAGTGTATGAACATACGTGTACAGTGCAATTGTTAGATTAAAATTGGTAATCAGGGTTGTGAAAAAGAAAAGAAAGAAAACGTCGCCCATGAGAACTACCATGGTTTCTGTAATTGAGCTTTATTCAGATTTGGCTCTGAGCTTCTTGGTAGCTAGAGCAAAAAAGAGAAAAACTACATAAGTTACGTAGGTCTTGTTATCAGAAAGGAGGGAACAGAAGTTTTCAAGAGAAGGGAAGGGCGAATGGGGGGAAATCAGAGGGGGCGATGAAACATGAGAGACTGTGGACTCTGAGCAACAAACTGAGGGTTTTGAAGGGGAGTGGGGGAGGGGTTGGGCGAGCCTGGTGGTGGGTATTGAGGAGAGCACGTATTGCATGGAGCACTGGGTGTGGTGCATAAACAATTAATCTTGTAACACTGAAAAAATAAACATGTTTGGGGGAAAAAAAGAATTATTAATTAATTAATAATAAAAACTTGAAGGCCAGGAGTCAAACAGAGTCATGTACACCAATGTTCACAGCATTATTCACAATAGCCAAAAAGGTGGACACAATCCTGATGTTGATTGAACAGATGAATGGATAAGTAAAATATAGTATATACCTACAATGGAATATTATTGAGCCAGACACAAAAGGTGTGTTCCACTTATATGAGGTACCTATCCTAGGCAAAATCACAGAGACAGAAAGTAGAATAGAGGTTACCAGGAGGTAGAAGGAGGAAGAAATAGGAGTAATTGTTCAATAGGTACAGAGTTTCTGTTTAAAATAATGAAAACGTTCTGGAAATAGATAGTGATAAATGTTGCACAACATTGTGGATGCAATTAACACCAATGAATTGTACACTTAAAAATGGTTAAAATGGCAACTTTTGTATTACACATATTTTACCACAATTTTCTAAAAGCTAAAAGCAAAGAATTAGTGCAGAATTGTAATTATAACTCAAAATTTGTTCAGTGCAAACTAGGTTTGCTTCATTTTTAAGTAAATGTCCTCAATTAGATCTTTAATTTAACATGTACTATTAAATGTTTACCATTTACTGTTAAAAAAAAAGAAATCTTATTTATTTGGCAAAAAAAAATTGAAGATCCCAGAATTAAATTTATATGGCTTATACTTATTGACCTGTTTGCATATGTGCACACTCATTCCATAAGTAAAAATTAAAAATTATATCATGTAAAAAAAAAAAAGAATCTGTTTTGCCTGACACTAAATTCTGAAGGAAATTTCTTGGTGGGATCTTACCTCTAAGGCTCCTTTGCCTTTGAAATTCTGACTCCCTGTTAGAATAATTCCCAGCACAGGGACTCACATCATTTTAGTGAAACACTTAAGAACATGATCTTTGGAATCAGGCTAGCTTGAGTCCATTTCTGGCATTTTCAGCTAGATTAGTTCATCATAAATGTTATTTGACTCTGTGAACCTGTTTCCTTAACTGCATACTGGGAATGTTAATACTTAGCTGTTAAGGTTGTTGGCGATTAAATGATATACTATCTGTAAAGTACTCTGACTTGGACATTAGACACTCAATAAATATTAGACATCATCATCATCATTCCATCGTCGTCCTATTACTGCCCAGAGATCAGTTGAAGATGAATGTGGAGGACAGTCCTAGACCGGGTCGGGAAGACCTCAGTGCCAGTACCTTCTCTATGCAGAGTAGATGGATGGAGCTTGTCCCAGTCATTTCTAGGTCTCAGTTCAACGCATAGAAATGTCTCTATTGCTGTATAGAAATGCATGCGTAAACACTCCTACTTTGCTATCGTATCTTTTGGAATATTAAGCTATTTGGTCAGCTAGCTAGTTAAAGCAACGGCACCCAATGAAGTCACAGAATGATTTCATTAATGACACTTGTGACTTACTGTTTTTTTGATATTTTCTTTTTTCAGGATTCAGGCTAAAATCCCAGGCGCTAAAAGACATGCCGAGTAAATCGATATCCCACCGGGGACTGGACAGGAACCAGAATGTCTGGAGTGGTAACAGTTCTGTTCTTACATGTTACTGAAAATTGATTGTTTCTCCCCCCAGTACCATCATCTTAGAGACAAACTCTTAACAGCTGTTTTCAGGCTGTTCCTGTACTCTTAGGATATTTGAGTCACTTGTGTCAAGCACTAAAGTATAGAGAAAAGTGTATTAGATGTGGTTTTAATTTTGTGTTGCTAAAAAAAAAAAAAGTGCATGATGGTGAGAGCCCAACTTATTTTTTCTTCTTCGGTGTTCTCCTCCTCTCTGCAATGCTTCTGTAGCTTCTAATGTCCCCTGTGGCTAGGCCTTTCCTGCCGAGTGCACCGATGCAGTAGTGGAAACCGCTTACATGTCCTTGGGTTGCTGGTTGGATTCATCTTTAATAACAATATATAGAATTGTAGACTGATGTTTTAGTGTTTTTCCAACACACATCATAAAAATAAAAACAGTTGGCCGTACTTCTGGTAATCAGTTTTGTATAACTTAAAATAATTAAATAAATGAATAACTCCCCCCCCCCCAAAAAACATGCAGTACTTTTGTTGTGTGGGACTGACAGGCTGATTTACATGTATGGTAAAAAGTACCAGCATGTTAACTTTATTACAATTTGTATTACTTTCTCTGTAGTTCCTAATGGACCTAATTATGGACTCTGGATATTTGCACTTATGTACTTGATACTGAATGCATAAATAAATGTTACTAAATGTAAAAACTTCTCCCTCTCTTCTTGTGGTATGACCAGAAATTATAAAATTTCTAAGATCCAGAATCTTCCAAGGATAGGCTGGGAAAACTGAGAGCAAGAGCTCACTTTGTTCCTCGCTCCAGAACCATTGGGTCCAATCCCAACTTGGTATATGCTCCTTTGGGTTATTCACAGGAGTCACCAAAAAGTAATACAACTGGAAAGCACGCTTCATGTTGTACTCTGCGGGGTTGATGCCGATATTTTAAGTCATACTTTAAAAACTGGAAAGTGATATAAATCCTTCCATAAACTTCTTTTTTACTTTTTTTGTATTTTATTTATTTTTTATTTTTTTAATTAACATATAATGTACTATTTGTTTCAGGGGTACAGGTCTGTGTTTCATCAGTCTTATGCAACACCCAGCACTCACCGTAAGACATACCCTCCCCAGTGTTCATCACCCCACTACCCTGTCTCCCCATCCCTCACCCCTCTAGCAACCCTGTTTGTTTCCTAAGATTAAGAGTCTCTTATGGTTTGTCTCTCTCTCTGGTTTTATCTTGTTTCATTTTTTCCTCTCTTCCTCTGTGATCCCCTGCCTTATTTCTTAAATTGCTCATGTCAGTGAGATCGTAATGATAATTTTATTTCTCTGATAGACTTATTTTGCTTAGCATAATACCCTCTAGTTCTATCCACGTCGTTGCAAATGGCAAGATTTCAATTTCTGATGACTGCGTAATATTCCTCTGTGTGTGTGTGTGTGTATAATATATATATCACATCTTCTTTATTCATTCATCTGTTGATGGACATCTGGGCTCTTTCCATAGTTTGGCTATTGTGTACATTGCTGCTATAAACTTCTTATTATAATCTATAACAATTTATTTGCTATGAAGTCACTCTTTTGGTAAGTATTTCTTGAGCACCTACTGTGTGCCAAGCACTGAGAACAGGGCTGGGAATAAGAGAGATGACACTTCCTGCCATCAGCCAAGACACGTCTTCTAAGGATTGCTTGCTGCTTTTCATAAAAACCCAATTGCTTGTTTCATTTCACTGTTAGGGTCAAAAGTCAAAGAGGATGAAATCGAAGTGGATGAAAACAGTAGGAGCGGGAGGAATGAAAGTAGCAGGAAAAAAAAGAAACCGTAACTTACAGAAAGCTGCCTTTGACCCTTTGACCCTTTGACCCAAGTTTCACACTTGGGCTCAATAAACACTCATGACATCCCCTTCCACACAGAGTGGTGTGACAACCACAGGGGCAACTGTACGCTGTGCCAACAGCCAAGATGGGGGGGGGGCGGCTATGTGGAAATTCGAGCTAAATAAAAGGCAGCATGAAATAAGAGCTGTCTTCCAAGATTAGAGCAGCAGAGAAGGATTCTCAGAGGAGATGAACTTTGCAGCTGGGTCCTCGTACAGTTTTTTCCAGATGGAGAAGGTGGTTCATCCCAGTGTGGACAAAGAACGTGACCTGAGATGCTGAGGCTCGGAAGTGCATGGTGTATGCAGGGAACGGTGCGTGACAAGCTGGACGGGGGGGTGAGGTGCTTGGGGTGAGGTTGTACTGCTGGCTGAGGCTGAAAAGCTGTGTCGAGACAATTATGAAGAAACCTGAATGCTAAGGGGTTTGAGCTTTGTTTTTTTAGATCTCAGAGAGTCACATAAACACACTGAGGGTGCAGGATACTGGAGAATAGAAGAAGATTTTAGCATAACTAACAGCAAATCGGTGACATATGAGTAGGCCTCTGTCAGAGCAGCTACAGGGAGAATATAAGGGAAATATTCACCTGTCTTCCATCCTTTCTCTTGGCCCAACATGCCAAGACCCACTGAGCCCCAAGGAGCTGCTAGGAGCTGATGTGGAGGGAGATGGGCCCCGGAGCTGGTGACTGACCAGATGCGGGCTTTCAAGACCAAAGCTGACCCTGTGTTGGTGCCTCAATTTTCACACCCAGACAGCTCGCTTGCCTTGCCCTAGCCCCAGTTCTGCCTAATATTAGCTGTTCAGGAGAATGCAAAATCATTTTTCAGGAGAGAAAGCCCAAAAGACCTGGTGTGGGGAAGGAAGATAATAAGCTGGGCTGGATGCCTGCCAGTTTTTATGGTTACTAGATACGGAAGGGGACCCTTTTTTCCATGTGTGTTTTCCAGGCTCCAACCTTCGCAATCATGCTTCCTATAAATGGCTTCATTGTGTGGAATTAACCTTCCTTCCTATCTGCATTTGCAGCATTTTCTTCCCTCCTGTTGGCCCAGAATTCCTTTCAAAAGCAGCTGTTCATTAGGAGGATCTAGGGAGGAATTCTACTCACTGGCAGTGGTGGAGAACGTTTCCTGAGGAGACTCCTGCCTTTACAAAATGATAGGTGTGGACATAGAATTTTATCAAATGGAACATGGGGCACAGAATATTGGTCAAGATGATATTCAAGGTGAGGATACAACGTAAGGACCTGATGAACAGGTAAGGAGAGGACCAAGAACAGAATCTCCCAGAGACCCAGAGTGAGTGAGGTTATCCTGAAAGCTGTGAACAGTACAAAATTTGTACAGCCTATGGATGAGCCAACCCACCAGAGGGTAGGTAGACACAGAAGCTGTGGTATGCTTTATGGATCATTCAGGAATAAAAGAAATAGAATAGTTGATGCCTCCTTGACTCTGTCCCCACGTATGTTATTTTACTGGGTTTGCCCTAGCAAAATGCCAAAAACTGAATGACTTAACATAACAGAAATTTACTCTCCCCGTTCTGGAGCCTAGAAGTCGGAAATGAAGGTGTTCTTAGGGCCATGTTCTTTCCGATGGCTACAGGGGGAGAACGCATCCTTATCTCTTCTAGCTTCGGGGGGGTTCCAGCAATGCGTGGTGCTCCTTGGCTAGTAGATACCTCCCTCCATGCACATGGCCGTCTCTTCCCTGTGTACCTTCACATGGCCTTCCCGCTGCATGCAAATTTTCTCTTTTTATAAAGATAGCAGTCATATTGGATCAGGGCCCACCCTCATGACCTCACTTTAATTTGATGGTCTCTGTCAAAGACCCCATTTCTAAATAAGGTCATATTCTGATATACTGGGGTTTGGGACTTCAGCTTATCTTTCTGGCAGGACACAGTTCAATCCATAACACCACCTCAGCCCTCACACCAGCCTTTATGCCATTGTGTAGACTTTTCCTGCTGTGCAGAGCCTGGGCCTGTTTCTCCAGTTGTTCCCCACTAGGGAATTACTGCTGAGAAGAAGTGGAATGGCTCCTCCCTTACTCAAAGGTACTTGAGTTTGGCTGAGTACTGGGCCTCGCTTCACTACTATAGGGTTCCAGCAATCATCACACTGTCCTTGAATAGAGCAGCTCCTTACACCAAAACTTGAGCAGTTTCATCAGAGTATAGAGAAGCAGGTGGGGGGCACAAGAGAGCCACCATTGGCGTTTTGTTGTTAGCCAGTGTAGTAGTTGGTTTAGTGCTCTGCTGACCAGGCAAAAGGGTTTGCCTTCAGACTCCAATCTGCCTCTCTACTGTTTTATATTGGCACCATCTTCAAGCTCCTAAAAATGATTTTTTCTTTTTAGTTTTTTGAATTTTCTTTAATTCAGTACATTGAATATTACAGAATTAGTTTGGCTGGCCACTTTTTCTTTGACAAATAAACTGAAATGAATTCTTTTGTATCCTGGGCCACCAGATTCCTTTCTAAAGGAATTTTGCTGGAATGAGCTCTTCCTGGTTGTTAATCAGAGTTTTTCAAGTAGAAATTAAAGGACACTACATAGCAACACAAGAGGCTAAAGTATGAAACTCGTTGGTAAAGGAGATTTTAAGTCAAAAACTGTATTTAGAGACACAAGAAGGTCATGATATAATGATGAAAGGGTCGATTCATCAGGGACGTATAACAATTGTAAAATATATGCATCCAACATCAGAATACCTGAGTATGTAAGACAAATACTAACAGATCTGAAAGTAGAAATTGACAGCAAACAATAATAGTAGGAGACTTTGACACCCACATTCAACAGTGTTCTGGACAGAACATCCAGACAGAAAGATCAAAATTTTGTAACAAGATACTTGAACAACACTATAGACCAAATAGACCTAACAGACATACTCAAAGAGCTTTTCACCCAACAGCAGAAGAATACACAGTCTTCTCAAGTGCACACAGGACATTCTCCATGATAGATTCATGTTAGCTGACAAAACAAGTCTTAACAAATTTAAGGAGATAAAAGTTATACCATGTATCATTTCTGACCACAGTGGAATGAAACTAGACATCACTAAAAGCAAGAAAATGGGAAAATTCACAAATATGTGGAAACTAAATAATATACTCTTTTTTTTAAGATTTTATTTATTTGACAGAGAGAGAGATCACAAGTGGCCAGAGAGGCAGGCAGAGAGAGAGGGGGAAGCAGGCTCCCCGCTGAGCAGAGAGCCAGATGCAGGGCTCAATCCCAGGACTCTGAGATCATGACCTGAGATGAAGGCAGAGGCTTAACCCACTGAGCTACCCAGGTGCCCCTAAATAATATACTCTTGAACAATCACTGCATCGAAGAGGAAATCAAAAGGAAATTTAAAAGCTATTTGAGACAAATGAAAACAAAAACACAAATTACCAAAACTTATGGGGTGCAACAAAAGCAGTATTAAGGGAAGTTTATAGAGATAGAGGCCTACATTAAAAAAGAAGAAAGGGCGCCTGGGTGGCTCAGTTGGTTAAGCGACTGCCTTCGGCTCAGGTCATGATCCCGGAGTCCCAGGATCGAGTCCCATATCGGACTCCCGGCTCTGCGGGAAGTCTGCTTCTCCCTCTGACCTTCTCCCCTCTCATTCTCAGTCTCTCGCTCTCTAATAAATTAAAAAAAAAAAAAATCTTAAAAATAAATAAATAAGTAAATAAAAAATAAAAAAGAAGAAAGATCTCAAAAAAACAACCTAACTTTATACCTTTAAGAACTAGAAAAGAAGAATTAAACTAAACCCAAAGTTAAGAGAGGAAAGGAAACAATAAAGATCAGGCAGAAATAAATAGAAAGCAGAAAAGCAATAGAAAAAAAAAAACAACAAAACTAAGAGTTTGTAATTTGAAAAAATACACAAAATTGACAAACTTTTATTTAGACTAAGAAAAAAAGAAAACTCAAATAAAAACCAGAAATAAAAGAAGATACATTATAACAGATGCTCCAGAAATAAAAAGGATCATAAAGGACTGGTTTTTTAGGTTTATTTATTTGAGAAAGAGAAAGAGAGCATGAGCAGGGGGAGGGGCTAAGGAAGAGGGAGAGAGAATCTTCAAGCAGACTCCCCACTGAGCATGGAGCCCAACCTGGGGCTCAATCCCAGGACCCTGAGATCATGACCAGAACCAAAATCAAGAGTCACTTAACAGACTGAGCCACCCAGATGCCCCAGGACCATAAGGACTACTATGAATGATTATATGCAAACAAATTGGATAACCTGGAAGAAATGGATAAATTCCTAGAAATATACAGCCTACAAGAAGAAATAAAAAGCCTGGACAGACCAATAACAAATAAGGAGACTGAAGTAGTAATCAAAACCTCTTCACAAAGAAAAGCACAGGACCATATGGCTTCACAGTGAATTCTACCAAACATTCAAAGAATAAATACCAGTTCTTAAATTCTTCCAAGAAATGAGGAGACTGGGATGCCTGGGTGGCTCAGTTGGTTGGGCGACTGCCTTTGGCTCAGGTCATGATCCCAGCATCTTGGGATCGAGTCCCGCATCGGGCTCCTTGCTCCGCGGGGAGCCTGCTCCTCTCTCTGCCTCTGCCTGCCTCTCTGTCTGCTTGTGTTCTCTCTCTGTTAAATGAATAAATAAAATCTTAAAAAAAAAAAAAGAAAAAAAGAAATGAGGAGACTACTTTCAAATTCATTTTATGAGGCCAGCATTAGGCTGATACCACAGCCAGATAGACACCACAAGAAAACTATAGGAAAATGTCTCTGATGAACATAGATGTTAAAATCCTCAATTTAAAATACTAGCAAACTGAATTCAACAATAGCATCAAAAATATTATATTCTGGGGTGCTTGAGTGGCTCAGTTTGACTCTTGGTTTCAGCTCAGGTCATGGTCTCAGGTTTGTGAGATCAAGCCCTGCATTGGGCTCCACGCTGAACACAGAGTCTGCTTAACATTCTCTCTCTCTCTCTATCCCTTCTCCCTTCTCAAATAAAGAAATAAATTTTTTTTAAAGATCATATTGCATCACAAAGTGGGATTTATTCCTGGGATACAAGTTTGATTTAACATACACAAATCAATCAATGTGATATACCACATTAACAGAATGAAATGTAAAAAAAAAAAAAAATCATATGATCCTCTCAGAGGCAGAAAAAGCATTTGGTAAAGATCAACATACATTCATGATAAATATGCCTAAAAATAGATATAAAAGGAAATTTTCTTAACTAATAAATTCACTTAAGAAAAGTCTACAGCCGGGGCACCTGGGTGGCTCAGTTGGTTGAGCAACTGCCTTCGGCTCAGGTCATGATCCTTGAGTTCCAGGATCGAGTCCCACATCGGGCTCCCAGCTCCAAGGGGAAGCTGGTTCTTCCTCTAACCTTCTCTCCTCTCATGCTCTCTCTCACTTTCTCTGTCTCTCAAATAAATAAATAAAATCTTAAAAAAAAAAAAAAAAAAGAAAAGAAAAGTCTACAGCTAACATGATTAATGGGAAAAACTGAAAGATTTTTCTCTAAGATACGATACAGGAAAGGATACCCTTTCTAACCACTTCTACTCCACATAATACTTGAAGTACTAGCAAGAGCAATCAGACAAGAAAAAGATATGAAAGACATCCAAATCAAAAAGGAAGAAGTAAAATTATCTCTATTTGTGGATGACATGATTCTACATGTAGAAAACTCTAAAGATTATACACACACATAAAAAACTGTTAGAACAATAAAGCTGCAGGATACAAAACGAGATACAAAAATCAGTTGCATTTCTTTACACCAATATTCATCTATCCAAAAAAGAAATCAAGAAAAAAATCCCACTTACGATAGCATGAAAGGAATAAGATACCTCAGAATAAATTTAACCAAGGAGGTAATAGATCTATATAATGAAAACTATAAGACATCGATGAAAGAAATTGAAGAAGACACAAATGGAAAGATATTCTATATTCATGGATTCGAAGAATTAATATTTTTAAATGTCCAAAATGATATACAAATTCATTGCAATCCTGAAAGTTCCAATGGCATTTTTCACAGAAATAGAAAAAGCAATTCTAAAATCTATATGGAACCACAAAAGACCCTGATTAGCAAAAGCAGTCTTGAGAAAGAAGAACAGAGTTGAAGGAATTATACTTCCTGATTTCAAATTATATTACAAAGCTATGGTAATCCAAATAGGATAGTACTGGCATAAAAACAGACACATAGACCAATGGAACAGAATAGAGAGCTCAGAAGTAAACCCAAGCATATGGTTAACTGATTAAGGACAAGAGCACCAAGAATACACAGTGGGGAAAGGAGAGTCTCTTCAATAAATGGTGCTGGGAAAATGATATCCACATGGAAAACAATGAAATCGGACCCTTATCTAACACCATATACAAAAATCAATTCAAAATGGACTGAAGACTTAAATATATAACCTGAAACCATAAAACTCATAAAGGAAAACATAGGGGAACAGCTCCCTGACATTGGCCTTGGCAATCATTTTTTGGATATGACACCAAAAGCTCAGGCCACAAAAGCAAAAATAAACAAGTGGGACTACAGCAAACTAAAAAGCTTCTGCACAGCAAAGGAAACAATCCACAAAATGAAAATGCACCCTATAGAGTGGGGGAAAAATGTTTGAATGGTGAGCTCTCTTTACTCCTGCACTGGACAGAGCTCTCAACAGAGGGAATCAGAGCCCGTGTGAGTCTGAAGGGCAGGCCAGCCTGACAGAGAGGGCCTAGGCCAGGCCTTCTCAGTCCCCTTTCCACTATCACCAGAACAGAAGAAGCAGCGTCGTGCGGAGAGAGCCTTCTGACAGGACAGAGGCTTTCAGAAAAAGGATGTAGGCCACCCTCCAACACTGTCAGGGACAAAGCCCAGGTAATGAAGAACTTTTTTGTTGTTATTTTAAACTATCACAGAAAATTATTCTTGGCTCTATATTCAAAAAGTGATTTTGAAAATTAAAAATTAAATGCTTCTATTGAGTTTGATGAGGCTTTCCCTCACACACACACACACACACACCAGGGCATGTATACTTGTGATAAACTTCTAGTTATCTGTATTTTCTTTCTGGTACTCACCAGAACTCATATTAATGGTTCAGTGCAAAATAGCCTTTTGGTGTGTAAATTCTTATATTGACACTTGCCCAATGAGTGTGATGCATCTAGTCTGAGATAACTATAAACTGAAATAGGCAGTATAAGATTTCTCATATGGCCCCCATCAAACTACCCAGAAATTCTGCAGTACTTCTCAGTTCAGTACATTTTTTTGAAGTACTCTGATTACAAGGGATTCTACCCGGCTGTATGTAATCTCTTGGTGGCCAATTGATCCTGCCTGCTTTTTTTTTTTTTTTTAATAGAATGTAGCCCATGGCTTTTTGTTTCCCCTAAGTGGGAGCGAACACCCAGATGCTGGCTACCACAAAATATATTCCCAATGGAATAAATGGAGCTTTCTTCAGGGACTCTATTATATTCTGTTAGGTTATCTGTGTGAACCCATATGGGTGCCTAGTTTATGGTAGGATCTTAAACCTGCATTGGAAAGAACAGTGCAAACTAAGAGCATTTCCTCCTGGTCTTATAGCATTTCTTAAGTAAAGTACATTTACTCTTTTTCATTTTTACGAACGTTTACCTTATTTTTAATTTTCTTTACTTTCTAAATTGGCTATCCTATTAAATGTAGTTAGCCAATTGACATATATAATTTTAGCTATCTGATTTATTAGTTAATAGATTATTTTAAATCCATTATTTTAAGGCTGTTAAAATGAAACCTTTTACAATAATATGGTGTCATCGAGCCAGACACTATGCTGGGCTCTTTACAAAATTATTTCTAATCTTAAGAATTTCCAAAATCCTACATGATTCATATTTTTATACTTATTATCCAAATGAAGAAACTGAAACTAAAGATGTTTAAATAACTGGCACAAATTTACACAACTAGTAAGTGATAAAACAAAGACTTGGAACATTTTTTTTTTGTCTGATTTTGAGTCCCGGGCTCTTACCAGTGAGCCCTACTGCTTTTCCTGTTTCTCTGCCCCCTCCCTACAGTCTCTAGCTCAGGGACAATGTTGTCTTAGCAAGACTATTTGGTTGCTAGTAAAGCAAAAAACCACTGAAGTATAGGAACCATAAATATGCATTTATCAGAAGAACATAGGGAGTCTAAGGGCTTAACTGCAGAGGATTGAGTATTTTCCCAAGCACACGATTTTGCAGCTTTGACCTTGGTGGTTGAAGATGGAAGTACTTAAATTCAGGCATTACCTAACAACCCTGCCATCAGTGGAGGCAAAAAAGAAAAGGCACAAATCTTAAAGAGCTCTCTACCATGGCTTAATTTTATATATGCGTTCATCCTGAACCAGAACACACATCCACATTGCTATAGAAAAAGAAATCGTCACAGTTAGAGCTATGGTGACAATTCATTCTTCAACTCCAGAAGCTCATTCATCTGGAAGAACTGAGAATCCAAGTTCTCATTAACTTTGAAATCAAAATGATTTAAGTGAGAGTTACCATTTTTAAAATAATAAGTAATAATTCTGGCATAATAAAATTCACTTAGAACCAAACTTTTAACTATGTACAATTTGGTGATTCAAAATGTCCTTCAAGGTCTTGTAACAGTAATGATTATCAGGGCCATCCCGAATGTCAGCTCTTGCCATATGGGCCTATATATAAAAGTTGTGTGAGACCCTCAAGAAGTTGCCTTTTTTCTCCAGCATTTGTTTTCTAATAAATCCTAAATTGCAGAAGATTTTTGAATTCTACATTTTTAAAAATTCTGAATATATGAATCTTTCCTATTACCCATTTCAACAACATCTTCTGCATCTGTTATGTGCAAATTGCTGTGCTGGGTGCTCCAGGAGATTCAACAATGAGTAAAACACAGTCCCCACTTTTAAAGAGTTCGTAGTACAGGGATAATAGCAACAACTAAATTTATGGAGTGGCTCATCTTGTTCCAGGCATTGTTTTAAAGACTTTATATTAATTTATTTAATTCTCATGAGTACCTTGGAATGAAGGCCCAATTTTACAGGTGAGAACATTGAGGCAGAAAGTTTACAAAGCTATGTAGTAATAAGATATTATGCAGAAAACTATAAGACCATAGGATCATTTACCACCCATGAAAAGTTTGAACAAAGTGCTTTGGAGATTATTGGGATCAAGGAAGAACTTATGGATGAGACCGCTTTTGAGATGGGCTGGCAACATTAGTGTGATTTCAGTAGGCAGAGAAACCACCTGCAATGCAGACTCTGATTTTGAACAGGTTGAGTTTAACATCCTGCAGCTCAGAGGGATGAGAATGTTTAGTCTACAAAACTAATTAATAAAGGAGAGGTTGGGCGAGAGATACATACAGAGTTATTCACATAGATTTAACTCTGTTGAAGGAGGAATTTAGAGAGCATGAAGAGAAGACCAAGGTTGGAGCCCAGGCAGAATGCTCCCTCTTAGCAAACAAGAGGAAGGGGACAAGGAGCCAGTGAAGGAAGTGAGGAGGGAACAGCCAGAACCAGTTAGGAAGTGAGTTTCTAGGGAAGGGCTGGGGAAACTGGGTAATGGTGTCTAATTCTTCAGGCAAGAAGATGGTGGGAATGGGCCTTGAGAAAAGGCCGTTAGAAGATGAGGAAGAGGTAATTCAGAATTCAGGGTGAAAAGGTGCATGACCACCCAGATGTAGACCACACTTTGAAGAAGTTTGGTAATGAAGGGAAGCAGAGAAGGAGGACGGCAGAAGGGTTCAGGAAGATGCCTGGGCAAGAGTTCTGAGGAACACATGAGGTGAGGGGGAGCTGATTGAGAAAGGTCCTTGAGGGGGTAGGAAGGAATGGGATTGAGAGCTGCAATGACTTACTTATATTTTTATTTTCCAAATGAGTCTGGAAAGTCTCAACTGAAGCCATATATGGAAAGAACAGTCAGCCAGTGTTATCTGACATTTTCTAAATTTGCTAAAGACCAAAAAAGAGAAGACAGATTTTTAAATCAAATGGAGAGCTTACCTACTCCCGTGATCTTGACTGAATCATCTTCAGATGAATCATCGTATCTAAAACATTTTTTAAAAATAATTAAATTGATTAAAATAAGGGCAGTAAAAATACTGTTTCTTAAAGATCTCAAGTGTTGGAAATATCTATAAAAAATGCTACATGAACATTAACAATCATCATTGCTACCTTTCTAACTGAGGAGGCAACCTGAAGCATCAGTGACTTAAGATAATAATAAAGACATTCTTGCTAAATATGGCATTGTTGTTTCAGGCCCAATTTCATCGCGGATTACTCTGCAGATGCTCACTTGAGAAAATCACAACGCCTGTAATTGATTAGGATCATCTGTCCTACCATAAAGTGTTACGTGAGGCAGACATAAACTGAATCATCAAAAGTGGCCAGCAGGGAATAGCTTTATCTGTTCTCCAACAACATTCTCACAGCAGCATTGCCTGCAGCATCAAATCCAAACTCCTGAGTTTGGAATTCAAGGCCCTTTGCAGTGAAATCACTACCTAAATTTCTGGCTGGGCTCCTGCTTTTCCTCTCCATGCCCTCCATGCTCATCGGCCACACCCCGTGACTCTGCCCATATCCTCACCCCAGCCCCAACTCCCTGCCCTGGAGGCGTAGTCACGAGGCATCTCTGACAGAGCTGACTGTGTCTCAGACTTGGAGTCGGAAGGATTTTTCTGTCATGGTGCCAAGGTTAGCCCCAAGATGATCGACTCTCTCATCTCTATGTGATTTTCTGAAAAATAGGATCATCATAATAATCGCCCTGGAGAGTTATGATAAAGACTACATAACTCATGGAGGCAGTTCTAAAATGTACATTTTATAAAAGCACAAAATGTTTTGGAGGTGTGGTACCACACTGCAGTGTACAGGAATTACATCTGGTTGTGAACTGTGCTTCAAAACCTACCTTTCCCCCTTTAAACCCCTTTCAAACCTACCTTTAAGGCCATTTGCTTGAGAACAGGGGCCAGATCTCATCCAAGTATTTCATCAAAGCACTGATGAGAGTGCTGGTATGTGACAAAGCCAAACTGATGTGGATTCATCAGAGAAAGTAAACTTTGAGGGACAATGCAAAGAAAGGAGGATCTTGTGAGATTGGCAGCTGACATCTCCACATTCCTACCTCTGCTCTCTTCCCTTCCTCTTCTTTCACTTTCTTTTCATCTTGTCTCTCTTGAACTCTGTTTCCCCTTCACTAAGAGAATAAGAAGAGAAGCCTGACTCCCTCTCATGGCTCAAGTCTCCATTCTTCAGAGAGGCCCTTCCTGGTGCCACCCATAGGTCTCTGTTGTATGCGCTCAGCACAATGTCCAGCACACAATAGGCATGCAACCAACACGTGAACCAACAAGTCTGATGCTGGCACATGTGCGACCATGGCTTTCTCTGGCACTTCAAAGGCTTCTTTCCCCTCTGTGCCAGCATTTGATCTCAGAACTTTCCTTAACTGGGCGCTCCAGGCAGTCACTACTGTCCAATAGAAATGACATGGAGACAAAACCAGTTTCCCACTTCTGGGACAGCAACTCTTGATTTAATTACAATACTTTTCCCTGAGGATTGAATGACCAAGAGGTTTAAGGAAGGTGAAGGATACAGAAAGGACATTGTATTTCAGAAGAAATGCTTTTTATTTTCCATTTAGTAGAAGGAAAAGATAGGAAATAGCATGGGGTCTGTGGTAAGGACATCGTTATTCTGCTAAAGCTCATAATTCCAGTGTGTCAAATTCCACTTTACAAATGAAGGATGGAGATAAAGAGGTCAACCTAAAACCTAAGTCAACCTAAAACCATTAGCAAATGATGCAATCAGTATTTGATCAAACTCTCTGTAGCCCCAAGAAATTGCTGATGATGGATGAAAATAAGTAGTCAAGAGACAAAGTTGAAAAGGAGAACTCTTAACCAGGTGTTGTTCCAGATGCCAGTGTGGTCTGCCCATGGCATAACTCCATCAGGGGCACTAATCCATCTATTTGCTTTTCTGACAATCTGCCATTACCTAGGGGACTTGCTCTTCCTGCCATTTCACCATAAATGACTGTGTGATGGAGTCACAGAAGCTGAGAATTATAGCCTTACTATGAGTCAGGCACTTTAAAGGCCATGAGAAGTCCAAGGGGTAGGGAATCTTTGTCTAAAGTATAATCATCTTGCAGACCTAGTCATAATGTCAATGCAAAGGTTTAAATGGGAGAGATCTTACCAATATAGGGAAGAAACAAGACACTCTTTCTATTCAATGCTGGAAGCTTCAATAATTTCTTTGCAACTCTTAGCAAAGTCCCAGCCAGCCAGCTGGTTTGGGCCTGATGTTGCAGCTAATAAATATTAGTCTGGAGGACATATGCATGGCTGATATTCCACTGGTAATCCTCTAGCTGTTTTGAAGCCTCTTCTCTCCTGCCAACTCTACAGAAGCTGGAAATCCAGACACTCACTGTCCTAAACATCTCCTTCATGGGTGGTCTTGTGACCCAGTTCAGGCTATTGAGAAATAACTATGTCAAAAGGACTATGGGCAGATTTCCTTCCCTGATGAAAGGGAAAAAGGTTTCTACATGTCTCCCCTTTCTTCTCCTTCCCAATTTGTACACGGGCATGATGTCTAGGCTTTTGGTAGCCATCTGTGACCATGAAGCAACAAGCCAGAGGATGAAACGCAACATGCTAAAGATGGCAGGGAATTAAACAAAAAGATCCTATTGACCAGATACTAATGGGGAGACAAGGTCATGTGCCAGACATTAGGCCCTGTACTTGGCACTGAGAGCATTAAGAGTGAGGAAGACAGAGACTCAGTTTGCTAGAATTCTTACTTCTCGAGGATTTGAGCACAGTCCAGTACTGAATCCTCATGGCTCCTGACATACTGAACACAAAGCATTGCAGCATGCAACCACTTTCCATATGGGAGATGTTTGACACATCTATCAAAAATAGGACCTTGGCCAGGTCTAACCCAGGGTCTAGAAACAGAACTAAGAGGTTGAGGTTTTTTCTTGAGGTACTGGATTTATGGAAAGAAGCCACAACAAGGGCAAAATAATTCTTGAAGACCATGTAAACCTCAGATACTGCAGAAATTGCAATGAGCCTAAATACAGGGGTATATATATTCCTATACAAGTTAGGGGTCAGACTCCAGGCAGCAATTGGGTTCTCCTGGCTCTGTCAACAGCAAAAGGTAAACAGAAACAACTTGCTAACCACAACTCAACCAAAAAAAATCAATTTTAGCATGGGACTGAGGAATTCTAATATATTGTCCAGGCTACTAAGCAAAAGTCTGCCTTAAAAATATTAACTGGAACAGAGGTGCCTGGCTGGCTCAGTTGGAAAAGCAGGTGACACTCGATCTCTGGGTCATGAGTTGGAGCCGCACATTGAGTGTAGAGATTACTGAAGAAACAAATAAATAAACCTAAAGAAATGAACTGGAATGTGAATATATCTGTATTACTGAAGTAAAAAGATGCAGAAGAGAAGCGAGATAGGGCTTTTGACTCGGGGAATAACATCTATAGCTAATGAAGGATCAAAAGCTTTTTTCATACACTCAACTATATTAAATTTGTATATTTTATTTTTTTATTAAAAAAGCTTTACTTTTTTTCTAATTACAAAGGTATACATGCTTATGGAAAAATACTTAAATACAGAAATAAAATTTCACTTTACCCATTATATGTTTCCTATTGCTGCTATAATAAATTATCGCACATTTAGTGGCTTAAAACAACAGAGATTTATTATCTCACCCTTCTGAAGTTCAGAAATCTCAGTGGGCTAAGGTCAAGGGGCCAGCAGGGCTAGGGTTCCTCTGGAAATTTTGGGGGAGAATCTCTTTCCTTGCCTTTTCTACTTTCTAGAAACTATCTGCATTCCTTGGCTCATGGCCTTTCCTCCATCTTTAAAGGCAGGATGGTAGTATCTTTAAGTCTCTAACGCTGATACTGGTTCTCCTGTCTCCCTTCTTCACTTCTAGGGACTCTTGTGATTACATTGGACCCATCTGGATAATCTAGAATACTTTCTCTATCTCAAGATCTACTGATTTCAATCCCTAATTCCATCTGCAACTTTAATTATCCCTTACCATGTAACGTAACATAGTCACAGGTTTCAGGATTAGGACTTTTGAAGAGGCATTATTTTACCTACCACATCCATAATTTTACTAACCAGGATTAACCATAGTGAACATTTTAGTGAACAATTCTTTCCAGACCACTTTCCTTGCGTATGCATATAGAAATCTACCTCTATACATTTATTTATGTATATAGATATATAAAAATTGAATATTGCACTTGTCTTTTGCTATTTGCTTTTCCACTTTACCTCTTGCAAAAAGTGTGTGTGGGTAAATGTGTACTCATTATTATTTTTTTAAGATTTTATTTATTCATTTGACAGAGAGAGAGAGATCACAAGTAGGCAGAGAGGCAGGCAGGGGGAGAGAGGGAAGCAGGTTCCCCGCAGAGCAGAGAGCCTGATGTGGGGCTCGATCCCAGGACTCTGAGACCACGACCTGAGCCGAAGGCAGAGGCTTTAACCCACTGAGCCACCCAGGCGCCCCTGTACTCATTATTTTTAATAGCTACCACATTATCATTTTACCACTGAATGTTTTTTGAGTATATACTGTGTGTTAAACACAGCATTAATTGCTCACTTAAATTAGTCCTTACAACAATCCTACGAACTAAGAGTTATTATTACCACCACTATCCCTTCGGAGCAAGGACACTGGAGGGCATTCATAGATTAACTTGCTCAAGAGACACTTCATCTGGTTAGTGGTAGTACCCATTTTAACTACCCCATAACCATGTTCTTCACCACATGGTGACCTGCTCCCTAGGATATGCCACACAGATGTCCCTTAGGTTACTTACACCTAATGTCCCACTGTAAACCATTTTGACTGTGTAATTTTTTACTATTAAAAATAGAACTGAAACAAGATCATACCCATGTCCTTGGACACACCTGTGATGATTTTTTTAAGAATAATTTTTAGAAGTATTACTATATGCTAAGACTATATGTATTTCCAAAATGTCCTCCAGACGAGGCGTAGTAATTCACACTCCCAGTGTCAACACTTTGAATTCTTATTCTTTTTAATCTTAATAATATAATGAGGAAAATGGGTGTATAATTTTTTCTTTGCTAATTTCTTTAAATGTTCTTTCACTTATTTCCTGGGAATTTTTTTTCTTTTATGAAGTGCCTATTCATATTGTTTGCCCAGGTTTCTATTTGGGAATTGATAAAGTTCCTTTTAAAAGAATGGTTTGGATTTTGTAAAGGTCATCCCACATAGAACTATGAGTCAAAACAGAAGCTGAAAATACCTCAGAAAGCATGTTCAGGAAAAAGAATAAAAATAGACATAAAAAGTCATAAAATCCAGGGGAGGACTGGGTGACTCAGTTGGTTAAGCCTCTGCCTTAGCTTGGGTCATGACCCCAAGGTACTGGGATGGAGCCCTGCTTTGGGCTCCCTGCTCAGCGGGGAGCCTGCTTCTCCCTCTGCCTGCTGCTCCTCCTGGTTGTACTCTCTCTCTCTGACAAAAAAAATAAGATCTTTAAAAAAAATTTCATAAGATCTAAAACAAATCCAGTAAGGGGGGAGGGGCACTGAATGCCCCCTTAGAGATTGACCTCATTCAGGCAATGGAGAGCAATGTGGTCCAAATGAGATGATGAGTTGGAAGAATATTCTGGTAACATCATAAAGGTTGGCTTGGGGGGTTCCAGTCTACGTAGCTCAAGAAGAGAGGAATTTCTCACAGGGAATGTGCTATAAGAGCTATAGAAACGACAGGGGACATAGAGAAGACGCCAGAAATGAGAAAGCTGCCGCACCTTGCACGGTGTGTGCATGCGCACACGGACTGCTGAGTGGCCGCAGAGTGCTGGCAACACCGGCCCCCACTGCTGCGGTCTTTGAAGCTACCCAAACTACTGGGACTTGCACTCCACTGTGGTGGCCTGAAATTGCCACTCCTGGAGACAGGAACAGAAATGGCTTCTTGGCCGTCTCATGTCCCACCAGTGTCTCTGATTGGCGGAGCTTAGGAAACTATCTGGCAAGAGTATTAGAGAAATGTATTTTCCAGGCTTCCTGCCTCTGCCACACGGAGGAGCGCACAGAAAAGCCAGGAGAGATCTGCCAATAGACCCAGTCTTGCAAAAGCAGGGACCCAGGAGGGACAGTGTGCCCAGCCAGGATAGGGCTGTCCCTGAAAGGAGGCCTGGATTCTAGAACTAGTTTTGTTACTGGCATGCTAGGTCTTCTCCCAGTCTAGCGGAGTGATTCAGGGCAGAGGCTCAGTGGCCTCATTTGAAAGTAGGAAATGATAACTACCTCAGAAGATTTTGTAAAAGGTAAATGAGTTACTGAAAAGGACTAGGAAGGTGCCTGCAATATAGTAAGCATTCAAGAAATGATAGCTATTGTCGCTGCCACTCTCTGATTTTAGTTTTGCCAATCTGTAAAGTTATAAGAAGAGGGTTAAGTCATCTGCTGATTTCTCACCGGCCAAAGGAAAGGGTTCGTTGCCCTCAGTCTGAGCCTGGCACTGGGCTGAATTTTGGAGATGCAGAGAAAAATAAAGAATATCCCTGCCTCCCAGAGCTTTTCTCCGTCTTTAATAAGACGGCAGAAAACCACTGATTCAAGGTAAAATGTGCTAATGATAGACTAGATACAGGAAAGTTCTAGAAGAGTACAGAGACGGGTTTGGCAGCAGAGTGGAAAGATCTATACGGACTCCACTTTAAATCCAAAATTATGTTCTGTGACCGTGGGCCGATCACTTAGTCATCCCTGCCGGTCTCCTCGTCTGTGAAAGCGGAGCTAGTAGAACCGGCCTCACAAAGCCGCTGTGAAAATCACAGCTCCTTCTGTAGGACCTGGCACAGAGATGCGTTCCCAAGTGATCGATTATGATTCCAGGGCTCCAGACAAACGTCCAGGACCCGAATTAAGACCTGCAAACGGAAGGAGGAGAGGACGGCTGGAGAGCGGCCCCGCCCTCCAGGATCGGTTAATTACTGAAGTTAAAAGAACCTGGGAGGCACCTACCCCAGGAGGCGCACGGGGCCTCGCGTCCCTGTTGCCGGTGGTAACCGGCCGTCCTGGCGTCAGGCCCAAGAGGCACCGCGCAGGAGCAGCAAGATGGCCCTGAGCTCCTGGTCCCCAGAGCTGGGGTTCAGCGAGAAGGCGCTGCGGGCGGCAGCCGTCTCCACTGGCCCCTCCCTGGAGTTATGCACCTTCCCCTCCTCGCTGGGCTCCTCGGTCGCGACCGCCGCGCTGGAGCAGCTCTTCGTTGTGGGTGAGAAGCCTGCGGGCGCCTCGGAGGTGGCCCCTAGCCGGCACTGGGGGAGGGCGGGGGTCCTCAGCGGGGACTTTCCTGCGGGAACCCGGGGCGTCCCAGGCTACGTCAGGGCCCTCTCAGGCTCCTTGGGGGAGAGAGACAGAGGCAGCGCGGTGGGACCCAGGGCTCAGCTCTCCCGCTCTAGTGCCACTGGAGTGACTTGGCCCAGCTCACACTAGCAACTGGTGACAAACTCCGGGCAAAGCCTGGACTCTCCCGCCGCTGCCATTTGCCTGCGACTGGGATGCCCACCTGCATTTAGATTATGCATTTAATTTCAGCTTCTGCCTTCTTTTCTTTGCAAGTTAACTTCTCCAACATTTTTGTCATGATAAAGTGGAGAGTTTAACAGGCAAACAAGGGAGTGTTTAAGAAGCTGCTGCTGTATTAGACAAGGATGTTTGGGAGATGCAAACATAATAACCTTGGCTGGGGCCAGGTTAAAATGCTTCTTCAGTGAGAAAGCGGAACCTGTAATCAAGGCACCTTACGGTAAGACTCGGTCCAAGAAAGGGCATTTCTTGTGGAGCTCATAAACCATTTAGGCCAAACAACAAAGCATCTCCTTGCTTTACTATCAGTATCTCATGGTTTCAAAGTAATCTTACTGATTCCTATTATAATGTTACTATTAGTTTGGGATCATTTCTTCTTTTATTCTTAGACGTACTAATTTAACTTCATAGTTCCTGTGAGATAGGCTTGCACGAGTACTAGCATGAAGAATGCTAACCACCGAGGAGACCTAAATGAGTCATTATCATTGGCCATGGTAGAGCTACGGTCTTGAACTCTCTTCATACTTCACTGGGAAGTATGATACTTCACTGAAAGTATGCTGGGATGAGCACGTGCATTTCATCCCAGTACTTCTGTGCAAATATTTTTCTGCTAATAATTTCTGGACTCTCAGTTTTTTTGTAGGAAGAAACTTCATTAAGCCTCTGGTGGGAATTAGAGAATATGCAGCTCTCCAGCCCCTTTGCAAGTGGGAACAGCTTGTGCTCATTCATTCCATTAGAAGCAGGGGAAGGCGAAAACAGGCGAGGCCTGTCTCTTCCTAACACCTGCTTGCTTGCAAACTCAGTAACCGACTTTCACCTGGTCTGAGAGCTTAGTTCATTAGAGGATCTGAGTTTCCTGGAACTGAGGGCAGAAATTGTTCTTTACTCTTCTGGGGGGAGAGTATGGCCATTAAGGCCAAGGACTCTGGAGTCACACTTGTGTTTGCATCTAGACTCTCTCAGTGATGGGCTCTGTGACCTTGAACATATGATATAACCTCAAAAGTCAGATTTCTCAGCTGTGAAATGGGAGTCGTTTTAAGATTATAGTAATCAACTTAGATAATGCATGTAGAGCATTAATCCCATCAAACCTGTCCCACACATGAAGATGCAGGCCTGGAATTCATTTGGACAAAGTCTGGGTAACTTCCTGGCATTAGAGCCAAGGTAAGTATAGCTCCTTCCGTTCTCCTTTTGCCCATTTCCCCCCTTCCTTCTTTCCATTTGTTACATATCTGGTCTTCATTACCATTGCTAACATTTCATAAACCTTTCTTCTCAAGTCCTTCCTACCTACAGTGTGTGAGGGAAGGGAGACACCCTTCATATGTCAATGAATGAAAAGGCCTTAGAAGTTCTGTCTACATCCCACCTACCGGTTTTACAAATCTTTACTGTCACCCCAGGATTTAAATATTGGCACAGAAGTAAAAATGACATAAGGGACTTTGAAACAGTTACTTAAATGAGTGGGTTTTTTGCAAAATATTATATTTACATGTATACAAATATGGATACTATGAAAACATTCTCAAACCAACATTAGAGGCATGTTATATTTATTCCTTTCATAAATATTTATTGAATTTTTTTGTCCTGTTCTCTATAAATTCCTTCTTTTTCTCAGAGAGGCAAAGATGGAATATGAAGAGGAGTTTGTCCTCAAGAAGCATTAAATATATACCTAAGTGAGAATACTATGAATTAGGAAATACGTTCAAAAGAGATTCATATAAGTACTATAGGAATTGAGAGAGAGAAGATCTCATTTTCAGCTGTGCAGACATTTGAGCTAGATCTAAAGGGTTAAATAGGATTTGGACAAAAAAATAAAATCTTCATTTTCTAACTTTTTTTTTTTTTTTTAGAACAGTCACTGCAAAGTGACTATTTTAAATGCAACGAAGAAGCTAGGACCTTTCTTAAGGACATTGCTATCGCCGTTAAGAAATTGGTATTGTATTATCTATAAGAGCTATTTTTTTTTTCAATCTTCCACTTATTTCTTCATCAACTTTTAATTTAGCACCAACTCCGTTCAAGATACTTGAATAGATGAATAGGGAAAATGTTTCTCTCAGTTCACAAGCATTTGCATGGGTGTTGATCAGCTGGGAAGTGCTGCCTGATTTTCCGCTACAAAGCCTGCCTTTAGGGACCTGTGCTATGGATGGGGGGCAGGGGCAAGCCTGCTCAGGAGAGTAATACTGGTGCTAGCGGAGCTCCAGGAAGGGTTGGGCCACACGGGCGAATGCTTGACCCCAATGTAGAAGTCATGCATGGTGCCTATTCACTCAGTGCTTGATAAGCCATTTCTTACATAACTGCTGAGAGATGATTTGGTACCGATTCCACTGAAGTAGACAGTGCAGGTCAGTGAAAACAAACCAACTCTCTGTTATGCTCACTGGGCCCCATCAAAGAAATGTTTAAAGAGTTTCCTTTTGAAGCCTCACACACGTGTCTCTGCGGCCCTGGATGATATTTACCGTGCTTCCCCAGCGGGGTCAGAAGGGGGAGGTCTCTTCATCTGATTTAAAAATGTTAGAGTCAAAAAAAAAAATAAATAAAAATGTTAGAGTCTAGTGCATATCAAGTATCTAAAAATGTAGACACATGGCTGTAAAATAAAGGCGTTTAAGTCTACAGACTGCTGAGAAAAGCTCATCTCCTTGATATTTTTCCGTGATTCTATACAGCTGAGTATGCATACTACCCCATTATACTCTATAGTCCCGGTTAATTGAATGCATGTATGTAAAGCCTGGGAGTTGGTATGTGTGGTGCCACTGTGGTTCCATGGAAACCTTCCTCTGCTTTGTTCTTTCAGTTATATTTTCCTCCTGGGTTTGAAGGGGTCAATATATTTAGTGTGGCTTATTAACGTATCTAATATGTCTCCCTGTAATACATGAGCCATGAAATCTCTTAATGATAAGAGATTTATTTCCATCTTCTAAAGTCATTAATTTTCACTATTCTGAAAGCACAGCGTGTTTACCCTGGAAAAAAAAGTTTTTTAAAAAGATAAGGAAAAGGCAGAAAGTAAAAACCACCATGATCTCAGCACCCTAAAATAATCATAATTTACTCTTTGATGAATGTTTTTTCTACTTCCAGGAAATAGGTGATGACTGTATTGAATTTTTTTATAGAAAAGTGATCATGTAGGGCGCCTGGGTGGCTCAGTTGGTTAAGCAGCTGCCTTTGGCTCAGGTCATGATCCCGGAATCCCGAGATCGAGTCCTACATCGGGCTCCCAGCTCCATGGGGAGTCCGCTTCTCACTCTGACCTTCTCCCTTCTCATGCTCTCTCTTACTCTCTCTCTTTCCTAATAAATAAATAAATAAATAAATAAAATCTTTAAAAAAAATAAAAGAAAAGTGATCATGTAATATACATGTAAATTACATATAATTATGTAATTTTTTAAAGATTTGATTTATGTATTTGACAGAGAAAGAGATCACAAGTAGGCAGAGAGGCAGGCAGAGAGAGAGGGGGAAGCAGGCTCCCCACTGAGCAGACAGCCCCATGTAGGGCTCGATCCTAGAACCCTGAGATCCTGACCTGAGCTGAAGGCAGAGGCTTTAACCCACTGAGCTACCCAGGCACCCCATGTAATCTGATTTTTATGATTCATAAAATATAATGACATTTCCTCAGGTCGTAAAAGAACTATAGCCGTTACAACCAATTATTTAAGAGATGATTTGCCTATTTTTTTCCACTAACAGATTTTTGGATGGCTTTCCTTTTTTAAAATAAGCCCCACCAAAAAAAAACAAAGTGCAAAAATGCCCACCAGACTATTTGTTTGGATTTGTGCGTATGTATAAAAAAATATTGTTCTCTTTATACCTAAACATATTTTTATAGGTGTTTTCCATCTTTTAATTAAGCAGCTTTTTTCCTCAGCATTACCCTTTTTTTTTTTTTTGAGTCTCTCCTTTTAAATGGAAACTGCATACAAGAAACATAAGAAAAGATTTCTGAGAAGAAAATCAGAGATCATAAGATGACTTATCTTCAAAACTGATTATAGAAGAGTGATTTTTCACATTTTCTATTCCCCCCCAAAAAATACCAGCAGAAGTTGTTGAATGGAAATCAAAGTTTGATCTCTGAAAATATTTATAATAGGGCATTGCTTAGGAAATCAATTTTATTAGTTTACTGTCATAACTTTTTAAATATGTAATTCAAATTTTCAGGAAGAAATGAGAAAAGCCACAATTGATCTCCTGGAAATTGAAAGCATGGAACTCAGCAGACTATATTTTCTACTGGAAACTCTTCCCAGTAGCATTGGCCGAGAATTGGAAGGTACTTATAATGTTATCAACCATAGAAATTTAGTTTATCTTATAAGAAAATAGGGCCTACTACTTGTAGGAAGACACGTTTAATAGTTAGGTCATGTCAAAATATAACTAGAAAGAGTATACAACACAAACACAGATCCATAATAATTTTCTCTTACATTTTAAGTGGAAACAATATATATAAAACTTGAATGTATGTAATTTAGTATCTAAATATATTAGTGATACATAAATCAGCCCATTGCAAATGGGTATTTATTCAATTAAATTAGGCAGCTTGACTCACCTAAACTACTGTTATACTTTCTCTCCCTGTAAGTTTCAGGATTACAGGTCCCTCATATAAGCGGAAGCATACAATACTTGTCCTGTCATGACTGGCTAATTTCACTTGGCAGGTCTTCAAGAGTCATCCATGTTATAGCATGTGTCAGAATTTTTCTTCATTTTAAGGCTGAACAATATTCTATCGTATGCGTATATGGTGTTTTATATATCTATTCATCCACTGACAGACCCTTGGGTTGTTTCCACCTTTTAACTATTGTGAAAAAAACTGTTATAAACACGGTGGTGCAAATATCTGTTTGAGTTCCAGCTTCCCATCCTTTTGAGCATATATACAGAAGGAAATTTTGCTGGATTATGTGGTCATAGGGTACTTTTACTTTAAGTTTTGAGAAACTGCCGTACTGTTTTCCCCAGTGGCTGCTGTAATTTACTTTCCCACTGTGATGCCCAAGGATCCCAGTTTCTTCACGTTCTTGTCAACCTTTGTTTTTTTCTGTTCTTTTTGGTTCTTTAGATACAGTCATCCCAATGGATGTGAGTTGGTATCATGGTTTTGATTTGCATTTCCCTAATGACTAGTGACATTGAGCATTTTTTCATGTGCTTATTGGTAATTGGCTTATCTTCTTTGGAGAAATATCTATTCAGGTCCTTTGTTCCTGTTTTAAGTAGGTTGTTTGGTTGTTATTGAGTTGTGGGAATTCTTCCTTACGGAGTCTGGATGTTAACCCTGTATCAGATGACTTGCAAATATTTTGACCCATTCCATGGTTTGCCTTTGATATTGATTATCAATGCATAAAAGTCTTAAATTTTTTGAAAGATTTCATTCATTTGAGAGTGAGAGAGCTAGCACAGCGGGAAAGGGAGAAACACTCCCTGCTGAGCAGAGAGCCCAAAGTGGGGCTCAGTCCCAGGACCCCGAGATCATGACCTGAGCTGAAGGCAGACACTTAACCGACTAAGCCACTCATGCACCCACAAAAGTTTTAAATTTTGATGTAGTCCAGTTTACCTATATTTTCTTTTGTTGCCTGTGTTTTTGGTGTCCTATCCAAGAAATCATTGCTAAATCCAGTGTCTTGATTTTCTCCTATGTTTCCTTCTAAGAGTGTTATAGTTGTAGCTCTGGCGTTTAGATTTTTGATTTGTTTTGGTTACATTTGTTATTTGGTGTAGGGTAAGAGTTGAGTTTCATTTCCCCAGCTGTCAGGAGTGTTGGCTGAGGCTCACAGCGCAGGTCCTCTACGGGAACTGCCGTGGACAAGAGACGAAGGCCTGACACCGCCCCCTGCCCTATCCTGGTCCCTTGTCTCCTCACGTGCGCGGAGCAGTCACTGCGAGAATACAAAGGAGCCTCCCTCGCTCAGTGGAGAACAACTCCCAACTGCCCTCACAGCCCCAAAGCTTATTGCCATTTCACCTCCCCCTCCCCCACCCAGGCGTCTGAATCAAAAACCAACAGAAGCAACAACAACAAATCGTTGTTTAGGTCGATGTTCCACTTGTCCATGTATTGCCTTGCAGCTCCAAATCTACCTTCCTTGCCGGTTAAGAGAGCTGGGCCCTGTCCTTTCCCCCTTTACCAGCCGACACCATGTCAAGCTTTGTCAAGAGAGGGCACTGGACGGCTACTGGAGGGAAAAGGGGTTCTCCTTCTGGGCCCAGAGTGCTCAGCTCGGCCAGCGCTTACGGTGCACAAGCTGCTCCTCGTCAGGCTCCCGGCAGAGCCCAGCAGCTTCCTCCCATCCCCCTGGGGCGGCTCCACGGTGCCTTGCCACCAGCGAGGCAGCCCTGTGGACAGCTTTCTGGAGCTCTTCAGGTGGTTTTGCAGTGAGTTCTGAAGTGTGGCAACTCCCTGTGGACAGGGCCCCTCGATTCCCCCAGAAGCCAGATTTCCATGAGTTCTCCCAGCCCAGAATCTCATGAATTTCTTTGCCATCCAGTGAGCCGTGGCCCTTTCCAGTGAGACCTGGATCTCAGGGCTGGAGGGGCTGCTTCCTCAAACAAACTCTTCTCAGCCCCGAATCCTTGAGAGCGCTCTTCTCTCTTTTACTGTCCAATCCCTCATGACTCCAGTCCTCTCTTAGGCTTACTAATTCTCTATATTAAAATTTCCCTCTTCAATTTATAAGATTTCTCTCTGCTACTTAGACACAGAATGATACCGTCAGTTATAAAACAATATGCATGGTGCTAGTGTGGTGTGGCAGGGAAATACAATAAACTATATACAGAAAAAAAAAAAAGACTTAGAGGAATCTGTGCTAGAGGCAGAATTAAGACTGTTTGGGCTTTTATCATCAGGAAGAGTATTTAGAAGGAAAAGAAGGAAAAGGGCATACTAACTAAAGAGGTTATTGATAACCCACTGAATACTTAACCACATAAATTGGTCTTGCATTAAACTTTGCCACTCAAAGTATGATCCTTGGATCAGCAGCATTAGCGGCATCTAAAGGCTTGTTATAAAATGCAGAATCTCTAGGCCCACCACAGAACTACTATATCAGGATCTGTATTTTGGGGCGCCTGGGTGGCTCAGTCAGTTAAGCGTCCAACTCTTGGTTTCGGCTCAGGTCATGATCTCACGGTCTTGGGTTCGAGCCCCACATCAGGCTCCCTGTGGAGTCTGCTGGTCCCTGTCCCTCAGCACCTCCCCTTGCTCATGTACACTCTTGTACTCTCCCTCTAAAATAGATAAATAAAATCTTGAAAAGGATCTGTATTTCGGTAATGTCCCCAAGTGATACATATGCATATTTGAGACATCAAAGTTTGGGAAGCACAGCTACAATGAACAAACTTAAGTAGCCTTGGAAAAATAACCGAGCTCTACCAGGTGGAGCTACCAACTCGTTTCTAGAGAATTTTTCGTGTAGAAATGGGTAGTCAGTACCTTCTAAACATCGGTATGAAAAAATGCATTTCTTCATCTACCGTGCGCGGAGGTAAACCTCTGAAGTCTTACGTGATTACACTGATGTGTTATTTGTTGGTGAGTAATTAGTTCTTTAACATGCCGAGTTCCCCAGAAAACAGAGCCAGGGGCTTTTGCACTATTATTTGGGAGCACAACCCAAGGGGGAGGAGGGCAGCATAAGTCGACCAAAGCAGGGAGGAGGGAGAGCAGATATGGG
>CM052797.1:91101231-91145298 GCA_028533885.1 Nasua narica | reverse complement strand
GCACTCAGACACCCCCGGTCTCTTTACGATCTCGCGGGTCCTGAAACCACTCTGTTCCCGCGAGGGCCAGACCTCCGGCCTAGTCTCTGGAGCAATGTCCCTCAGCGGAGCAGACTAAAAGTTCCGATTTTGTGCTCCGCGGCTCTGCGGCTGCAGGGAGCCAGCCCCTCCCCCTGCAGTCTCTCTTCCCATCGCTTTGGAATCACTTTTCCAAACGTCCTACCTTTCCGAAAGTGGTCAATTTTCTGCTCCTAGAATTGCTCTTCTTCCTCTCTTCTCTCTCCTGTTGAATATGCTGGCTTTTAGAATGATTTAATAACTAGCTAGATGAACTTCTGGGATCCGACTCTATCCCAACCTCCTACTTCTCCGCCAATTTGCTCCTCCCCAACTGAATGTGCTTGAATATTATCACAACACTGACCCCCTATGGTGTTCACTGCTGCCATTTTAAATCGCTTTAATTTTTCTGATTAAAAAAGTAATGCTTGCATCTGATTTTAAAATTCAAATATGGAAATGTTTAACTTAAGGGCTTGTAAAAGTTACCCTAATTTCCATACCCTCACCCTGAGATCTCACTGTTAACAGTTTGCTATGTATGCTTTCCATATAGGAGTATGTTTGTACATCTAAAGATGGGATTGTATTTTTCTATAACTGGAATTTTTCTACTTACATCTGGGTAACTTACACAATATTATGCCTCAATTGTAGCCCAATAAAAAGCTGGAAAAAATATATCTGGGAGAAATGGCAAATATGGTAAATGGTGACATTTGGAGAACTTGGTGAAGGGTATAGGGGAATCTTTGTATTAATTTTTACTCTTTTCTGATTTTAAAACTATTTCAGAAGAAAACAAAATTCATGTATATGGGACCTTATTCCTCATTCTTTCTTTAACTGTATAATACTTCTTTCACAGATTATGCTGTGTTTTATTTAACCAATACCCTAATGATGGACTTTGTTTTTGTGTTTTCTATACTACAAGCACTTTTCAAAGTTCACATCACATAAAGATATACTTTAACATGTATGTCTATGTCCACTTGGCCATTTCTTTATAATGAAGTCCCAAAAGTTGAATTACTGGGTCAAAGAGATTGCATATTTTTCATTTTTATAATTTGAATAAATTTTATTATTTGAATGCAGGGCAGTGGAGGAACTAGCTTTGAGCACTAAGATAGCGGGGATTGAATTTGACCTGTACCAACAGAAATCTAGAACACGGCAGGACGTGTGGATCGCTTGTTCTTATGCTGTTAAACAGCACATTTAAACGTCTATTTTTCATGTTGGTTTCAGAAGGGAAACTATGAACTCTTCACTATGAAAGAGCAGGAAAACAGAATTAGGTTGAGTAGGGTCCTAGTTTCCACATGAATAATACAGATTCCGTGACCAGGTGTCATGCCATCATTGCTCTGGGCACCAGGAAGCTCAGAGCCAAATTTGTGACCCACTATCGGCTTCCACTTAGGACTTTGGATATTACTGGTACGTTATTTTAAACTAGTTCAACTTCTTGGTGGGTGAAACCAAATGTACAAGTAAATAAAATCACTGAGGTTGGCGAACCTTGTGAAGAAACTTGCAGTTCCATGGGGAGGGTAATAGATTTATCGAGGTAGGAAATCAAGAGCCCACACTGTGATTCAAATGGAGAAAAGACAGGGGCACGGTTGTATTTCTAGTTTCACAGCATTACATATTCTGTTTCAGTTATGAATATTTCTATTTTTCAGAAGACATAAAGTCACATTTTACTCTTCTGCACCTGAAGCACTTATTAGGAAAAAAGGGAATAAAAATAATCAAGGCTTCTAATACCTGTGTTAGACTCTTCATGTTTCTATCCATCCCAGATTCACAAGAAAATCTTCCATCCTCAATTTCTACTTACCCCTAGTACAAAAATCAATACAGGCTCTCTCAATTATACGTTGCATCAAATCAGGAGTCAGTCTAGAACCCAAAGTTCCTCACCGGTTTTTTGACCTTAACCTGTCCTGAGTCACCGTTACTACTTCCCTTGATGTCCTCTGTCTGCAGTGAGTCTGTGTTGGTCGGAAGAGTCTTGACTCACTTCTCCTTTTCCGTGTCTTTGCAAAGGATGACGCCCTTTCCATGGTGGGATTCCACCTCCATTCTGGGAATCTGTCTTCCTCCCTCTGGTAAACATCAAACTCCAATAACCCTTCCTCAGTTGTCTCCCCAGAATCTGTATCCACCACAATGCTTGCACTTGTATGAAACCTAATTGTCTTTCTCTGAGTTTACATTGTTTAACTATATTTGGCTTGTCTCCCGATTAGATGGTATTCTTCTTGTGCACAAGAATGATACATCAAGTTTTTTATAAATTGCGCTAGCTTCCACAAATGCAAAACCCAATGTATGTTTTCTTGTTTTTAGAGCAACAAAGGCAATTTATCGGAAACAAATAAAAATCCTGAGTGCTAACCTGGAAAGAGAAAATCAGAGATGGTAAAAAAAAAAATCATTTGTGTTATGAGTAGTATATGTTTATCTTAAGGGACAGTGCCCCAAAGTAGGGAGGAAATCAGAGTACTCGTTGCTGGCTAGAGTCCAAGGAAATTAGTTTCCTACATTAAGTTTTGTGAGTTCTTTCAGGTCTAGATGTGTTTGTTAGTTTGATGTTGGGGCATTGAATAGAACCAGAGTTTTTCCATTTCAATCGAGTGAACTCACCAAAGAGCGAAATTGCCAAGATTGGTGCAGTACCTCTTGCTCACCAGGCTTTGGTGTGGACCAGTAGGGGAGGTGACAGAGGAGTGCGGATAAACGCGCAGGCTCTGAATATGGGCTACCTTGGCTGCTCGGTCTGCTACCAGCTCTGTGACCGAGGCCACATTGTTTAGCAGTCTCTCTGCTCGCATTCCTATAAAGTGGCCGATGAAGGTAGCACCCACCCTGTGAGGTCACCGTGAATGGTAAAGGAGATGAACTATATCGAGTATTGAGATGACTCCCTGGCACCTAGGAAGTAGTTGCAAAAACTTAGCTGCATTTCATTGTCATCATTGCTATTAATATCATGTGTAAGACTCCAGTTGTACATTTTTACCTTCCTCCAATGTAGCTTTTTTTATGTGGCCATAGAAGGAAAAATTTGAGAACCCAGAAGGTTGAAATCCCTTATTAGTGCTCTGGGTAATTTAGGGAATTTCACTACTGTTCCTGCTTGACTCTCTTCTCTTAGCCCTCTGCTCCTGAACCTTCCCCATTTCTCTCCCTTACCCGAAGGAGGGGAGCTGCCATGTTGGTCTGTCCACTGTCCTACTGGATGTATAATCATAGTAAGATTATTTTGCTTTGAATTCCCTCATCTGTTCAGTAAACCGTGATGTCAATTTAATGATGATTCTTTGTGTTCTAATTTCTAGTATTATCACTCAGTGGAAAGTAGCTTGTTTGCGAAAAAAACATGCCCGTTGGAGAAAGAAGCTAAAAATTGAAATAGGAGAAATTTTAGATAAAACTCAGTCTTCGGAGCTCAAACGCACTGAATTATTGGAAGAGGTAAAGGAACTCCAGGAACTTAATAGTATTACTCCGTATTAGTATGGACTTAGAATTATTACTGCGTTATGAGTGATTCCCCTTCAATACCTAATTCAACCCTTACCTTGTTAAAAGATGTTTTCCTTTCTGGAGATGTTTAGAGTGCATTATTTAACTTTCTTAAGAAATATATCTATTCGTTGTGTATTAACTGTAAGAATTTAGCAACCAAAGTAGCACTTCTCTCTAGAAGATGCTTTTGAAACAGGCAACCAGAAACATATTTGCTGTTAACTTTTGGGGAAACTCTTTCTAAAAAAAAAGAGACCAAACATCACTTCTTTAGCTCCAGTCTTGGCCCTCTGCCCACCGTTTGGCCCCCACCACGCCCAGTCCCCATTTCCTCCTGTAGTTTATAGATATCGTTTGGTGAATAAATTAATCTCTGCAGGGAAAACAAAGTGTTCCTCTCAGTGGTTACTGTGAAATAATATAACCTAACACTGGAGCAAATGTCATGCAAAGACATATTCACTCCTGGCTGTTTGAAAATGTGAGGCTGACGACAGCTACAAAGGCAAATGGCAAATCTTCAGGTTTGGGGTTTTTTTTTTTTTTCTTTTTTCTTATTAGACCGCTGTCCGAGAAAAAGAGATCATTGGATTATTGGCAGAAATCGAAAAAGTTACATTGGAATTAAAACAAGAGGAGGAAAAATTTGTTGTCAAAGAAAAAAAGTTAATTCAAGAGTTGAGCAAGTATGAGGTAAGTTTTGTTTTATATCTAAGAATAATTGTAGATGACTCTCTGGGGGAGAGTCATGCTGTTCTAATCAGTTCGACGTAAAATCTTCCAGTGTGAGCAAGGCTACAATTTCATTACGACTCTTTCTTTTTTTCCTGAAAAAAAGGGCAAAAAAACCTTTTTTTTTTTCCAGTTAGAACGTCAGCCACTCCCAAGTTGGGTGGAAATGCTGGCCAAGCCCACGGGGACAGGAGGAGGACAGCACGGAGCCATAGCGAGCTGGCACAGGCTGGCTGGGGAAAGCGGCGAAGGGCGAGGGAGGCCAGTCAGGCGGAACTCGGGAACTCGGAAATCCGGAAATCCTCCTTAAAGAGAGGGCACCCCACTGAGTCGGGGCTGCTAGGAGCCCAGCTGGGGTGAGCAAGGATGCTGGGCGAGGGAGAGAGAAAAGGCACGGAGAGTACCCAGACGGCCCAGAGGTGGTAGGCCTCTGGAAACACAACAGAAGACACACCTTTTCAAGGTGATGGTGTTACCTTGCAAGGTGAGGGAGGTGTTTCTCAAAGACCTACCTTGGTCCATTGAAATGAGGAGAAAAGAGACGGTGGGAGAAGCCCTCCTGAACTCGATTCATTTTGAAGAGGAACAGAGGTCTGGCTGCACGAAAGAGGGGCTTTCTTTGAAGACAACTGTCCCTTGCCACAGCGGGGGAGCAGGGAGTGCTGACATTTCAAAGTTTAGATCTTGCCAAGCCCACACCTCCCTGCACAACCCCCACCAAATCCTGCAGATATCGTCCGCAGGTAACCGGTCCAGGAAAAGCCAGTTCTTTCTAACAGGAATAACAGGAAAGGAGTAGCTACGTCCTCCACACAAAAGCAGTAGGAGAGAGACAACTGAAAGGAAAGGGGGAACGAAAGTTTCCCACAGGGGAAGAACACTCAGGAAGATGGCGTTGGAATGCATGACATCTGTGATCAAATGCTCCCCCGTAAATTTTTTTTTTAAATTAAATTTTTTTAATTGTAATTTCATGGAAGTGCCAAGGAAGATCAGCAACATAGAAACGTAGGAACTCAGGGAAGAGGGGTCTGAAGGGGATGGCCGGAAATTAGAAGAGGTGAGATGGAAACTGGCACAACTCAGGGAACAAAGAAGGGAGAGAAAGCATTGCTCAAATTCAGATAAATTAGAAGAAACGGAAGGGAGAGGAATCAGGGTAAGCATTTCTCCGTCAGTTGCCATCTGGGTGCTTAGTATTCTTCTAGATGCTGAAACACACACACACAACACGACAACGAAACTCTGCCCTTATCGTGCTCACATCCCAGTGGAGGGAGATTGAAAATAAACAAGATAAACAAGTGGGACATTTAGTATATTCAATGGCGAGAAATGCTATAGAGAAAAACAAAGCAGGGACCAGGGGTAGGGCGAGTGTGTGATGCAGTGAGTGTGTGACGCAGCCCGTGTGCGGTGGGAAAGAGGGCAGGCAGAGAAGGAAGGGTAAGTCCTGGAGGCCGTGAGGACAGGACGTGGGCTGTGTAGCTACTGCAGAGGGCGGCTCCAGGCAGAGGGCATGCCCAACACAGAGCTTTGAGGCAGGACTGTCCCCTCTGAGGAATAGCCAGGGGGCAGTGCGGCTGGAGCAGACAGGAGGGGGAGGGAGCCATCTTCCTGAAGTAGGTACCAGCCTGGAAAGAGGAGTGCAAAGCCTTATTAGGGAGTAACACCTGTGAAAGGACAGGGCAGGGGGGGCAGGGGAAGCCATTGGACGTTATAGGACCCGCCATCGCTCTGTGGGGCGCTCCTCAGCAAGGACTGTGCCTTAGCCGAGCCCCGCCTGGGGCAGAAATGGCCCCACCCTTGCACCGCCTCCTTGCTCAGTCGGTTGACTGGGGTCACCCCTTGAAGGGCAT
This sequence comes from Nasua narica, assembly GCA_028533885.1. Classification (NCBI taxonomy): domain Eukaryota; kingdom Metazoa; phylum Chordata; class Mammalia; order Carnivora; family Procyonidae; genus Nasua; species Nasua narica. Next base: position 91,139,101 of record CM052797.1, on the reverse strand, counting down.
GACCATCACTAGATGACCAAGGAGACCCCGAAGGAGCCGACCGCTGGAGGCCGGCGGCGGGAGGTCCGCACTCCTCGCCACAAGGCAGCGAGTCCTTCCTTGAGGGGCGATCCAAGAGGGAGGGGCATTCTCAGGTCTGCGGCCTTCTAGGCGATTGTGAGGACTTTGTCTTCTCTCTGCCTGGGCTGCAAAGCCAGAGAGGGTTCTTAGTGAAGGGCTGAAAAAATCTGATTTTCATTTAAATAGGAGCTCTCTAGCTGCTTTGTTGAGTAAAATTTAGGAAGGCAAGGGTGGATGCAGGAAGACCAGTGAAGAAGCTAGAACGATATTCCAAGTGGTTCCAGTAGCTCGAACCAGAGTGGTGACTGAGGAAGTGACTGAAAGCAGGCAGTCAGCATGTCCGGTAGTTCTTGAGACAGCGCTGACAGTTTCCCATCGTCTGTAACGGTAAGCCGATGGAGCCAATCCCCTTCAAGCCAGCGGTAAGGACACTGGGTAACACTGCGCTTGGGCTTCAACAGTGTGATTGGGTGAGGTAAGTAGATGGTCTTCCAGCGCCCACCCCTCTTGCCAGGCTGTGTGCCCGCTGCGGGGCTGGTCCACCTGTGCCTAATTCACACAAAGGCATGGACGGAGCTTGCGCGTCACTATTATAAAGCAACAACCCCCTTTCCCCTTGATAATCCTCATCAGTAACCCAGAGCAAATTGGAAATTGGAGTCCCATTTCTGCCTTTGGTTCAGGGGCACGAGGAGCCACAGGCTTCTGCATCATTCTGCTCTAGTGCTGACACACCGAGCACGAGTGGGTGTGCTGGGTCCTACCGCCCTGTGTCTGGCGGGGTTTAGTCAGAGAAGCAGCGCCACCAGGAAAGGGGTCCGTTAGAGGACTTGACCTGCTGCGGTGGTGGGGGCTCCCGGTCTAGTGAGGCTGTCAGCTTCCCCTCTGGGGCTGGGCCCTAAAGGCTGCGGGGCAGGCAGGCGGGAAGGGAAGGTGGACAGGAAGTCACAGGAGGAGCCGGAACTCATCCCGATGAGCAGGGACTGGGACCTGCATCAGTCTCTCTCTTTTCCAAGGCTCCAATTCCAAGGAGTTGCAGCAAAAGCCAGGCTCACCATCACTGAACCAAGTGTGCACGTGGCTCAGGAATCAGGGAGGCTTGAAGGAGCTGAAGAAGCTGTGGGTCTGACTGACTGAGCCAGGAGACAAACGCTAACTCGCCTGAGAGGCGGCAGCACCTGGTCCCCAAACCCTCCCCGAGAGCATGAAACAAGAGCACGGATTCTTGTCAGGGAAGTGCTGGCAGCTAAGTCGGTATAGACCATGGGGATGACTTCATGCATTCACATACCTCCTGAGAGCCCCAAGCTATTCTTAGAGAACATAGTATAGATAAGACACAATTGAATTTTGTAACACTGAAGTGGGGAAAAATTTACTCCTGATTCTGCATTGTAATATGTTTACATTGTGGTGGGTTTGTTTTTTTTTTAAGATTTTATTTATTTATTTGACAGAGAGATCTCAAGTAGGCAGAGAAGCAGGCAGAGAGAGGGGGAAGCCGACTCCCCGCTGAGCAGAGAGCCTGATATGAGGCTTGATCCCAGGACCCTGAGATCAGGACCTGAGCCAAAGGCAGACAGACGCTTAACTGACTGAGCTACCCAGGTGCCCCTATGGTGGTGTTTTGTTTAAAGAGTTTATTTATTTATTAATTTAATTAATTTATTTAGAGAGCACACGAGCAGGAGGGGCAGACGGGGAGGGAGAGGGACAAGCAGACTCCGCACTATGTAGAGCCTGGCATGGGGCTCAGTCCTACGACCCCGAGATCATGACCTGAGCTGAAACTAAGAGTTGGCCCCCTAACCGACTGAGCCACCCAGGCGCCCCATTAAGTTACAGTGTTTTTATCTATGTTTTTGTCTTTCTATATTTATTCCTAAGGATCTAATGGCAGCTCGGGAGGGGACATATTAGGCTGGCATGTCACTATATTAATTAGGGCACAGATAAGCTGCTTTATCAAAGAAATGCCAAAATACAGTGAACCTAAGGAAGACGTGTGTAGTTAAGTGTTAGCAACCCTCTCTCCTTTATTGGGAAATTGACCTTGGCTTAACTTTCTGGGTCATTCCCGTAGAGCCTGGTAAAGGTAGACAACTAAAGTCATACTATCAGGCAATATTGCTTGTGTAGAATGACCCCTGATTGGTATGCTGCATCTTGATGGGAAGAATAACTGATGGGAAATTAGAACTTTGGGTTTCCCTGGGCTTCGTGCCTCTTCTAAGTGGGCATGTCCCTTTCTGGGACCTAGAAGGTATACCCAAACTATGCTGGCTCCTATTTGAGCATGAGACTTCAAAGCCAAGGGGGCTATCACATCCACCCATGTGAGTATCTTCCTCTTCCATCTGAGTTATCACTTTGGTGGGGTCAAAGGACACTAGCCTCTGCCCAGCTGTGTTGTGAGGGTACCTCTGGGGGAAGCATGCCAAGCGTTGCCCTGCTGGCACCCAGGGGTTCCTTTGGATTATGTGTATATGCAACTTGGATAAAAATAAAAAGTAAAGGGGGCACCTGGGTAGCTCAGTAGGCCTTAACCTTCAGCTCAGGTCATGATCTCAGGGTCCTGGGATGGAGCCCCACATCAGGGCTCTGCTCAGCGGGGAGCCTGCTTCCCCCTCTCTCTGCCTGCCTCTCTTCCTACTTGTGATCTCTCTCTCTCTCTCTCTGTGTCAAATAAATAAAAAAATAAAATCTTAAAAAAAAAGTAAAAAAAAATTTTTTTTAAAAGAATAAACTGGGTAAATATGGCCTATCTTACGAGTCTTGAGTATCTAGTTGAGAAGATCCCCTGATGTGATCATTCCAGAAGAGATGTTTATATCTCTTTCCCATTAAAGGCCAAAGGGAAGGGGTCCGAGCTTAGCAGGGCTGCTCTGCCATTCTCAGCATGAGGCTAACATAGGCGGATCCAAGTGGCAGCTTCCCTTCTCATTCTTTCGCAGCCAGGCGAAGGAGGGGAGGACCAAGGGGGCACATGCTGCTTTCTATGGAAGGGGGAGGACCCAGAAGTGGCACACATCACTTCTGCTCGCAAACTCATTAGTCACACCCACTTGCAAGGAAAGCTGAGAAATCATTGTAGCTGGCAAGCCATGTGCTGCTCTAGAACCCAGAAGTCCTGATATTGAAGGATGGGAGAATAGCTAGTAGATGTCAGCGGCTGTCTCTGCTGTAGTCCCCATTACAAACCCATCCTGACTTTCTAAGAGAGGCCCAACTGTTATTTCCTTTGAAACTCAGTAAGACTTGAATAATTAAGCAGGCATCTTCATGTTTTGTTTGGGGCACTTTTTGCCCATTCAGTGTAGAAATACATATAATTATTTCTAACCCCCTCCCCATTTCTTGTATCCACACTTCTTAGGACTTGTGTGTGTGCTGTTTTGCTCCCTGTTTTTTTTTTCCCCCATAAAATATGATCAACTAAGAGAGATTTTCTCAAATAGATGTTGAGGGTAGCATTAACAGGATATTAGTGGTAGAGCCAGAGAAATGAATGGATCTTTGGAGAGTCCATGGAATCTAATCTCCTTACTTTGTAGATTGCCAGAGAGTCAGTCAATCAGCCAACAAATACTGTTTAAATACCTAGTATGTGCCAAATACCTTTCTGTGCATCTCAGGATAAGAGGACACTAAGAACTCTCCTGCTTGAAGAACTTACATTCTACTTTGGAGTGTAAATTGTGTGAATTCTCCAAAATTCTGCTCACAATTAGCTTTATTTTCTTTAAAGAAAAAATTTGTTAAGGAAGCACGAAGTAATAAAGAAAAGGAAAAGGAACTAGATGTGTGTCTTCCACAACTTCAGGTAGCAGAAGAAGAGTACAAAAGCAAAAGTGAAAAATTTGAAGAGCTCAGTAATACTATTACAGGTATGTATGAAGCTCTTATTAATTGACCTTACCCCAGGTAAGGATTTCACTGTCATCTTCTAACACAAGCGGGGGGTAGGGGGGTGGTCATCAGTCACAAGCCAATAGTGAAATTGTCCAAACTTTTCTTATAATCTTTAATTCCCCCTTCTCTAATTTTTGCCTCATCTACTGATTTCTTCTCCTTTATATACAATCTTATTGTTGCTCTTGTTAAATTTTTCCTTTTTTCTTTTAAAGACTTTAAAATTAAGAATTAGTAGCAACTGTATTATGTGGTTTCTCTCTGTAAAGGTAGAAAGAACTCCTTTAACCTCTACCATGTGGAGTGTTTGTTGTTGTTTTAAGATTTATTTATTTTAGAGAGGAGACAAGCAGGGAGAGGGACTTAGGGAGAGAGAGAGAAAAATCCAGCAGACTCCCCACTGAGCATGGGGATAGAAATCAAAACAGTCTGTGCCAAAAAGATATAATCATATGGAAACCCAGTATGTTGAAATGTAAAACAAATATTTTAAAGCAAATACTGGTAATTGGTAAGGTAAGTGAATTTTAGGAATATAAGATTTTAAGCCCCGAATAGCCAAAGTAATGTTGAAAAAGAAAACCAAAGCTGGAGGCATCATAATTCTGGACATCAAGCTGTATTACAAAGCTATAGTCATCAAGAGAGTATGGTATTGGCACAAAAACAGACACATAGATCAATGGAACAGAATAGAGAACCCAGAAATGGACACACAACTCTAGAGTTAACTAATCTTTGACAAAGCAGGAAAGAATATCCAATGGAAAAAGATAGTCTCTTCAACAAATAGTGTTAGGAAAATTGGATGGCTACATGCAGAAGAATAAAACTGGACCACTTTCTTACACCATATATAAAAATAGACTCACGATGGATGAAAGACCTAAATGTGAGACAGGGATCCATCAAAATCCTAGAAAATAACAAAGGCAACAAACTCTATGACCTTAGCCACAGCAATTTCTTGCTAACATGTCTTCAAAGGCAAGGAAGCAAAAACAAAAATGAACTATTGGGACTTCCTCAAGATAAAAAAGCTTCTGTACAGCAAAGGAAACAGTCAACAAAACTAAAAGGCAACCTGTGGAATGGGAGAAGATATTTGCGAATGTCTTACTGGATAAAGGGCTAGTATCCAAAATCTATAAAGAATTTCTCAAACTCAACACCCAAAAACCCCAAAAAATCCAATCAGGAAATGGGCAGAAGACATGAATAGACATTTTGCCAAAGAAGACATACAAATGGCCAAGGGACACATGAAAAAATGCTCAATATCACTCAGCATCAGAGAATCAAAGCTACAATGAGATACTACCTCTCACCAGTCAGAATGGCTAAAATTAACAACTAAGGAAACAACAGATGTTGGTGAGGATGCAGAGAAAGGGGAAGTCTCTTACACTGTTGGTGGGAAAGCCTCTTTGGAAAACAGTATGGGAGATTCCTCAAAAAGTTAAAAATAGAACTACCCTATGACCTAGCAATTGCACTATTAGGTATCTATCCAAAGAATACAAACAGTGATTGGAATGGGCATGTGCACCGCAATGTTTATAGCAGCAATGTCCACAATAGCCAAACTATGGAAAGACCCCAGATGTCCATCATCAGATGAATGGATAAAGAAGATGTGGTGTATGTGTACACACACACACACACAAACACACATACACACATACATACATACAATACAATGGGATATTATTCAGCCATCAGAACGGATGAAATCTTGCCATTTGCAATGATGTGGATGGAACTAGAGACTATTATGCTCAGCAAAATAAGTCAGAGAAAGACAAATACCATATGTTTTCACTCATATTTGGAACTTAAGAAGCAAAACAGATGAACGTAGGTAAAGGGAAGGAAAAATAAAATAAGACAAAACACAGAAACAAGCCATAAGAGATTCTTAACTATAGGAAACAAACAGAGGATTGCTAGAGGGAAGTGGGTGAGGGGTTGGGGTAACTGGGTGATGGGCATTAAGGAGGGCACTTGAAGTAATGAGCACTGGCTGTTGTCTGCAACTGATGAATCACTAAATTCTCTCTCTGAAAGTAAATACAGTAGATGTTAATTAAATTGAATTTAAATAAAAAATTTTTAAAAAGAATGTAAGACTATAAGAATATGTATTTTGGATAATTGGTCTGGTTGCCATTCCTCCATTGATTTTCCACTTCTTGCCAGATTTTCATTTAGTTAACTCAGATTTTTTTGGCTTTTTGCTACTTCTACCAAGAATCATGATACACATGTATTCTAGCCCCAATTTTCTGTTGTCCCAACCTTTCCTTCCATCCCTTCTTATGCTAAGATGGGGGATGTAAGAAACATGATGAGTATGAAAATAAACAATGTATTGGCATATATTGCAAGTTATGATTCTCTTAAGGCAAAAGAGAGAAATACTAAAAGTAGAGAAAAGATGGGAAGGCAAGAGGTAGAAAAGGCAACATAAGAGCAGTGTGTTCCAGAGAGTAGGAAAATATGCTTCACCTACAAGCAGTGAGACTTATAGAGGATAGAATCAGCTCAGTACCTATAAAAAACATGTATGCTTGTTGTAATGACTTTTGGTTAAATATGGATAAAACATGAATCTATCTTTGGTCCCTAATGAAACTTCATTAAAAATATGTGTAAAAGATTTTTTTTTTTAGGGAAGAAAGTTATAAACTCACAGGTATAGAAACTGGCAGAGAAGATACCCACAGATAATAAACATCAACAAATTTTTGGAAGGTGCAATTGGATAGAGGGATTAACAGGAAGGGAAATGTGAATATCAAGTGCCTGCCAAAAAGCACACCATGAAAGCCAGACATTCTCTCCACGAGACCTGGCAAGTCTTGGGCATTGGAGGACCCTGATACTTTGAAGCTGAGTCATGGGGCTGAAGATTGGTTGAAAATCTTCCATAAAAAGCAGTGAGACCTGAAGGTAAATGCCTTTTTCTGTGCAGCTGAGTGACTTTTCTTCCCAATGCTAGCAGAGAATTTGTTGCCCCCAACAGATTCTAAATTGCAGGATCTCAAATATGACTGAGAGTAGAAGACAGATGCTGTCCAGAGACCCCCTCCCATTGCTCAGCTTGATGAAGGCTGTCAGCTGTGTGTGATTATTCTGTAATCCCTTCCCCACTCTGAAGAAGGAGGTGCTTGGATTCCTCTCTAAGGAAACCAAACCATATCAGAGAAAAGCCCCACATAATCTAACATTTCAGGATCCCCCCCAAAAATGGCTGGTCCCTTCCTGTACAGTGAAGCCCACCCAGGAACTGAAATTTTAGTGCCTCATGCTTAAGTAGGAGTGGACAATCAAAAGTCACTAGAAACCTCAGGAAAAATTCCAAAATGAAAGAAACTAAAGCAGACAGAAAAACAGAAGTTAATGGAAACATAGATGACACAAAGAATATAAGAATACAAAGGTATATTCTTGGAGAATATATAGTCTCTCTACATTATACATAATGTGTATTTATAGTCTCTATATATCATAGAAAATATACATTCTATGTATTATAGAGGATATACCTTAAAGTTATATTTGTAGAGGAAAAAGATACTGCATTTATGAAAAAAGAAGATGCTTGAAGAAAGAACAGAAAACAAGAAAGAGCTCTTAGAAATGAAAAATAGCAACCAAAATTTTAAAGTTCAATAGCAGGATTCTAATAAAAGTTGAGGAAATCTCCCCAAAAATAGGGGAAAAAAGCAGCTGAAGAACAGGACAAAAGAGTAAGAAAAGTAGAAGACAATTCTGAGATGTTGAATATCTAATTAATAGGAAGGTCAGAAAAGAGAAAAATAGAAAAAATGCAAAGATGAAGTTATCCAAGAAATAATACAAAAATATTTCTCAGAATTGGAGAATATGAGTTTCCTACTTGAAAGTCCCATCAATCCCCAGTGCAATTTCTGAAAGAAAAGACACTAAGTAATATCATTTTGGGATTTCAGGAGAAAAAAAATAATCCCAAAGGCTTGTAGAGAAAAAGCAGGTCTTACACAAAAGATGAGTAATCAGAAAAGTTTTAGACTTCTTGACTGTAATATTATACTAAACGTTAGAAGACATTGCCTTCAAAATTCTGAGAGAAAATAGTTTCCAACATTAGCTGCCCATTGAAACTATCAGTCAACTACAAAAATAAAATAGAGATGCATTCAGATATAAAAGATCTAAAAATATCTCATGTACTCTCAGGAAGTTAGTACAAAACTTGCTTCAACAAAGAAGGAATAAATCAAGAAAAGGAGGAGAATGTGAAATTCTGGAAACAGGAGTCCAGCATAAGGGGGATGCAAAGAAAGTCCTAGGTGTTCAGCTGGCCAGTAGGCCTAAAGAAAAACGAAAACAGAAGGCAGTGGAGGAGGGAAGAGGAATGGAGCTGATAGATCACTTAAGGTGTTTGACCACGTGGGAAGTAATATTTGGAAGATTTTACGATTCTATTATAGATTTTAATGAATTAGTGTGTACATGGAAAACTAAGCAAGTAAAAAAAAAAGCGAAGCTATTTTTAACTCCTAGAAAAACAAAAAATTATACAGGCAAGGAGATATAATTTTACAACACTGTCTCATCTGTGAATATTTACGTTGTCATAATCTAAATAGTTAAAATTCATTTAAAAAACATGGCTTTGGGGCACCTGGGTGGCTCTGTGGGTTAAAGCCTCTGCCTTAGGCTCAGGTCATGATCTCAGGGGCCTGGGATCGAGCCCCACATTGGGCTCTCTGCTCGGCGGGGAGCCCGCTTCCTCCTCTCTCTCTGCCTCTCTGCCTACTTGTGATGTCTCTTTCTGTCAAATAAATAAAATCTTTAAAAAACAAAAAAACATGGCTTTATGGGGAGGTTGGAAGGGGGAAACAAAGAGGTTGTAAGTGTGTGGGGGACATAGGGATGGGAGTAAGCATTCCATGTTCTCTTCTATATTAGGAAGAAAGTAGAAAATGTCTTAAAATGACAAATTAAGAAATAGCCATATAAGCATTTATTAAGAAAATAGAAGAAAAAGTCAAAATAAGTTTAAAAATAGTTAATTTTGAGGAGTCAAACATAAGGTTGGGTACTATGCTGGAAAGCAACTGACTTGTTTTTTGTTATAAGCCTTATAATAGTGTATGAATTTTAAAATTAAACACATGTCTTATTTCCATTTTTTTAAACCAAATGTTGTGGGTATTTATTTTTTCCCTTATAGCACAAAAGCAGGAGCAGAATTTACTAAATGATTACATTTATCAAATGGCAAGAGACTTATCAAGATATTTAACCAACACGGTAAAGAGTCAATACATTCATCTTTCTTTTATTAGAATACTGATATATACAAACTGTAATTGTGTGTGTGTGTATGTATACACAGAGACTGTAGATGCAACTAACATGTAATCATGGGGAAATCATTGGGGGGCCTCAGTTTTCTTATTTAAGGTAGAAATTGGAAGATGGTTTCTAAGGTTCTTTTCAGATCTGCTATTCAGTTAATGTCCTGTGAAGACCAGGATAAGTGCACAAAGGTTGCAGAGGTGGGGAGGGAGTGGATAAAATGAGAGCAGGTGAAGAGACATTTACTACCTTTTTAAAATGTATAATCAGTAGTTCTTGATAAACATGTGTATAGAGTTGGCCAATTAAAAATAGAAACATCCTATTTTTTGAGATGCACTGATATCAAAAGTAACTTTTAACATGTTGTGGGTATAGAGAAAGATGAAGGGAAAGAGTACTATAGTAAGTGTATATGCAATTGTATTTTCTTAGTATGATTCTGCTAGTGATGATCATACAATGACTAAAGATTATGTGAATTAATAACAGCATAATGACTAAGAACCAAATACAGAATTCAGTAGAAAATTCTGAAAAATCCATAAAGTATTATTCTTTTCTTCTCAAGAAATATTAAATCCTCCCTGAAAAAGCCTCAATAAATTCCACTTCCTTCTTCCCCGTTTTTGCCATACAGTTATTCATATATCAAAGTATATCGTTTTATGAAGTTTCAACAACTTGTCCTAACTTGCTTCCCAGAGTTTATAAAAATTTTCCATGAATCAGCTTTGGAGTTTTATTTATTTTTTATTTAGGTATAATTAATATATACTGTTATATTAGTTTCAGGTGTACAATGTAATCATTCAGCAGTGCTATACATTACTCTGCTCATCACAACAAGTGTACTTTTAATCTTTATTTACTTTAACCATCCTGGCACCTACTTCCCCTCTGGCAACCACAAGTTTGTTCTCTTCTTTAGAGAAATGTCTGTTCATATATTTTGCCCATCTTTAAGTTGGATTACTTGGTTTTTTAGTGTTGAGTTGTGTAAGATCTTTGTATTTTTGGATACTAATATGTGTATGTCAGATATGTAATTTGCAAATATCTTCTCCCCATCATTAGGTTGTCTTTTAGTTTTGTGACCTTTAGTTTTGTTACCTTTCCTTTGCAGAAGCTTTTTGTTTTGACATACTCCCAATGGTTTACTTTGCTTTTGTTTCCCTTGTTTCGGGAGCTATATCTAGAAAAATGTTGCTATGGCTGATGTCAGAGAAATTATTGCCTGTGATCTCTTCTAGAATTTTTATGGTATCACGTCTCCCATTTAGGTCTTGAATCCATTTTGAATTTATTTCTGTGTATGGTGTAAGAAGATGGTTTAGTTTCATTCTTTTGCATGTAGATGTCCAGTTTCCCCCCCACTGTTTGTTGAAGAGACTGTCTTTATTGCATATTTTTGCATCCTTTGTTGAAGGTTAATTGACCATATAATTGTGGGTTTATTTCTGGGCTCTCTATTCTATTCCATTGGTTTATATGTCTATTTTTGTGCCAGGATCATACTGTTTTCAGTACTACAGCTTTGTAGAATATCTTGAAATCTGGGATTATAATACTTCCACTTTTGTTCTTTTTAACTTACTTTGGATATTCAGGGTCTTTTGATATTCCATACAAATTTTAGTATTATTTGTTCTAGTTCTATGAGAAATACTATTGGTATTTTGATAAGGATCACATTAAATCTATAGATTGCTTTGTGTAATAAGAACATTTTAACAGTATTTGTTCTCCCATTCTATGAGTATGGGCAATCTTTTCATTTGCATCATCTTCTATTTCTTTCATCAATGTTTTATAGTCACAGTACAAGTCTTTCACCTCCTTGGTTAAGTTTATTCCTAGGTATTTTATTATCTTTGGTGCAATTATAAATGGGACTCTTTCCTTAATTTCTCTTTCTGCTACCTCATTATTGGTGTATAGATATGCAACAGGTTTCTGTATATTGATTTTGTATCCTGCTAAACTAATGAATCTATTCATCAGTTTTAGTAGTTTTCTGGTGGAGTCTTCAGGGTTTTTTATATAGAGTATCATGTCATCTGCAAACTGAAATTTTTACTTACCAATTTGGATACCTTTTATTTCTTTTGGTTGTCTAATTGCTGTGGCTCCGACTTCCAGTACTATGTTGGAAAAAAAAAAACTTGTGAGAGTAGAGATCCTTGTCTTGTTCCTGATTTTAGGGAGAAAGCTATCAGATTTCACCACTGAGTATGATGTTCGCTGTGGAATTTTCATTATGTTGAGATATGTTCCCTCTAAAACTACTTTGTTGAATTTTTTTTTATCATGAGTAGATGTCATACTTTGTCAAATGGTTTTTCTGCATCTATTGAAATAATCATATGGTTTGTCTCCATTCCTTTGTTGACATGATGTATTATGCTGATGGATTTGCAAATATTTAACCACACTTGCATCCCAGGAATAAATTCCACTTGAATCCTGGCGAATAATTTTTTTAATGTATTGTTGGATCCAGTTTGCTAACATTTTGTTGAGGATTTTGCATCTGTGTTCATCAGAGATATTTGCCTAAATTTCCTTTTTTCATAGTGTCTTTACATGGTTGTGTTATCAGGGTAATACTGACTTCATAGAATGAATTGGGAAGCTTTCCTTCATCTTCTATTTTTTGGAATAGTTTAAAAAGAATAGAGTATTAACTCTGCTTTAAATGTTTGGTAGAATTTACCTGTAAATTTACCTGGACTTTTGTTTGTTGGGAGTTTTTTGATACTGATTCAATTTCATTGCTGGTAATCAGTCTGTTCAAATTCTCTATTTCTTCCTGATTTAGTTTTGGGGGCTTATGTGTTTCTAGGAATATTTCCATTTCTTCTATGTTATCTAATTTGTTGGCATATAATTTTTCACGATATTCTCTCTCTGTCCTTTGTATTTCTATGGTGTTGGTTGTGATTTCTCTTCTTTCATTTCTGATTTTGAGTTCTCTGTCTCTCTCTCTCTCTCTCTCTCTTTTTCTCTCTCTCTTATGATGAGTCTGGCTAACAGCTTATCAATTTTGTTGACCTTTTCAAAGAACCAGTTCCCAACTTTATCCATCTGTTCTATTGTTTTTTTGTTTGTTTTTAGTTTCTATTTCATTTATTTCTGCTCTAATCTTTATTATTTCCTTCATTCTACTGGCTTTGGGCTTTTTCTTTTTCTACCTCCTTTAGGTATAAGGTTAGGTTGTTTGTTTGAGATTTTTCTATCTTCCTGGGGTAGGCCTGTATTGCTATAAACTTCCCTCTCAGAACAGCTTTTGTTTTACCCCAAAGATCTTAGACTATTATGTTTTCATTTTCATTTGTTTCCATGTATTTTTTTAATTTCCTCTTTTATTTCTTATATGACCCATTCATTGTTTGGTAGCATATTATTTAAGTTCCATGTATGTATTCTTTCCAGATTTTCCTTGTGGTTCATTTCTAGTTTCATAGCATTGTGGTTGGAAAGGATGCATGGTATGATTTCAGCCTTTTTGCGTTTGCTGAAATTTGTTTCATGGCCTAATATGTGATCTGTTCTGGAGAAGGTTCCATGTGCACTTGAAAAAGTATTTATTTCAGTGTTTCAGGATGGAATATTCTGAATATATCTGTTAAGCCTGTTTAGTCCAATGTGTCCTTCAAAACCACTGTTGATTTTCTGTTTGGATGATTTATCCATTGATGTAAGTGGCATGTTAAAGTCTCTTACTATTATTGTATTACTATTGTTTACTTTTTTTGTTGTTGTTTGATGTGTATTTGGGTGCTTCCATGTTGTGGGCAGAAATATTTACACATATCTTCAGGTTGGATTGTTATGATTATGATTCCCTTTATGATTCTTTGTCTCTTGTTACAGTATTTGTTTTAAAGTGTATTTTGTCTAATATAAATATTACTATCCTGACTTTCTTTTCACTTTCATTTGCATAATAAATGCTTTTCCATTGCTTCACTTTCGAACCGCATGTGTCTTTAGGGCTGAAATTAATCTCTTGTAGGTAGCAAGATGGATCTTGTTTTTTTGTCCATTCCATTACCATATGTCTTTTGTTTGGAGTGTTTAGTCCATTATTGATAGGTATATACTTACTGCCATTTTCTCTTGCTTCTCTCACAGTTTGCTGGATTTTTTAGTGATGTACTCAGATTCCTTTCTCTTTATTTTTTGCATATCTATTACTGGTTTTTTATTTGTGGTTTCCATTAGATTTATATAACTTCTTATACATATAGCAGTTTATATTAGGTTGATGGTCATTTAAGTTTGAACCTATACTAAAAGCACTAAAATTTTACTCTCCCTCCCACTCCCAACATTTTAAGTATGTGGTATCATACTTCATATCTTTTCATTTTGTGAATCTATTGACTGACTTTTATAGATATACTTCTGTGCTTCCTACTTTCTTAGTCCTGCTATGGTCTTTCCTTTCCACTCAAAGAATCCCCCTTAACATTTCTGGTAAGGCTGGGTTAGTGGTCATGACCTCCTTTAACTTTTGGTTGTCTGGGAAACTATTTTTCCTTCTATTCTGAATTGTAGACTTGCTAAGTAAAGTATTCTTGGATGCAGGAATTTTCCTTTTAGACTTTGAATATATCATGCCACTCTCATCTGTCTGTGATATTTCTGCTGAAAAAAAATCAGGTGATAGGCTCATGGGGTTTTCCTAATATGTAAATTTCTTTTGCTCCTTTAAAAATTCTCTTTATCAGTACATTTTGCCATTTTAATTACCACATGTCTTTTTTTAAAATTTTATTTATCTATTTATTTGACAGAGAAAGAGAAAGAGAGCACAAGTAGGCAGAGAGGCAGGTAGAGGGAGAAGGAGAAGCAGGCTCCTAGCCAAGCAGAGAGCCCGATGCGGGACTTGATCTCAGGACCCCGGGATCATGACCTGAGCTGAAGGCAGAGGCTTAATGAACTGAGCCACCCACGTGCCCTTAATTACCACATGTCTTGGTATGGATCTCTGTGGGTTGTTTTGTTGGGGATTCTCTTTGCATACTGGATCTGGATGTCTTTTTCCTTCCCCAGATTAGGGATGTTTTCACCTATTTTATCTTCAAATAAATTTTCTGCCCCCTTTTCACCCTTCTCCTGGGATCCCTATAATGTGAATGTTATAACACTTGATGGTATCATTGAGTTCCCTTAATCGTTTTCTTTTTTATATATATATTTTATTTATTTATTTGACAGAGAGAGAGATCACAATTAGGCAGAGAAGCAGGCAGAGAGAGAGGGGGAAGCAGGCTCCCTGCTGAACAGAGAGCCCGATGTGGGGCTTGATCCCAGGACCCTGAGATCATGACCTGAGCCGAAGGCAGAGGCTTTAACCACTGAGCCACCCAGGCGCCCCAATCTGTTTTCATTTTTATTAGTCTTTTTTTCTCTCTCCTGCTCGGCTTGATTGCTTTCCTCTGGGTCACTGATACGTTCTTCTGCTTTCTCTAGTTTACTGTTTATTCCCTCTAGTGTATTTTTTATTTCAGTTATTGAGTCCATCTCTGATTGAGTCTTTTTTTATTTTTCTATCTCTTTGTTGAGAGTCTCACTGAGGTCCTCCACTCTTAACTCCAGTGAGTATCTTTATGACCATTACTTTAAATTATATTACCAGGCCTATTGCTTATTTCCATTTCATTTAACTCTCTTGTCATGATTTTGTCCTGTTCTTTCATTTGGGACATATTCTTCTGTCTCCCCATTTTAACTAACTCTCTATGTCTGTTCCCCTGTGTCAGGAATATCAGTTATGTCTCCTGCTCTTGAAAGTAGTGGCCTTAGGAAGAGGAGGTCTTGTAATGCCCTTCAGTGCAGTGTCCCTTGTGCACCAGAAATTGGTGCCTCAGAGGTGTCTCATATATGTGTTGCATGCACCCTACTTCTGTGGTGGAGCCGTGTTTGTCTTCATTCCAGCTGTCTGCAGTGGCTCTCTCCGAATGTTGTGGTCAGAACTTCATCCCCGTGCTGTTAGTGAGCTGTGTCTGGGGTCACCTTGAGCTTGAGCTGAGTCACACTAGGCATTTGCCAGAGCTGTGGTAGCACTGAACTATCAGGTGCTCTCCCTGTGTTGTCTGCCCCCAACCCACTGCTGGGGTCTAAATCAAACAAATGTGTATGGTTATCTTCCCCTCTCCCTGGGACAGGAGTCACTTTGGAATGGTGCTGGCCTCGATCAGGGATGACTGCACAGTGCCAGGCTTGTGGCACTGCTTTGGATGGACTCTTGCTAAGGATAGGTCTACGAGGGAATGTGGGTGAGTAAACATTGTTAGAAAATTGTGTGCTGGCCTGCTGCAAGAGGGGACCTGTGACCTGGTGAACTGCCAAGTGAAGGTCTGGAGAAGAATGCAGGGGTGGGGCACGAGGTGCCAGCAAGGTCACTGCTGGTCTGCTGTGGGAGGGGACCTGGAGCCACTTTAGAAAACGGCCTCACCAGATTGGAGGGAGGAGGTCTGAGGAACGGCATAAGGGCAGGGTGTGCTATTAGGAAGCTAGGCAGGAGTGTCCAGGCTGCACTGGTTCCTGAAGGTGTCTATGTATTTAGTCTGGAGGTCTGGGAAGGGAAATGGTGCCCGCCTGCTCTTTTGTTCTTGGAGAAGTCACCCAAAGATCCCTGCCCCTACAATACATGCTCTGAGATTGGTAAATAAAATCTCCTTCCTGTGTACTCCAGGCATTTTTCAAACTGCTGCTTCCTTACTGTATCTCAGTGGGGCTGTTTGTTGTGATTTATCTTTAAGGGTGGGAACTAAGTTTCCTATTGCTCTCCACCCATTGCAGAGTCCAATGCACTTTTTAAAGTTCCAGGTGTCAAGCCCCACTAACTGTAAGAACTCAAAGTCAGGCCCATCGGGTTTTCGAAGCCAATATTGTGGGGATTCATCTTCCTAATGCGACTCCTCCTTGCCTGGGGTGCCTGGTGAGGGGTCTTTTGCTTTCTCCTTTCTATGCCTGTGGTGTCCCTCCCTCCTGTGGATCAGTTTGGCTCCTGGCCATGTCTTTGCCCTTCCTATCCTTTTCAATGTGGCCTCTTTTCAACATTTAGCTCTGGAGAGTCTGTTCTGCCAGTTTCCAGGTTGTTTACTGGGTTATTTGCCCTGATGTGGGTTTTTTCTATGTGTATCTGTGGGACAAAGTGTGCTTAGGATTCTCCTATTCTGCCATCTCTCATTGTGGTTTTGATTTGCATTTCCTGATCATTAGTGATGTTGGGGATTTTTTTCATATGTGAGTTGGCCATCTGTATGTTGTCTTTGGAAAAATGTCTATTCATGTCCTCTATGCATTTTTTAACTGGATTGTTTGGGTTTTTTGGTGTTGAGTTGTATAAGTTCTTTATATATATATTTTTGATATTAACCCCTTATCAAATATATTATTTGTAAATATCTTCTCCCATTCAGTAGGTTGCCTTTTATTTTGTTAATGGTTTCCATCACTGTGCAAAACTTTTTATTTTGATGTAGTCCCAATAGTTTATTATTGCTTCTGTTTCTTTTGCTCAAGGAAACATATCTAGGAAAATGTTTTTACGGCTGATGTCAAAGAAATTACTGCCTATGTTTTCATCTAAGAATTTTATGTTTTCCAGTCTCAAATTTAGGTCTTTAATCCATTTTGAGTTTATTTCTGTGTATAGGGTAATAAAAGTATCCAGTTTCATTCTTTTGCATGTAGGTGTGCAGTTTTCCCAGCACTATTTATTTTTTATTTTTTAAGGGGGGTGCAGGGGCAGAAGAGGGAGAGAGAGAATCTCAAGCAGACTCCATGCCTAGCATGGAGCCCAACTTGGAGCTTGATCCTGCGGCCTTGAGATCATGACCTGAGCTCTGAAATTAAGAGTTGGATGCATAATTGACAGAGCCACCCTGGCACCCCTAAAAGCACTAAGTTTTTACTCCCCCACACATATTTATGTATATTATGTCATACTTTACATTTTTTTTAAAAAATTGTGTATCCTTTGGCTGATTTTTTTAAAATATTTTATTTATTTATTTGACAGAGAGAGAGAGAGAGAGATCACAAGTAGGCAGAGAGGCAGGCAGAGAGAGGGGGGGAAGCAGGCTCCCTGCTGAGCAGAGAACCCGATGTGGGGCTCAATCCCAGGACCCTGAGATCATGACCTGAACTGAAGGCAGAAGCTTTAACCCACTGAGCACCCAGGTGCCCCTCCTTTGGCTGATTTTTATAGATATAATTGATTTTACTCCTTTTGTGCTTTACCTCCATATTGGTTTTATAACTGATTAATCTACTTTTACTATATGTTTGCATTTATGTGTGAATTTTTTTTCCTTTCAGAGTTTTCTTATTCCTGATTATGGCATTTTTTTCCATTTAAAGAATGCCCTTTAACATTTCTTATAAGTGTGGTTTGGTGATCATGAATTCCTTTAACTTTGGGAAACTATCTCTCTTTCAATTCTGAATAACAGCCTTCCTGAGTAGAATATTCTTGGTTGCAGGTTCTTGTTTTCTTTTAGCACTTTGAATATGTTCTGCCACTCTCTTCTGGCCTGTAAGGTTTCTGCTGAAAAATCAACTGATAGGTTTATGAGGTTTCCTTGTATATACTGTTTTCTTTTACTGCTTTTAAAATTCTCTGTCACTACAGTTTGCCATTTTAACTACTATGTGTGGACCTCCTTGCATAAATTTTGTTGTGTGCTCTCTCTGCCTCCTGGATCTGGATGCCTCTTTCTTTTCTCAGATTAGGAAAGTTTTCAGCTATTATTTTTTCAAATAAATTTTCTGCCTCCTCTGTCTCCTCTAACATCCTTATAACACTTATGTTACTACACTTGGTGACATCACTGAGTGCCCTTAAGCTATTCTCATTTTCTATTATAGGTTTTTCTGTTTACTTTTCAGCTTGGTTGCTTTCCATTACATCTGTCTTCCAGATCACTGATCTGTTCCTCTGCCCCCTCTAATCTGCTATTGATTTCCTCTAGTGTATTTTTCATTGCAGTTATTGAGTTCTTCATTTCTGCTTCTGTTTTATATTTTGTATCTCCTTATTGAAGGTCTAACTGAGGCCCTCCATCCATTTTGCAAGTCCAGTAAGTATCCTTATGACCATTAATTTGAGTTGTTTATCAGGCATATTGCTTATCTCTATTTCATTTGGCTCTTTTGCTGTGGTTTTATCCTGTTTTTTCATTTGGCACTTATTCCTCTGTCTCCTCATTTTGTCTTTTTTTTTTTTTCTACGTATTATAAAAGTTACCTACATATCTTGATCTTGAAAGTAAGTAGTGGCCTTTTGCTTTTGTTTTTTTAAAGATTTATTTATTTGACAGAGAGATCACAAGTAGGCAGAGAGGCAGGCAGAGGGAGAGAGGGAAGCAGGCTCCCTGCTGGGCAGAGAGCCCAATGCGGGGCTCGATCCTAGGACCCTGAGCCAAAGGCAGAGCCACCCAAGCGCCCCCAGTAGTGGCCTTTTGAAGATGTCTGGTGATTCCCAATGATGCAATGCTCCCTGTTCACCAGAGTCAAGCACTTCAATGGCATCTCTTTTGTGGGCTGCGTGCACCCCACTGTTGCGACTGAATCATGTTTCCCTATAGTCAAGTCCATTGCAATGGCTCTCTTTGCCTGTTTTATGTGCACCAGGCAGAGTTTGGTCTCTGTGCTGTTAAGGACAGTCTGGGGCTACTGAGAGCTTGTAGTTAGGTGATATCAGCATTCAAACCAGAAGCCTCCTCTCAGCCCATCTACTGGGTCTGTAGTTGCACACAGCCATAGGGCACTCTCCTTTCTTTGTCCCTGAGAGGCTTTGTTGGTGGGTGGAGCCTCCATGGAGATCAGATGCTTGTCCCCAGTCTGCTGGGACTGTGGGCACACTGGCATGTGTGATGTCTTCTTTCTCCCCAGGGCAGGAATCACTTTGGAGGGATGCCTTTGGAGTATGGGCAGTTGGACTGGGTCCCTCTGCAGGGGAATGCAGGGGCAGGGCACCAGTCAACAAGATAGGTGGAGAGCATTCATGCTGCTTCCTGCAAGTGTCTGGCCAACGAGGTTGATGGGAAGCAGAGAGGAAGAGAAACGGCACCCACCACTTTTGTTCTGTAATGGTCTCCTAAAGATCCCTGCCCCTCCAACATACATTCTGAGATTAGTAAATAAATTTTCCTGTCTACCCCAGGTGCTTTCAAATAGCTGCTTCTCTGCTGTGTCTCAGCAGGATTATTTGTTTCGCTGGCTCCTTAAAGGTGGGGACTCAGTTTCCGATTGTCCTTCAGCTCTCCAGCTCTCCCAGAGCAAAGCCTACTGATTTTTAGAGTACCAAGGTTAGGCCTTGCTGATTGTAAAGACTCATGAATTTAAGCCCCACTAGTTTTCAAAGTTAAATTTTACAGAGACTTATCTTTCCTGGGTGGGTCCCTCATGCCTGGGGTGCCTGGCATGAAGGCTGATCTTCTGGCTTCCTGTGGTCTCTCTCCTTTTGTGGTTAGTTTTGCTGGGGTTTGGGTTCCTAACCATGTCTCTGCCACTCCTACTCATTTCAGTGCGGCCCTCTCTCTATGCTAGTTTTGGGTCACTTTCAAAGGTAGTTGCGCAGATATGGCTGTTATCTCAGTGTGTCCATGGGTTGAGATGAGCTTAGGACCCTCTTACTCCACCAACTTCCCAGAATCAAATCAACTCTGGAGTTTTGTTTTGTTTTAAGATTTTATTTATTTATTTGAGAGACAGAGAAAGTGAGAGAGAGCATGAGAGGAGAGGTTAGAGGCAGAAGCAGACTCCCAGCGGAGCTGGGAGCCCGACGTGGGACTCGATCCTGGAACTCAAGGATCATGACCTGAGCCAAGGGCAGTCGCTCAACCAACTGAGCCACCCAGGCGCCCTCAACTCTGGAGTTTTAAATATCAAGTTTTTCTAAGGGAAGGTATACATAGCCTCTGCTGACGATTCAGGAATTAATTGTAACCCCTCTCTGAATGTGGTTCAGGCAATCTACTACATTGGTGCCCTGCTTATTTAACTCTAAGATAATTGTGGGTTTTATGTTTGAGCAGGAAAAAGTGAAGCAAGAACTCAAATACTTACGAGATCAAGAAAGCCGTAAGATTAAAAGTCATTTTGAAACCCTAAAGAACTTAGAAAATGAAATCTATGTGCATGACTTAAAAGTAGAGGTTTTGCTTCTGGAAAATGAAAAACTAAGAAAAGTAAGTTCAAGAGCACTTCACTTTGCATGATGGTTTTGGTTAGTTGCCTAGACTTAAGATATAGTTACAAGAGAAAAGGCGATTATAGCTCTTAAAATTTTTGAAATAAAGAGTAAGTATATATAAAACAGTGCACACCAGCACCCAGATCAAGAAACGAAGCGTTACCAGTATCCAGACACCTTCTATGTCCTTGCCGCCACTAACCTCCCCACAAGGTAAAGTAACAGTGCACTGGCTTCGAACACCAAAGACTAGTTTTGTCTGTTCCTGAACATCATATGAATGGAAGGATACAATATGTGCTCTTGCTCAATACTTGTCTGCAAGAATACCTTTTAATATCTTTTTGTGGCAACTTATATTCAGAATGCCATGTTTATTTAGGTGCTTAAATGTTTACTGAGAAGCCAGATCCTTTATCTCCTTCACCAGAATGTAGGCTTGACAAGGGCTCTGCTCACCACTGTTACCCTTGTACTGGGTCACGGAGCGACCTTGGTCAGCGGCACGGAGAGGCAGCAATAGATGTGTGCCAAGTGACTGCAGGGATAACTTGTGGAAACTAAATTCTTAAAGCAATCATATGTCTTTCATTTCCAGTATATTGCATACATGAAGAACAAGATAGAGGAGTACAGAAAAGGAGAAGAAGACCTCAAGTCCGTGTCAAGTGAACTGTCTGGCCAACTGACAGGTCATCAGAGTAAGTAATGTGTCCTGGATGATCTGAACATACAAAAAATAAATTTTTTTGTTTTATTTAAATAAATTTTACTGACTTGCATACAATAAAATGAATCCATCTAAAGCTCAATGAGTTTCAGTAAATGTACATACACCACTGTAACCACTGCCACTTCAAGATGGAGAACATATTATCCCTGAAAAATTTCTCGTGTCCCTTTGTGGTTGGTTTCCCACCCTACCTACAGTGCCTGGAAACCATCTTTTCTTTTTTCTTTTCTTCTCCCCTTTCTTACTTTCCTCCCACCTTCCTTCTTTGTTTCTTTTTCTTTCTTTTCCTTCCTTTCTTCCCTTCCTTCTTTCCTTTTTTTCCCTTCTATCCTTTCTTCCTTTCTTTCCTATTTTATTTTTTTACTTTAGAGAGAGATTGAGCGTGAAAGAGAGCACAAGAACAGGAGGAGAAGCAGAGGAAAGGAGAGGGAGGGGGAAAGAATCTTAAGCAGACTCCATGCTGAGAATGGAGTCTGGTGTGGGGCTCGTTCTCACACCCTGAGATCATGACCTGAGCCAAAACCAAGAGTAAAAGCTTAACCAACTGAGCTACCCAGGTGCCCCTGATCTGCTTTTTGTCAGTAAGGATTAGATACAAATGGAATGATGAAATACTCATACTTTCGTACCTGGATTCTTGCACCTCAGCAAACTTTTTTTATGATTTTAAAAATTTTATTTTTTATTATGTTAGTCACCATACAGTATGTCATTAGTTTTTGATGTAGTCTTCCAAGATTCATTGTTTACGTATAATACCCAGTGCTCCATGGAATACGTGCCCTCCTTAATACCCATCACCAGGTTAACCCATCCCCATACCCCTGTCCCCTCTAAAACCCTCAGTTTGTTTCTTGGAGTCCACAGTCTCTCATTGTTCTCCAATTTCCCCCCTTCATTTTTCCCTTCCTTCTCCTAATGTCCTCCATGCTAGTCCTTATGTTCCACAAGTGAAACATATGATAATTGGCTTTCTCTGCTTGACTTATTTCACTCAGCATAATATCCTCCAGTCCCATCCATGTTGATGCAGAAGTTGGGTATTCATCATTTCTGATGGCTGAGTAATATTCCATTGTGTATATGGACCACATCTTTATCCATTCATTTCAGCAAACTTTTTTTAGATCTATTCATGTATCATTGCTTTGCTCCTTTTTATAGCTCTGTAGTTGTATTCCATTATGTAGATATACTGTATTTTGTTGATCCATTCACACTTTGAAGGACATTTGGATTGTTTCCAGTATTTGGTTACTATTTGCTGACATGTATTTTTGTGAATATTTGTTTCCATTTCTCTTGAGTAAATACTGAGGTGTGGAATTGCTGGGGTATATAGTTAGTGTATGTTTAACTTTATAAGAAATTGCCAAAACATCTTCCCAAAGTAGTTGTTCAAATTCATCATCCCACTAGCAATGGGATACTCCACTCCTCGCCAACAATTAAAATTCTCAAAACACTTAAAATTGTTAACATTTAAGCCATTTTAGTAGGTATATAATGGTATTTCATTGTGATTTTTATTTGCATTTCTCTAATGACTGGTGCTGTTGAGTATTTTTTCATGTGCTTTTTGGCCACTTGTATATCATCCTTTGTGAAGTGTCTTGAACCAGTTGTCTATTGCACATAACAAATTATTACAAATCATTTACTTTGCTCCTAAATTGGTCATTTGGTAAGAGCCTGATAGAAACCACTCGTGTCTGCTCTACATGACATTAGCTGGGACAACTGGATGGCTGGGAGTAATTCAGCAGCTGGGACTGGAGTCACTGAAGACACATCCACTCACTCAGTGTGACTTGTGTTGCTGTTGGCTCACAGCCTGAGTTTCCATGTAGTTGCTTGGCCTGCTGTGTCTCAAAAGATAACGTCCCAGATACAAGGGGAGGGGACTCAGTCCCCACCACTAATGGGTGTCAACATGCATTGTAGGAAGAGCATGTGGGGATGGAATATGTTGTGGGGCCATCTCTGGAAAATACAGTCCGCCACATTTTTGTCCAAACATTTTGCTCATTACCTTGTGTTGTTAAAATCTTTGTGTATTCTAGAAATGAGTCCTTTTTCAGTATGAGACTTGACTTGTCATTTTCTTTCTATTGTCTTGAAAGAGCAAAAGTTTTTCCTGTGGGTAAAGCCTAGTTTATCTATTTCATCTTTTAAGGGTAGTACCTTTTATGTCCTAAGATATTTTCACCTAAGCCAAGTTCTCAAATATTTTCTCCTGTTTTGTAAGTTTTTAGTTTCAGGTTTTATGTCTAGATCTCCAATTCAAGTTCACGTTTTTGTACAGTGTGAGGTAAGAGTTGAATTTCATGTTTTCTCTTATGTATACACAGTTGTTCTAGCACCATTTTTGAAAAGCTTATCTTTTTAGCATCGTCCTACCCCAATGACTTTTTAAAAAATCAGTAAGTCTGTTCCTTATTCTGACTTTATACCAATACCTCACTGTCCTAATTACCGTAGTTAGTTTCACGTTCAGCCTGGAAATCGGGTAGTGTAAGTTCTCCACGTTTCTGCTTCTCTCTTAGAAAGAATGATTTTGGCTATTATAGGTCCTTTGATTTTCATGGAAGTTTTAAAGTCAGCTTATTTATCTATAATTGCACACCTGATGGGGTCTTAATTGGGTTCATGTTGAATCTGTAAATCAATTTGAGGAGAATTGACATCTTAACAAAATTAAATCTTCCAATCCAAGAACACAGTATACATCTCCATTTATTTGGAACTTATTTTTCTTAGCAAGATTTTGCAGCTTTTAGGTGTTGTATTAGGGGTCCTCAAGACCACCCTTAGGCTCAATGATCAGCTAGGTTTCACCAGGCTCAAATTGTTATGTTTATTGTCCATTACACTGAAGGATAGAGAGTAAAACCAGCAAAGGGAAAAGGCACATGGGACAAGTATGGAGGAAACCAGATGCAAAATTGCAGTTGTTGCCAGCCAGTGCAGTTGCACAGATGCACTTAATTTCCCTAGTGATGATGCGTGACAACCCCTGCAAAGTGGTGCCAAGCAGGGGCACCCGGGCTTGGGCATCCAAGGTATTGGAGGCAGCTGGTCATGAAGATGTGCAGTGTCCATGAGACCTCAAGGTGCTCACGTATTTCTTATTGTATTTATATATTGCTGGATTCAATTTGTTAATCTTTGTACAGGTTTTTGTGTCTGTGTGCAAACCTGCCTTGTTCTGCTTGCACTTGGGTCTGGAAAGTGCCCCTAGCAGAAAGCCGAGTGATCATAAGGGTCGCCTCATTTGTCACCCTTCCTTCAGGTGCCCCAGTTCTGTGCCGCCCGTTTTCCAAGTATCTGAAAAGTGGATATTAAAACATATATTTGTTTTATATACAAAGGTGCCTCTTTGGCTTAGTCGGTAGAGCAAGTGACTCTTGATCTCAGGGATGTGAGTTCAAGCCCCATATCTGGCATGAAGCTTACTAAACTTAATATATTTCCTCCTTGTTAACAGTGGGTTGCCAAGTCTGACCTAGTTATTCTGTCATTTTGGATGTAGCAATTTTTAGATAAGCAATTTTTGAAAAACAAATAGCATTACTTTCATAAAAATTTTTCACATTTCTATAACCTTTGCATTTTAAAAATCTTATTTTAGCACTGTATTCGGATTTGTGGGCTGACTTTCAGACTACAGTTAAGGTGAGCTTTTTTTGTGTTGCCTCCATAAATACAATATTCCTAAAAATATTCACCTACCTAGTGTGTGTGTGTGTGTGTACATGTGTGCCTGCATAGGGTAGGAGGTCAGGATTGAGGGGGAGTGACAGTGTTAGTACACCCATTATATCTTAACATGTGTGCTCTGTATTGTTAAAAAACCAAAATTCAACTGAGTAAACTTTAAATATCTTCCTGGCTTTATTCAGTGATTCATGAATCAGGCAGCATCCCAGCTGGCAGATTAAAAGGTGCTCTGGGGAGCTATACAAAACAGAGGACTTGTATAGGCAGAAGGGAGCTGGAACCCGGAAGTTATACTAAGCACAAAAAGCAAGTTGGTTATTGTAAGATTCCTTTCCTTTAGGGGATGGCCGGGATTAGGCAGATGTCCTAACTAGTGCTGATGAGGTGACTCCTGACTGGTGTAAGATTCCATTTCTGAGAGAGCCAAAACTGTAATTAAATCAGCTCTCAGTTTGGTGATGTGAGGCTTAGCCTCGGTGACTCCATTTGGAGCTCTTGTCTTATTTTTAGCTGTGCCAAATGTCACTGTGAAATCTTAATCCTTTGGGAAACTATCTTCCTCCTCTACCAATTTGGTTAAATTGACACCCTCCCCCCACCTGCAAACACAAATTGAACACACACTATTTCAGGACAAAGTTGTCAGGTCTGAAATCCATCTGTCCTCCATGTTTTACGGGCCCTGCTCCTCTCCACCGCTGCCCCCTGTAAAGGCTGGTCGGCTGGAGTTTAAATCTTGGCTTTGCCACTCTCAGAGTATTTAAAGTTTACATATGATCCTGGCTCAGCCTTTAACCTTTTCCAGATGAAGCTACTGAGGCTCACAGTTTAAGTACCTTTACCCAAGACTAAACAGTTAATGAACTTACTTATGGGGACTTACAGCTCAGATCCGGTTTCAGAGTTGTTTTCTCTTCAGCTGTAAGCCATGCTGAATATGCTGTGCAGTTCTGTGCTGCTCTGAAGGTGAGTTGGCTTCTTATTCACCCCACCCCCTCACCAAGGCTAGAGGTTAGTGAGCATTCCAGTCAATTGTCTCATTTGCTAATCTTTTTTCTGAGATCTTCTACAGAATTTTGTGAATGTGATATGGACATTTGTTTTGCATGAGTAATACCAATTTTGCATACATATTTTTGTCTTGGACATGATACACTCAATGTTTTTATTTATCTGGTTGGAATTTATATTCACACACCCTAAAATGTTATTTTTTTAAAGGAACTGGTAAACAGTAGTGATGATATTTTGCAAGAAATAAAAAACCTAAAAGAGAAGCTGAAGGAAAGAGATGAAAACATTGAGCGTATCAGCATTTGGCTACAAGGGAATCTTCAAGAGCTGCGTTTTCTTATGGAACAGGAATTGGAAACAGACCTCCCTAGTAAGTAAATTCTCAAAAGCTTTGGGTAACAAAGAACCTCTTGTTATTTGACTGTAGCCAGTACTATCAAAAAGGCATTTTCTTTTTTTTTTTTTCCTTTAAGATTTTATTTATTTGGTAGAGAGGCAGGCAGAGAGAGGGGGAAGCAGGCTCCCTGCTGAGCAGAGAGCCCAACGCCGGGCTCGATCCCAGGACCCTGAGACCATGACCTGAGCTGAAGGCAGAGGCTTTAACCCACTGAGCCACCCAGGCTTAACAACTAATCAAATAACGTCATTCTCCCTAATAATCCATCCCCAATTTATGTCACATTCACCTAAACACTGCTTCTCATTTGTGGAGTTGGATGTGGCAATGCAGCAGTTGGACAAGTCTCCCTTCTACTTACATGAATTTTCTAAATAACTGAATCTTAATTTCTGATTTTTTAAACTGTTATTTTAAACATTTTCCAAAGGTTTTTTTAAATCCTTTTATATACTTCCTTATCTTCTTACTCCGACTATATGGAACATCATTTTACCTTTTTTTTTTTTTAAGCTGAGTTTAGTATTAAAAATAGCAGCTATTGGGGTGCCTGGTGGCTCCATTGTTGGGGCATCTGCCTCAATTTCAGCTCAGGTCATGGTCTCCAGGTTGTGGGACTCCACACTGGGCATGGGGCCTGCTTGGGATTCTCCTTCTCCCTCACCACCCGTCCCCTCCCTGCTGTTGGCACATGCAGTCTCTCTTAAACAAGCAAAAACCCAGGAACTATTTCCTTCTCTGGAAATCTAGCCATACTGATCCCTTCTGGAGCTTCTGCGATGTCCTATACACATCCTATATGATGTTACTGCCTCATGAGTAAGCAGTCCAGTCTCTTCAGAGCATTATCAACTCCATCCTCAATTTTTATTGTCATGTAAGACATGAGGGTTAGACATTGAGAACTCTGTCCCAATTCTGGCTGAGGTGGGAAGAGGAGGTCACTTCTTGCACAGGTGCAGCCCAGAGATGCCAGGGGTGGAATCCCTGGGGAAGGCGGGATGGTAGCAGTAGAAAGAACTAGGAAAAGGAAAGAGAATAGAGTTTAGAGAAGCGACAGAGTGGTGAAATGAAAATATCATCTAGCAAGGTGAGTTTTCATTTTAAATAATGTCACCATTAGATAAAAGATCTAAAGGTGACTTGTAGAAAGTGAAATGAGATAGAAAAGTTCCAGTATTTGGTGAAACCAGTGTTCTGAGGATATTGCTTGACAAAAGAAGTAATGTTTTGATGACCAATGAAGACTCTTGCGGGTAAATTTTATCAGCCCGAAGCTGTTTTCGCGGCCGGTGGTACCTGTCATGTGTAAGTGCATAGCCGGTCCCTGGTGGGCCTGGTCACCTGGCAAAACTGGCTTTGGTAAGTCAGGCCACCCCGGCAGCTGGAGGCCAAGCAGAGTTTTAAGAGCTAAATGACCTCGAAGTGTCAACTGCACCTTTTTCACATGAGCAAGTCTTCCATTTTTGTCTGAAACCTGATGGACTCTTTTATGTTGGAACAGATTTAAATCGATGATATTAAAAAGCTAATAAGCTCACTGAGTAACTAATACCATATCCCCTTTTTCACATATTTTGAGGACTGTCTTACTAATAACTATATGGAAAGTAGAGAACTGCAGTGTGGAAATAAAGAGCAACTAAATTCAAACAAGCTAAGGCATAAAGCTTGGTATAGAGCAAGGGGTGCGAGTCACCATCACTTGCCTGGGCAGAGATCCAAAGGCAGAAAGAGGACGGGAAAGGTTTACTGTGAAAGAAAAGGGAAGGTGTCAGCTGTGCTCTGACCTGGAGGTTGTTGGCAGGGGAAGGCTGGGGACACCTAACCAGGAGCAGGACATCCAATTGATTAGTAAGCATATTTGGCTTTCTCGGGTTGCGCCAAGGCTAGAAAGGTCAAAAAGTAGGGAAGATAGTGGTCATCGATGATGTCACAAATTCTGGGCCATTTGCACAGTTTGTGGGTCAGAGAAATCCTCAGGCTGTAGTTTTCCCACCCCTAGTAGAGTGGGAAAATCAGTTACCATATAAATGTATGTAAAAGTCCCTATGACAAGGGCTTTTACAGGGGAAGAGACCCGACCCTAGTTAAGGAATGGGGAGAGGTCTCTGAAGGACCAGAAATGGACCTGAGATCACAGGGAAGATTTCCAGCTTCCCTAACTGCACTTATTTCTGCTCCTGGAGCACTGGCACTATGTGGGCTTTGAAGGTAGGGGGGCCTGGGCTCAGATCTTGGTGCTGCTTATTATGTGTTATTTAACCTCTACTCCCCAGTTTCCCTGGTTGTAAAATATAGTTAACAGCAAGTTATAAAGCGTCAGACCCAAATTAGGCACTCATCAAATCTCCTGAAATCTAGCGCCCTCCTGTGGGAGGTGATAGTCAACTGTGGCTCCTTTGATTACCTGACCATCTCTGAGCCACCTGTAATCTAGCTTTTGGATCTTCCCTGTTGAATGGCTGCTCTCAGGGATGGGACTTCTAGCGAAGCACTTGATGTCTTCCAGCTTAGCAGCCCTCGCCTGTCCTCTTCTGGACATCATCTGTCCCTGCGGCCGTGCAGATCCTGGCCCTCCAGGAATGCTGCACGAAGCACATGGAGCACCTTTGAGCCTGGCAAGAGAGCAAATGCTGCAGTCACTATGTTGAATAAGACCTCGTCCCTGAACCTCAATGTGCATACGCTATGAGAACAAACAAGGAAAGAGCAGATTCAAATATAAGGGATTCCTTCTAGTGAGGGGCTATGAGAGGACAGAGGAACCTCTAAGTCTTTTTCAGGTGTTGGGAATACATAGGGATGTCTCCCTGAGAGGGCGGTCGCCGGGGCCTGGCCGAGGACTGTGATAGCAGGGCTGAGTGCGGATCTGCTGGGGGTTCCGAGTGGCATGTGTGAAGGACAGGCCTGTCAGAACTTAAAATGCCAGCCTTCATCTTGAAAATGAAGCTCGTTACTTTTTGCCTTAACATTCCTTCTTGCAAGTAAAAGGTAAACAAGTTAATTCTTAGTGTGTATTCCTAAATCAAATAGTAACTGAGTACAGATTATTTTTAAGAAGTATTAAAAATAATTATTTTAAAATTCTGTAAGTCCCCAAGTCTTATATAACCTAAGTCCCAGATAATCTGTGTATTAACCAAATATTTTCACTTTATAGGTATGCTATAGAAGACTTTTTTCTTAGGTCAAGGGATATTTTAAAAGAAATACCAAATTTGTATACACTGTCACCTTTTTATTATGGTGATGAGAAGGACTTGATAGTTTTATTTTGATCATTTAATTCTGGAAAAGAAACATTAAAGCAGAATCAAAATTTCAGTAAGAAATAATTGTAAAAATTTACTGAAAAATTGTCAAAAGGTCTCTCGGAAAAATTAAGATCTGAACTAGGAAGAGTTTAGACCATACTCTCAAGCATTAGAATCACCTGGAAGAGGTTTAAAAAAAATCCTTCTGCTCAGCCTATACTCTAGACCAATTCTGAATCTCTTGGGGTGGGACTCAGGCACGTTTTAGACCTCTCCAGTGGGCAGCCAAATCTTCCGAACCAACAGTTTTAGACAAATAAATAACCATGTAATTGTTAAATGTCAATTGACCCAAATTAATAAAAATATTTTGACCTTTAAATTACCTACCCAGCACTGGTTAGCAAAATAAACACCATGCACTATAGCAGTGAGAGTAGTAATGCTGTATAAGGACATAAGAAAAACTGAACAAAGCTGAGCTAGGACAAAGGTGATTTGTTTATATTTTTAATGACTACGTTTTAACAAGTCATTTAGTAACATTAGCAAGCACAGTTGCTATGGATTGTTCTGGTCTTGCATAAATTAAAAATGCACGTACCTATTTATTCCTGAAATTCTTTGCATTTGAAGAATTATAATTACTTGCATGATTTTTCCTCTTGCACACACATTTTTCTGCTAGAATAGGAGATCAGAGAAGATCATTGTTAAAATGGCTCCACATGGAGAGGGACAGATATGGTCCTGGTAATCAGATACATGGCTCCCCATGCTTCCCTCCCCCGCCACACCACGTTCCAGATTATACAACTGTCCAATTGAGGATTCTTTGGGAAATTTAGAATGTTAATGCACACTAATAACCACCCAAACTTGTGTGACATCCACAGAACTTTCACATTTTATTTTTATTCCGACAGAAAAGAAGAAACACATTCGTATCAAAAAAGTCCATCCTCCGGTGGCTGAATGTACTATGAAAAACATTAACAAAGAAAAACCAACAAAATAACTTCAAGGCAACAACTGCTGTCAATTTAAAAGGCACAAACAAAACAAGTAAGTGCACTTTCTTTCATATTTTGCAACGGTCAATGGATGTCTTAACAAGCCTGCATAATCCCCACTAAACAGAATCGGTAACTAACCTTCTAGACAATACAGATGGATGAAATGGTCAGATTATTAGGTGCCAAAAAACCTTATTTTGCTTCCACATGAATCTCTCAAAGGCTTCCAAGCATAAAATTCACAGCACACCTATCAATAACTAACCACAGGAAAATTGTATGTTGTATATATTCCGTATTTAGTTTAAGAAGGCATCAATTTCTAAGATGCATCCTAATTGAGAGATGTCACAATGTGAAAAAAGTTTCAGAATCAAAATATGGCATTGTGTATATATCCTTCAAAAATGAGACCAAAGAGAAAGGGACTAAGTGAATACATGTTTTTATTCATTCGGACTACTTAATAGTCTGAATTATTTATTTCCACAATTAGTGTGGCAAAATACAATTAAATGTCAACATCTGAGATTTTTTGTAGTTAAGCATTTTATTGTTTTTCTTAACAGAAACAATCATCAGAAGATGTCTTCAACCAAACTACCCTATGAACAGAAAACCTGTTATATAAATTATACTCTATTTTTATAATCAAAATACTGTATTGGTAAAAATAAATAACAACGTACTTCATTTCCAGTCAGACCCAACAAGGTATATTTGTCCTTATAATTCATTATACTTGAAAAACAAATTGAAGTACAACAGACATGCACAATTATACTTCTCAAGGTATAGAGAAACATGATTTTGCTCTAAATTGTTGAGGAGGTAAGTGCTTCCTAACATGCTTGTAGCGTCAGAGTCCTAAAGTAATAATGTATTATACAGTGTAACAGACTACTACAGCACTTTGTATTTTCCAACTTTAACCATAAAGTCTGTTAAGTCAAAAACAAAACAAAACTCAGTCTATCTTCCATGTACAACAGAAGAGTATTAATGCATTTTATATTTTTTTTACTAAGAACACTTTTTAGGGTTTTTGGCATTTTACATTCAGTGTCCATTGGCTCCTTCGGAGAGTATCCGTGAAGGCTCGGTAAATTTTGCCGTGAACAAGTAAAAAAGAGCTGGTGTGGGTACCAAAGCCAAAAGGGGTAAATCCTGCTCGAGTTTATCCACTCTGGAAATGGATATTATTCCATAGGCGTGAAGTAACCAGTGACTGAAGAGAACAATAAGTCTTTTCTTTCTCACCAGAAGATCATAGCAGTTCTATATAATTTTATAAAAGAAAAAACAAATATGTTATTGGGCTGAATAAGCTAGATAATTTATTATAATTTAACATTTGTTGGGAAGATGGCAGAATAGGAAGATCCTGAGCTCTTCTCGTCCCATGGATACACTGAGATACCACACATCAACGCGACTGACCCTGAAAATGACTCAAAGACTGGCAGACTTCCCCCAGTTAATAGTACAGAGGGGGCCCATCGAAAAGGGGTAAGAGGGGTGGGGAGATGGTTAGGAACTAAGCGCTGAGAGAGACTAACCACAAGAAGCCAAAGGATCATGCAGCCCTAGGCACAGGGGTCCTGCACTGGGAGAATGAGTTTCCCAGTGGACCTCGCTTAAGAGTTTTTTTTTGCAATCAGGGGCACTTAGCTCCAGGAGAGCCAGAAAATAACTGAGAAACTCCCAGCCATTAAAGAGCCAGCATAATAGGTAAGTGATGAAACACTAAATTCTACTCCTGAAACCAGCATTATACTAGAGGTTAACTAACTAGAATTTAAATAAAAATTTGAAGAAAACAAACAAGAGCCAGCATAACCTAGCAGAAATACAGCATAGAAGGAGCAGTTTGAAAAGCACCAGGGGTATATGTGAAGGAGATTTACTAATCTCAGCACGTGCATGGTAGGGGCAGGGATCTTTAGGAACCTTCTCTAAGAACAAAAGAGCTAGCACATTCCCGGACCTTGATACCCAGCCACTAGCAGGAACCAGCAGCACACTCTCCACCTAGCTTGCTACCACCCCCCCCAACTTGTGTTCTCTTGCAGATTCATGCAGCAGGTGTCCCTCCTGCCCTGGGGAGAGGGGCAGAGAATCACATATGCTAGTGTGCCTGCCAGCCCCACCAACCTCCGAAAACCTCTCGGGACAGGGAAGGGGAGAGGTAAACCCTGGAGAGTGGTTTAACTGCAGCCCCAACAGACGACAGAAGTGGGGGCAGACATCTGGTCTGACTGCCAACCCTGCCCAACTACAGGCCCTTGGTGCCCCAGACTGACACCTTCACAGCACAGGGACCCAACCCTGCCTGGTATGCCCCGAGCCGATGGAGGCCACTGCAGCTGCCTGGACTGACACAACAGCAGGGCCCATGTGTCCCACAGAGGAGACACCCCTGAAGCGCCTGGTTCTGGTGAATAGGGGGCACTGTGCCACAGGACCCCTTCTTCATAAGGCCACTACAAAATCAGGAGATGTAGCTGACTTTACTACAAAGGAATAAAACAGAGTTAGTTAGACAAAATGTGGAGACCGAGGAATAAGCCCCAAAGGAAACAGATAGATAAGCAACATGCCTGATAAAGTAATGTTCATACTTGAGTAGAGGATCTCAGTGAGACCTTCAATACAGAGACACAAAGTATGTAACAGAACCAGAGATGAAGAACTACTAACTGAGATGAAAATGACACCGGAGGGATTCAGTAGATTAGAGGAGGGAGAAGAATGGATCAGTGATCTGGAAGCTGGTGTAATGGAAAGCAGTCAAGCTGCACAGCAAACAAAATGTACTAAAAAATGGGACTAGGTTAAGTGATACCATCCAGCACAATAGTCACACAAGAGGGATCCCAGAAGGAGAAGAGAAAAAAGGTGCAGAAAATTTATTTGAAGAAATAAAAGCTGAAACTTCCCTAATCTGGGGAAGAAAACAGACATCCAGATGTAGGGAGCACAGACAGCGCCTAACAAAACCCAAGACACATAATAATTAAAATGGCAAAAATAGTGATAGAGATTTCACAAGCAGCAAGAGAAAAGAAAGCAATTACACGTAAAGGAGACCCCATAGACCTCTATCAGGTGATTTTTCAGCAAAAACTCTGCAGGCCTGAAGGGAGTGGCACAATATATTCAAAATGCTTAAAAGAAAAAAACCTGTAACCTAGAATACTCTATTCAGCAAGGCTTTTATGCAGCACTGAAAGAGAGATTTTAAGAGAGTTTTCCCAACCACTAAACCAGCCTTAGAGGAAATGTTACAGGGAATTCTTTGAGGGAAAAAAAAACATAATAAGGAGTAAGAAAACTATGAAAGGAAAAAATGTCACAGGTAAATACAAACATGTAACAAAAGATTAGCCACGTATAAAAACCAGTATGGAGAGTACTGGTAAACGTAAAAACAGTAAAATCAATTATACCTATAAAAATCAGTCAAGGGACTCACAAAAGGATGTAGAGTATGACATCATATACATAAAGCATGGTGGGGATCAGGGGTAAAAATTTAGTGCTTTTAGAATGTGTTCAAACTAAAGTAACCCACAACTTAATATAGACTGCTATACACATAAGCTATATATGAATGTAATGGTAACCACAAATTAAGGGTTGAGGTCTTTACTCAAACCATAAGGGAAGAGAAAAAAAGAGCAGAGAACAAAAATAACAGTAAAACAAGTAACAATGGCAATAAGTACATACCTATCAATAATTACTTTGAGTATAAATGGACTAAATGGTACAATCTAAAGACCTAGGGTGCAGAATGGATGAAAAAACAAAACCCATTTAAGTGCTGCCTTTAACAGACTTACTTCAGACCTAAACACACATGCGAGATTGAAAGGGAAGGGACAGAAAAACACATCATGCAAATAGAAGTTAGAAGAAAGCTGGATTAGCAATACTTATATTGGACAAAACAGACTTTAAAACAAGGATCGTACCAAGAGACAAAAAGGATACTAGATACTACATAATTATAAGGGGAACAATTCAACAAGAGGATAGAACAATTATAAATATCTGTGTACCCAAAAAGGGAGCACCTAATATATAAAGCAACTATTAACAGACAGGAAAAAACTAACAGTAATACAATAATTGTTGGGGACTTCGATACTCCACTTTCATCAATGGATACATTATTCAGACAAATCAGCAAGGAAACAATGGCTGTGAATAACACATCAGACCAGATGGACCTAAAAGATATATTCAAACATTCCATCCCAAAACAGTGGATTACACATTCTTTTCAAGTGTACATGGGATCTTTTCCAGAATGGATCACATGTTAGGCCACAAAACAAGTCTCATCAACGTACTTAAAAAGATCAAAATCATATCATACATCTTTTCCAACCACAAAGGGATAAAACTAGAAAGAACACAGATACATGGAGGCTAAATAACATGTTAATAAATGATTAATGGGTCAACCAAAAAGGAAAGACACCGAAGAGGAAATCAAAAAATACATGAAGCAAATGAAAACTACATGGTTCAAAATCTTTGGGATGCAGCAAAAGATGTTCTAAGAGGGAAGATTATAGCAATTCAGGCCTACCTCAAGAAATGAGAAACATCTCAAACATAACCTTACCCCTGAAGGACCTAGAAAAAGAACAAAGCCTAAAGCAAGTAGAAGGAAAAAAATAATAAAGATTAGAGCAGATGTAAATGAAAGACTAAAAAAGAAGGAAGAGAAGGAAGGAAGGAAAAAAAATTGAACAGATCAGTGAAACCAGGAGCTGGCTCTTTGATGATGAACAAAACTGATAAACCTTTAGCCAGACTCAGCAAGAAAAAAAGGTCTCAAATAAAACCAGAAAAGGAGGAGAAATGACTGACACCAGAGAAATACAAAGGATGTTAAGAGAATATTATGAAAAATTACCTGCCAATAAATTGGACAACTTTAAAGAAATGGATACATTCCTAGAAGCATATAACCTCTCAAAAGTGAATCAGGAAGAAATGGGAAACTTGAAGAGACCAATTACTATCAATGGAATGGAATCAGTAATCAAAACACTCCCAACAAAATAAAGTCCAAGACCAGATGGCATCACAGGTAAATTCTACCAAACATTTAAAAAAGAATTAATACCCATTCTTCTCAAACTATTCCAAAGAAATAGAAAAGGAAGGAAAGCTTCCAAATTTATTCTATGAGGCCAGCATTACCCTGATAACAAAACCAGGTAAGGACACCACAAAAAAAGGAGAAACTACAGGCCAGTATCTCTGATGAATATAGATGCAAAAATCCTCAACAAAATATTGGTAAACCAAATGGGACAATATACTAAAAAAAAATTATTCTCAGGGGTCCCTAGGTGGCTCAGTGGGGTAAGGCCTCTGCCTTCGGCTCAGGTCATGATCACAGGGTCCTGGGATTAAGCCCTGCATCGGGCTCTCTGCCTGCCTCTCTACCTACTTGTGATCTCTGTCAAATAAATAAAATCTTAAAAAAAAAAAAGTTATTCTCCACAGTCAAGTGGGTTTTATTCCAGGTTGCAAGGGTAGTTCAATATTTGCAAATCAATCAACATGATACATCACATTAATGAGAGAAAGGATAAAAACCATAGCATCATCTAAACAGATGCAGAAAGTGCATATGACAAAGCACAACACCTGTTTGTGATAAAAACCTCTCAACAAAGTAGGTCTAGAGGGAAGGTACCTCAACGTAGTAAAGGAAGTATATAAAAACCTCACAGGTAACCTCTTACTAAATGGTGAAAAACCAAGCACTCTTCCTCTAAGATCAGGAACAGGAAAAGGAGGTCCACTCTTATCACTTCAATTCAACAGAATACTAGAAGTTCTAGCCACAGAAACAAGAAAACAAAAAAACAAGACGTTCAGATTGGTGACAAAGAAGTAAACTTTCACAATCTGCAGATGACATGATACTATATATAGAAAACCCTAAAGACTCCACCAAAAAACTAGTAGAACTGATAAATGAATTCAATGAAGTCGCAGGAAACAAAATTAATGAACAAAAATCTGTTGAATTTCTATACACTAATAACGAAGTAGCAGAATGAGAAATTAAACAATCTTATTTACACTGTACAGAAATAATAAAACATCTAGGAATAAACTTAACCAAGGAAGCAAGGGGCGCCTGGGTGGCTCAGTCATTAAGCTTTAGGGTCAGGTCATGATCCCAGGGTCATCGGATCGAGCCCTGCAATGGGCTCCCTGCTTGGCAGGAAGCCTGCTTCTCCCTCTCCCACTCCCCCTACTTGTGTTCCCTCTTTCGCTCGTGCTCTCTGTCAAATAAATATTAAAAAAAAAAATACCAAGGAAGCGAAAGACCTGTACTCTGAAAATTATAAAACACTGATGAAAGAAACTGAAGGTGACACAAATAAATGGAAATTCCATGCTCATGAACTAGAAGACCCAAGTGTTAAAATGTTTTATACCACCCAAAGAAATCTACAGATGTAATGCAACCCCTTTCAAAATAGCAACAACATTTTCTATAGAAGTAGAATAATCGTAAAATTTGTTTGGAACCACAAAAAAATCCTAAGTAGTCAAAGCAATCTTAAGAAAAACAAAGCTGGAGTTAATGACAATTCCAGATTTTAAGATACACTACAAAGCTGCAGTAATCAAAGCAGTAAGGTATTGGCACAGAAAGAGACACACACATCAATGGAACAGAATTAAAAGCCAAGATAAACCGGGGGCATCACATTGCCTGATTTCGAACTTTCCTACAAAGCTGTGATCACCAAGACAGCATGGTACTGGCACAAAAACAGACACATAAACCAGTGGAACAGAATAGAGAGCCCAGAGATGGACCCACAACTCTATGGTCAAATCATCTTTGACAAAACAGGCAAAAATATCCAGAGGAAAAAAGACGGTCTCTTCAATAAATGGTGCTGGAAAAATTGGACAGCTATATGTAGAAGAATGAAACTTGACCATTCTCTTACACCATACACGAAGATAAACTCGAAATGGATAAAAGACCTCAACGTCAGGCAGGGAGCGATCAAAACCCTAGAGGAGAACATAGGCAGTAACCTCTATGACATTAGCCACAGCAACTTCTTTCAGGACATGTCTCTAAAGGCAAAGGAAACACGAGTGAAAATGAACTTTTGGGACTTCATCAAGATAAAAAGCTTC